>OX421456.1:29271469-29276469 GCA_949126865.1 Montipora capitata
CGAGTTCAGCCGGAATTTGCAACCTGTCTTCACGCAGCTTTTAGATGATATTCACACTGAATCTCCACACTGAAAGATGCCATGTTAGCCTGGTTCATCAAATATCGTTGGTCGAATTTGTTGACGATATTTTGAATGACGAGTTATCTGCCTACAAATGGACTGTGCGTTACCAGTTACTTTGTGTATTAAATAAATTGAATCTCATGGCAAACAACTCGATATTCTAATTTTCGAATATATTGACGGATTGAGAAGGAAGCGCCGTGAAATAATAAAAGCTGATGCAACAACAACAAATGGCAGCAGGCTTTTAGACTGAACTGCGACACTATAGCCGTCTTTAATCTTTCAATTTATATTCTTCGCGCTTCTTCTCACAAATATACTTGAGTGTTTTGTTGCAATGAAAATCATTCCACACTCCAATTTGTGGTGGTCCTCCGAGCCAGAAAACACCGTTGGCAATTTCCACGCAATCCTGACCAAGTTCATCATTCGGCTGATCATCCGCCCACACAGAGCAATTTTCATTGAGATTTAGAGGCGTTCCGTCCGTCCAGACAAATGTATTTTCCTTGTCCTTGTCCGAGAGTCCAATCCAAGCCTCGACGAATTTCGCATTAGAAGGAATCCGAAGAAACTTGTTAAGCAAAAAGTCGTTTTCCTCTTTTGATTCGATCTTAATCAATTGACCTTTTTCATCTTGGCATGAACTCTTAGCGATGTCCCATTTCTTCTCCTCATCAAACATTTTAATGCACTTTCTGTAGCCTTTGGGGGGGGTCGGACGGTTGGCATGTCAGACTAGCATTGTGACTGTCATACTTGATCCATCCGCGTTGGCACTCTGAAAAGAAAGCGCTTCTATATTTCAAAAGAGTGTTAGGAATTGTTAACTAAAGGCCATGTGTGACAAAATGTGATTGGTAGTCGACAGCCTGAGCATAATACCTGGTATGAATATAAGGAATTGTACTTCATAAGCTTGTTTAGCCGGTTCCAGGCTCCCGGATAGTGGGGAAAATGTGCCGAAAACACGGGGGAGCTGAGTTCGAGGCAACCTGATTAATCTTTTCCTTGCAATCGGTTAGCCTCCATTGCAAGCTAGTTCCAGTCGAATACTGAGAATACGAATATGGTCTATTCTATGATTTCTGATTTATTTTTACTTATCTCTTACCCAAAGCGATGGAGATTGGGACAAGCGTCGTTAAAATAACGCTGACTATCTTCATCCTGTTAGGAAGCTGGTAAATCCATAAAGACAAAGTTAACACATTTCATCAATCAATTAACATCCATCATTTACTTAATTAAGTGCAGTGGGAATCACTTCTTATAATTCAAGTAGTAAGTATCCCAAGAGCTCGAGGCGGCTGCTGAAGAAGTTGTTCATGAGAAATAGAAGAAGAAGAAGAAGAAGAAGAAGAAGAAGAACAACAACAACAACAACAATACTACAAGAACTTCAAGAAGAAAAAGAAGAAGAATAGGAACAAGAAAAAGGACAAGGACAAAAACCGTAGAAGACGAGGAATTTATTTAACGAACGTAGTGTATTCTCCCATACGACAGTAGTGTATTCTCCCATACGACCCTCCCATGTGGAATAAGCTTCATGCTGGTATGTCACAGTGGTGGGGGAGCTATAAAACAGAAGAACTCAGACAATAGAGAAATCTTGGACATGTGGTTACTGGTAATGAATACCAAAGCAAGCGACCTTTGGAGATTTAAAATGGACTTGAAGAGCATTGTTATCCGGGTTAAAGAGTTGTTGATCATTTTGAAGCCCAATTCATCCTCCTTTTTAATTAGCCCAAGTGTCTCTTTTTTTTGCAATGAGAATTAGTTGCGTTCCTCTACGATTCGCGCGAATAAAATCAGTTAACCTAAGAAATTCTTGCGTCAGGATTAACCGGCGAAAGGCACAGGACATATCTGGTGTTCCGAAGAACATGCTTAGCTTCCCGAAGGAAATGTTTGGTTTAAGATGAAAGACATTCATATTCCTAAAAGAGCTCGTTTTCCGATTCAGAGCTTTATTAAACCATCCAACAATCTAAAAGACACTTAAAAAAACGTTCAAGTTTACTTAATCGGCCAAAGACTGTCTGCTCAAAGAGGAAAAAAACAAACATATTAAACAAGCAGATGAAAGTTATGTCCTATACCAACATGCCAGCCTTCACATTATGACCATCTGTTCATGTTATTTATGTACGATCTTGTTGAAGTTTTTATGGCGTATTAAGGTAAAGTTTTTACGTTAAGTTCTTCAGTTAAGTTTTTATGGCATGTACAGAACACAGATTTTATTTTATGGAATTGTCGCAAATGTAACGTAAATGTTCTCACATTTAAGCAAACATGCCAAGACTTAAAGTTTACATTACAGTAGAGTAGTTCACTATTACATTGGATAATTAGTTCAAATAAACAAATAAACAAGTAAATCCTATAGGTTGTCAACAAAAAAGGAAATATAGGACCAGAAAATAATTCACTAATTATAAACTTACATTAGTTATTCAAGTTCAGACAGATTCCTCAACCAGCCCAATCGCGATCGTAAGAAGCTCCTTTTGATGGCTGCCAAAGCGACGATATGATTTCGATAAGAAACAGGAAATGTCGTTTGGATGACGGAATTTCTTTCTTAAAATGAACCACCCGCAAAAATGATAAAGAACAACTTGTTTTACAGGTTTTCTTGTGTTAAGAAACAGTTTGGAGTTACAAGGTGAAGCCTCACAACCCATTGTCCTTACAAGTAATTAGAATATTGTAGAATCACCTGAATTTAGTGATAATTTAATTGTAACTTTACTACTTGTAAATATGCCTTGCATGTTTGCTGACCGCACTTGTAACAGACCAAATGAATTTAAGGCTGCCGGTGAGCCAACAAATCTGTAGAATTACAACAACACGATTTACATGATAAAAGCGGTGAGGTCTGTATCAATGCAAGATCACCGGCAGCCTCGAAGCCATTCATAGGCTAGGTCACTGAGCAAACAACTGTAAAATGGCCTATTCGGGCTACGCTTAAAAGAACTCTGATTATATTAAACAAAAAGGATAGCGTAGTCAGAGAGCACTTCCCTCCCACCAATGTGTCCCGGGTTCAATTCTCAGACTTGGCGCCTTGTGTTGGCTGAGTTTGTTCGAGAGAGAATATCCTCTCTTGATAGGAATAAAACGCAAACAGCGGTTACAAACATTTGCTTGAACTGCATAACTTTTATAAACTTAACGTTTCGTATGTTACAACATACATCATCAGAAGTGATTATTATTCAGTTACAGATAAATTTAAATTCAAAAATACAACTGTGCGGACTGGGAACTAACAAAATTGATTGACATAAAACGACAAGAATATCCTAATAATAGAGATAAAGTTTCTCACTGCCAACGTTTTCATGCAATGATTTCTACATAGGGAAAACGAAACGCCGATTACGTGACAGAAAAACAGAACATTTTAAAGCTCTAACCAGAAATTGTCACGAATCTGCAATTGCTGATCATGTTTTCTTAACCAACCATAGAATTAAGTGGGATCATTTCGAAATATTAGCAACTGGTCGATCAGACATGCATTGCAAAATTAAATGGAAACGTTGGCAGTGAGAAACTATCTCTATTATTAGGATATTCTTGTCGTTTTATGTCAATCAATTTCGTTAGTTCCCAGTCCGTACAGTTGTATTTTTGAATTTAAATTTATCTGTAACTGAATAATAATCACTTCTGATGATGTATGTTGTAACATACGAAACGTTAAGTTTATAAAAGTTATGCATTTCAAGCAAATGTTTGTAACCGCTGTTTGCGTTTTATTCCTATTGAAACTAAAATAGCCCAAGTCAAAGAATTTTTATGAGATCCTCTCTTGATATTAATAATTACCATGTTTGGGTAGAATGCTGCCGAGAGGTAGCACAACGGATCACACGCCATTCTCTATTTTGGAATTCCCCATAATACACTTTGTTTGCCCTTGAAATTTTGCATTAACTATTGTTTTCAAATCCTCTTGGGGACACTGCATATTCCCAAGAGCATTTGAAAACAATGGTTTATGCAAAATTTGGGGGGCAAACAAAGTGCATTATGGGGAATTCGAAAATAGAGAATGCGCAACAACACTGCCCTTGATACTGTGGGCACAACCCAGAGATCCACGCATCTCAAATAAACACCATTAGAATAGCTGCCTCGTAATATCGGCAGCAAAAATACGCAACTTTTTAATTGTTCGCCTAAGAAAGCGAGGTAGTAGGGAGAGAGTATACGAAGGTTTCCCCGCTCAGGATGAGGCTCTCCGGTGTTGAAAGAGGAGAACAACTCATGAGTGTAGCTTCTTAAGAAATGGCTAGTTATAGTTAGCAGTGTCATCAACACACGCAAAGTACAGATAAATAAATGTGTCGATCAGTTGTTACGTATTACACACCTATTGGAAAAAATCCTATTCCGGACTTGCGAGAAATACATGACAAAGCTCGTAACGCCGAGTTTGCCGTGATCGTCTCATATTCAGCAGCCAGTGAAGAATTCAAGGTTGTATGACAAGTAATGTTTCTTGTTGAATTATAGCTGTGGGAGAGCCACACTCTAAAATTGTGCCAAAGGAGATTGACGCAACGATGAGCTTCGCAAGTCGGTTGATGGCGGTCGATGAGTTGTCAGGGAGTCAATTAATGAATAGTTACTAAAGGTGAGTAACCTAACAGAAGTCTTCAACAAGGGTCTTCCGTATAAATTCATTACGGAACTTAAGCAACGACAACGGCGACGGCAACGAGAACGTAATCTCGAAATGTAAATTCGCGTCATTTTAATCGCTTCATGACCATTTAAAATGTTTTAATATGACAAGGGTGTGGTAGTTCCTGAACATCTGAACAGCACTTAACTGACTTTGGGAAGAAAATGAAAATTATCCTCGAGTGCTGACGTTCTTGATAACACCTCAAATTTGACAA
>OX421456.1:29283969-29301469 GCA_949126865.1 Montipora capitata
GAAAAATATCAGCATTTTAAGCTGCTTTTCAGACGTAAAAAGTCCCCTATTATTTACCCAACACTCGAGGATCGGTTAGTATATGATTATTACAGCTTTTAACTAAATGAAACAGTTCAATGTAAAGTCGTCGCAGACCATCTTGACGGGACGAGTTGAGCCCGTCAAGCTGCGCAGTGCGGATGCGCAATATTCAAAATCTCAGAACTCGTACTCCCGAAGTCGCACTCGTTGTCGATGCTAACTTTCTCTATTTGCGGTAGGTCACACTCGTAAAATACTAGTTAAAATATTTGTGACACTGGAGGACAAAAATTCGGTGAAATAATAACTGAGTAAACTCATGTGCGCTTCGCGCATTAATAAGTTCGGATAAAGCCCTAAGCGAATGGGTTCTCGCTACGCTTGCTTCCTGGATGCTCCCTCAGTGTAGTTCCATCCTGAATATTAATTCGATTTGCGAGTAGCTAAACGTGTGAACTAAAGGTAACATTATGTGCACGCCCATTGTCAGCGCAAACCAAGGCACACAAGCTATCAGCGTCCACCGTGATTTGCGTACCCTTTTCACGACGGTACTTGCTTGTTTGTTATTTATTTCTTTGAACTTTTGGCAGCTATTCGGCTGATGAGGACCTGCTATACCCACCCACCCAACCACCTATACACTCACAAAGGACAGTCACAAGACCGGGAACTTCATCCCCTACTCTTCTCGAATAGTTTGTGGGTTTTTAACGTCCCACAGAGAACTTATGGGCATGGAAGAAATTTGTGAGACGGGGCGTACGGTTTATAGTCCTTATCCGAGAAGACTTGAAACTCTAACTATTTGCAGGTGTAATTACAAAGACAGCACTTTCTCCTCAGTTATTTTAAGACCCTGAGTGCTGGTGGGAGATGAACTCACTACCTCCCGTGTGGCAGCCCGGTGCTCGACCAACTGAGCAGCTGGTGCGCAGTAAGAAGACAAAATGACTGCGAGATTTTGTATTGCTCAGTACGTTATAAATTCACCCCGAGACTATCATCTGTTCATCATAAATCACATTTTGTTGTCTTACAAATGTAGCCAAGCGTATTGAATAGTGAAATGTGTCAGTAGTATACGCATCGATGTCGTGTTTTAGTACATATCTTTGCCATATTGTGAAAACAACAACGTCAAATATCGAAATTTTGGGTGTTGGCAACAGCGTTATTACAACTGAACAGGAACCCTTGACTAGGAGCGCACAACTTCATTGTATTTGGGGAACGGCGTTATTACAGACCGGGTTATTTATAGATTGATTTTCTCGCGAAATCAGACCTTTCCAGCCAATCACAAGTCTTGTATGTGAAAGTATTCCCCATGGGATTGAAAATGGTCACTCGTGCCAGCCAAATCTTACTTTATGAATTCATCTAAAAATAGCTTGATCTGAGAGAATGCCGTTCCATAGACCTAGTACTGGAATTGCAGGTTCCACGTTAAAGGCTCCTGAAGTGAATGGGCCATTTCCGAGTTGCTGTTTGTCTCCGTTTCGAAGTGAGTCTTGGTGCTCAACTATTGTAAGGGAAATGAGCTTGATTTGCATAAGAATACGCAACTCATTTCCATTTGAAAGGTTGTGCACCAGAACTCACTTTGAAACTGAGGCATGAAGCAACTCGGAAATGGGTATTAACTAGCCTGCGAGCAAGCTCTCCGTTGGGGTCTCTCGCGAGATTTTCGGGCGCAAGCGGTGGAAGGCTATCCGCACGCGATCCACCGCTTGCGCCCGAAAATCTCACGCGAGACCCAAACGGAGAGCTTGCTCGCAGGCTATGAATTAACTTGAAAGGTCCACCTTCAAATCCCAGGCATTGCGTGCCATGGAACAATTTTCATATACGAAAATCCTGCCAAAGCCGAAATTCATCCAATCAGATCGCTACGATAAGCAATGTGAATTTCCATAAAAAAAACAAACGGTCGAAAAGCCTGTCGGTTGAAGGTGTGTCTTTAAGCCTTTCGTACCAAAGCAATTATAGAATACGTCTTCTATATTCTGCAGTGTAATGACGATGGAACAAGGGTAGAACACTTCCGATAGTGGAAAGTACAAAGTCGTATTTTGCAGAATCGTTTTCGTTATAGTCGCGGTTGTTGTGGCTAAAACTCTCTCCTATCTATCACAAACTAACCTGATACGAATAATTGTCTGTGAACGTTGATGAGATTGTCATAGTCCTTCTTGAGTCGCGGATCGGTTGATGCAGTTTTAACAACGCTGATGTAAAGGGTTCTTTCGGAGTGGTTCATGGAAGTGAATTCTTTCCTGATTCGGACACAGTCTACGAGCCGTCCTCTCACGCATGCGCATCTTTGTCCGCATTGGTCAAAAGCGGGTGCCCCTTCCTGACAAACTAAAGCGGATCGTGATGCAAAAGAAATTAAGCAAAGAGCTGATGGCAGAAGACGCCCTAAAGACTCTAATTAAAGTTAGCCTAGTGTCCATCAGCGTCAGCAAAGTGTTCATTTTTAAACTAAGCTTTGCGGGAAAATAACCAATAGACCAAGTCCGCTAACTCAACGTTGTACCCAATTCAAACCCTTAGGGAATAAAGCGTTTTGTTCCAGGTATTTCCATATCATTTAAATGTAAATGTTACATTATAATGCAAATACAATACACAAAGAATCTGAACCCCGGCAGATTTGAATTGGGTGCAACATCGAGTTAGCCGATTTGGTCTATTAATTTTAACCAGCAAAACTTTATCTAAAAATAGACACTTTTCTGACGCTTATGGGGACAAACCTGATATCAGATTCTTACTCTTGGTCAATGGACTCTCCGTGATATATAATCACAAGTGAACTAGTTGCGATGAAAGTATACTAAGCTAACAAGCCAAGATACATGCAATATACTCTTAAGTAATATATGAGTAATATATAATAATATATTAAGTAATATATAATAATAACCAATAGACACTTCGCCACTCGCATCCGTGAACATCTCGCCTCCGACAAACATTCCCACATATATATTTAAGCACTTGAGAGGTTCTGAAAATTGTCGCTTTCGTTGTTCAGAAGACTGTTTTAAAATCCTCGACTCTGCTTCCACACGTTTCTAACTGAAAATCAAAGAAGCCATGCATATCCTTTGGGAGCAGCCATCTTTAAATTCCCAAGTCAAACATCTTAATTTATCCCTTTCATACTAATTAGTTTCTTTTCTTAGCTTAAACAGTTTGGTTTTTTCTGTTTTGTTTCGTAGTTGGGTGTTTTTATTTTGTTCTCGCCTTCATCCTTAATTATTCATGTTATATCTCACTTTGTTACACTATTTATTGCTCAACTTTAGTTTATTTCTCATTTGTCAACTGACGATGGATGATGTTTCATCCGAAACATGTATTGATTAAATATGAATTTCAAAAACATCGTATGGATCATCAAAGCGATATCTTACTTCGTGCTGCTAAGAAGTTTTGGTAATAATAATAATAATAATAATAATAATAATAATAATAATAATAATAATAATAATAATAATAATAATAATAATAATAGCAACTTTATTCATTTAATTCAATGAAAAGGAAGGATACAAGAGGTCCTCCCCATTGAGGGTATTCGCCCGCACCCGGATGTAATTCTCTGAGAGTAGATTTTGATGAGGGAGGATACCCGAATACCCGGGAAAAAACTCTCGGAGTCAGATTGAGGTCGTCTGAAACTCACATCCACACCCCACATACGACGTCGGCGCCGAGGTTTGAATCTGGGTCACAGAGGTGAAAGGCACGGGTGATAACCACTAAACCACCCTGACTCCCTCAAAAAATCAATTCAAACAAAACATAATATAATAGTTCCAACCATTTGGCTATGGCCCAAGTGTTTAACAACTGAGTTCATATGGTAAATTGGCCACCATAGAGAAATTCAAAAGCTGACGATTTGGGCGTTAGCCCTTCGTCAGAGTAAATATCGACGAGTAGAGTTGAATTTGGGATTACGAAGACCACAGAGTTGAATTCGGTGTAACTGAAGGTAATCGCTAGTTGTTGTCCTTCAGTAGCATTTGGAGTAATGATTGCAAGTTCGGATGAGGCCTAACACTACCGTGAAGTTTTTGTACCCAATTATTCCATCAGGGATCAACCCTAGTATTGGAATTGGGCCCACACAAGAGACAGAGAAAAACTCTGACCAGGGTGGGATTTGAACCCACGACCTTCGGATTAGATCACCGCTGCTCTACCGACTGAGCTACAAGGCCAGAACGGGAGCTGGCCGTGGGTATGTGAGATGTTATTCACAAGGACAAATTCGGCTCGGCTCGGTGTAACTGAAGATTAATTAATTCAGCTAATGGTCAGAGAGGGGTTGAGACTAGCGGTGCCGTCGCGCCGCACGCAAATTAGGCGACCGAGTCACTGAACCACGTCGCGTCCTCAAAAAAGTCTGTTTTGTCAAAGTATAAATGCGCCGATCAATTCCAAATTCAGCATTCTTCCACCACCGTGCAATGTACCACCTTCTGTGAATTTTGAGCTTTGCCTGAGTTCCAAGGTGAATAAGACAATGAGAAGCGGATTTAATCTTTTCTCTTGAGAGAAATGTATCGCTTTGTAAAAGTGGCGATGAGAATTGTGGATCATTAATTGATTTTATTACATGATATGGCTTGTGTTTGTAGCCGATATAACGCGCGCTCTGATTGGCTAATTGTGACTGAATTGTAGGGCATTATTCCCCCGTAATGCCCACGGGCCGATTACGGGCTTGCAAAAACAAAGCAAAAGGTAATTAAAAAACCATATAATAATCTACCTACTAACCGAGCTATTGTAGCTCGAGCCGTACTGGGGAATATTGGCCCTCGGTCGTTTTTGTACGGACCTCGCTGCGCTCGGTCCGTACTGCCACGACCTCGGGCCAATATTCCCCAGTACCGGCCCTCGCGCTCAGTTAGTAAGAAGTTAATATTTCACAGTGTTTCTTTGGTTTTGTCTCGATTCTTTCCATCTTCATAATACTTGTTTAACACAACAAAGTTGCCATAAAACTTATCCCACTCACTAAACAGTTTCATTATATTTGTACCTGAAGGACACGCTTCACTGTTGCACGATTGAGACTGGGAGCTAGATCCCACACAGAGTGCTCCGCCATTACTTGGAGGAGGACTGGTGCAATTGCGCATGCGCACTTGTGACCCATCACCACATGACTTACTGCAGCTGCCCCAGGCCCCCCAGAGGGACCAACCGCCATTGACTAAGCAGAGGAAAAAGTAGTTAATATAAGGTGTTGAGCTAATTAAGTGTTGTTGTACACGAAGAGATTTCTTCGCATCTGCGACAACAAGGCCTGTAATTATGTTCGTTGACGTTTGAATATAGGTTGACAAAACGTTGATTTTGTTCTTAAGGATCAATTTAAGCAATTGTGGATTCACGAGGCACGGCCGAGTGAGCCCACAACAAATTTTGACCACTATGATGAAGAATATTGTTGTTGAAAATAGTACAGACAACACTGAACTACATTCGACTTGTTTTTACCACAATACTAAACGCCAAAGAAAGATTATGATCCAAGATCATGACACAAAGAAAGAGCAAGCGTGGTCTATAACTCTTCCGCAATCTGATTGGTTTGTTTTACAAAATGAGCGTTCCTGATTAGCTATTACAACTGCGTGGCACATTGATACGAGCAGGACGCAAGCAGCGTTGTCTAGACTCTTATCGACAGCAAATTAGCCAGTCAAATTTCGAGATAACAAGCAGCTGTGGTAAAATCGTCATTTGATGCTCCCTGAAAGGTTATACTGAATACTTCGTCCGAGGAATGTTTTTGTTACTGCGGTCTATTTCAGTATTCTTGTTCAGTATGGTAAAAAGTTGAAAAGAGTCGTCGTGTGAAACGTATTCACAAGGCATCTCTTCTCACAGGTGATCTTAAACTTACCGTCAAGAACTGTGGAAGTGAACTTTGGCAATTACCTGGACAGTGATTCGTGTTGCAGGGTTGGGACTGAGAACTAGTTCCCGAACACATAGCTCCACCCGACGACGGAGGTGGATTAGTGCAAGTGCGCATGCGTGTTTGAAATCCACCGCCACAAGTGAGACTGCACCTGCTCCAGCCTTCCCAAGCAGACCAGCCACCATTAACTAGAAAAAAGGAGAGTAATAAATGTCGTTAGTTTAAGTAAAGGCGGCTACCAAAACGTCAGCCTGTATCAAGAGTGAATTACGTAAGAGCGTTGTTATGGCATAGGTGGGCTCCCCAGCACAGTCACAAATGAGTCTATTTTTAGAATAATCGTTCCCGCGAAAATCAGTTGTCATGTTCCTGCAAAAAAAACATTGCAAAAGCAGTCACGCGTGACATGGCTTCTTCTGATTGGTTAAAATTGGCGGCCCTTTGTTTGTTTCGAGCGCAAAGTGTACCTAAAAATATATCCATTTGTGACCGTTCTGGGGCAAGACCGTAAAGTGATAGATCAGCACCCTTATCTAATTCACTCTTGCCTATATACGTTGAACATGGAGTATATTTTATACTCTGGATGGTGTATATGTTACTTTATTATTCAACACATTTTGACAATGTCCAAATATGGCCATAGCGCGCTCAATATTCGCCGTGTGTACTCAAGCCTATATCCTGCGATAGACGTACTTTTGTGTGTTACGGCGAAAAATGGTAGTTTTTCTAGCTTTTTTTCCCGATAAACGTAGAAAATTGTGCTTTGTCATCATTGTATTGAACAATAAAACAATTATCCTGTGAAATCTTGTGGAATATCGCCTGATTTTAGCCAACTCGGCCGACGGCCTCGTCGGCTAAGTATCAGGCGATATTCCGAGCGATTTCGCAGGATAATTGTTAAATATGTACATGTATATGCCTTCATGACACCAATTCACCAATTTAGTCAAACTTGGTACTTGAATATACACAAATGTATTACAATTCTTACACACCCTTGATCTTATATTTTTACTTCTTGGACTAAATGTGGCAGTTTTTTTAGGAGCTCATCAAGTTGAGACTCTATCTCCCATCCGTGGCCTAGAAGTCAACCCTTTCCCGGATAGATTTATTTATAGAACGCTTCCTTTGGGAGATTCAGCAAGCTAGTTGTTGTAAAAGGCAGTCAAAACAGAGCTACCTCTGCGTCAACGGAAATATAGGGTGGCCAGTAAGGGTCATGCTGGTGTTGTCATGATATTCTGCAAGTCGAGATTTCATATCTCGACCTATAACGCGTAACCCTAATCCTAACCCCAACCCTAAGTCAAGATCTCGCATTTTAAGCGGGATCTCGTCTTACAATGCGAAATCTCGACTTATAATGCGAGATCTCGACTTACAATACTAGATCTCGATTTATAAGTCGAGATCTTGACTTAGGGTTAGGGTTATAAGTCGAGATCTCGAGTTATACGTCGAGACAGGAAATTCTCGACTTGCAGAAAATAACAACACCAGCATGACCCTTAAGGGCCACCGTAGAAATAGGATAATTTTCGTGGGGAAAACATGTTCCTAAAAAAATAAATGTACTCGGGAAAAGGTACGTTGATGCAATGAGTTAGTAGAGATAGCTTGATGAGCTCCCGATTTTATTCAACTGTTATTACTATCATGTTTTGTTCACTACTCGCAATTTGTGGCGTTAATTTACGATAACTTGAAAACGTAAACATAGACCAGCCTATATACCTGGAATTACGCATTCGTTATTGCTGCACTGTTGGGATTGGGAACTGTTTCCTTTGCAATCATTGCCTCCACTGCACATGCGCAGACGAGTTCTCTGGCCTCCATTGCATGTTTTTGAGCATGCGCTCCATAATCCCCACGAAGTCCAAACACTGAAGGCTTTAAAAGGAATCAAATCATATCTCAATGAAGAGAAGAATCGAAGAAAAAGTTTAATAAAGATGAAAAGCTAAACAAAACTTTGTGGTAGCCATTCAGCCTACAGTCAACTCTCCTTATAGCGGACACGCTCGGGGACGTCATTAAATGTCCGTAATACCGATAGTCCGTAATACCGGGGTGTCCGAAAAGGCGGGAGTTGACTGTATTTGGGAAAGCGCGGGACCAGGACCAGCGAGTATCCGTTTTAATTATAGCTTTCTTATAGACTAAGTCAGATGCACATGGGGTGCTTGCTAACCAATCATATTCCTAGTATTATAAATGATTACCGCATCATCCGCGCGTGGACGGCGCATTCTATTTATGTTCTGTTTAAAAAATGAGCAGCAATGTTTTATCGGGTTTATTTCATTCGTTAATTTGTTCATCATGGGAACATTAAAACCAGCTCCCAACATTAGTGGCTTCATAACTCAATTGGCTTAGCGTCACATCGGCATCGCGAGGTCACCGTTGAGATCCCGAATTTTTCAGACTTCCCTACGAAATTGCTAAAATAGGCTATTTCCGAGTTTATTTTTCCCTCCTCTTCAAATCTAGTCTAACTGCGCAGTTTTTGTGATGGTAATTAGTTCTACCCAACATATGAATAAAAACTAGTTTTCATAATATAAGAAAAACTTCGCACTTAGACTCGCTTTGAAGAGGAGGCAGACATGAACTCGGAAATGGCCTATTGCGTTCATAACTGCGAGGATCACAGCTTCACTTGAGGGGTGTTTGATCGGGTTTAAAGCTCATGCACGTGACGTATCTTAATAGGCTGTTAGGCTTTTTAATTATTAATGACTTTTTGAAAAACTGTCTAAAAATAGCTCGAATGAAGAAAGTGTGGTTGTGTGTTGGAAGGGACTGAAACACGAACCTTTCGCTCCTTCGAAGGGCTAACACTCGAAACGTCCCTCGTATCACCTTCTTTGATAAAACGGTTTGTTTAAATGTCCCAATTTGGGAGCTCAGGGCTACGAATTTCTACTATGTACTAAATTTGCAGGAGTTTAATATCTCTGGTATTTAAGAATTAGCAGAATTTGGCGCAGTCAGCTATCTCTTGGTAACCTCATGGAAACATAGGTTGTATACTTCGTGGCATGCTTCTACTGCATTGTACAAATAAGCTCACGGCTATCTCTCTCGGTTCGCTTACATCGTCAAGCGCTAACGGCCAAACTGCGTTTTGGCTTCCATCAATAATACTTCCAACGCCAAGTCGAGAGTTGATTCTAAGCCACGGATGCCTAAATCAGTTTGTGGGTGAAATAACCTACCAATGAAGTGAAGTTATTAGTCTCTCCCCTCGGGGTTTTTCAGGACTGATTTACAATGCTTTGTAGGGGACTGAAACCAGACTGCTTGTTACGCAGTTTACAATTAATTTTAGGAGGTAACAGATGCCCTCGTCCAGAAAAGGTCAGACTACAACACCGGAAACTACGCCTCCTTATCGAATAGTGAGTGGGTTCTATAACGTCCCATACTATTTAATTTCCTAACGAGGGCCATACCTCTGGTTTACACTGAGTCCCTATCCTAGAAGACTTGAAAGTCTAACCATTTTCAGATGTAATTACAAAGGCAGCACATTGAGTCGAACTTACGACCTCCCGCATGACAGCCCGATGCTCAACCAACTGAGCCACCGGTGCGAGGGCATCAACCAATCAGCATCTTTGGTTCCCACGGCAAAATTCGAACCCTCGAACTCGACGCCGATGGAAAGCGAAGGAAATCTGTACGACTCTTTTTACTTAAAAACCTGTAAAATGATATCATGATGGCATTCGAGCTGTGAATTAAACCAAAACTCCAATTCACTTTCAGAAAAGCGGAGTCGATCTTCCCAGTTATATTCGATTTATGGAAGCCAAAACGCAGTTTGGCGCTTAGCTCTGAAGGTGAGATTCCGCAGAATTATGAAAATAGCAGTAATGGATCGTACCTTAAGAGACGTGCACTACACTTACCGTTTGAGGATCTACTAACGTTGTAGACTGAAACCAACCAGTGACCTCCGAGGCCGTGAAAACACCAGGGTACCCCACGTGCTACGGTGGTGATGCTGTCTCCATTGGGTCCCCAGACACAAACACCGTAGTTTGTGATAGCAAAATAAGTATACTCATGCGCAAGAGCCTCCTTTGCGCAGGCTAGAATCACGTGACTCATATTCGGATACAAGTTCCAATCGATTTGATATCTGTAGTCAAGGTATACAATGGGGAATAGCGGATTATAATAGCGCTCCTGAAAACACCCCGAAGATGTAACTTTAACTAGAAAAGAAGAAAAAAGGCAAATCATGTTAATCAAACGATAAACGAAAATTCTACGATTTTATTATGAGTAAGGAACGTACAACTTCATTGCATTTTTGACAAGGCATTTTAAAAGACCGAGTTATTTTTGGATTAACTTTCCCGAAAAACCAGACCTTTCCAGCTAATCATAAGTCTTGCATGAGAAATTATTACCCTTGGGATTTAGAATAGACGTCACTCGTGCAAGCAAAATCAAGTTTAAGAACTCGTCTAAAAATAGCTTGATCTGTGAAAATACCGTTACATAGTCCTAGTATATGGTTTTCAATCAATCTCTAGAGACACAGATAACAATGATGTAATGTGCAATTGCTGGTGGACGAACAAAAGGAGCCAATGAGAGATCTTTTGTTTTCGTCCACCAACATGGCGGCCATAACGTAACATGAAAACTTATCTACGTATAGATGGTTTTCGCCTGACGTCACAACAGCCATGTTGACGTCACAACATCCAGCTCTATCATAATGCAAAACGTGAGCCATAATTTGCTATTGTTTCGTGCATCAACATGGCCGTCTCATCACGTGATTGAAAACTATCTAACCCATGACCATACTATTGCCCGAGCGGCACTTACTCTGGTCTGCCAACTGAGCCACCAAAAGGTTCGAATGCCGTTCAAGGCCTGGTTGTTTTAGGCTTGTTTGCAACTGCTAACTTTGATGATTTTCTTAACTTTCATCTCATGAAAATTCCATGTAACTGAACTTCGGATTATACACTTCTTACTAGCTAATTAACTGGGTTAAAGGTCAGTACTGCAAGCCGTATGCGCATGCGTTTTTTTCTTTCCATTTCAATTGGGCCATAACAAGAGTCCATTTCTTGTCATCAGGTTTGTCCCCATCAGCGTCAGAAAAGTGTCTGTTTTTAAACCAACGTTTGCGGGAAAAGAAACATTAGACCAAATGTTGTACATTATTCAAATCTCCAGTTCTCGATTGTTCAAAAGCCGATTAACGCTAATCCCAGATTAAAAATTACCCAAGGAGTTTATTTCTTTACTCCCAAATGTTGTTCAACGCTGATATTCGGTAAAACTCTACATTAGAAGAAGTCAATCTTGAAAATCAAAAATAAGCAAAAGAAACTTCCACCAAAAAGTTGAAAACATGAAACAAAAGTTTACAAAAATCATAGATTAAGTTAATTGGCTTTCGAACAACCGGGCCCTTGGGTAAAGATTCTCTGTGTATTGTATTTGCATTATAATGTAGCATTCGCATTTAAATGATATTGAAATATTTGGAGCAAAACGTTCAATTCCTAACTTGGGATTAAATTGGGAACAACATTGAGTTAGCCTACTTGGTCTATTGTTTATCTTCCCGCAAAACTAGGGTTAAAAATAGACACTTTTCTGACGCTGATGGGGACTGGGCCAATTTTGGTAAATCTTACTCTTTTCTGATGGACTCTTGACCATATATTGAAATAAAGAATTATCGTAACTTATGCAGTTATGGTACAGCCCGAGAAAACGAGTTAAGGTCTCTGAATGGAGCAACAAAAACAATCTTTTAGATTATGATGGGCCGTGGTATAGAAATTGTCAATGGGCATAGTTACTCAGAACGCGAGTACAATCTGGGAGCTGTAATAATAACAATTACAATAATTAGACAAGGTTGAAGGCTCATGTACAATAAAGTTCAGGCATTTTGGCCCCTTGTGGAGCTTACATGCCTTAATTAATGTGACGTGGCCGGGATTAACTTCATTTGTTTAATACAACAGAATTACCAGGCAAATGTCCTTGATTTGTCACTGAGCCAAAATTTTCGGTGAGATAAGGATAATTTATCACAACATCTTCAAACAGGAGTAGTTTTTGTTCGTCCGAAGGTATGAAAAGTATTGTGGAAAGCGTACAAAGCCTTTTTGTTTATTATTTATTGCCATTTTAACTTGTCATAATATCCCATTTGAGCTCATTTTTTAGCCCAAAGTGGACGATATGTTCCGCCAATATAGACCTCTTTCTTTTCTTTTTTCAACTGAGACAATACTGACAGAAAAGGATATTAACTGTGATAATGTATTATAATCCTTCTGTCTTTTATTGGCATTTAACCTGAACGCGAAAGAATATTTCAAGAAACTAACAAAATATCCCTGTTTTTTCACGAACTAGAACTCTAGAGAACTTTGAAAACTGTCGCGTGATTTTCTTCTTTTCTTTTAGGAAAAGTCTACATGCTTATATATAAAACGACTTTTTCAGCGTCTGGCCTGAGTAGGTTCATTACTGCAAAACTTGGCTCGACTGATTATGATAATTTACTCGGATTAAGAGTAGCCTGCGAAAGCATCCGTTTCTCCTTCGAGGCGAAGAGCGAAGGAGAAACGGATGCTTTCGCAGGCTAGATTAAGAGGAGCTCCGGTTAGTAGTGAGATCACGCGCGATCGATTCGCGGACTCGTCGGACATCATACGAGGGTTGAGTTTGTTGGTTCTCTACTCTTCTGCTCGAGGTTTTTCGCGGGTTACTTCCATCATCAAAAACCAACATTTGGTGCGATCTCCCTTAATTTTATATCATTTACTTGACAGAATCCCCAATTATTATGCGACTAGCTCCGTGAGCGGGCAAGATGAACCAAATCCTGCGATGTGATTGGCTACCCGAACGGGCAAGATGGAGCTATCCTTTATTGACCAAGCCTGTTCGGTCAAGCTGAATATTGGCCAAGTTCTGTTTTTGTGTGTTTATGGACCGAGAAGAGGTCGAGATCCATAAACACGCAAAGAAAGAACGAGGCCAATATCCGACCATCTTGACCAAACAGGCTTGGTCAATAACCCACATATAATAAAGCATTTATCCTCGTCCAAGTAGCGTTGAGACTTGATTAATTTAGCATCCAAAATGAAGGTCTACTCCTGGTCCCTAGAGCGAAATGGATTTTTTTGTCATGAAAATAAATCAAACATTTATTTACTCACCTTCGGCCAAAGTTGGAAGGCTGAATGTGAAAATTGTCAATACCAGTGTCCACAGTCTGGTCATTTTCCTGAAACGTGATGTCGTAAGAGAGAGGGCCTTTAGTTAAGAGGGTCTGATCTTAAAATCAAACTTTAGATTTCACTTTTTAAGGTCTCTAAAATTCCTTTTGTTGTAAACGGGTTAACGCATTTTTTCAGCGTACGATTGCAAAAATGATTTTGAATTTGGTTAAATCCACGATTTCTAGCTACGATGAATGTATATTTTTTGAGAAAATAAAATTCTTTGGAGCTAGGTGTACATACTCGAAAAGTTGGCAAAACCTAGTTTTCTAGTTTACTGAAAAGAATTTTCGTCGATAGAAAATGTGATTTCTTTATTCATCGATTCATAGAAAATCTCTTCACTTCTTCGGGTAGTAATAACTGAATGGTTTATCTCTGTCTGATTGGGACTGTCACAATTTCGAGACTTTCAAAAACTACTGACATGTTGGGTATTTGGGAAAGGACAAAGTAAGTGGTGTTCGATGTACGGCACCCATACTGCACATCAGACAGGACTGTAAGACCTCTAAACGAGACTCGAAGCTAAGCGACGTTGCCATGGCAACCATTTAACTTCCGGGTCTGTGTGATGTAGGGCATTCACAATTAGTTCAAGAAGGGACGAAAGAGTGTGGTCTCTATTGCTAATATATCTATTGATCTAACATAAAAGAACTTGAGTCTAGAAGTGGTCATGATATCACAAAGAACCGCCGGAGCAACCGTTTTTCTTAGCTTAATGTTGGTACTGATGCCAAATTTGAACAATATCACCAACCTACATTCAAAGATATCAATGACTTGGCCACATCTCTTCGAAATGAAACCATTTTGACCTAATTGTCCACACCGATGCTTTTTAACATGAGACAGAAAAACTAAATATTCCTGAATTAAAAGAGCATATTTCAGGCTTAAAAGGAAATTATCATTCTTTTTCAATTTAAAAATGCTTTTAAACAACATAACGTTATTTTTTCGCGGTAACAGAGACCCCACAAAGGACTGAAATTAAGAGCACAATATTTCAATGTTTCCTCGAAAACCCAAGTGTTCAATCGCAGACAATGGAAAATTAACAAAGAGATTGACTCAAGAAGGCCCAATATTATTTCTATTGCTTCGTATTAAGTGCTAAGCCTTCATCGTCCTTTGTCACAGCAAAATTTAGACTTTTTGATCGAGAAGATATTGTGCAAAAGTACAAGAAAAGCAAGCACTGAGCTGAGGCGTTTTTGATAACTTTCCCATGTCAGTATCAAACAAACTGGACAAGAATTCCCAGTAATATTTTACCTTTGTAATATCTTTCCACTTGTCACGTTTCTACAATGAAAGGTTCAAAAAGACAAAAATTTCGCAAACCATGACATGTTTTCTTCTTAATTTTTTTAAATTAAATTTTTATTTTTTTTATTTTTCCAAATGGCTTGCAATCTGAGAGACAAAAAAAAAAGATAATGCCTGCTAAGTCTTTTTGTTAAGGAAAAAACGTCGACCAGATAATTATGCACGCTTACTGATTGTATTCCGAAATGTCTCTTGTTTTTAAAACTTAGTTTCATCTCTTGGATAGAGCTTTTTTTGTCACACCACAACCATTTCGAGATGGAACGAGCAAATAAACCAAGAGATAAAAGGTCGAGAGCCAATTTTATATTAAAATTAACATCTTGAAATCAAGTTATTTAAACCTAAATTTGAAAGATACAGATGCGAGAGTTGTGGGACTTGCTTTAAACTTGAAGACAAATACAACAATTAAAGTACTGGTTTCTTTCAGTTGTTCTGCACTATGACTATATTATAACAACGCAAATTCAACTAAATTTGATGAATTACCGATTGAATCTAACTTGGATCGAGATCCCATGCAAAGGGATATGTGAATGCATTCAATGGATTGTAAGAGGAGAAAATATGGGAAATATGCCTGAAGATAATCAATAAACTTGATCTTGACTTTTTTCAGTACTCAAGAAAGACAAACGTTTTTCCTCCTCTTACTTTAAAACAGCAATAAGATTAATTGCAATCTTTTCACTGCTTAATTTACTCATGTGAAAAATCCACTAATTATCTACAACACCAACCATCTTTATAAGTAGTATCTAATAACCTGTTATTATTCAGTCGCAACTGAACTTTACACATCTGCTGTTAGTAGTAAAACTTTAAGTTGGAAACTAAAGGAAATAGTCAGTGGATCATCGCTTCCCTTAAATCCTTAAATGTATCGGTTTTTAGTTGAAAAAAAACTTCATTTTTATCAAGTTTCAAACCAAAGAGAAAATCACACACTTGAAAGCTTGAAAGCTATGGTAAATTAAACCGATTAATAGAAAGAATAATCATGCTTCACTCACCTCGTTCGCTTCCTTAATTGAAATGTCCCAATGCAAGACTTTAATCCGTCCCTTTGCTAAAACAGTTGAATGTGAAATAAATTGAGAGGGTTTTGTCACTTATATAACGGTGAAGATTATTGTTTTTTTTAATTGTTTCCTCAGGAACAATGGACAGGAAATGTTGAATTTATCGGTTGAACAGAAATTAAAAATAATTTTCTAAAAATGAGAAAAAGGGACTGGTATTAGAGACCATATATTCTTGTACTGTCATAATGACGTTGTAGAAGATTTCCCCGATCTTTTCTTGTTTTACAAGCTAAATGAAAAAAAGGGAAATAACTCATTTTTTAATTTTATATTGGCTTTTAAAATTCCTTTGAGGACGTTTTGAAAAGTAATGTTCTTTTTCAACGATTCACCTGGGGTGAGTACAAATACAGTCGAACCCCTATTTAGCAGCCACCCTCGGGGAAATGGAAAGTGGCCGCTTAATATTTTAAAATGTCACACCCCCGCTAAGTCCCAGGAGTAGGGGAACCGAGTCCTCAATGGACTAGTGCATAATCAGATTAACCAAACATTTCAGTGACGTGTACTTATGCAATCAATTTGAAAACTGTCCTTACGTCAGCGTACGGACTACTCGAAAAGGCGGTCAATCCTGGCAGGCGGTTCTTTCTCTCGCCCGCCCTAGCCTTCTAGCGCAGGCTAATCAAAACCCAAAACTAATGTGCAGAAGCTCTTACATAAGGGAAAACTCTTCGTTTTCAAAAACCATGTGCCCTAATAACTTGTAAGGATAAATCTGTTGTAAAATACTAAAGATTGACATTTATCCCACATTGCAGTGACATGATTTCTTTAAATGTAAGCTTAAGTACAGTCGAACCCTTATTAAACTTTCTCCAGCACTTAGGGTTAAACTTGAGTATTACGCATCCCTACCACTGCATGCCATGGACCCTGTATGTAACTAGGAGATTTTGCTAAGTTCATATTAAAAATGATTGTTTTGCATCGCTAGCTGACAAAAGCGATAGCTGCCAAGGTTTTAGTTGCATTATTGCAATGGCTAGTAGAATCTTTGTGTATACCTTTGCAGCGCGCGGAACCAGGAAAAATTAAGCAGCCCGGTAGGAAACAGAAAGAAATGTCATTACGTACTCATTTCTCAAACCATTTTTCTTTCCAAATCGAGATGGCGACTGAAATATTAAAATATAATATCACAGGCACCGAAAAATTTGTTTCGGTAGAAATTCTTTTCATAAACGCCTAGAATTTTTTTTTTAAATTGAGAAGAATGACTCGAGCTAATCCTTGGCAAAATTTCAGCTCAAACTTTAGTGAAGATGGAAATGGGGGTTAAAAATCTCTTTTGTTTTCGGGGGACAAAGTCTTCTAAAGGTCAGCTAGAAAGCCAAAGTCAGTTCGAAAATGAAATGGGATTCCTGAAACGTTCTGCAAAGCAATGCAAGTAAGATTCAAAGCTAGACAATCTTCGCAGATTAGTCTATGCTGTGTTAAACAAATTTACCTTTAAAGGGCTATAAAATGATCAGGAAGCACAGAGCAAAAACACTCTTCACTTTTTTTCTTCAAATGGTCTCGTTGAGTTCGTCCAGTACGGTCTTTAATTACGGATGCCGTTTGAATTCTACCAAGTGACATCATAATGTCCCTATGAATAATTCATTTGTAAAAGCTCTGTGGAGAGACGCACAGCCTTACTTAACCATACAAATAAGCGTTTGCCATTCTTGACCATTCTTCATAACAAGTTGCAAGTGATGGGGGAAAAGAATACATGATTTAAAAGGACTTTATAGCCTACCTTCTCTGTTGTCACTGCCATGTTGACGCTGGAACCTTTTTCGATGCTTGGCCCC
>OX421456.1:29306469-29318969 GCA_949126865.1 Montipora capitata
TAAATTTTGTATTCCCAGTGGGATAAAATAACAATAGCTCTAATTAACATGCGACAAGAAAAACCTAAAGGATTCTGGAACTTGTAGTCAAATGGCGTCATCATGCAAATATTAGAGTTAGCCGATTTGGTCTATAGCGATTTTTTTTGTTTACGAAAATTGACGTTACATTTCTTTTGATATTCAAATTTGTCAGCCACGAAACAAAAGAAGACATTGTTTGAACAGCCACTTAGGTTCTGGTTGGCATATTAATATTAGGAAGCTTAAGCACGCGCGCTTTTGAGACGCTACGGCAACCGCAAAGGGAAATATTCGAGTGCTAGGACAGAGCTGTCTCCTAGATTTTTATACCAACCATCTCTAAGGGAGAAAAGATACTTAAAATATTGTCGTGTGAAGACAAGTTAAACCTTAAATAACAATGACCACAACTAGTTTTTCTGAGCCCTCGAGACTGAGCACCCCCAGCAATCCTTTGTTTTAACGAAAACCGCTGGTCAGCAACCTGGTTCTGGTCACTGCTGTCTAAGGTCTTCCGTTTGCATGACAATAGAGCACAATTCCCGAAGGATTAGTTGCATACACCAACATAGCCGCCGTTCCATTGTTTAGGTACACCAAGATGGCCGCAGTGACGTCATGCGAAAACACTCTGTTCTTTATTCTCCCGCAAAATAGACACTTCTCTGACGCTGATAGGAACTAGGCTAATTTGGGCAAATCTTTCTCTTGGGTCTTGGACACTTGGTCAGCTTATCATGTTTCGTAAGTTATTCCTCTTTTTTTCTCCTTTTCTTTTACCGAAACAATTCTGTTTCATTGTCGACGCTCCACTCCCTACATCACAGCCAAAGATACTTCCCAAAAAGAAGCAAAAGAGCTAAAGAATGAAATCGAACTCTTGACGCATCACTAGAAGACTGTATTGATTCTTTCGTAATTTCTGGAGAAAGAAAAAATTAATATGTTAATTTACAATGATTTCCCGTCTTTACTCTAGTGTTGTTCATTTTCTGCAACACTACAAACCTTTCACTGGTTAACGACGCTGTAAAGATAATTCTCAAGAATAAACTTTAAAAAGACTAAAAACGACTATTTGATGCATCTCAACACGAAACAAGGTTTAAAGAGAAATTTTCAAATGAGAATCAAAAGAACTCAAGGCATTGTGATATCTACGCTTCTTCATTGGCATAGAAATATCGCGCTTCTTCTCCAACCAATGAGAGGTAAACCAAAACCAATCGTCGCTTTCCACGCGCGAATTTTTTTGAGCGACTTCGGTCCGGATTGTGAGTGGTTCATCAACTCTGTGTGTGTGGTTAATTCTTGCAATTGGCGAAAATTTTGTACTCAGAAAGACTGGTGGACAAATACCGTCGATCAACCAATAAACAGCTACGTCACTATACTGACGGAGACTACTAGTGATTAGCTAACCATTTTCAACTTTGTGCGCAAACATAAATACTGCAGATCAGGGCAAAAAGCTGTTCTTCGCGGTTCAAATAGTGTTGCTCTATTCTACCAGATATTCATTCAGCCAATGGCATGCTCGTTGGAACGATGGGCTTAATTAATCCATAAGGTTGAAATATTCATGTAATAATCACAGGACTATTGCCAACATAATTATTTTTGTGCAAACTTTTGTTGGCAGGAGTGGTTTGTAAGGTTGAGCGTGATACTTTTCATTCAAACTCATAAAGTCAGTGGGGGAAGGGGGGGGGGGGAGGTAAAATTTTGGTTAACATGTACATCTACCTTTTCTCGTACTGTTTCCTTTTCTTCCATCTTCCTCTACATGTCGCTCTTCCTTCGTTTCCCCCTCTCTTAGCGTCAGTATATATTTCTGACGATAGCGACACGCGAATGGATAATGCAGTTGTGGAACGTGTCTGACAGACACGCGCGTTCTGTTGTTTTCCTGGGAGTTGTCCACGGCATTTTGAAAGACAATATGATCCGATGCTGTACCTTGTGTTGTGCCACAACCTTGAAAGGGCACCCGAAAAATTGCTTTAGTTTTTCTTATTTCATGAGGTCGGCATGAAGAATGCCGTAGATGAAGCGAAGTAGGTGTTACTTTGGGTATATCTTGTAAGTCCAGTTCTAGTAGCATAAAATGGTTCAGGCATTGTAAGCTAATGCGGTGTTCACTAAGAATCGGTGACGACTTGGCTAAAAAGAAAAAAATAGGCCAAAAGTCAGTAAATCAAATCATCTGTTATGAGGGAGCTCTCGCAGGCAACATTATTTTTGAGTCAAGAAGCCCTCTACTCGTTCCAACTCCCTCGCATCCAATAATCCAACTAAAGGCGGTCCGCTATGCGTATTTGATAAAAAGCCTCCTTTTTCCTCCCAAAAATCAGCCGCCCTGTTAGCCGCTAAAAGTTCAGGATTTTTCCAAGGAAATTTTAAGGGTAGGGACCAAAGTATAACACGCAAAAAGGTGAAAGAAGATAAAGAAGTGGAACGACCTCAAAGACATATTTACATATTTACTTAAATAAAGGCCATAACAACCATTCATTTGACACAAAGATTATTGTTCTGTTTAAATTTGAAGTTAAACCACAAGATATGTCACAGATGACATTTTAAATCATCTTAGGTAGAATATCCCGAAAGAGAAACATTTTTTGATGGAAAAGGTCCGACAGATATTTTGTCCCTTCGTTGAAAATTTAAACTGGAACCAACGGCCGTCTATAATAAAATAAACACAATCACGTAGAGCATTGAAAATGCATATCAAAGGCGTCAAGGCTTACTGAAGTTGTTACGAAAGTATACTGTTAGTGTTAATATACTTACTATGGTATGGAAAGACTAAAAACTGCTGAAGAATTAACGACACCTGTAGCAAGCAATTCATGGCTAGGTAACTGCTATGTAAAAAGCGAAATGCGCTTTAACTGCAGTTGCAAAATGAATAATTGAAATAGTTCATTGCGGCCGCCAAGGGAGAATTTACAAAGGTTTTGTCTTTGAGAAAACTTGTTTATGTTTGTCGGTACTTCAAGCGAATAATTCATAACGCTTGGTGTTTTGCAAATGAGGAGATTCAGTTTAGGGAAAATGTAAAATAAAACTTTTATTTTACATTCTCCCGGTCTAAACAGATAATCATGACAAAGCCGTATAAGTAGCCTAGAATTCCCGGCTGGTGCTTCGTATATCTTTATACAGTGCACGGTTTTGCCTGAAACCGGCTTGCCAAGGAAATGTCGAGCGAATAAAGACGTTGATTGATCAGTTTTTTTCTTTTTTTTTTCAGAAAATGACTTTCCCCACCGACCAACTGTACGTCATCATCTTACATTAAAGTTATCAGCAAAAAGCTAAACTTTTTGTTTTCACTAATTGATATTGCTTCAATACCAATATTAGACTTAGAGCTACTTACTGTGGGTTAATTAAGGTCCAGGTGAAAAGAAGGATTCTCACACGATTCCTTCAAATTTAACAGATAACACACTCTTCAAATTAAACGCAGCATTCGAAATTTGCCTAGACTACGATTATTGATTCTTAATATCGCCAACACTAAATGGGCCTCGTCTTCGTTATTAATTGTGATCAAGGACCGGAACTCCAGTGAAAGAATATCAGCATAAAAGACAAAAAAGAAAGGGATTTTTAAACATTTTTATCATCGCTGTCAAAAGCTATAAAGATCCAGATATATATAGTATACATCTGGCACCATACACCTAGTAGCTTACACTGCCAAATGGCAGGGGTTTGGAAAAATACGTTTTCTACGTAGTCTCCTAATGAAATTGTTCTATATAGACAGTTTCAACGCAAAAGAGAAACTGCAACTTTATATGAAAATAAGACCAAACGACTTTCATCTTATAATTGAAAATCGTTCCCGAATGCTTTTGGCTTCTCTTGGAGTCATTTCATTTGCCAAAGCGCAATCGAGACAATCAAACGCATAACATCGTAATAAGAGAAAAAAAATTGCATTTGACGAGATAAGAAATGTAAATGTACTTCCATTTGTTTTGTGTCTCATTTACTTGCAATCAAATGCTCACTTGAATCCTATTTGCCTTGCGTTTCAGTTCGGTAAAAGAGTCCCACATTTCGTTTTTTAGAAATTGATTGACAGGTCAACACAATTTAAGGATCAATGATTGGTCGGCTGAACGAGGATTTACAGAATGAAATCGTATCATTGCAGGTACCTGTTTATACTAGAAAAAGTGTGTGTCCAAAAGAATAATATTTAATGCAAGATATTAGGGCCGTTTAAACGAGAGAAAATAAACCTTACATAAGACGCAAACACCCCGTATAAATGGTACAAAATCTACGTTCACGGGAGTTTATACTCGTATAAATAGTTCCTTTCGCGTATTATGTAAGCCGCGGCCAGAGCAAGCCGCGGCTTATTTTCTCTCGTATAAACCGCCCTATTGTGTCTCAGGATGAACCCTAGCCTGTACTAGCTTAAAATCACCACAAAGTGATTATTTCGGCAATACGGGTCAAAAAAAGACAGTATCTACGAAAATGACGCGGATTCACTTTTAAAAAAATACATAAAAATAATAAATAATAATAATTGCGAGTATCCCGTAAATCAGTGGTAAACGGAAACGACCGGAATTTTCTGCACTATTCGTTTGCACCACTAGAACCAGGTTCCGATGCGAGAATTACATCACTTCACTTGGCAGGCATTGGACGCCACATTTATTTGTACCCAGACTCTTACCGGAAACGGAAATGGAAAATGAACTCACAAATGGATGGTTCATTCCATTTCCCATTTCTTCGGTAGGGAATGTCCAGTGCTATACGTCAAAATTTTCTCACTGAAATGTCCGTCTAAATAGTAAGCGCCCCGAACTTCAATGGGCCATTTCCGAGTGGCTGTTTGTCTTGGTTTCGAAGTGAGTCTTGGTGCTCAACTATTGTAAGGGAAATGAGTTTGATTTCCATTTGAGTGGTTGTGCACCAGGACTCGCTTTGAAACTGAGGCATGCAGAAACTCGGAAATGGGCTATTAATGTGACACATTTCCTTCCTTTATATGTAAACTCTGAAAGCAGCGTGTTTACGTGATACAGTTAAAATGAAATAGATCTCTTAAGAACTTTCTTATTCTTGTTGGCTATTCGTACGGGACCCGTACACCGACCTATATTTGCTGTTCATACGGAAGTCTTCTTAGAATGATTATAAACGACATAGAAACATAGTTATTGAAAGCTAACCGTTTTAAAATGGTTTCTTAAGACTTAAACAGTGTTTATCAGCACTATCTGAAATGGGAGGTCAGAAGGTCGGTGAAGTCGAACGAAGGAGGTATTCAGTATTTCGTGACTTAAGGGCCCACGGACGGATTTTTCGCGCGTTGCTAGGGAAGTGAAATGTTACTTCCGGTGACTGACGTCATCATATAGTGAGCTGACCAGAAAACCCACTCACAAGCAAAAATCACCGCACGAACTGTTGTTTGCATCGAAGGTTTTTCCTCGCCCTTCCTCGCGCTCGTTCTCAGATCAAGTGCGCATGCGTAAACGAACGGACTTCCGGTTTGAGAAAAACCTAAATTGAATTAATTTTTTTTCATATGGCACGTTTCACCTCCAAATACAGAATATAGGTAAGCATTCATTTTTTCAAATCATCTTTTTTGAAAATTTTATGGGTATTTCAGTATCGTTTATCACTCTAAAAGGTACATTTTTCAAAATAAAAAGAAAACCATGCTTGGCTGGATGCAAAAACGAATACAAATTATGAAACCATTGATTAAATAATCAAATTGTGTAGCACGTAGACAAATTTAGAGTTTTCTTTTATTGGTCACGTGACCATGGGCGTGGCATTATGACGTCATATTTAGGGTCATTGGTTTACAAAAGTTGGAAACTGACCAAAATAATGCCAAATTCTCTCAAATTAGTTAACTATTACATCCTTAGCAACGCACCCCAAAAAATACGTCAGTAGGCCCTTAAACAGGCATCAATGCCGTTGTTTGATAGCTGAACTGTATATATATAAAAAATAAAGACGAGGTAGGAATTTCCGAGTGTTACTGAAACTGTAAAAATCATTCTAAGAAGACTCCCGTTAAAGAATATGGTGATTTCATGTTGTTGTTTTGCAGAGTACGGCAAAGAAGTGCTCGGAAACATTGTGCTGCACGTGCAGCACGAGTATTTTACCATTTTTTAGCCAATTACATTCTCGCCTTTGTGGCGATGTCATAGCCGTAGCCGTCTTCTTTGCTTATAAGGCCAGGGAAAACAGCTTCAACATTTCCTTCCACTGCTGGGGTGGGCAAACGGTGTCAACACGCTTTTTAACTCATTCCACAGCTCTTCAAATGAAAGAGTGTCTCATTGCGAAGATTATCGTGTGAAAACGTGTTGAAACCAGGCGCGTAGCGTCCTATACGCAAATACGCACGTGCGTACTTGAAGTCACCAGAAAATTTTGAAGTTTTATACTAATTGTTTCTATTTTTAACTTTTACTTGTACGCAACCAAGATTTCCTTATGAAAACACCACTTTGATTAAATTCTAAAAACTAAAACAAAAGCTATACCATGTTCTCACTTAGTTTTGCATTGTAGTTTTTTTACACTAAACAATGCAGTGTTGTTTGGTCAGCGTGCAACAAAAAGGCGAAGTTGCAAAGGAGCGACGTTCCAAGAACGTTCTTAGAGAGTTTAAGCAAAGACAACGGCTACGGCAACAAAAACGTGAGTCTAAAATATAACTTAGCGCTATCGCAAGTATTTCGCGATTATTCCGTCTTGTTGACCTTGCACAATACAGGCGAACTATCCTGTAACTGAATGGGTACAAACGGTTTTAAAGTCAAAACAGAAAATGACTTTTTCATTGTTTTATGCTCACGTTGTCGTCAAAACCTAAAATTTAGTGATTTCACGTTGTTGTTTTGTGGAGTACGGCAGAGAAATGCACGGAAATTCGTGTTGCACGTGCAGCACGAGTATTTTTCCTTTTTTAACCAATAATATCCTTGCTTCGTGGCGTTGCCGTAGCCGTAGCCGTAGCCGTCGTCTTTGCTTAAACTCCCTCTTGACAAAGGAGCGACGTTCCAAGAACGTTGTTGGCAATTCCAGTCACGCTAGCACAACCAAAACAATGTTTTGTTTGCGCCAAGTTTGCTCAAAATAAGGGCAAGACGTTTTGTACTTTGCTTGTATTCACACAACTACTTCGAACAAGAAATAAAGAACGCAGTATTTTTCGCTTAGTTTACTTAGGTTTCTAGATCAGATGTACTTGTGCGTACTTGAAAAAATGACCACGCTACGCGCCTGGAAACCAAAGGTTAAATATTTGCCAACTACAGCAAGTCCCGTTGACCAATATCTCGTGCGGGATATCCCGTATTCTGTTGCCATGGACAACGGCCGTGATGTCTACGTGATGCCAAATGTAAACAAACAAAAAGCCATTGAAAACGAGAACAAATCGTATCACGTCCTGAAGTTGACACCGTGGGAAAGGTCAAGAATTCAGCAAACATACAAGATGAAAAGTGTGTCAAACTTGGTGAGTGAAGTTAATGCTACAAGGAATATTTGTCATGATAAAATTGGACGCTTTTGTCCACTGGTCGCGGCTGAGCCACTTAAAGCTTACTCCCCGCTTAAATTTCAAAAAGTAAAACATCCTTTACATGTCACGCTAGCGGTTCCGGGCGGTTTTAATTACTTATTCACAAAGATTTTCACTCAAGCGAAAGTTCAGGAGTTCATTTGGAACCACGCGATTGAGTAAAATGTTCCAATTTCCAAGGCTTCCAAAATCCACAGTTTTTTCCGATGTAGTTGAAATATTATAATCATCTCCTAAAAATGCCGAACTTTTAAAATATCCATGAATTAACTTCCCTTCGTAATCCTAAAAGAGATTTTAAAAACGCCTCACGTAGAAACACTTCTGAATAGAGAGATCATTATTAGCATTGCGTTTACCCGGAACAGGAAAACGGGAAACGGTACATTTCCCCGCTTGTCATGAATCAGAAAATAAAACCGCTTCCCTGATTTCTTCCATATGAACGCAAACTTCTGCCTGAGGTTTGCCGATTGCCGTAAAAGGAAAGCTCAATCACCCTCACGGGGTGACGAATGGTACCTCCAAAATCTTGGCACTCGCGAACGTTACAACCGATCTCGAAATCTCGGCAGTCTTTACATTGCATTTATTTCGGTGTGAAGTCTTGCATGTTTTGGTCTCGGTCTCGGATTCGCAAAGAAGGGTCTCAGCGTCTCAGCGACTCTCGGATTTTACCATACGTCACCCCTTCCTAAGGTAGCAGAAGCAATTACATTGGAATTTAACGGAGTTAAACGTTCTGTCGATGTAACGCCAAAAATAAAATACGTGCATTTGTTGAAAAATCGAAGTAAATCAATGAACCTCGTCATTTTTACCAACGTAGTACTACCTAAAGTAACTATTTCATGTAAGCTTTTTATTTCGAGTTTTGTGAACGTGCATACGACATTTTTTCATGTAGAATTAGAAAGCCGGGAAGCTTTCAACACAAGTTTACATAGGGCAGGTGACCCGGACAGCTACACTTGCCTGCCTGCCTTTTTTATTTTTATTTTTAAATTTACAGTTATTTCAAGTATACAGTTCCACTAATATATAACTTTGTATAACACATATTTCTAGGCGAAAAAGAGAGGAATAAAGCTGTTGTTCGTAGGCAAAATTTAACGGTACCTCTGAAAATAAATTTGTCAGAACGCCACATTTTGCCTAAGAATAAAACGACAAATAGGTCATTCATCTGGAATAAAGTATTTTCCTTTTTTTCTTTTCGCCAAGAGCATAGGCCAGAATTACGTTGACAAAAACGTTTTTGTCAGCAAGGTCACGTGTACAATTCGGAGGTAATGGAAGATGGCGTTTCATGTAGAAAACGCCGAACGATTAATACACGCTGCTACGTGTTCTTCTGCGCGAGGGCTTTAGCACGCGAGCGAGCATAAGTTACAATATTCTGTACAAGTCTGGATCTTCCGTCCACATCATGCATCATTGAGCCTTGATAAAATATAAAGGTTTTTCTCCAAAAGTATTTAGCCACTGTAGATGAAAAACAAGAATGATATATCATATCACAAGGAGTGCAGTTCGATATAGGGAATGTTTACTGAACAAGTCGTCGACGAACAACACTATTTAAAATTGATTCTACTTTCATAGCACACTGAAACAACTTTATATCGAACTGAATTCCCCGGCGCTCTTCGCTGCTTCGTAAAATAAAGTTTCATTGTTCTTTTTTTTATCATTCGATATCATATCTGCCTGCTTTGTTGTTTACCAGATTTATTGCATTAATTAGTAATTCCAAGTAAGATGTTCTTATCTAAAGTTTCAGCCGCATACATGGCGGTATATTCTCTCACAAACATTAAGTCGAATCATGTTAAGTAATTTAAGCTGCAATCAGCATCTCCCTCAAGGTTTCTTTAAAGATTTCAGTTCCCTATCGAACAATTGAAAGCATTCTTCTTCAATGGATCGTGTGCGGTTAAGTGCCCGTTCTAAACTTATCAAAGACATCTCATTGAGAGAATACAAAGCTTTTACGAGGGGTACAGCTGTTGTTTTGCGCCGAAGTTAATCCCTGATGCTTGTATCACATCACAAGACATAAATTTTCGACCTATTGTTATGCTCTCAAGAATTCCACCTTTTTGCATGTGCTCCTTAAAATTAATTGCTGATGATTTTCAAGGTAATTACAAGTGTTTTTAATGACCTTGGCATGTTGAAGAAAAAAGCCCGGAAGTTTCAAACACTTAAGAAAAAGAGTTGGTAGAAAAGAGCGGTAAATACAACTTTGAAAATATCGGTTTTGGGATCAAAGGCACGAGAAAAAAATATCTTCTGCAAATAGGAATGATAAAAAAGCGCCGTCTTTGCCATCGCAGAGAAAACTGCGATAATAACTTTGGCGGCATAGCATGGCTGAATGACTATTTCGCGAAACGTTTATGATCGTTTCTGTCATTGTGCTGATGGTACAATGAAGTCCGTCAACCATGGAAAAATATGCCTAATGACAGGAAATTTTAAAAAGTAAACATAACGAGTCGGCCTTATTTTTCGAGTTGCTGGTTTATCCATCGTGGCATAAATTTCGTCTTCGAGAAATGTCGAAATAATAGGAAAAAAAAATCGATGTTTGTCGCGTGATTTTTTAAAAGTAAATTGATATTCTCGTGATAAACGACGGCCGTGCATCAAGTGGCACAAAAAATCGACATTCAAAACAAACACGTGCCGACTGAATGATCGTATAAATCGTCCCTCAAATATTTTTTGAAACACTTTAGCAGATAGCAAGGAAACTAAGAAATCGCATGGCAGAATCCAACAAAATGGGGAACAGATAGGAAAGTCTTATCGAACCTAGGGGTAATATAAAACAGTCCATGGGGATTTGTCGGCTCTTGTTGCCACGCGAGATTATATAAGCCCGCCTTCTGTATTGGTAAAAGAACTGTTTAACTTACAAGGCTTCAGAGACAATAAATTTATTTTCGGAGATGCCAAAATTACTTCAGCCAGAAAAATTCAAAGACCGGCCATCACTTATGTTAAATTAAACATGCGGTGCACGGAGCGTATTGTACTAAATTTGCCCACAACGTTGTGAGCACCAAGAATAGCTAGACGTACGGCAAAATTATAATTTAAAACCATATAACTTTGAACTTACTTGCATGGAGAAATGTCATCCAGAGCAAATACATCGACGAGTTAAAACTCAAAAACCACTGGAGTTCCATTTTGAGCCGTATTCAAATAAGCAGCAACTTTCTTTTTTTTTGTCAGTCGATCACTTTTGTTTGCATGACGTTGAACAATGAAATCGACATCAGTCGTTTGCTTGGTTCTTCGGAGACAGCCACAGCTTGTATTCACTTATATGTTCTTTTTGTTAATGCGATGACAGGTACGGTATTTATATGTCACAACAGTCTATGGCAATATTTTCAGTTTAAACGTCACAAGATTTCCGCCTCAGTTTACAAATTGACAGTCACATCATCGTGCAAATATTTGTAGCGTGATCCGAAACACGATCGCGCTTCCGGTTTACAAAACAGGAAGTCAGCTGTCACGCGAAAGACGGTAGTGCTTTGTCAATGAACGTGATTACAGGGTGAGTTTCAGAGAAAGAGCAAACGCTCGAAACGTCAGCATTTGAATTTTTTTACAATGGTCAGTTTATCACATCAGGGACTTTAATTAAGATGTCGACTTCTCAAAATATAACTTTGCAATATCGTAAGTCTTTCGCGATTATCATATTATTGGCCATCTTATCGGGTCGTACAATGTGGACGAAGTATCGTAAAAATAAAACGGTACGAGCGGTTTCAAAGTAAAAAAATAGATCATGAGAGATTAACATTTGTGCGCTCGCGTTATCGTCAAATTCTCAAATTTGGTGATTTCACGTCGTTGTTGTGAAGAGTACTGCAAAAATATGTACTACAATGCGTTCTGCACGTTCAGCACGATTTATTTTTCCCTTTTAACCAATGATGTTGTTTTCTTGAGTTCGACCGCGTCATAGATTTCTAAGTCCCTTTTGATTTATAAATCCATTTCTGTTTGACAATTACTCACAGCTACTTACATTTAAACAAAAGAAAATGCCACGGTTTGATAAAAAGCTTTCAATTATGAAGAACAATTTGGAGCCGGTCATCTGTGAGAAAGAGAGAAAATTACGGTGCGGGACTTTCCTTCTGACGCTTCAAAGACGTGACATCGATTTTCATCTGAAATCGAAATTTTTTTGTTTGAAAATAGAACTCTTCAAGTTGGCTTTTCAAATTGGCAGTTGATATTGAGGGAAAATGAAAAAGTGGTTTGGAACTGAAAGTTGATTTGTAGCAATGGGAGTTGATGCGTGAAAATGGAAGTTGATATTGTGAAAATAAAAGTTGCTTGTTTTAGGGAATCTTTTTACATTGCCTCATTAACATACGAGTTTGCTCACAGAAGGCTTCATGCTTTATTTAAAATTGACCTCAAAAGATACAAGAACTAGTTAAACTTAGTTAAATATTTTACCTTTGATAGCAAGCCAGTTATTAGCCATCAAAAACTGATATGCATATGTATGGATGCGTTCGATTGACCGTATTCCGGTATAGGAATACATGGAATGGAAGTTAGAAATCCTTCGTTTTTACGTAGATTCACGTTAAAATTGTCAAACACCTGCTAAAATGCTATTTTAAACATATCTTTATTATCCTTGTTGCTTCAAAACGCCAAACATGCCGTTTCAAGTCATCTCTCTCCGTATTCTTATTTCGGAATAGGGTAAATCGAACGCACACTAAGAAAGAGAAATAGATCTTCGGTTGAGGAAATCTCACGAAATAAAGAGCAGAATGGCACCAAATTACCAAAGAACGATCCCAAAGAGACAACAGACAAG
>OX421456.1:29323969-29333969 GCA_949126865.1 Montipora capitata
AAATATGCAAGTTCGTGACGTTCTCGTTGCCGTCGCCGTTGTCGTTTCTTAAGCTCCCTAATGGCCATTCACGCCCTTCCCCCCTCCCCCCTCCCTCCCCCCCCCCCCCCCCCCCCCCACCTTGTGAGTTTTACAGTTCGGTACATTTTTTGTGCCGTTTTCGACCAAACCTGCGGGACCTTGAGGCTAAACGGCGTCAACGAGAACGGTAGCACCTCAAAAAAAATAATAAATAAATAAACAACAGGTCTAATAAGGCGGGCATTCCACATTTTGGCACGTTTCTTGTCGCCCTCGTATTTTCCGCTACCGGCATTATTTATTCCGTTTTTAAATGCCCAAGTACATGCTGCACCCGGAAGAATAGAGTGTTTGCACCCACGTGATCAGTAACCTTGTTTTTCCACCGAAACAAAAGAAAATGTTTGTATGATAAAAGAGCACAATTCCCGGAGAATTAGTTGGGCACACCAACATGGCCGCCGTTCCACTGTTTAGGTGAAAAACCTTAAATAACTTAACCTTGACCACAACCAGGTTTTCTGAGCCCGCGAGACTGAGCACCCCCAGCAATCCATTGTTTTAACGAAAACCGCTGGTCAGCAACCTTGGTTCTGGTCATTGCTGTCTAAGGTCTTCCTGTTTAGGTACACCAACATAGCTGTCGTGACGTCACGTAAAAACACCCTATACTGACTCCGCTCCTTGGCGCACTGGCGCCATGTCTTCAATCGTGTAGTTTAACCGCAAACATTTTGCCAGTTTCGTAAAGGAAATGAAAGACTGGCGCTCACGATTTTTGGATTGGGCTGTCAAAAAGTCGGAATTGCCTAATTTGACTAAGTTGCATAACGATTCATACTTCTAAACAATGGAGGGCTTGAGTGACCGTCATCTTGGAAAGTTTTCAGCCACTTCGAAATATTTGGGATATCGAAAGTATTTCGCGATTTTCCATCTCCTGAAGGTTGTGCAGTTTGACCGACGTATTCTGTGTTGACACAAACGGTTTCGAAATTTGCTTTTGTATTTTGAAGAGTGTTGCTAAAACCCTCGCAGCAAGTGCACTTTTGATGAATAATATTAATACATTCTTTCTGTAGAGTTGCCATAGCCATCTTCGTTGTTTAAACTTCTCTTTCATAAGAGAGAGACTGTTTTGGAAATTGAGTTCTTTTGTGCAGCTCACGTGCTGTGTATCTTTCAGCACATTTGAAACGGAATCGTGCTTGCGTACGTGCGAGCGTGAGATTGCGCAAAAAGCATGCCGAAAAATGGGTTTTCAGGATATCAACTTCCGGTGACACGAAAAGGAAAGTTTGAAGTTACATGTATTGTCTTTTCAATGTCCCCCGCCATCTCTTTCGCCATCTCTTACGCTGATTTTCTACTCTTCCACTTAATTTCTATTCTGAAACTACGATAGAGAAGCAGCTTACACTATGCAGGTTCCAAGCCAAAGTTTTGGCGCACCGCAGGTTTCAGAGCAAAGTCTTCAGCCTTCTTCCCAAAACAGTCTTTGATGTTGTTATCGGCTTTGTACAAGCGTAACAGAATATCCACCGTACCTTCATGTCCCGCGGCTGAAGAAAGATGAAGAGCTGTAAGAAGACACATTTGTTTAGATTCGAATTGGTTGTTTCCAAAACTACAGACGCGCAGTTTTGGTAAGAGAAAAAAAAAATAAAGAAAGAAAAGGAAAGAAGATATTTGTTGCCTGTTCTTCCATTTCTGTCTTGGGAGTTTATCCTTGCGCCTCTGTCCAGCAAAAATTGAACCGTTTCATTACAACCTTCCTATAACAATATCGCAAAGCACAAACGTCAGAAAGAATTGTGAGAACAATTCGGCCATACAAGAATGGTTCCTTTCGGAACGTTCGCATTTCAGGCACAATCGTTTTCAAAACGTGGTTATGAACACACCACAGAAAATGTACCACGCAGAACGCGATCGCACAGACACACAGCAAAGAAATCGCAGACAAAAATAAATCGCAGGGCACCGGTCATCTATTCGCGTTTCAAAGAAGGGTCATTATTGCTGTCGGGAACAGTCAAAAACGGAAACGGTGCAAGACAAACGAGAGAACAACTGAAAACGAATATTCATTAAAGCTATTTGTACTTCTTAAAACTATCACAACAAACTTGAATGTCAAAGTTGGGCTTCCCAATCGAGAAACCTTGAGACCATGTTGTGTGAGAAGTTGTGATATCATTGTGATGTCATGTTACCACGTGAGGCCAATTTAAATAGGGGCATATCTACCAGAGTATTCAGTATGCAGCGTTTATATAGTAGTTTCGCGTTCAATAGACCTTTTCGGCTTGTACATTGTGCTTTCCCAAACACAGATCATGTGATAATACTCAGGAGGTTTGGTCTTTTGTTTTGTTCATTAAAATGAGGGCATGCAAGCATGAATATGCCTGCATGCACTCTTTTTAATGAACAAAACAAAGGACCAAGCCTCCTTTCCTATTGGGAAAACAAAATGTACAAGCCGAAAAGGTCTATTGGAGTTTTCAAGTGCAGTTATCAAATAGTTTGAAACGGTGTCATATATTAAAGAAACAGAGATTACTTCATGGAAAGCGCGCGCGGTGAAGTATCTGAAATCGAACGAGAGAGCGCAGCCTTCGGCCTTGGTGGATAACACCCTCCTCGACCTGCAGAATTCTTCATATCCTACTCAGCCTCATTCAATAATTGCTAAGTATTCTTGGATCGTCATTTTACACATGGGATAGCCGTTGCCACAACGACCATCTTTGAAAACTATTAATAATAATAATAATCATCATCATCATAATCATCATCACATCACTGATGAACTTCATTGAAGTGTCAAGTCTTCCAACGCTGGAGAACTAATTGGGGACAAGGTTCTTAAAAATTAACTAAAATGTTGGTTTTTGAGGAGATGGGAAAACTGTGGGAACACGTAGCCTGCAAACGCAGACGTCTTTCCGGCGGTTGTTTCTCTCCCCCGAAAAACGAACGCGGGAAATGCGACTGCGTTCGCAGGCTAGAGTACACGGGAAAAACCGCCTCTCGTACAGAGCAGAGAACCAACAAACTCAACCCACATATGACGCTGAGTCTGGGAATCGAACCCAGGCCACATTGGTGGGAGGCGAGTGCTCTCACCAATGACTGCGCCAACACTGCTCAAACATAGTTCCGGGCTCTTCTCAACACACTGCCAACCTACCTTCGCTGCTAGATGCAATGGGGTGAGATCGGAGTTTTCTGTGCACATGTCCACGTCTGCATTAAAGTTTGTTATCAGATAATCTAACGAGACATTACACCCAGCCCTAGCTGCAAGATGCATGGCTTGTCTGCCAAGTTTATCTTTCTTTCTCACACAAGCCTGTATGGGAAGAGATAAATACTCCTATCAAATGATAATTGATGATAAAGTATTAACGTATCGCGCAAAATATATATGCACGCGATTAAACCTTTGTACAAAGGCTGCCAAGAACCACAAACTGCTGTTCGCTATCGAGACATGAAGGTGTTACTTGACATCATTCGCCTTTTTTTTTCCCAGGCGATCAGCTTTAGTTTTCTTCGTGTTGTATCAGAGACGGATCCAGGGGAAGGGTTGAGAGGGTCCCCCCGCCCGTCCCTATTTGAGCAGCATTTCCAGATTCTATTTCATGCCTTTACAACGTTTTTCAAGCCTAAGGAATGCTGGAAATGGCGTGTTAGAGGGAAAAAACAGAAACAAATTTCGGGGGCGGGGTATGACCTCGGACCCTTCTAACCCTAAACTCCTAATTGCCTTTCACACACCGATGGCGTTTAAAGTTAGTAATTCCCCTTTCAGAAATTCCTGCATGAATCCGCCCCTGTGTATTTACTGAACCAACGCCTGATCATTTTTGTTAGGAGGCCTTAGAGCGCCGTCCGAGATCATGGACAGAGGTTAAAAAAGCGACTTCCCCACAAAGGCCAGTGGGCAAGTTTTTATGTTTCTGCCCGTTACTCAGTTTTGCAAAGAAAAGCTTAAGCAAGTAGGGAAATCCACTGCATCCCTCTTATAGTTAAACAAGATTTTAGAGAGAAGAAAGAGTGTCGTGCCGGATCACAATCTACTTAAGTACTTATGGATTTAATTATAAAGCTTATATATTAAACTTAACATCATTATTCGTATTCTGCTAATCTCATTATCCTGTTTGATAAAATATAATTCATTACTTACTACCCTGAAAAACGCCCTTGTAAGAAGAAAAACCTTTTAAGTTAGTCCTTATGCGAGCATTTGATAAGCAGAGATTCTCTTATCAAATGTGTCTCCAATTTTATCTCCTGGAAACCTCGTTTACATTGTCTTTGAACACGAGTCCAGCAACTTGTTGAAGGCCCGACTAAGTTTATTCTGAATAACAGACTTCTTAAGAACCTCCTATTTTGAGGCCGAGGCTGAACGTTCTTTATTCAAGATTTTGTGATTTGAGCCTGGAAACATTCTTAACATGTTCTTAAAGTTGTGTGGTATACTGCTGTGGCTACGTTCGACCACAAACAAAAAGTTGTTGTTCAGTCACGCCATCATGCAATAAGAAAACCGCATGGTTAAAATCCGAGTTAAAAGGGCACTGTCAAACTGGGTAAAATCTAAATTAGTAATCTAGCACACACGTTCAACATTCCTGAAAACCCACTGAGAAGGTATGAAATGTATTTATGGCACAATGATCTATTCGCATTTAATTTTGGACGACTTTCTGAAGACTGACATCGTCTCCAAAAAAACTGGCCAGTTTTTTCCAAGTTTCAATCCATTTCCATGCTCTCCATCCTTGGTCGCAAACAACAAAGAATAGCTTCAGTTCACTTTAAGGGTTATTGGTAACAAAACTACAGCATTATTTTGTGCTCTTCATTGATGCAAAGACGTCCTTTAGTGTTTTGAAGTTTTGACTACAATAGTGTGAACACTGTCTCTAAGTATTTGGGTTAATTGTCCTAATAGTCTGCAGTTTTACATTTCCTTTAGCCGTATTTATAATACTCGCAAAAACAAAAACAAATGAGCAAGATAAAGACGTTATTAACCGAATCTCTGCCTGGGGATGTTCTTCGTACGTTCTTAAAAATTTGTTTAATCTCAGCCTGAACGTTCACCCATTAAGGAAGATTTTGCGCGTGAGTTTTTGCACTGTAGTTTTAACGGCAATTTTTCATCTCAAACATCCACTTTAAAAACCTTAAACTTGAAATTCTTAGACTCGATTGACCAGCCGTTTTGTGCGCCCGCGCACACCACCGCTGAATCAGTGGATCAGTCGCCTGCCCGCCAAGTACAGAAAACAATTGGCTGGATACAAAATACAATTGCGACGGGTGCTACGTCACGGACAAACGACGCAAACCGGTGATCAAGCCGTTCGTTGGCAGGAGGAACTCCCAAAGCGGCTGGAATATCGAGCCTATATATTTCTGTGGTTTACCATTGATAAGTCGATGAAGGTACATCCCATGGTCATGACCGATTAATCGAAATTGAGGCATTGTTTTCAACGTCCTTTCCTCCAATTAATGCAAAAGAAGGTGCTCCCTTTTTTTCTCAATCTTGAAATAAGTACCTTGTATGTTTGTTTGTTTGTCATTTGTTTGTTTGAGCAGGTTGAAGTTTTGGCAGCTATTCAGATTTGAACCTGCTACCGAACCATATACTCACAGAGGACAGCCACAACACCGGGTTCTTTAACGTCCCACAGAGAAGTAATGAACATGGAAGGCAGCACTTTCTCCTCAGTTATTTAGTTGTTGGTCCAGCCGGAGTCAAACTCATGACCTCCCGCATGGCAGCCCGGTGCTCAACCAACTGAGACACCGGTGCGCGGTATCTTAATTCTAGGTGATATTAATTAAAAATCGATATCCACAGTTAGAAGATTTTGTTTTGAGCAAACGCCCTCAAGCCGATTAAGAAAACAATAATCAAGTACCTTATGCTCAGTAACAAGAATCTCTGCAACTTGTATAAAGCCAGCACGCAGGGCATCCATAAGAGGTGTTATCCCACAGCTGTCAGGCGAGTCCGGAATGTAACCACATCTGCATGACAGACAGGAATACTCTGTAGGACTCAATTAAGGACAGTGCCTACTATTGTCATTGCGCATACGTTCTGCGCATCTCGAGATACTCGGGTTTCCTATCGGTGATGCTTATCAATACAGTGATATTTTTGCGCGGTTTAAAACTATCCAGAGAAAGTAGATCTTCTTAAAGTAACTACTCTTGGTATCCAAAAAGAAAATTGGGGGTAACCATGGATTTCTGAGAGATAAGTAAGCTTCAATTGAAATCAGAAAAATGCGTGGTTACCCCCAATTTTCTTTTTGGATTTCAATAACAATTGTTAAGATCATAAACCGGGGCAAAAATACCTTTGAATTAATTAGTAGGCACCGTCCTTAAGCAAGATGATATATTGGTGTGTTGGCCAGTCAAGCTACCATGGCATTTATTTAGCATTGGAATTCATAGGTACATTTATAAATCAACTCTGTTATAAAGAGAAGGGCAATGCACCAGAGCCTGACACAAAAACCCCTGAAAACCAGGGAATGTGTACCCCTGACCAAGGCAGTGGTGCAGCCCTTGGGGTTCTAGCTTCAGCAGCTGACTCGCCTCCAGTCGTCTTCATACAGGGCGCAGGGAGAGATGGGTACAGAGAAAGGGAGCGCAAGGTGAGATGGGTAGGACGAAAACGAAGGAGGAAGACGTCGTCTTCTCCCCTTCTCCCTTCCCATCATCCTCTCTTCCACTTCACCGTGTCGCTGCCGTTTGTTATATGAAGATGACTGGGGACGAGTCAGCTTCAGCAGGGGTCTCAATAACTTTTGAAGTAGATGCCTGGGATAATCAATGCAAGCAGTGGTCACTCTTGTCTTGACTTTTACAAGGGTTTGAGTGAAAATCAAAGAGAGTAGCCGGCGGTGAGAGGCAAATTTCTGACTGGCTTCTTATGAAACCCATGGCTTAAGGGTATTCACATTGAAATAAGTTAAAGCTAATAAGGATTATCACAAATTACATTTTATCATTAGCTTATTGGTCTGATCAACTATGCCACAGTAATAATAATTATTAGTTGCTTCTGTGAAGGCAAAGTTTAATGAACAGCAACACTGGATGGGTGACAATAATATTGGTCAAATTTAAGAGGTTGAAAAAGAAAATAACATTTTCCTTTCTATTTTCATAATTTCTCACCCATAATTTATCAACTATTATTGATTATTTCTGTTAAGATTCTTTTACAACACACAATATTTCATCCATGCATCATTAGGTTGGTGCTGTTTAATACATGTGACTCTGCCATAGTCTTGAAAATAATCAAAATACCGGGTGCCCAAAATGTTCATTTTGAATATTCTAACTTATGAAGAATAACCTTTACGTTTTAATCAATACACTGGAAGCTTGAAGTTTGTACCTGGAAATCATGAGCCTTACAGCTTCTGTTTTCCCATGAAGGGCTGAAAAAGGAAAAGGAGCTAGGAGTCAGTGGGTTCATTGAATTGCATTAGTGGATTTTACAAGTTTAATTAAAATGATTAAAAGAGCCTAAAATTCTTTACAAGTTCTTAATGCCATGAAACCTTCCATTATAACTGTCTGACTAACCTGCTGTATGGAGAGGTGTGCGTCCATTCTTACTACAAGTGTCCCAGATGCCTGCACAGCAATCAAGGAGGTAACATAAAATGTCTGTATGACCTTCTCTAGCAGCAACATGGAAACAATTCCATCCATCCTTGTTTGTTAGTTTCATGTTTGCTCCACTCTGGACCAATAAAGAGATGATGTCGATGTTAGGCTTGGTACATGACATCATAAGTGGAGTCCTATTCTAACAAGACAGAAAAGGAAAGTGAGAACACACAACTTGTTATCGCTCATGAATAGATTAACCCTTTCACTCCTGTAAGGGGCAATGAGACTTATATATTTTACTCTGTCTAGCGCCAGACGATTTTACTCGTCAATGGGGACCCCCCAGAGGAATGAAAGGGTTAACAACAGCTAGGTTCACTCAAAAACTATGTCCCCATTAACCCTTTCACTCCTGTAAGGGCCAATGAGAATTATAGATTTTACTCTGTCTAGCGCCAGACGATTTTACTCGTCAATGGGGAACCCCACAGGAGTGAAAGGGTTAAAGCAAGCCCAACATTGTGCGAAATTCATGGAACAGCCGGGTCCCTACAATGTTTAAATTTTCCTCTGATTTTGTGATAATGAAGTACATTTGATGGAGATTAACCTACGTGGGGAAAATAAGTACAGTACACGTAAAACAATGTGCTCTTATAATGTTTGATCTTGGTTGCCCAAGGGCACATACACGTTTACAACTGGCACTTAAACTCAACAGAGCCCAAGGTTATGTTTAATTCTCACATACAGAAATACAGAGTCACTTATTTCCATATCATTGAATAACGAAAGCTCCTATTATGTGGACCTCGTTCTACAAAAGCTTCTAAATACTTTGCATGTGCTGGCCCTGTGTGGCCCTGAATTCTGCAGTTGCTCCTAGAGATATTTCTTACAAAAAAACAAAACATTTTAAAAGGGTATGGTGGGTCATTAATGTAAAACTTGATAATTGTCCCCGCAGGGTTTTGGCCCAGAGGCCAAAACCTGAGGAGGCAACCTAGAAGTCCCAGCAGGAAAAGGGTAACTTGAATGTATAAATTGGTAGATATTGTAGGGGAAATCAATCTCGATTTGCTCAACCCGGCATGCAAGGTGATGTTGAATATGCGCACAAGTGGTATTGGTATTGACAAATGAAGTGATATGTGAAATGAATCAATTCATATTAAACTGTGGATATGAAATCAAGTTAAGCCATGATCCTCGAAAAATTTAGTACTTCAATGGGGTTCAAACCCTATTGAAGTCCTGAATTTTTCAGGCTTCTCTCCACAATTGCAAAAAAAAAAAAAAATGCATTCATACATGTAACTGCGAGGATCATAGCTTAACTTGGTATTGGTATTGTTCAACGCGGCCAAAGTGTTTTAGGAGTCACAAAGTAGAAACTGGCAAGGAGAACCAAAGTACTGTTTGGGTTAACGATTGAAAATTCAAACATTGAAGCAGATCTGATGCAAATCAAGTTTCCTGGCTCAAAACAGGGGCAACGATTTGTCAGACGCAAATCAGAAACAAGGGCGCACAGGTGATGACAAAACACTGGTCCCCAGTCCATGGACTACCCAAATGGACTACCCTAAAATTGACTGTAACTTATAAAAATACTATTTCGAATGAGTACTATTGAAAGAACTGAATTGACTATAAAATTATCCTTTCATTGCACATACCTTGTTTATTTTCGTGTGCATGGTGACATGCAGCTAAATCCAAGAATTGCACCGGTTTCACTTCACTTAGTATACATGATGTAATCGGCCATCACAACAATAACATTATCGAAAGCTAACCTTTTTATATTTTAATGGCTGCTTAGACTTAAATACTGTTGATCAACACTGTTTAAAATGGGTGTTTAGGCTTAGGTAAGCACTGCTTGAGACACGGCTTACATATAGACAAACAGTACTCATTTGAAATAGTATTTGTAAGGTAGTCCATTTGGGTAGTCCATGGACTGGGGGTCAGTTTTTTTTCCAACACCAGGGCGACATGTTCAGCATATAATTTAAATGTATCTCAACTGCCTTTCATACTATCTTAGGCAGGGGAAGATGTAGTGAAACTATTACTAGCAATTAATAAGGGGAGAGAGAACAGTCATGATCCCGCCATCCCGTCCCGCCCTGTGCTGCGCCCGCACCCGCTCGTTTCTTACCAATCTGCTCTTTTCAAACAATCAATCTCCGCTTTATAAGAAATGAGAACTTTTACACATTTCACATGCGATCCAGCAGCTGCTTCGTGTAAAGCTCGTTTCAAGTCCTTGTTACGTTGCTCGATGTCAACTCCACTTTCA
>OX421456.1:29343969-29351469 GCA_949126865.1 Montipora capitata
AGAGTGCAAACAGATGCAGGTAAGTAGGCACAGCTGATCTCCAAATCATTCAAGTCGTTGTGGAAAAAAAATAATTGTCCTCTAACGTGGCCATGTGCAGCTACGTGTTAATAAACACTTGATGCCCAGATTGCTGGAAACGTCATTTCCGAGCTCACAGGCGCCTACTTGACAAAACCAGCCATTTACTAAAAAAACCGTATTTAAGCCCCTGCTAGAGTACTGGGGAGAGGGTAAGTGGAGGATTGCTCTCCAGCCCTCCACCTCCCCTCTACCCAGTACTTTATTGGTTCTTTTTTTGCGTGCTCTCTACTGTATTTCCTCGGTCGATCCGTACTATTTTTTGGCTGGTCCCGAGCAACAGAGAGCCTAGAACAGGCTAAGTACTGCTAGGCTCTTAATTTCTTGAGTCACAAGGTGTCCAGCCATCATGCACGCTGGTGCCCCCATAATCTTATCAGCCCCCTCTCCCCCAGATCAAGGATGATGGTGCGTGAAGGCCAAAACGCGCCATTTTCCCATCACTGATTTTGGGGGGAGGGGTGGTCTCAATGTTCCATTTAATTTGTCCAAGATTGTAGCTGTTGTCTGTCATTCATGCATGTTTTCCCCTGCATAACTCAACTGTGAGATGTGCCACCTTAGTTCCACTGGAACCTCTAACCTTAATAACCCTGGCAAATTGAGACACAGCTAATTTACCAATAGAAACGTTTCTCAGGTACATCTTTAATAACGTTTACCTAGGCTGGTGTAAGCATTGATCATGCCGATAATTATTATTCATCTTGACATTTTATTTCTCTTTTTGCTCTTGTTGTTCTCCATTAGGCTCCACTACAGAGTTTTCTATACCCTTTATTTGTACGAAAATGCTTTCCAGGCGACCTGTGCTTCCATAAATGCTGTTTTTGATCAGAATTTTAGCGGACAGCAGTCTATCATGAAATACAGGTACAATGTTCACTGTCCCTTTGTGGGAAAGGCAGCGTTGCCAAATGGTTAGAGTGCCGGAGTTGCAATCCCGAGTTTCTGGGTTCAAGTCTCATTCTGACCACTACCGCTTTAGCTGAAGTTCTTCTGTGGTATTCCCAGTTCAACTTCCTTGCTGCGCTTGTAAAAATAATTAATTGCGAACTTGCCAACCAGTTGTGATTCCAATACGTCATTGGCTTAAGTCGCTATTAAATCACGTGAGAGAACATCGCGAATCAAGGCGAAGCTCAGTTGCGTATTGAAATCGAGCTCTTAAGTGGTCAACGAAGCATTGTCCGCTCAAAATTAAATTATGACGACAAACTTCGTAAAGTGGATGATTGAAAACTTTTTACTGTTGCTTAAGAGGACGTTTTAACGTGACCGAGTGAAAAGATGATTGCAGTGAGCCAATCGCTGGCATCGGTCGAAACAAAAGAAAACGTTTGCATGACAATAGTGCCCAATTCCCGGAGGATTAGTTGGGTATACCAACATGGCCGCCGTTCCATTGTTTAGGTACACCAAGATGGCCGCCGTGACGTCACGTGAAAACAATCTATTCGATACCTGTTGTAGACCGAATGCATAAATGGGCCGCCAAAAAAATAATCTTTTGTTAATGTGTTAAGTAGACTCACTAGTCTCGTTTGCATGGGCAAAATGCAAAAGAAATGTTGTTTGAGAGCGAGGCTGCCATTTATGCATTCGGTCTTTTTTGTTTAACCCTTTTGCCTGGCATTAGAACGGAGTAAAACCTATGTTTCATTCCTAGGAGGGTTAAAGGGGTTAGGGTTAGGGCCCTTAGCCCCTGACCTCACTGGCTGTGAAAGGCATCTTGCTGACGTTGCATGTATGAACATGTTCAAATGGTCTTCCGCAGTTATAAACATTAAACATTGTTGCCTTTCAAATTTTGAGCATTTTTTTCCGATAGTGATCAAAGTATTCTTCATTCTAAAGCGATGACTTGCAGCTTTCTCAAACTATTATTTGTTAAACAGGCGATCTCTTTTTTTTTTTTTTTTTCAAGATCACTTAATGACAAGCTTCAACTAACACATGAGCAAGTGCGAATTATTAAACATGACTTGCAAAATGGAGAGATCATCAAGATCATGGCCTTTGCAGGTGCGTTCATCAGAAATTGAACTTACTGTAACATTCTATGAGCCTTTCTAAGGGGGGTGGTTGATCTACATTTCACCCTCTAAAGAAAAATGAAAACATGAAAAAAAAAAAAAAAGGTGAGCTTCGGTTGGCTTCTTGAAGCAAGACTAGAAGCACATTTTTCGTAGCATAATTGTCTTAGACACAAAAAGGCACTTTTTAAGAATCGCTTCACGCTCTTTCTTTGTCCAAATTCATTCGGGCACACATGATAATCCAAGATGGCAATCAGCACATGGCATCATAGAAGTTGGACTCTGAAATAATACTTCCAGGAAGAGAAAAATGACTGGAGATGTTTAAACAAGAACGAAACACGGACACATTGCCATTAAGAGCGTTTTTCAGTGCACATTGACTAAGCTCTGTACGTGTCGATGGTGATTGACAAATTGTCCCCGCGTGCCTAAATGAGGTACCATGCCTTTAATAGCGTGCCTTTATGTCTCGGAGTGAAAACCGATTGGTTAAGTAGAATCCCTGCCAATTTATACAGGAGACTATTACTCCCCGTAGACAGCCCTACTGTAATCATTGCTTGTCATGGAACTTTGAGAGGTAATAGGGCTTCATCACAGTACCTCTTCTCAATCTTGGGTAGTTGTGAAAAGATTGTGGCTAGAATTTCGACTTTGCGCAAATAACATGACGCGTGCCATGCTTTGTTGCCAATGTGAGAAGTTTAACGACCAAAATCAACCAAAAACGGTTTCTTTTCCGAACGAACACGCAAAATAATCTACTGTGTACTCTATTAGAACTTGTCATTTACTGTCTTGTGTTGTTCAAGTCTAAACCCAACAGACCGAAAACGGTCACTGTGACTTTTCGTCTGCCACTTGTTGGGATGATCCTTGGTCATTTTTAGGGTTGTGTATCGGGATGTTTTATTTTGTGTGGTTCTAGGAACTGGGAAGACAACCACTTTGGTGGAGTACACAAAGATGCGGCCCATGGAAAAATTTCTGAATGTTGCGTACAACAAGTAAGTGGAGCAAGTGAATAAATAATGATGATGATGATGATGATGATGATGATGATGATGATGATGATGATAGTAACAATAAGATTACATGTTTACATAGCGTATATCCAAAGGCTCTCTACGTGTTAAGCACTCAATTATTATAAACTCCAGTAAAAAGAAAATGGACTTAAACATTTCCAAATTGTGACAGACAAGATGTTATGTCAATCGGCAGTCAATTTGTGGATGACGACAAAGAAACAAAACGCGTCTTCTCATTGGGTAACTTTGTCCCATAGGTTTTTCTTGAGCCGCGAAAGAGCCGCGAAGCGGCGAGAAGAGAAAAACCTCTCGTTACCTTAGACTTGATTCTCACTTTGATGCAGACGCCAGCTGTCAAACGCGTCAAATTGATAATTGCAAAGGGGACCAATGGCAACTTAGTTATCACGCGTCCCCTCGGTATTACCAATCAAACGAACCAATGATATTGATTTGCGTGTTTGTAAAAATATCAACCAATCCGAGCCTGAGGGTCAGATCCTGACCTTGGCGTCTGCATAAAAGTGAGATTCAATTCCAAGGATTTTTCTCTTCTCGCCGCTTCGCGACTCGTTTTCACCGCCTCGCGGTTCTCTCGCGGATCAAGAAAAACTTCTGGGACCAGGGTACTCATTGGATAGCTCAAAGGTGATTTGCAACGGGCTGTTCACCCCTGAGGAGCTAAAGACAAAAGAGAGATTTGTCATTACGCTTACGGCAGACGGGAAATGGCAGGCTGACATTTGCTTTTTGTCAAAAATCAAACAATTCCTTGATTTTAGCTCATTTTTTGTATCTTCTGTATTCAGTAAATTAAGTCAAGATATTGAGATATTGTAGAAGGGTAATGAGTAAATAGCGTGCCAAAGTTTTAGGGCTGTGCGATATTCCAAACTCAAGTTATTCGGCAAAGGGTACCACTCAAAATTATAGTGTTTAGTATGTCGTACCGGAAAAAATATAGGCCCCTTCGGAAAATACCATAATACTCTTTGTTTACCCCCTCCCTCCCCCCGAAAGCATTGTTTCCAGTTGTAAGTCGCAAGAGTATTATATTATTTTTCGACTCGGCCAATACGGGTGTGTCTCGTTCTTGGTATGAATTTCACTCACTTACCGTTTCAGATCAATCCAGGAACAGGCTGTCACGTTGTTCCCACAAAATGTTGAGTCACGGACCATTCATTCCCTGGCTTACAAGGGCGTGGGTTTCCGGTGAGCCGTGGAACACTGTATTGTTTTGTTTTGATTTCTCTCATTGTTCGACAAGAACTGTTGCTCGTGAGTAAACCTCCCGCTTAGGGCTTGGATTCTAATACAAGGGACTTTGAGATCTACGATGGCGAAGGCGACAGAAACTTCTCCTCCGAATATAACTTTTCATTGTCGTATGTCTTTCGTGACTGTATCATCCATCCTCTTCACGTCGTACTATGTGGGCGAAGTATCCTAAAAGTAAATTGGTACGAGCGGTTTCACAGTTAAAATATAGAATGAAAGGCTCGTATTTGTACACTCATGTTGTCGTCAAAAGCTTAAAAGTTGTTGCTGTGCATAGTACAGCAAACTTATGTGCTAAAATTCGTGCAGCACGTGCATCACGTGCAGCACGATTATTTTTCGTCTTTTAACCAATGATATTCTTGTTTTGTGGCGTTCCCGTTGAGACTGCGTTGTAGATTTTAAAGTCCCTACTCTTTACACCACACAGCCCCCTGTTTCATTTTCAAAGTTGTACCGTTCAAGCCCCACACACTTTAAACAAAGAACTTTGCTGGTCTCAGTGTCATACAGAGGGCAAGGTTGCTTTTATTTGGGAAAGTGAGAATCAGTACAGATTGCAAAAGATTTTGCGTTTGTTTATATGAAAATCGGAAATAGACTTTGGGTATAAAGAATCAAGACTTGCGGCATATTCTGATGTGTCCACGATTACACGAGACTTGCTGTATACCATGCCACAGATCGACCAACCGAGTGAGCGCTAACCGAATCTATGTAAAAATGTAGACGCTTTGTTTATTGCGGAAGTGCACTTATCTATCAAGCTAGTTCCCAGGCACCCCACTTTAAATAATCTGAAAGAAACAATTCAAACTTAGCAGAAACATTATTATGAACCCCCAAGTGGCAGGAGGCACTTGGTAGAGTTGAATCTGGGACAGCCGGAAACAAATCCATACCAGAGGTTAGAACGGGATTTGAACCTGGGACAACCACATGTAAACCCAACGCCCTATCCACTGAACCACGCCCTCTCCGCGAATTTCCGTTTCGTAAACGGTCATTGCCATTTTTGACGGTCGATGCCATTCTTAGTGACCAAACCTTTCGTCATAAATTAGACCTAAAGTAGTTGAAATTGCAACTAAATTGCGGCTTTAAGTCTCAGAAGCCATTTTTCAATGAATTGTTAAGCCGGGTTACCTTCATTTAAATACTTTAATATATAGATTTAGCCAAGCCTAAAAGCGGAGCTCCCTGATTGTTTATTCTTACTGCCTGTAGGTTTTGTGGAAATAAATGGTTTCGAATTGTCCGCGTTTTGATGTTTCTGGTTGTGGCTTTAATGATTAAATCATGTTTTTTGCTTTCTTCTATAGAAAAATTCATTGCCTAACTAGTGAATTCCACGGTAAATTTTACGCTAAAAACCGATGTCGCATGAATCACGAAGCGATGAGTGCGACATCGGTTTTTCCAGTGAAATTTACTTTGCGATTCACCAGTTTGGCAATAAATTTTTCTTGAACCGCATGAGTTTTACAACAAGCACGCCCTCAGTGAGCGAATGGAAAAGGAAAAATAGCCATTTCAGATAACTGTCAATAGCCAGCGAATAGGAATCACGCTAAAATTAGAAGCCATAAAAATCAACTTGGTCAGTTCAAGGTCAAAGAAGAGTTTTACTGATGTACTTTATTCCACTTTATATCTGAAAACCAGATCATTCACATTTTGATGTATTTCATTGAAACACGCCACCAGGTTGGCTTGGTACAAGAATCGGCAAAATACGGCAATGCAACCAAGAAAGGACGAACTTCAAACACGATCTGCTTCAACACTTAAATGTCATTTGGGTGCTTTTAACAAACTTCTGAAAACACAAGCTAGTGATACTGGTCAGCGGATACCTTGTTTTGACAGGTGTCAATTGATCAAAAGATGGATGTCCAATATCAAAGATGTATGCTGTAAACTAGCATGATACTGGTCACATTGGCATACATGGAGGGGTGGACGTACGGACGGTTGATGACGTCATGGCTATAAAACCAAGATTTCTCGCATCGATGGGTTACCATATTTTCTTAACAATGGTGCTCCACGCGCGGAGCTCCGCTAAAATTGCAACATTTGGAGCGGTTATCTCGGTAGTCTAGTGGTTAAGTGCGTTTGCCCATTGGACCGATATCTTTCACCCATCTTTTTCATAAAGTTCTTGTTGAAAGTTTCTAAAACCAACGGAAAAAAATTCTAAGTGACATACGCTGCTAATCTAGTCCTGGATTAAGATTTTTTTTCTTCATTTGCAAACGACAAAGTTGACAGTGAAAATTGTTCTAAGTGTCGTCCAAATGGCAACGAGTGTTTACGAAACGGAAATTTGCGCAGCATCCCTATAGCAAAATAGACTGAAAAGAAAAGTAATAGTATGACGGCGAAGCAGTGGCTTTCATGTACAAGCCTACAGTAAGGCGCGATTCACACGGTACCGGACGAATTTTTTTTCCGGTTGAAAACTTGGACTGGCCATTTTGTTCGCACGGAAGCGTGCAATATTTTCGCTTCCTTCACGCGGAACTGACGCACCGGATTGAAGTTTGACCTTTGTCAGTGGTTTTACCATCTGTTCATGAGCAGAGCGGCACTGAAGGAAATCCAAAATGGCGTCAAGAAAGAGAAAGGCTAAAGATAATTGCTGAATTACCACGCATCCATGCAACCACGCTTTTGCCGTGCAAAAAGTCAAGGTGTTCACAGCGCGCCGGTTAAAGTTTCGACCGTACCTACTACCGGCTAAAAATTCGTCCCTGATCTGGGCGTTCAAATTGTTGAACGGCGAGGCGTCTAATTTTCCGTACGTTTAGCGTGGTTCCGTGTGAACGGAACCCCTAATGCACGAATTTTTAACCGGTAGAAAATTCGTGCGGCACGATGTGAATCGTGCGTAAGAGAAATAAATAGCCAAATCATAGTTAATCCATGGAAATGGTTATGAAACTGGACAAGTTCCTTTGTTTCATGTTTTTGTCCGTATTTTTGGCCTTGACCCTGCACAAAACACACCTTTTTTCGAGAAGATAACCAATCAAATCCTTCGATTAAATTATGCGCAACTA
>OX421456.1:29363969-29366469 GCA_949126865.1 Montipora capitata
TTCCTGTAAAGAAAGAGTATATATGCAAATAAATTTCGGAATCAGTTGTTTGTGTTCGATTTGTGTTTTCATTTTCCTGGGCACAGCCATCTTGAATAGCTGTGACGTATTACGGTTGCCTTGCTGTTGCAGATGAAAGGCCTGGTGTCAGGTCATAATACATCACAATTAATCAAGATGGCGATGCCCAGAATATTTGAAAGCAAAAAAACCGATTCTTTTACAGACTGTTAGCTTCTTTAAAGTGCTACTATGACCAAAAATCACTTGCTTTTTTACTTCAGATTTTGAAAGTGTGTTTGCTTAACACCTGGCTGGAAAAAAATTAGCTTTGATTTTTATCTTTGAGCGTACGTTTTTGGATTTCTTGGTCCGCCAAACAGACCAACTGGACCCAGAGGGTTGGATCTAGGGAAAACTGACGTCATGTTCCCACTCCCTTAAAATGCAGCTTTTTATATATGGAAAATAAGAATTAAAAACATTTGTTGTCACTGACTAAAAAGCTTTTTTATGACCGTTTCGGTTAAAATACTATAACCTTCTTCAGCATAAATGGCTTACGAATGCAAATGAGTGCTTTAAGAATCGCGGAAGCTTCGCTTGGGATTGCCAAGGACCTTGTAAATGTCAGGTATGACGGGGACAGCTATTCTTAGAGTTATTTTCATAGAGTTATGTCGTAGAGTTAGAGTTAAGTTTCCAAAATCCTGAATTCAAGATTTTGGAATTCAAGATTTTGGACTTCCAAAATCTTGAATTCAGAATTTTGGCAGTCCAAAATCCTGAATTCAGGATTTTGGCAGTCCAAAATCTTGAATTCAGGATTTTGGCAGTCGTTAACTCTAACTCTAAGTCATAACTCTACTGAAATAACTCTATTGATAGTTCACCTCAGGTATGACTACAACTATGGTATTTTTATATATGCAAAACAGGCGGTTAAAAGTGTGTAAGCCCGAAACTCCCGTGCTGCATATTAATTCAGCCGCGTACACACGCATTGAATTCTTGAAGTAGTAAGTCATTGACGTCATTTTCTCCTCGATTTAGCTCTCTCAAGATTTTAAAGTTAGTAATACACCTTATTCCAAAGTGGCGGCCATTTTAGTGCATGCATCTTTTGTTTGGTTGCAAATTGGCCATTTTGGCCTCGTTCAAGGTTAGATATACTTTTAAATTTTACGTTTGAAAGCGAGGCCAAAAGGGCCAATTTGTAAGGAAACAAAAAAATCCTAAAATGGCGGCCATTTTGGTATAAGGTGTAAGGCTGACCTTTTAATAGGAAAATCCTCGTGAAAGTAAACAGTTGTCTTTCTGAAATCATGGCTTAAAACTTGGGTCACTTACTGTTTAGTTAACATTGTTTTGAAATCCATAGAAAAAAAGAATTATTTTTTGGTCATAGTAGCACTTTAAGTCTATATCAATGGGGAAGATATCGTTGATGTCAGCTATTGTCATGAATGTGCCAGCCATAGCCTCATTGGCTGTCGATACAAAGGGTCTTTTGTTCCTGTGTTTGGCACATTTTCATAACAAAAGCAATGTTTTTAACAGATATCTTCCCTATAAGTAATCAACGATTGACTAAATCACAACATTTTAGGCAGTGCACCAAGCTTTTTTTCTTTTACTTGTAAATTTAGGGTTTTTAGGCATCAAGGATATGTTAATCAGGAAATTTGCTTCCTTTGCGGAATTGAAGAAGTATGCCAAGGCGGCCCCTGACCCGGAACTGCTTGGGAAAATCAGGGTAAAACACAGTCTTGTCATCTGTCTGATCATAGTTAAGCGAGGCACTGATTATTAACTTCTTACTAACCGAGCGCGAGGGCCGTACTGGGGAATATTGGCCCGAGGTCGTGGCAGTACGGACCGAGCGCCAATATTCCCCAGTACGGCTCGAGCAAGCTCGGTTAGTAAGTAGTTTATTATATGGCTTTTTAATTACCTTTTGCTTTGTTTTTGCAAGCCCGTAATCGGCCCATGGGCATTACGGGAGAATAATGCCCTACAATTCAGTCACAATTAGCCAATCAGAGCGCGCGTTATATCGGCTACAAACACAAGCCATATAATAAGAAACCTTAAAACTTTCAAAAGTGAGAACGTTATTGTCGCAATCGATGTTGAATTGACCGTGACAGTACACAATCTTTTGTTTTCGCTTCGCACGGGTTCGCAAATTACTTGCACATAATAAATCGAAAGAATTGTATAGGTAATCAAATGGTAACGAGTGAAATTGGGGAACAATTTTGCGCGCGTTTTGTCCAAAAGTATTAAAGGTTCTGGAAATTGTTTGATTTTGGACAAGACACAAGTGAAATTATTCCCTAATTTCACGAGTATACCATTTGATTACCTATTAATGTCATGGGTGACAAGTCACTCCTTAATTTGCAAATTTCGCACGGTAGGAAAAGTTGCCACGGCATCATTGTAATTTCACATGTTAAATTATAAATTAACGCTGAAATTTCGCGCCAAAATAAAG
>OX421456.1:29388969-29393969 GCA_949126865.1 Montipora capitata
GTGACGAAAGTCTTACGCTCGAAAGGGTTAGCATTTATTATCCCTGTACGGTGGTTAATTTACATTATCAAAACCAAAAAATGACGTCATAAACAACCACTTGAAACGGCCATTAGATTTATCACTTGAAAATGAAGTCAAGGTGACTTCGAAACGTCATGTAATATCGCTGATTTTTGTAATCAAATGTAACTCGTAAATTGATAAGTTCTGTATGATCTTGGTTGTGTTATTAAGGTATCGGGCGAACTGGCTTCGGGCGAAACGACCTGCTCCTGATTACTGAAAAAGCCGCTGCTGAGTTTGCATATGTGGCTTGCGCCTATGCTTACGTCAACAGTGAAGACCAACCTTTTTTAACTCGATCTGACCATTGTGAAGCCATAGGTAGTGAATATCCTTTAAAATCCTTACTGGTTTTCCTGGATATTTTTCATAGTGCGTGTTTTGTTATTTCTTAGTGGCAGTTTTTTTCTCAACAATTTGTTCTGTATAATAGACAATTTATTATCAATTCACAATAGCATGATATGATAGATTGTATATACGTTGTCAAAATTTACATTTGTTCTATTCCTCAATAAAACGCAATACCAGACTTCTGGACTTTGCAAGTCTCACAATAATTCTTACATTAATTTTGCACAGGCTACAATATGCGAGAATATTAATTTTTAGCGTTGCCTATACAGGTCCAAATTGTGTCGACATTTATTTCACGACAGAAGTGAATGGTTGTTTTTTTGGAAGGTGTTTTTGTTGTTAACTTGGAGGTGATTGGCAAAGGAGATTATTCAGCTCCTAGCTGCCGAAGAGGAAGAGCATGAATTGCATCCCAAAGTTGTTCTCATAATCATTTCAGTGAGTTACCTTTTGTCCTCGTTAGTTATTGTGCTTGTTCATCAAAGCAGTTATTAATTTCGGATTCGGAGAACGTTGACGATTGCCTCACCGCAAACACCCACTTCTGATATGCTTTACGTTTGTGAATAATTGTCGAGACTGGTTAAGTCTATTGTTCCCTTAAATTTGTTACCCAGATTTTGCTGTATTTGTATACAGCACGTTCACTCACCGGCGCAATTGTTTGGTTTTGCCAGTATTTATCCGGTGGATACCGTTATCCACCTTTTGAACAACCGAGGCCTGGTAAAATGTTATATTTACACTGGAGTCCCGATCAAACCATCGCCTTTGGGTCGAGTTTGCTTTGTGGTTTGACAAACTCTTGGTTTTCGGTTACACAGCAGTAACCAAGGTGATGTGGTGACGTAATTCGGAGGACTGGGGAGAAAAATTTTAACGCCGTATCCCACAACCGCGCGCGGCCTTATTTTCGAATTCAACATGGCATAGGTGAGGTTAGATCTTGTCGGGTCTACTTGAATGTTTATTCAGTAATAACAGGAAATGTGGTAGACGCGTAATGATCTGTTGAGTTTTGCGGATGGCCATGCTGCAGAGAGTTTGGAAACAACACCTAAGGCCGCGCGCGGTTGTAGGATACGGCGTTAAGATTTTTCTTCCCAGTCTTCCAAATTACGTCATCAGATCACCTGGAAGTTATGCAATGGGAAGACAGTACTTTGCTATCCGTGTTCAGCAGTCGGTCACCCCCCTCCGTCTGTATGTTTTTGCCTTTGAAGTAGAGAAGTCAATGCCAAGTCGGCGAATTTTTGATTGAATATCCCCCCATCCCATAATTCAATACGTTTTGGGGGATTTCCATAAAAATACCCTTGGGACTATATCATGCTTCAGTGAACTGGATATCCATTGTTTTAGTTTTACAAATAACCCCCCCCCCCCACCCCAAAAAAAAATAATAATAAACTGTTGCGAAAATAGAGTGGAGAGAATAAACCAGAATGCAAAACCGGAAATTCTGTTGCTATTCTTTGGGATTGATGTGCGCACTCTTTACCTCCCAGAGTGGAGCTACAGTTTATTATCCTTGAAAATTTAGCCATTTGTACATGAAACCTTTTCCTCCGTTTTGATGAATACCCTACGGTTGGGCGGGACGGGATTTGAACCTGCGACCTTCCGAACGGAAGTCCGTTGCTCCACCAAATGAGGCAACTGGTCTGCATTGGCCTAATTGTTTGTTTTGATCGATGGACATACATTTCTTTGTAAATTTTGACGTTTTTAAATGGCTGTATCTCGCTTAATAATATTGGGTCTCTTAACACCAAACGTGAGGATTTTGTAAAGGTTGGTGTGCACTTTCTAAATAATTATGTGGATCAATAGTTTCTAATCCCATAATTTGCAGACCTGTACCTTGTCCCCCTTGGCTTGAAATCAGGCAACGTTTGTCTCTCTTGTGGAAATATATTGCTGTGTGACCACAAAACGGAGAGTTAATCTGGAGTTAAACTCTGAGCAAACCCTGGCCAAGAAATTACCTTATGGGCAACTTAAAGTTCAATGGACGCCGAGTTTAAAGGGGCATTGTCACGCTATTTTAGTCAAACTTCAAAACATTAAAAGACGTCTTTGCATCTACGAGGACCAAAAAATAATGCTGTAGTCAATTTGTTGCTAGTAACCATTGAAGTGCACTGAAGCTATTTTTTGTTGTTTGAACCCATGGATGGAGAGGATGGAAATGGATTGAAGCTTGAAAAAAATGGCCAGTTTTTTTCAAGTTTGGAGACGATGTCTTCAGAAAGTCCACAAAATATTAAATACGAATAGCTCTTTGTGCCATAAATACATTTCATATCTTCTCAGTGGGTTGTCAGGGATGTTGTACGTGTGAGATAAATTACTAATTTAGAATTTTACCCAGTTTTGCCCTTAAAACAGCAAATTTAGCATGACAGTGCCCCTTTAAGCTTCCTATTGTCTCTTGGGATACAAAGTAAACATTGGCGTTACATGATCAAGCATTTTAGTTTGTCACACAATCCACCGTGACGCCTGGTCGATGAATTGTCCATATTGTCAACAAATTCTCTGAACACTCTCATCGAGCAAGCGTTGGAATAATACCTCAAGGAATTTTTCGATCCCTTGCGACCAACAGGAATTTGTATGTCTTCGGTCCATTCGTTTACCAGAGGATCATAGCATTGCAGTTTTCCCGTCTGGTTGCCATCCAGGTCACAACACCCGCCAACAATGTAGAGCTTGTCATCAACGCAAACAATACTACTTAACACAGCTGGTCTAGAAATCAAGCTGGCGATGAAGTGCCACTCGTTCGTATGTTCGTCGTAGACCTCGCACGTCTTCGTCACCATTCCTCCCTGTCGGTTAATGCCACCGACAACGAAGATTTTATCGTGACACGCAGCACCGCAGGCAAACATTCTGTCTTCTTGTATCTCAGCAACCTTGTCCCACCGATTTGTCGCCAAGTCGTATCTTTCAGTGTCTCGTAAACTCTTGTCCATTCTCTGCATCAAGACACCACCGCCGATGAAATAAATTACGTTTCCCTTTGTTACGACACAAATCCCTTCTCGTAAACCGAAATCAAACGAAGCAACGTCCACCCACGAGTTTGACTCGGGTATGTACTTCGTTAGGTGCGACATTAGCTTCTTTCGTCTGCTATTCGGCGGTTCGCCACGAATCGCTCGACAACAAATACAGCTTAAATTCTCACATTCGCAGCAAGCCTCCGTCACCAGAGCATATATCTCCCTATCATTTCTCGCAAATATTTGTTTGAGGTATCTGTCTTCTTTATAGGGCAAAGAGTCCCAGCAGTTTGATAGGGAATCGTAGCGAAGCACGGACATCTCGTATAAGTCGCGCGCGAGCTGTATAAGATGAAAAAAATACAGTTTTCCACCGCAAGAGGCCATTTCACATTCTCTTAAATGTGTGGTGATATTGCTAGCAAGCTCACACCATCTGTTTTCTCGCGGGAAATAACACAGAACGTACATTTCGGCACACACTACGATAACTGGCACCTCCAGCGATCTCCTCGGTCTAACATGAAAAAGATCGTTGTTTCGACACGGCAACCGCTTCATGGCCTGCTTCACAAGCGCAGTACATCCTTCGCTACACTGCACAAGGTCATTTGTTAAGACATCACGATATAACGAGTCACGCGACATGTAGACAAGTCTGACTTGACGAAATAAATCAGCGAAATATTTCTTTCGCCCGGTGTAGTCCCAAGAAATCCATGCTAGAATGATTCCAAAAACATCTCCTTCATCGTTGACATTGATTTCGTCTTTTGAAACCCACAGCTCAACTTCCGTATTAGAGAGTTTCAGAAACTCTAGTGATTTCGCAATCATCAGAAAATTTGCATGAACAAATGATTTTGTCTTTGACTTAAGTTCGCTTAGTTTATATTTCTCTGCAAAAGAATACGTTGAAAGACAGTTTGACGTCGTCAAAGTCTCCAAACTTAGCAAAAACTTCTCGGCGTGAGATTTCAAGCTCGGTAGCAGTAAGTAATCGCCAATTATAAATAGATCAATGGCTATTTCATGGCTCCATGTAGGTACGTTCCCAGTGTATATGAATTCTAATAAGGCCTTGATTGCATCTTCCGTGTATGTTTCTAGGCAAATAACCCCTTCTCTAGACTCTTTCATGCCGCTGTTAAGGAGCTTCTCAAAGTACGGACTTGCCTCTGAAAGAATATCTTGATGAGCCTTTAGTTCTTTTCCGTTTTTAACGACCAGGGTTATGTCGAAGGATTCTTGAGCCATTTCCATCGATTTGAAGTTGACTTGGTTCGAATTCAACGTTTCTTCCCGGGTTAAGTGTTCAAGACACTTTGATGAAGCGGCCATTCGGTGTTAAGAACGATTTCTCCTGCCAATATCCCACTTCTGAACCCCGGCTTAGACTGTCTTCAGCAATGTGACGTGATAATCGTGATGCAATTTTCATCCAGCAGTATAAAATGAGTGGGATGATATTGAAATCGCATGAAAGGTCATTCTTTCGGTTTCTCGCGGCTATTGTTAGATAACTATACACATAAATAATTGACAAAGACAAAGACATCGACAAGT
>OX421456.1:29398969-29408969 GCA_949126865.1 Montipora capitata
AGCGATTCAGTCTACTTCTTCCAAATCCAACTGGTTATTAGAACTAACTTAACTTCTGTTTCTCGCTGTCTTCAATCTATTCCTTAGCTCATTCCCGAGTGATTCGGTGAGTGGAGAAGTTTCATCTTAGAGAAGATAGGTCAATTTCCGACAAACCTGAGCTTGCAGCCGGGCTTATCGTTGGGCAACCACGTGACTCTAGGTCATTTGCATAGGACGTCACCATTGGCCATATTTCAATCCCCGATGGAAAGCAATCGAGTCTGATTTTTCAAGCAGTAATATCGCACAAACAAATCGTCGTCAATTAACTCTTAACGCTGATTACAGCTGTCTTATGTCCATGTCAGTATAAAGTGCTCTCGAACCAAATATTCTGTGTGACAGTTTGTGTGGCCCATAGCGTTAATAAACATGAGAGATTCCTCTGAGTGTTTAGATTGATAACATTTTCTACTTGGTTGAGGGCATCGATAGAAAATAGAATCTTCATTTAAAGTCGTCCCATGGCCTTGTTTTAGTAACTTGTACAATCGCTGGCATAGTCAGTTATGCATCATCCAATGGCTTCGTACAGTACTTTCAAAGCACGAATACACCATTTGAGCAACCTGCGGGATTTTAACTTCACCAAACGTTTAGCGTGTGTACTGTCTAACGTGTCTCCCATACTCTTCAACTGCGTTGCAATGTCAAGTATTGCTACCGATGAAATCATGACGCTGTAATTCAGTGTTGTGCAAGATGACATCGTGTAAGACGCTGAGTTCATCAAAAATGCCATCTTGAAAATGGGTACGGCACGACGATGCCAATCTCCGTTTGTCGTCATGGTTTCCTGAAAATGGAAAAAATAGGTGGTCGTTGGAACATTTTTCGATCCTACCGATTTTCTTGAACGCTCGAATACTTCGGCTCTTATTAGGACTGGTCAGTGAACAAAAGATGATATACAAAGAAATAAAGCAATGGAACTCAGCTTTCAAACAATACAGGTATAGCCTATAGAGAACCATTAACCCTCAGTAGTGATCACTATCTAATTTCTCCCCATACTTTCAATGAAATATCAGTCATACAGGTATTGAGAATAAAGATTATTATCAGGCTTAACAAGCGTGATCTTGATATAACACCAAATTCTCAAGCCTACCAGACAAAGAAATCTATAGTACTAGTTAGGAGAATTAACGTTTCGATCTTGGGAATAAAAGAGTTAAAATTCAGTGCTTTGAAGTGCCCCGGTGATAAAAAAAAACAATCACTTCCTTTTTTTCTTCAGATTTTAAAAGTGTGTTTCCTTAACATCTGACTGGCAAAATTTTGAGCCTTGATTTTTAACCAAAGGCCGTTTACTTTGAGTATAAGTTTTGGATTTCACGGTCCGCCATTACTCACGTTCAAAACTGACCGATTGGACCTCAGAGGGTTGGATCCAGAGAAAAGTGACGTCATTTTCTCAGTGGCTTATTTCAGCGTCTGAATGCAGCTTATTATATATGCAAAACGCGAGTTCAAAAATCTCTCATGCTGCATATTAATTCTGCGGCGTACAAACGCATTGCATTCTTAAACTGGTGAGCCTTTGAAGTCATTTTCCCCTCGATCCAGCTCTCTCAATATCTTAAAGTTAGTAAAGGCGGACATGATTAAATTGGAAAATTTCAGTTAAAAATAAACAGGTGTCTTTTTGAAATTAAGACTTAAAACTTTGGTCGCTTAGTGTTTAGTTAACATAGTTTTGAGATCCAAAGAAAAAAAGTAATTGATTTTTTTGGTCACAGGGACACTTTAAGGTTTGAGGTTGTTTGCGCAGACTACATAGGAACGAGAGTGAAACAGATGATTACAGTAAAAACTCGCATATGAGAACCTGAAATTTAAAGTGGTACTATGATCAAAAAATCTATTTTTTTTTTCCTGTGGATTTCAAAACTGTGTTAACTCAACACTCTTCAGCGAGCTGGATCAAGGAGAAAAGGGCGTCAAAGACTCACTAGTTTAAGAATGCAATGCGTTTGTACAAGACTGAATTAATATGCAGCCCGGAAGTTTCGGGCTTCCAAATTTTTGAACGTGATTTGAATACATAATAAACTGCGTTTACACGCTGAAATTTTAAGCTGTTGAGTGAATGACATCACATTTCCCTAGATCCAACCCTCTGAGGTCCAGTCGGTCAGTTTTGAACGTGAGTAATGGCGGATCGTGAAATCCAAAACTTACACTAAAATTAAACAGCCTTTGGATAGAAATCAAAGCTGAACATTTTTCCAGGCAGATGTTAGGCAAACACACTTTTAAAATCTGAAGAAAAAGAAAGGAAATGATTTTTTGATCATAGTACTACTTTAAGAATCTGTTAGGCTAAAATTTTCATTTTAAGCCCCCTTTTCATAAGAACCTATCTAGCCTAAAATCATGTTTAATGGGTTTTAATTTTACAAAAATGAAGGCGCACATGAAAACACAGAAATAAATTTTAGTCTAGGTTTCAGCAAGTAAGATTCAAAGAATGAACTAAAATGCATGCTAGTACTTTGGAAAGATAAATTTACTGTATGGTTATCGTCCAAACTATATTCTAGATAATTATTTACACTGCACTATACCTATTCCATATCACATAAGCCCTGTAGTAGTTATCTGTGCTCATCGCTAGTGCCCCTATCAAATTAAGAACCTTTTTAAAAAACTAAGTGGCCTAAAATCCAGGTAAATACCTTTCTGTACTAAGAACATATTTAGGCTAAGAGTGGAAAAATCTGGGTTCTTTTGAGCGGGTTTTTACTGTACTGAGTATATATCAGGGGAACCACGGCTACTCGACTGTTGACTCGCACCCGATCGGCATCACACTTGTCCTTGCACAAGAATTTCAAACATGGATGCTGTAAAACATTCGAAATTCCCATTACCAAAGTACTTCAATTAAGGCAGAAAGCAAGAAGCCCATTTTATTTTCTGTGGCGCAATATGATTTATTTTTTTGTCGTTGAAAAGCCTTGAATTTTAGTGACACTTTTTGTAGCTGTCCTCCCTTTTGTGGCCTCTTTCATGTGCGTAATGACGTCACAACATGGCGGTAGCGTTCCAGTGCGCCGTTGCCCCAAGGGCAGAATAAAAGACGTATGAGGATAAGTTTCCACTTCTCCGTCCAGAGCTCTCTCCAGCGAGGGGAAAGCAGTATTACTTATTGTTTGCGCCTTTTTCAAAACATTATGGAAGAAAAATTCTGATCCCAATTTTATGGCCATCAATTACATTTCCCTTGTCAGTAAAAACCGTTTAAATCAGAGACTCGGCAAAGTATAGATCCAAATCGGCCATGCATGTGACCCATTAACACTTTTCGGCAGTGAAAGACGCAAACAAATACCAGTTATCTGTTTCGGTGCTTCTGGAAGGCGCCATTTCGAAACTCAGTGCAAGAGCGCGCGAAATCCCAAAGGCGTCCGGAAAGGCCGGAAATTTTCGACGTGGCCCGAGGAGTCATCAATCACTTTTTCTGTATGATTTATGGAAATGTCTATGTGATTTATAAAATACTTCGAAGGGGTGACTTAACTGCTTCAAAAGACTTTCTTTTTTTTATATTTAGCTTGACCCGAGGAAAATCGCTCGACTAAATTTATGTGCGATCGAGCCGAGTATCTTGAAAGCACCATAAGGAAAAAATATAGTGAAAGATATTATTTGCCGACCCCTTTTCGGTCAGAGTTGAAAAAAACTCTACTATACTTCTCGTGTATCTATGCACCTTAGATTGCCACAGCACCTTCGGGCCTTACTCGAGACCTCGGAAGATCTTTCTCTCTTCAGACTTCGAAACGTCCATTCAAAGTAATGTTTTTAGTATACGTATTACATTTTAAGACGAAAATAGACCATTGGTTAAAATTGTGAACACATCAACTCCCACCCTGTAAGTAATAGCAAGTTTCCCGCGTTCAAACTTAGATACGCCTTTTTTTCATGTCGATGACTTAAAGATTTACATGTAACATTTCTTTTAAATCATGTTTTCTTGCGCTTCGAAAGGAACAATTTCAAGCAAACAGCTTATGCAATCTACGTTAGCTTTAAAAGTCTACTTACTTATTTCTCTGGTTTCTTTTAAAGAATCCTTTGCATAGAAGCCTCTTAAGAGCAGAATTTGACAAAAATTGAGTTGGTTTTGTGCTTGTTTAGACTTGGGGAAAAAATGTGTTTTGCTTTCACTTCGTAAATAACCGGCCGCAGAGTGGAAATTGCAAATGCGTTGAAGTGCTAACTTTGTCTTTCAAATCACGTGGGAAGCTTATGACAGTTGAGCACATTTGTTAGAGTGCCTATTTATAGTTTTCAAGCTCTGTGTAGTTCTCGTCCTTGTCTTGGAGTCGTTATGAAAGTGTATAGCAGTTTTTTTGTTGTTGTTGTTGTTGTTTTTTTTTTGCCAAGTCATGGTGATGGTGTGAAGAAGAGGTGTACTTTGAGACCTCGCTGTCGTTAATACGAGGGCAATATGTTGCCTTTAAAAAAGGGTCACTGCTCTAAAATTTTATTCTTAGCTTTTCTGTTATGCAATCGACGGTCGACCGGTTTTTGTAGTTGTTTCCCACATGCCTCAACCACGTGCTCATTAACATATTGTTTACAACTTTGCCAAAAATTAATAATGGAGAAGTTCGTAATACACGCAACGCTCGTGTATTCGCGGTACTGGTTAAAGCCGTATATTTTCTACAATTATACCAGGTGCATAGGCGGCAGGTTTTGTAAATTTGCTCCTTTTAACATTAATCCTAAAATCTTCCTCGACTCTTTCCCTTGTTTATTTACCAATTTGTGGTCAGAATACGAATTAAAATTTGTAAGATGATAGTTCGATGATCCTCGTTTTTCAAATGAAAACATTAAAGTCGATTTATGTAACATTAATTGATACTTATCACGTTTTAGGCAAGTCTATCTATCTATCTATCTATCTATCTATCTATCTATCTATCTATCTATCTATCTATCTATCTATCTATCTATCGACCTATCCATTAGACCTTCTCAAAGTCCGTTTTCATGTGTCTTTGTATGCAAGCCTATCAGACCTATGAAAGTATAAAACCTTCCAGCACGCAGTCCTCGTATTTATCGTATTTAACGTTCGACACAATATATTGACGAACGATGTAAGAAATTTTTCTATCTTACGGGATTCCAAATCAGACAGCAAATGGTCCGATCACCACATCACTGCATGGTGACACATTTCTTCGGCAGTTGCTACTGCTAAGTTACGACGAGGCTCACTAATTAGAACCTCTTATTACTTCACTCATTGATTGGTTCAAAGTTCTCGCGCCACTTTTTCAACCAATCAGAAGTGAAACCAAAACCAATCGTGGCTCACGCGTGAACATTTTCCCGCGCTTTGTGTCGGCTACGTGCGATTACTTCGAGTTTTGATTGGTTTACTGGGTTGTCCCCGTCCTTTTTGATTGGCCAAAGTAATTACTTTGGCTTTTGTTTTACGACACTCGATTGAAACTCGCTCTAGTTGCTCAAACACTATCTAAAGAAAGTCAGACGTCGAAGGCATTCAGCTCAGATGCACTGAGACTCTGCTAACGACCCTGCCATCTTTGCAGAGAGGCATTCGAGTTTTAAAGACAACAACAATACAGAATGAAAAAGAAGCTGCAGCTAGTAGATATTAGGTTGTATGTAAACGTCGTTAAAACGTCCACGTTATGGCCTAAGACCATGCACTCTACCGCTATCAAGTCCTTAGACAATGAAACCATGAAAGTCGTGCATGGGTTCACCTATCTTGGTAGCAACGTTGTATCAACCAAGATAGACGTTGTAATCTGACGTTTGGAGCACACACCCGCATGCTTTGAGCAGTCCCAACGTCTTTTGGAAAGGCCATCCCAACAAGGAGCACCTATGCCAGCAACAACCGTGAGTTCCTCCTGTAAGTGCAACTATTCGGGAACCTAGGCCGGAACTGGTCATTCCTATGAATTAGCAAGTAAAATGTTGTTCCGGCAGCAAATACATTGAAAGAGACGGTCACCATCTTAAAACCCTCCCAGGAGTGTAAATTCTCTTCACAATTTCATTTAAATTTCGGTCTGAGAGGTATTAAGAATGAAGATTATTATCAGCGTCAGAGGTGACATCTTGATATAACACCAAATTCTTAATGACTAACCAACAAAAAAATCTATGATACTAGTTAGGAGAATGAAAATTTCGATCGTGAGTATAAAGGGGTTAACAACCTCGTAAGACCAACAGCGACCAACTGAAGAGGAGATACTGTCTGTTTATCAGCTTTGATGACAGGGTACAATGACGGGCAACAGTTGAAGAGTGCGGAGCTCCCTCAACTTGATTTTAGGGACATGAGGCGTTCTGTCAACTAGTCCATACATTTGTGATTTTTCCATCATTTACCGAAGATGCCTAACTTACAACTTTGTACTGAACGGCATTGAATTTATGATTTTAGAGGGATCTGGGATCCCGACACTGCGCAATACTTTATAACTCTCTGATCTTAATGGATGAATCACTGATGTAGCTCCGCATTGTGTTAATAACGTATCCTTGGTAAAACTACCACATAAATTGTGCCCCTCGTTCGCACCCGAATCAGTTGAAAACCCGCGTTTTCCCGTTCTTTTTGCCTTCTGCATCAACTTGCTGTGTTGATTTGACTGCTGAGTCTGGATGTGGCCACTGAACTGCTGAGTTTTCTTGTATACAAGACATGAGTTTACGAGAGTCGGTATGAAGTACTATGAGACAATTGAAGTAAACTAGTTTCTTTCTGTATTGACTTAATGAAGGTAGATATATTCCTGCCATTTTACGTAACCGCGGCACAAGCGTAAATATTTGAGAAAGAAAAACTGCAAACTCGTTAACTCACCGAATTCAAATGAAAGAAAAAGTCGGGTTTATGTTCAAGTTTATTAACAAGATTTTTAACCTCTACGAAATCAATTGAATTTATTTACTATGTTTTTCGTTTTTCATGTTGGCAGCCATTCATGTTTCCACAGCGTTTTACAACATTTTAAATAAAGTTCACTCATGTATTGCAGGCTAAATATATGGATTTCGCTAATTTCATACATGTTCACAGTTTTTTTGCTTACAGTGAGTTTTCTATGAAATATTGATATTGAATAAATGGGATTAATTTTGTGGCACTAAGGAAATTTTCCAGTAATATTTTCCCGAGAAAAAGACGTTTGCAACAAAAGAAGAAAACATTCATTCTGACAGAGATCTCGTGACCCAAAATAGCAGTTCAAAGCTGACCTGTTCTTTAATATGATTCATGTGTCAAGAGGGAGAGAGATTTGCATAACAACTGAAATTGAATTCTACTTGCCATTTTGAAACTCCGGTGAACAAAAACCTCAATATTTTTTGCGTGCCAACCAGTAATTACTTGAAAGATTTGATTACTATTTTTAAATTAAGAGACTTATTTTTCTTCCGATAGGGGAATATTGCTGCTAGGGCCGCTATTTTTAAAACACTCAAGGTTATGGTCACCGTGCGCGAAAAACAGGTGGATGCATTAAATACATAAGGCTTCAGGCAGTATTTTTTAAAGCGATCTCAACTCGCACTCTGTATATACTTTACCACATTTTAGCTTCCTTCAAACTTCGCTTTCTGGTCTTTTAGAAACCCTTGCATTTCCATTCGGTTTGTGGAAGGTTAGTTTTGTCGGGGATTCGCACAAAATATTGCCATTTGCATTAAGATTTTTCGTCGTTGAAAGCTCTTTCTGTGATGACTTTGCAACATTTCCATTGCTCATAGAATGTGGTTCGGTCTTGCTAGGGACAAACAACTCCAAATTTTCCACTGACTCGTCAAATTCCGAGGAGTGATTCCTCCGAATTCCTGATAACTTGCCTCCTAAACCTCTATTAGTCAGTTCCGTAACTCGATGTGGCGAAATTGTGTCCGTTGCATGACGAATCAAACTTCGTGTTGAATTGAACATTCGCTCTCGAGACGATTGCAAATCTTCCGACAGTTCTTTGAATACAAAATCGTTTTTAGCCTTATACTCGCGTAATTCGCGCCTCAATCTTTCAATAATTAAATCCTGGTTATCCGCAACGCTAGCCCGCGAGCGTGGCGTATTTAACGAAGCTGGAAAACGTGAGAAATTCCCTACTTTTGCATTCGAGAAGGTACCATCTGAAGTGTTATTGTCGTAATCTTGACGATGTAACCGCCCGAGATTTTTTCCCAAAGCAGAGACTCCACTTTTAATCGACGAATTTCTACAAAGTTCATTTTTGCCAACAACCTGTTTCCACTGGGGTGGTAAACCAATGAATCCACCAGAATCTTCGTCCAATGCAACATGAACTCGGTGCTGAAAATTCGCTGGTTTTGAAACTTTTTCTGCCTGTTGTGTCTCTGCCTCTGTTGTATCATTCCGTAGCAGGCCCATTTCTCGAGCGAGCTTTTTTAGAAATTTTCTTGGATCCATTTTACCCTCAAAAAGTCTTAGCCTCGGTTGAGAGCTTCGACAATGCCATATAGAGGTTCCTCAAAAGACGTTGGTCTCGGATTAAAGGACAATTTAACCGCAATAGATAAGGCTCATGCAATTATAATTTATAAACCTCTTGTCACTACTTGTTTCGTACTTTTTCCAATTATTTCGTCCCGTCGCAATCTTACCGAAAAGTAACTCGAAATTAAAATATTGGTGAACTTTAGAAAGGAAGCCGATATCACAAAAATAAACTGAACAATTTCCTAAACTGAAATTTGCATACGAAGTACTCTGGACAGTATGAGTTGAAAGCTGCCTTAAAAACACACGAGAATGTCACATGTGTAAACAAATATTATTTAAATTCTTTGTTTTTCATGAATGCACGTTTGGTGACAAAGAATTGTGAGGTTTTCGCTACGACAAACAAGTTTACGTTGAAGAAAAAAAAAAGAAGAAAAAAACATCAGAAAACACGAATTCAAATCAGCATTCAAAATGTTTCCTTTTTTCTGTGTCGAGCGTGATTCATATTTTTGAAAAGATCTTTTGTTCACGAACATTTTGATCCTTGTTAAAAAAAATCTTTAAAAATATCTTTCATATAAACAGATTTATATACCTTTTTTGCACAACTAGTCATGACCTCCCTTAATATAGGTCAAAGAACTTTTACAACTGTAATAGTTGATAAGAAGATTCCGAAATCAAGCAAGAAATATGAGAATCGATGTGTATATTCTCATAACGACGATGTTTGGGAGCATAGAACCACGTGATTTGTTGCCCTGCAACCATGGTCCATTCGTTCGTTAGGTCTCTGTGGTTTCAGACACTGTAATGAAATTGACGTGATACAGCGTGGTTTTGATAACATAATAGGCAATATATATTATTTGCCCATACTGTAGTTTAAACTACCATCAGTTTAACACTTGTGAAGTTTTTGTTTTTGTTACGTTGGCAATCATTCCTGATCATACATTATTCCAGTAAATATTACATTGGACTTTGGAGTACAATACTTACCTTTAAATAATTTTTGTATTTTTACTCGATATTTTTTACATGTAATCAACGTAAATGTCGTTCGACCTGAAGTCAAAAATAAATTCGTAGAGTTAAAAGCCAAGCCAAACCTATAAATATCTGCGAATGCCAGAGGCAGCGTTGACAAAATTAAGCTGAACTTGACAGAATTGGCGACAGAACATTTCAAATTTTTCTCAAACTCATTAATAATTCATGATGTTATTAGCCAATCGGAGTGTCCCATTTTGGTCAGGTGCAAGTATCTTGATACCCAATGATGTTACAGATCAAGAAACGACCGAATTAGTTCAAAAACTGATCAAGACACTTGAATTTTAAAGAACCTTTGTGGAAAAAAAAAACTTAAATAAACTACCCGCATACGATGCATTTTAAATTTCTCGAATATTCAACACAAAAGTTTCGAAGTACCGTTTATCATAAGCGTCC
>OX421456.1:29411469-29443969 GCA_949126865.1 Montipora capitata
TTTCACGGCAGAAATTCTGTTCCGCTTAGATCCACCGCTATTTGCCTAAGGCTCCATTGTAAATTCGCACTCAATGCCCTAATCACTACATGCGTTGCAATTACATTTACAGTGAATAACAAGTTAACCCAAAGGTCCCAAACCTCATTCCCTCCTGTATCCTACATAGACAAAACTATTCTCGAGATACCTGTTGTACACTCTTTTTTTATATTAAGGTCGTCTAATTTTGGAGCTGAGGCTGAACGTTCGATCTTACATGTTTTTGCGATGTGAAGTTGAAAACGTTTTAAGATGTTTATAAATTTACCTCAGGCTTTGTTTTACCTGACGACTTTGATGGTGTTGAAGTTATTTTGGAACGATATATTATAAATAGAACTGCTCACTATGTGTATATCATGCAGTAAGTAAACCATTGTTATGTAAAAATTATTTTTAAAATTATTCATTTTGGGTTAATTGACATTTATTTACCTTTATTTTATGGTTTCATCTAAAAAAATACAAATGAGCAGAATAAAAGCGGTCAAAAACGTTTTGAATCAACTCTGAACCCGAGGAACCTCAAAGTTCCTATAAAAAAAGGTTCTTATAAAAAAAAAAAGAAGTGTACGAAGGCGTGCCGTTATTCGTATTGTCATTATTGCTTTGATGATCCATACGATGTTTTTGAAATTCATCTTTAATCAAGACATGTTTCGGATGAAACATCATCCATCGTCAGTTGTACAATGATAAATAAACAGTTGAGCAATAAATAGTGTAAGGTGAGGAAGCTTCCACACGTTTCCAATTGAACATTATATAAAGAAGCCATGCATATCCTTTGGGAGCAGCCATCTTTAAATTCCCAAGTCAAACATCTTAATTTATCCCTTTCATACTAATTAGTTTCTTTTCTTAGCTTAAATAGTCTGTTTTTTTCTGTTTTGTTTCGTGGTTGTTCTGTTCTCGCCTTCATCCTTAATTATTCATGTTATATCTCACTTTGTTACACTATTTATTGCTCAACTTTAGTTTATTTCTCATTGTACAACTGACGATGGATGATGTTTCATCCGAAACATGTCTTGATTAAAGATGAATTTCAAACACATCGTATGGATCATCAAAGCGATATCTTACTTCGTGCTGCTACGAAGTTTCGGTTATTGTCATTATTACTTTCATTATTATTATTATTAGTAGCAGCAGCAGCAGTAGTAGTAGTAGTAGTAGTAGTAGTATCCACAATTGTGGCACCTGTGTGTTTTTGTATCGTGTACGTGCCGAACGGATCGAAGGACAGATCAGCAGATTCGAAGGTCATATCCGATTTCGAAAGGAAAACAAAGCACTTGACCGTGTGATCTTGAACTTTTCACATAGGTGCGATGGATTATTATCAACTTCTTCTGGCACGTGCCTTGAATTTTAAATTCTTGTGCTTTGATCACCCGCCGAACATCCCTATTTGTCTTTTAAATTTAAACTTATGATAATTTATGGTGATTTTAAGTACCGCTTATGTACTTCGTGCTGTGAATTTTAATGTGTGGCTTTCCAAGGTGTTTTTCTAAAATCTCCTGTGGGCTGAACGTCAGCTCGAAAATGATTTCATTGAAGACTATAAACAAATGTTAGACGGCTTGAAGATCAAGAAAATAGGAAAATAACGCAGATCATAAGCATGGTATTGGAAAAGAGAAACGATGCGGGAAAATGCATTTCATGATATTTTTCTTTTCTTTTTCTTTTTCTTTTGATGACCACAAACTGAAAAAGATAATATCTACGAAAAAGCTAATTATTTTGGTTAACCCTGAAAATTTTTCTTGTTAAGTTGCCTTCTTCCAAAGCCCATTTCATTTGCGACACAGACTTTTCACGTGTGTCACACACACTCGAAATTCAACAGGTATCCTTGAGTAATGAATTACTTGTACTGTAACACTTACCTTCGAAAGATCCCTCGACCGAGTTGACAAGGCCTCCTAATATTTCTCGCTACGAAGTTTGAGTTGTTTTTGTGGAACTAAAAACCCCAGTCTTCTTATAGTTTCTTTTACTTTTTTGGACTCTGGCCTTTCGAACGTTTGGTCAGATAAATTGGCTACTTTTAGATTTTTTTTTTCATTTAAACTAATATGCCCCACTTGAAGATAACCTGTCCGGATGCAGTCATGCGCCTAACATTAAGCTATTTTGTAGGGGATACGCCTCTTTGTGACCAAAATGCAGCAAACACGGCACGTGAATAAGCAGTCAACTCCGCATGCGCGCTTGATCGAAACTGGCGGTGACATAAACAGCTTGAATAGAGCCCTCAAAAGAATCATTCGAAATGAGCTTTCAGTTGTCTTCAATTTCCAAATAAAACAGTGAAAATTATAGAAGAGATAAGTTTATTTTCTTCGAGAGACTTATGTTAACTGCAATGGCATTGGTAACAAAGATTAACCGCGGCAACGCAACAAAACGATGTGTTTCGCATTGAGTAAATAAGGGGGATTCTTCACGCGACGACGCAACCGGAAGTGAAGTGTTTTCCTTGTTAAGTTGTGTAGGCAAAACCACATACCAAGTATCTTTTTCTCTGTGAAGAGACGATTAGTTTTATAGTCTTGAAGGGTCTGTGACTTCCGGTCTCCGTCCGAGAAGAGACGGTTGGACGCGTGAGCGATGACAGGTATATGGGTATCTGTACTGTACTACAATATGCAAGAGTAGAAATATAAGGACTTGTATGGGCGAAACGGTTTTTCTCAAAATTCAAAAAAAATATCCACGATTTTAAATCTAAAAAAGAGCTTACCTTGCTTCAGTCTTGTGTTTCACCGTCTCTGGTACGGTTTCTGGGGCGACACGAGTGATTTAGATGTTTTGTTTATTTATTTTTTTATTTTCCCTCTCCCCAATCCCTTCTCGGTTTGACCCAAATTTTGCATAATGTTTTTATTTTCCACCCGCTCGTTGGTTTTGAGGAAGAAAGGACGACTGCTCGCAGTCTAGTGGTTTTTGGTTCCTCTTCTTTTCCCTCTATATATTCTTTCCCAATTAAGGTTGGGCACCGAGACGAAGCCGCCGAGACCGAAGGAAAAGGGCCATAAATTCGCTCCCAAGGCTTCAATCGCCTCGAAATTCCACGTAGATCAAGGACGATACCTCCGCTACCCATTCGTCTTCTTCTTTCGAGCCGCTTGTACACTGAGAAGGAATTAAGGGCCGCCAAACTCTGCAAACATTTGCTTCGAGAGCCATCGAATGAGCCAGCGTTATCCAAACCGTTAGACTTAGCGACCCGAGATTAATTGGTCAATGGGCACAACGGTGACCAATTGTGAGTCTGTATCAGCAAAAGAGCAATTATGCGAGCTTGAGTTTGTGGTTAAATGATCAATGTGAGGTTGAATTCAACTGGCGCATCATCAACAAAATCTTCGGCCGCTTTAGCTCTCAGTCGACCTCGCCACAAGGCAGGAACATGATTGGTCAAAAGGGGAAATAATCGTGCTGCACGTGCAACATGCATTTCAGAGCATTTGATCGCAGTACTCCCCAAAACAACAACGTGAAATCACCAAATTTTAGGTTTTGACGACGAGCCGGAACGTGAGCATATCACAAATCTATTTTTACTTTAATCCGTTCGCTCCCATCCAGTTAAAGGATTTCGCCAGTATTATACAACGTGAACAAGACGGAATAATCGCGAAATAATGTCTATAGCAGCACTTCCCTTCCACGCCACTTGACTGCAGCACGAAATATTTTGTAAACGCCTTCAGCGTAGTGTGAAGAAAACACGGATAGATCATTTGCGGATCTCACGAATGTCAACAATAGTCTTGTGATTTTCATAAAGTACTTTTATTGTTTTTCTTCTTGTCTTTTTTTTTTTTTGTTTTTCACCTGACGGGTACAAAGGGTAAAGGAAATTATCCTCTTTTTCATTACTTCCTTTCAGCCATCACCCCCGGAAGGGTAGGGATTTGGGGAGTTTTTGTAATTCCCCGCTAAACGGCTCAATCGATCCGGGCATGGTTTCTCTTTACCTGTAAACAACTTCATACCATTTGATAAACAGAGAACAATTAAGGACTAGAGAATGCCTTAAAAAAGCTGAAACAACATGTATGAATGAGAAACATGGCTCTAAATCGCTCATTCACTTTGCCTAAAAGAGAACCGGATAGCAACACTTAAATAGGCACTTTTTTGCCTAGAACGACCCAGACTTTGGAATTTCAGTGGTATTCATTAATAATTTTAAGTTTATTTGAAAACGCTAATGCGTTTTCAAATGTCATCCACACAACTGAACGCTAATAAAAGCCATGTAAAAACGGACAGTTGTCCGAACGGATTTTCGAAAACGCATCCGTTTGGAAAAAAAACCCGCCTTTTAATATCGGTTCGTCGATTAGACTTCCGAGGAGCGTCAAAGAAGTTTTAGAAGACTTGAATTTTTTGGAGTGTTTTAGTTTGGACAGGTGAATCGATATGAAGGAGGTTATGCACGCTGGAATATTTAATATTTTGTTTCGCAAACAGAGAAATTTATAGGTAAGATTTGGATGGGGGTGGGCCGGCAAGCGAGTCTGGAAAGTAATAAAAATAGCGGTTAAAAATTTCTTGATCTTACTAGGCAATCAAATATATCTATACAGCACGTGATCAAGCCAATTTATATCTGTCATTTATTCAATTATTTTAATACCCTCATGCAGTCGTTTCTTCTTTAGTTGCTTTTCATTAAATTACATATGACGCAGTGAAAATTTATGCACTCCGGCACGTTCCGTTCCTGAATATTTTTGACACATTCAGTTTCGGCTTTTGGTTGACCTTTTGGCATGTGTTTCCGACGATGTCATGATTTTCCAACAGTCGCAAAAATGATATCGTGTCCATGAGGTCTTTGGAATTTATTAAAACCGACTATAGACTTGCCTTAACAAGTAAAGAGATGTGGCGTTTAAAAAGATGTTTAATTAAAATAAACAATGCGAGATGACCTTGGCTTGTCATCGACGCAGTGCTCTGAATTGTCCAACGCGTGCTGGGTTTCCCCCTTCGCGTGGCAGAGTCGAGTGCACTACGCACTATTTGAATATTTTTAAACGCAAGAGGGATATATTGCAAGAAGCCTGACAAAAAAAGATTATGTTTACTTGTAGTCTCGTTGACGCTGCGACTGACGAACGTTCTAGTGGGCAAACATGCCAAAAAACATTGACTGACAAATCTCTTTCCTCTTAGTTGCCGTGAAAGGTAAATAAACAACCTTCGATCACCAATGTCAATGTCACGCGAGCATCGCGCAATAATCCACGCGTTGCAACCACGCGAACATCCTGCGCGCACGTAAAGTAACCTGCGTGGGTGCGCGTTGTTTTTTCTTATTTTTTTAAATTGATGTAAGTGAATTCCCAACCACTAAATTATCTTAAAAAGCAGTCCTCAAATACACTCAAACTCTTGATAAGGGGATAATTGTTTTTCTTTCGGAGTGTGCGTGTGGTCTTTTATTCAGCGACAAAGCTTTCGATTAATCCCCGCTGAGTGAAATTTATCATTGCCGGAAGGCGAAGCGATGTGGGAGGCCACATTAATAAAAATTGCTCTGCATTGTCGCCTTCGCACTTAAGCATTCAGTTTCATATTTCCCCTGCGTTTCTACTAACGTAAGATTTAACTCTAATCTTCGAAAGCCTATAAATTTGAAGAGTTTGAAGTTCAAATCCAGAATAAGAGGAATGCCGCCATCCACGTCTCGAAGTCCATTATCGGCTTCACCTCCGTTAGGATCTCCTGCAGTGAGATTTACTAACTGTGTAAAAACTCAAATCGCAACCACGAGAAAGATAAAATAATCTTAAACCACGGGTGGTCGAAAGATCTGGTGGAAGAATTACTTAAACCTGGATGATCATTAGAGAACTTTAATGGTTTTTCTAGGCATTCCTGCTCTGGAAATAATATTGAATTGCAAATTACTGCAAGCGAAAACAGACTCACCTGCGAAGCCCACAAATATGAGAATCAATAACAGATACTGTTCGTTTCAAATTGTTGTAGACCAACGCGTGCAGTATTGCATATCAATTATGAATGAAAGCAATTAAAGAAGCCCAGGGAAAAAATGAACACAACGAGCGAATGTGACCAGCGAAAGAAGGTAGACTCAATATAAATTATGAGATAAACTCAGCTCATCAGAGATGATTGCTTCTCTCGCATGCGTTTTCCCGCGCAAAGCGCCTGTTGCACGTTTTTGCTTTACGCTGTGATTGGTTGTTGTAATCTGTTTTACAACCGGCCAATGAAGTGACTAATTTTAAGTACAAACTTTAGATCGATTTTCAAGTGGAAATTTTATTATACACGCGGCCTACCGATATGTTACACGTTAATTTAAATTTAAATTTTAATTTAAAAATGTCATATTTTATAAAGAAATGCGTGCTCAGGACAAAGGTTTTACGCTCAAAGACCTTACTCCCTAGAATACTAAGTATTTCTTCTTTTGATTTCTCCGCGGTTTCTTTTGACGTCCTAAAGTGTTTACGCTTCGTAGCGATCAAACGAGTGAACGATTAAAATCATTAAAAATAATTACATGATGATAATATATATGATCGTAGTAGTAATGATAAGAAAGCAGCGGCTGTTGTTAGAGAGCACATTCTGCTCATTTGGAAAAGAAGCGGATAGAAGTAACCATTAGTAGGAAAAATACAGACACTACGAAGTGGAATAAAACAGCTATACCCTGGTGTTTGACTTCCGCCATCACCAAGCATTAAAGTTACAAGTTCAAAATTACATCACCGCAAGAACAACATGCAAGTTACCAGTTACCTGTTGTCGAAAAACGGATCATGTCCCAGAACTGTAAAAGAGTCAAAACGTTTGGTACGTACCTATCATGAGTAATTAGGACCAAACAGAAATGACTAAGGAAGGTCGGAGGGAAGGCAAACAGCAATTTTCTCCTCACTTTGTTTATGACAAATAAACAGAAAAGGTTTCGGGAATTTACAAGCTCATCCACGAGAAGAAGGTACTTTGATCCTTCGACAAATAGACCTTTTTGCAGATACGGCGGCCATTTTGATTTCCTAGGGGGCAAATACATATTAATTTGCCCCCTGAGCATCCCATAATATCTCTCGATACAATAGAAATCAAAATGGCCGCCGTATCTGCAAAAAGGTCTATTGTTCATACTACTTTTATAAGATTCTACTTCATGTGACTTGAAATGGAAAGGGTCGACCTTCGAGGTGTGTTGTTTTGTCAGTGCTGCTCTTCAACTGAGCAATATACCATATTCGCATTCTCAGTATTGGACTGGAACTAGCTTGCAATGGTGGCTAATGCGGGGGAATATATTAAAATTTGCATTTGAAAAGATTCCCCCTCATTAGCCTCCATTGCAAGCTACAATTGTAGTTCCAGCCCAACACGGAGAATACGAATGTATACTTTCTCAAATCCCATAATGCACCTCTTTCACCCCCCTCAAATTTGCATTGGCATTGTATTCGATTCTCTTGGGACATCTTCATGTCCCAGGAGAAATTGCAAACAATGATTATGCAAACAATTAAGGGAGTAAACAAGATGTATTATTTATAGAAATTAGAAAATAAGGAATGAGCTATGGAGGTTTTGCACGGCGGCCATGTTGCATGGCAGGAACAATGAAAATGTTTTGCATTAGAAAGAACATTTGTTCCCATAGGAAAAAGAATCTATTGTTCCTGCCATGCAACATGGCTACCGTGCAAAACCACTATTGGCCACTATCAAAAATACCAAAATACACTTTGTTTGTTCTCCAAAATTGAGGATCGGCATTCTTTTTGTTTTCCCTTGGGACCACTGCAAGTCCCAAGAGAAACTGGAAATTAGCAAAGCTTATGCAAATATTTAGAGGACAAACAAAGAGTATTATGGTATTTTATTTGGCCGGCGGCTCTTTTTTCCCGGCTGATATTTTTTACAGGTCACAGGTCATTGTTTTACCAACGCAGAAAGTATCTAAGCATTCATAAAAGCTAACCTTGAGTCTCAATTAGGCCTAAACAAATGTTTTTAGGCATAAGGTTAGCTTTTATGAATGTTTAGGATGCTTCCTGTAATTGTAAAACAATGACTTGTGACCTGTGGTCTGTGACCTGTAAACAATACCAGCCGCTTTTTTACACGCGCTAAGTGTTGCGCCCACGAGAAACCACAGCTCTTGTTCCATTTCTTTTAGACTTTAAGGCCCAGGTTGCTCGAAGCAAGATTAGCGCTAACCAGAGTTTACTACAATTGAAACCTGTAGGTTTTGATACATCTTAACCAAGAGTTAGCGCTTACCAGGCTTCGGGCAACCGGCCAAAGGCTGTCGTTGGTGAGTGAATAAGACTCAGCTGGAACGTGCCTCGACAATCCTAAGAGCAAACAAAGCAAAAGTATTAATTAACTGACTCTTCCGGGATTTCATTCATTGTCGTCGAGCAGGATTTGTTTGCATGACGCGTGCCAAGTTAGTTCTTTACGTCATTGAAGCCCAGGCCTCATATTCACTGTCATTGAATCATTTAAAGGCTAGACAAAAACAATAGTAAATGCAAAACGTGGCGCGAAAAAATCCTGGAAAATTTTTGGTTGCATCAAGTTGAGAACAGGAATTTTACCACCTTAAAAAGATTAGAAAGCTGAAGTTTTGCAGCTTGCGTTTGCCCCTTGTCAGAGCGAAGCAAGGGAAATGTGACCTGTGAAGCGTTTTTACATCACACGGTGGAGCAACGTCATTGAGGCCCTGCCCGGGGGTTTTGAGGAATAACAAAACATGACTAATTTGAACTGGAGAATAGGGGAACAATACCATTGTAGGATACACGGATACACGGGGATGCATGATTTGAACCCTAGGGGAAAACACTGGAGCATGGTTGCATAAGGCTTCCCCTTGTTGTAAATTAAATTGCTTTATCTTGAACAATTTGTGGCAATGCACGAACACATTACTTTACATCAAAATTTTGTAAGTTGACACTCACCCCCCCCCCCCCCATCCCCCCGCCCTCCCCCGGCAGGGCTCGCACCGTTGTAAGTGAGTGTCGATAAAATTCACATACCCTGATAGGCGTATAAGTTTTAAAAAACTCTGTTAGGTGGCCACGGTAAGGCGCATCGCACTGTAAAAGCTATTTTGTTTTTAGTCTTGTAAACAACCTTTGGTCTCATAATCATTGTATGTTGCCGTCTCTGTGATTTCATTCTCGTCACCAGAGCCTCGGATCGACCCAAGGCTCTGGGAAACTCTATATAGGCGAACATGCGCCGTAGGGTTCTTATAGCCAAAAATTGGCTATTTGAACCTTACAGCGCCTCCTCACTCCTCGTGCTAACATAAATGCACCAATTAGAGACGCTTTTGTTTGTTTTTCACGAAAACCAATGAGAAGACACTTTAATTCAGGGTTCCCCAGAGCTCTTCTCTCCCCTCAGTCAAGAGAAGAGCTCTGGGGTCGAGATTGCTATGATTTATATTGTAATTACTTTTATAGCTCTCAATTAGCTACACTGTCTTTATTTGTAATTATTAAGACTGTTTTACTGAGGGCCAGTGGCTCTTAGTCTGCTGTCGGGTGCTACCATATATGAAATAATTTAGTTAATAACCTGCGATCAGACTCAATTGAGCATCGCTCTCATATCCTCTTATATATGTCGGCGCTCGCTACAAAATTGGGCCTGATACAAACTCACACAGGAATCTACTTTAGTCTGGCGTTAGACAGAGTAAAATCTACAATTATTATTCATATAGGAGGGGAAGGGTTGTTGTTAATCTGATTATGATAAAGAACATCTTTTCGATTTTCGTAGCTTTTGACTCCCGGCTCCTCGCTCAACGGCAACGTTTTCCTGAAGTTAAGTAAGGTTCTTCCCGCTCCACGTAAAAATCAAACATTCTGTGATCTGTCAGTTATTACTCTGATCACCATGGTGAGCATGGTTGGCGCAGTGGTCGAGCAGAAATGGCGCAGTGATGGCGCAGTGATGGCCCAATAATGTCACATTGGCGAGACCTCTTGCTTTCCATCAATGTTTCTCGGGTTCGATTCCGGCTCTCAGCATCATATGTGGGTTGAGTTTGTTGGTTCTCAACTTTGCCTCAAGAGGTTACTGATGTGATGTGGACCTACTGCTTTACCAGTCATTCAGTAATAATTCATGAGCCTAAGAGCCTATCAAAACACGGCGATAAAACGTCACGCGCATGACCTTTGAACCCGATAAACAATCGTAGTTAAAATTCTTTATAAAAAGAATAGTCATGAGGCCCGGCTTGTTTTTCTTGTTTGCTAATATCTTCCCCTTACATTTCGCACCATTGTCTGGATTCAAGACGGGACAGGCTATTTGTGAAATGTTTTTGAAGCCTTTGAATAAACTTGCATGTCGTGTTTCACCCTGCCAGCAGAGCCTTTTTCAACTCGACGAGAAAGAAAGGACTCGTGTAGATTCTTTATTGAGTACGCGTAATCCGTTGCTTGGAGACAGTTTCAAACCCAGGCCAAGTCTCGATCGCACTCGTAGACGCCATATTGATTTTCGCACTGAAGGCTCGCTTTTGACCTTGGCCATTTCAAAAATAGGATGCGCGCGCTGCCTAAAGCTGTTTGACCAGAGTGACTAGCCCAGAAACTTGGTCTGGTGCGGCTTGAGAGAATTGACACGATTTCTGCAAAGCCTGTCTTGCTCCCCCTGGTGAGTTTTGGAGAGGCTCTACTATCAGGGTGGTCTATCTGCAGGGTGGTCATCGGGTCTAAAACCATTCGGCTTCACCTCGCGGTTTTAAACCCGCGATGAAACACTCCTGCTCGTTTATTAAACATTACATAAACTAGAACTAGAAAAAAGATGAGCTTTATTCGTTGTACACTTCAGTTCCTCATTTAATAGAGCATTTGTGCTGAGCTAGATGAACTTAAACCTGAACAAAACCGATTTTTTTTGTTTCACACAGCCCAATATTCTTGTAAAAGTGTATATATCTCTGCATTTGTTATCAACTTATCAGATCTTACCCTTAATTAGACGTATGACGACGAATTTGGCTATTTTGTCTTTCTCCTTGGAAGCTGTATTCAATGCGCAGAAAATTTCAATTAGACAATTAAACAAATTGTAACAAATATATCAATAATTAAATTAATTGAAACCACAAGATATTTATTAATAATACATAGTTGTGTAACTAAAATCCGAGTGTTTGACTATTCAACTGAAATAACAGAAACAATTAAGACACGGCTTTTTGTAATGTCTGTAAGGTAAAACATACCAACGATAATTACTCATTGGTACTTCAATAACGGTCTGTTGAAACACAGACATCTAAAAACTACCAATTGAATACTTGGATTCGGAATCATCATGACGTCATTGTCAAGGCTGCATTTAATTGTTCAATCTAATAAATAACCTCAGCAGTGAAGTTTTTGAATTTGTCGATAGTATAACTCGGTCATATTTGGGATAAGTCCGACAGTTCTAAAGAAATGTCGAATATTTTAAACTCTTTGGCCAAGCTGTACCTTTCAACATTGCCGTAACTTGCAACGACAATTTAACTCTAGTTTCTTTATTTTGGATGCAGGATTGGCGTATAGTGGTGAGAGCACTCGCCTCCCACCAAAATGTCTCTTCTTCGGTTCCCAAACCTGACGTCAGAAGTGGTTGAGTTTGTTGGTCCTCTACTAAACTTCTACTCTGCACCGAGAGGTTTTTCTCTGGGTACTCTGGTTTCCCTACCTTCTCAAAAACCAACATTGGAGAGAAGCGACAACCGGAAATACGCGGCGAGCGCAGGCTAACATTTGATTTGATTTGAGTTGATTTGCGTTAATTTGTTAATTTCAGTTTACGGTGTCCCCATTTTATTTAGTGCTCCAGCGCTAGAAGACTAGACATTTAAATAAAGTTCCTTTTCTTTTCGTGTTCATTTTGGATATGACGAATTGCCTGAAATTTCGCGAATCATGAGCCCTGTAGTTATAGCCAATCAGGCTGGATGCATAACGAACTTCACTTTTGAGGATATGAATCGACCAGTTTTTGAGAAAAAGCAACACTGTACCTAGCTGTAAAATTGTCTGCTATTTCTAATAAAACACGTTCGGCCATGCAGTTCATTCACTTTGATATTATTTCGCGAGAGGCAGCTTCCATCATGAAACAAAAGTAAATAAATTCACAGACAGGCAATATTCAAGAATGATTACTATTATCATCTAGTTAACTGTGCTCCAGTGGATTATGCCGAGAATGTCACATTTTAGATGGAATAACTGAGTTCATTTCTATTATCCCAAAGCCGACAATAAACAAATGAAGAAAAGACCGGTCGCGACAAATAATTTTTTTTAAACTTGAAAGCGGTTGCCAAATTCATGGATTACAGTCATGCATTTATTTCATTAACTGGATAACGAGTTATTTAATTGATCTGAACATTCGTTTTGCAGACAATAAAATTGAAATAAATAAAGTAGCTAGTTCTAGCGTGCAGTAAGATCGTTGTTTAGAGTGTCTACATGTTGTAGGGGCAACCAAAATTATCAGGTATATTCGAATAGAATGTTGCCCACAATACAAAATTTCGAGATTTGACGTAAACAATTAACTCACTCACTTAGAAGATTAGCAGCCATGAAAAAATAGTCTCTTACTCTTTTGGAAGATAGGGTTATTGCAAATTGTTGGCTCTCCAAAGAGTTAACTAGCAATGTAGAGAACTAAATAATTCGCTGGGAGTGCACAACTATTATTTTCGGGAAAGGAATATGTTAGTCTCTTATTCGATAAAATTCTTCTGCAAGTGAATCTGAAAAAAAAATCTTTTTAAACAGTCTTCATCGATTGCAAGGAACTTAGAAACGTGCGTTAAAGCAAAGTCACTAACTCTGATTCACCATTGCAGGTGCTCAATGATGCACTAGACTTGTTTCAAAAACCGCTTCTTATTTCATTTGCTAACAAATAATGCAGGCCTACTGTAATGAACAAAAAGTCACATTTTGGTCGGCAATTATTCAAGTTTACTTCATATGTTGAAGGAAAATTATGTTTAAATTTTATTTGTGGAGCCATGAAAGATATGAGGTAAAAAAATGGGCGATGAAGTGCTTGATTTACAAGCTTCATCCTTCCTTGCAACATTAATTGCTCAATAGTACTTCCTCAAATGCAAAAATTGTATGACAATTTTTTTATTAAGAAATATAGCTTTCCTTAAGAATAGGATTAAACCAATCACATTTGCATCGTCCTCGACTATTATGCCAGACTAAAAAAATGAAATAGTAACAGATGAGCAAGATATAGAGCAATGCATTTTATTTTTGGAAGATTAAGATTCAGGGGATTTGGCAAAAACTTCAAAGGAAGCATCCGATCTTTCTGTCGGCCAACCGGAAATGTATTTTCATGCAGATTATATTTTCGAAAAACTGCATTCGTAACCAAAGAAAAATTGCCGCCTGAGTCTCATTTGTGCAAACAAAGTTTTATTTTGCAGTTTATTGAAAATACAACTTAAATAAGTCTTTTATTTTCCAAGGCACCGCACTCTTTAACATTTTGCCCTTCAGACCGAAATGCCCGGGGGCCTATATTTGCATGCATGCAAACCCAGAATTATGCAAACATAACTTCGATATTTACCCTAGGATTGCTTGTGTTTATGCATTGAAGACATTTTTAAAACGAAGGGTCCGTCTTGAGTTTCGATGGTTCGAATGACGCAACACTATGTAATGAGACGATAGACGTCGACCACCTTCAGAATCAATCCGAGTTTGCCGACCTCAATGGCGCCCCTCAAGAGGGGCCTATTATGTTTAATATTACGGCTGATATCTTTAAAACGTCACTTATAGCGCCATGTTTTCCCCCCTGGAGGAGCCGAAAACGAGTTTATGGCAACCATATTCCTTTAGAAATAGGACTCAGGATGTGTGGTGGTTTGGTATAGAATCCAAGGCCTTCAAAACAGTCACTCGCGTACGCGCGCGCGAGTCGCGAAGTGGCGAAGTCCACCATGCATGGTGTGAATTATTCATGCCATATCACATGACGACCTCACAGCATGATGGACAATAACACAGCGCGCACGTGTGAAGTAATACGTGAGGTGACCGGACAACATTTCAACAACATTTTCACACCTTTCTGACGGGAATATAATCGACCTCCATTATCCCTCAATCAACTTTCCATGAGCTTTGTCGCATGGTTTCTTTCCACTCTTAGTCGGATATTCTTTTTTGTTTTATTGCCATTTTGTGAGTTCAAATGGATGCTGAATTACGGTTTTCTAAACAAAATCTATGAAATTGGCCGATCGGTTGCAAATGTTTTCAAAACTACCAGAAAATTCCGCCACTCATATTTTCAGTTTTCCGTGGCTGAAAATGCGAGCGATTGCATGTCTCTTGGAAGACTAGGCAAAGCTTTGACTCACTCTCTGAGTCTCGGCAAGTGTTGCTTCAACGGGGCATTGGTGAGGCGCAATGTCTAGCCCAGCGAGAATTTCCATTTTTTTCAGCAGGGAAATTCCGCGAAAATCCCCTTTTTGAGAGCCGATTACAATTAATATCCGTCGTCCAATCTCTTTCGCGAGTGCCGTCCACGCTCGCTTTCCCTTGCAATCATCCGCTACTTCATCGATCAGAGACCAATCAGCAGGCAGACAGGCAGAGCAATTACGTCAGCAAAACACACGCAATGAAAATTTCTTAGCATGGTTGGTAAGCAGTGATACCTTCGCTTGGAAGACCGTGTGAGGTTGCCGATTTTCAGCTTTCAGGTTTGCCATTGTCAGGTCTATTTTCGAGTCTTGACTCCCATTGGGGCAGTCCCTCGGAAGTGAGACACTGTATTTGATATCAACTGCATTGCAGGCCGAACGGGAGAGGATTTTCTCGAACATAAAATACATTGCCGGTTTTGAGCCATCCCCACGTGTTTGCAAAGAACTGACCCGCGTGTTCAACATTGTGCCGTTCGGCGACAAGCTCGACACCCTCGTCGCTGCGAAACTTTGGGTCTTGATTTGTGTTCAAGAATAGCAACAATTCAGCAATGTGCAACGAGGCATCAATTGCTATCAACCAAATCCACCCGGCTTCAACACAAGCGCAGGTACCTTTTAATGGCGATCTGAACAACTCCCTTGTGGTATCCGAAGTGGCAGAACAGCTGGCGGAGATCGGCGATAAAGTTGAACTTAGCTATCAGCAGAGACGAAGACAAGAGGAAGAAGCAGGGCTTGCCATGAGAGCACTTTACATAGCCTTGTTCGTTGCTTTTAGGATCCTAATATGACGACCACAGAACTAGTTGTGTTGCAAGGACGTTGTGACAGGGCGATTCCTTCATCACCGCCAACGTTTCAGTGCCTAACTGAAGTAGTAAAGAAATCTAACGATCATCTAATTAGCGCCTAAGTCAAGAGCAAAAAAAAAATGTCGTCCAGTGTCTGTGGATAGTGTTTAGAACATTCATATCCGACGGGAGTTTACGACAACACCTCGAGCAGCTTACAGTATGTTTGTACCTCCCTAACATTTCTTTTCTTGAGCCACCGAACAAACTTGAGGATTTCTCCAGCTTCCAATACTATGCCTTTCGGGCAGTGGAACTGTCTCTTTTGCGCAACCTTCAGTGTTTCGAGAATGCAAGAGAGACGTGTGATGTTAAACTCCCCACCGCGTCTATCCTTCAGCTCCGAAAGAGAAACTTTATTTCTGTTCCAGGGTTTCAAGCCATCATTACTAACACTGTTTCATTTTCGTTCTAAGGAATGCTATGTTCGAACAAAGATTGTTTTTGTATCGAGCAAAACTAAGAGGACCTAAAGTGCGGAGGAAATCTGTAAATACCGTTCTATACTATGAAGGTTCTAACACCTAGAAGACAGATACAAGAAAATCGTAGGTTGTTGGCCAAAAATATACAACTTGAACTCTTCTTATGATTAAACGCACAAAGGCAACTTTGTTGACGTTGCTTTATCCATAGGTGCATATCTTAAGACAATTTCCTCTGCACTTCTTGTAAAAAACTTCTGAGATGCCTCTTCAGGGAATCTAACTCCTAAATTGTCCATGCGGTGCAAGATATGCCCGATAACGTAGGTTGCAGTTTTCGAAGCGAGAGCACAAACCCAAAATGTAATGATCGAGATTTGATCTTGGACTTCCACAGATCATCACGGGCCTGCGAGACCGGGGCGATCCCGGAAGGACAAATGAACTCGAGAAAGCGTTTTTCCTTTGCGTAGGAGTAATGTTAAGCTTGGTTTTGTAAATACAGCCTAGGAATTAGAATACTTTAAGCGAAATTTAGTCCCTGTATCTGTGTGTTTGTCAGACATGAATGATGAAATAAAGTGCAATGACAAATTGTGTATACATGAATTTCTTGTAACCTTATTTGATATAGTTGAACTTTATCAAGAAAATGTTATGAAAGACAGTTAAATTTTCGATTTTTTTCTGCGATGCTAACTTTCTGTTTAAATGAGTTTCATTTAGAGATAATAACTGCTTCTAAACATTAGGAAATCGTTTGCTTATTTGAAACCAAACCCGGCGACCTTTCATCATTTTCGACTTGGAAAACTAGCTCCGCTTTACACGAAAAGTTTTATTCGGCGCATAAAAGAAGACAAAAATGCCTTTGAAGGTAGTTTCAACAAGTACAACCCTTCCAGAGTCATAAGATGGTGAGGATTCGAGAATTGCAGCAAAGGCAAACCTGAATTTCGAGGACCTTATTTTGCATACGTAGTTTTTTTCCCATCGTCATTTGGTCACGACAGTGGCGAGTGATGCCTTTGAAATGGGTAAGATAAAAAATGTTTAACCTCGTTGCAAAAGAAAAATGACGACCTCAACAGGCCTTTTTATTAAAAATTACCTTTTTTTGCTTTTCAGGGGTAAGAATCTTTGCCTTAACATCGTCTTTTTAAGCGTATAAATCGAAAACTACTTGGCTGGTTTCTGAAGGTTCAAAGTTTTTCGAAAATGGAGATTAGCTCATGGTTGCTCTTTGCATTCTGATGTTCCATTGGATTAAAGAAGATTTCATAGTTGTTTTTGAATAAAATAGTAAAGAAGAGCTTGCTATTTTTATGTTTGCTAGAGTGCAAACCTTTTTTTTGAATTTTCTAATGTTAAAACTACCAAGGCTTTTCCGACCACTCTTACGTGTGGTGCAGAACTGAGGCATTTCCCAACTGCATTAGTTACTCGATTTGTCTGCCATGAACAGTGGTTTTTGCATGCCATAGCTTTGGTTATGTTTAAAATGAATCGTCGTTAAAGAGAAGAAAATTAGTTGCTAAAGCACACAAGGAACAGAAAGAACATCGTACGGATGGAAATAAAACAGGGTACGCCTGATTTTGCCATCAAAATAATCATTCACTACGAAGCCTCAATGCAACGGCGCAGTCACGCACAGCAAGTTAGCTGGCGTGTTCCTCATTCGGGAATATTTATTGTGTGCATTTGTACTGAGCTTTTGTCGAATTACCTCTTTTCTTAAAGGCTACAAGTGTGAAGTTAGATATCTAAATACCATATGCTAATGCATAGTTCCTTAACTTACATTATCCGTTGTGCGAGTTCAGTCACCCTCTGTCAATATTGCACAAGGCAAGTACAAAGTTCCAGTTAGCTAGGGTTTAAAAAATTAAAAGTTCATATTGGTATTTTTTCGAAATAGTGAGCCTAATATTGATGGCAATGAATTTGCAAGGCTTCAGTATACACTTCGATGATCAAGACCAAGTCTGCCAACAGGAATTCACTTTCATACTGTTGGGGCACGAGACAACTACTCAGCCCATTTCATGTCTAGAACTATTATTAGCAAGCAAAAATAAAAAATCTCTACGATTGCACAAGTTAAGAGCTAAAGGAAGAGCATCAACCATACCTTTGGGCTCAAGATTTTAAGAAAGTGAAAAACAAATGTACTAAGAACATTATTTTTTTCCAAAAATGCACTCACATCTTTCACCTAATCACAAAACAGCGCTGGTTCGAGAATATCTCCCGCTCCTTCTTCGAAAATTGCTGCTAAATGTCGTATCATTTCATAGGATAAAATATTGTGTTGTTTTAACTTTCCAGTTATAAATTACCCTCCAAAAGGTTTCAGAACTATAGTTAAGTAAGTACATTTAATATTGAATTGAGAAAAACTTGCTTGGCATGACAACTGAATACTGAATCGACCATGCGTACTAAAAATGATGAAAAATCGACACGAAAAATCTCTCAAATAATATTCTGGTGCCAGATCCCTTGAGCGAAAATAACGCTTAAATTTAGCCGGAAAATTCACTGGAAAAACCATAAGCCTTTTTTTCCATAGTTGCAAAGATATTTCCAGTTCTTAATCCTGACGTTGTAGCATACGGCAGTGACTTTCGCGGCGTTGCATTTTCGAATCGTTTTGTATTTCGCTTCGTTTTCTCTCCCTTTTTCAAAGCGGTGAACGTCTCGAAAGTTTTTGATTTTCTTTTCGCCAAAATATGTTGTAATTCGTAAACCACTACGGTGAATTTCAGAAAGCTGCATTTTCCATAATATCAAATTGACTCTTTTATAAATAAGTGAAATTTTGCTACAAGATTCATGGCCTTAACCGTGAGGACGATAGAATGCGTTAAAGAGGGTGAACTATCGACCTAAAACTATTATCAAAGTCGTTAGGAATATCACAGCCTTAGACTATTTTTCCTTCTCAACATTTTGGGAGATTCGTGACAGAAAACGTCGAGTCATGTTTTGTTTAAGATATCCTAGCTTTAAAACGATGCTACGTGCTTTTCGCGAGTTCATGGGGACAAGCCTCCATGACCGTAGAAATAGTAAACAAAACATATCTGCAAAATGGAATAAATTTTCTTCTTGTGAACAAATACATAAATCTGTCAAAAACTGGCTGGATGTGGTGTGGGCCTAGATATATTTTTCTGCGTTTCTAGTTCGCCATTCTCGTCCGAAAAAAAAGATCCTTGCCTAACAAACTTAAATATCCAAAAGTTGAGAACACCAAAATTTTCTGCCGACATCAAATATACTTAGATATTCCTGGCAGGTGCATTTCGGCTTTACGGGGCTTTCTTCAAAACAATATTGCGATAAAAAAGAATTGATAAATAATTTTAATTAGTTAGCGAATCGTCGACACCTGATTGGTTGCTATTTTTTCCTTTGACACACACAAACGTCAAATTTTCTATCACGTATTTCAGTCTGCCACCAAAACAAAGGGATGCCGTTCGTAGCCCGCCGTCTCATGACAAGCTGTCAAATTCCAACCAATGAAAACAACAAACTCAGAAAAAAAGAACCACATCTGTTTCCTTACGATTAATTTACAACGAAGGATATGAAATTGAGCGAGGGATTGTCTAAGAAGTCCACCATACCCCTGACTAGATCTGTTTTGACTACGTTCTCTCCCCTCCCAAGTCAGGTCATGTACTAGACAAATAGGAAATGTTCCAGCAAGCCGTGCAAGATATTATCTAGTATTTTGTCACCCCTATTAAACAAAATAGGGCAATTCATAAGGCGAATATTTTCTCGTTCAATGAAAATTTGAAAGGTGATTTTTTTCGCGATATTATGCTTATTCAACTTAATGAAAAGTCGGCCATATTGGAAGAATTGAACTATGAAGTTCACAGCACCATTGAAGAGTCAGCAATTTTCTTTAATATACTGCATTTACAAAACCAATAGCACTACCACCTGAGAGGACCTTATTTACATTTTTATCTTGCTCAGTCGAGAGGACTAAGGCGAAAGGAAAAAAACACTTTTGCCGTGAATTTCAAAATTCGACCATCGAAAGCTAGCGAACGAAATTTGTAAATGAGAATTTACATTCGCATTAAATTTTCATTTCATTCAGAAAGAGAGGAATTAACTATCTCTGTCCACATCAGCTGACATCTAGTTAAGAAAATTTAGCTTGAGAATTTGAGTTAAGAAAAAGCTTACCTTGGAATAATGACATCGGTGAAACACGGCATGTGTATTATCGTTCGAGTTGTGCACCCAATCGGCGGAAAAACCAAGGCTTTTTTCACCACTATTTGAATTGCAACCCGGCCAGTCCTCTTCTGAAAACTGGCTGGCCTAACAGGCAAAAATTATTGCCTAATAGACATCTCTGCGCATGCGTAGTTGAAGAGTTCGTGACAGATTTTCCTCTCAATATGCAAAAAAAATGCCCCCGAAAATACGAATCTCTACAAGTCACACAATATCGAAAAATCGAACGGCACCTGACAGTAAGAGTGGAAACTATGCATTTCACAATATGTAGTCGTGAAACAGTTTACATTGCCACAAAACTTTCTTGTTATTGAAGCAAGCTTCAAATACTGCTTAACACTATGTTTGTATAAGTGGTGATATGAGCGGCAAACCAAAGCATTCTAAAATTGGAAGCGATTGGTGAGCCGCAAGATTCGTTGAATTATTTATAAATTTCAACTGCTCGTCATCAAATGTTTTATTTGGGTGACTGATCGGGTTAAAGCAATGGGCTCTTTATATTTTTAATTATCGAGTCGCACAAAAGTTATAAAATTCAAATATAGGATTAGTGCCTTTAGAATAAAGAGCTGGACTGACAAGAGATCATCGGAAATTAATGCAAAAGGTAACCTGCCATTGTTCCTCAATCAATCAATCAATCAATCAATCAATCAATCAATCAATCAATCAATCGAATCTTAGTTCTGCCTACAGTTTTATAGAGAACTTGGTAATGAAGTAATGACAACGTAAGTGTATAACCCCCATTCAGTCGTCTGGCTATGAGCAATTCTGAATTCATTTTCACTAAATCGACGAAAAGTTGTAATTTTAAGACCCAAAGAGCTTCTATTGAAATGTAAGTTACAGACGAACACCTCAAAGACGCTTTTCAATAGCCCATTTTTCTTGATCTTTTCTGAAAGAAGGTGAAATAACTACAAGAGAATTTTGTTGTTATAGATAGAAATTTTGTCGGAGTTTTACTGAACATGTAAATTTCGCCATAAACAAGCAAACAATCTACCTTCAATCTTAAAGTTCAAAAAATAATTTATCTTCTGACTAACTGTTTGGAAAGTTTTTAAAACTTTTGCAAACTTCTTGGTGAAAGGGGCAGCCTATTACTCTTGGAATTTGACAGGCATGCGCAATTAACGTGCCCTCTCTCCGCACATGCGTGGAAAGGAATCGTTACAAAGCATGTGCTTCTATCGGGAACAATAACGTCGAGTCGTCAACATGGGCTACTACAGAAACTGGGTAAAGTTCGATCCGTCGCGGTTTTCAAAAGAGTTTTCGCTGGTTCTTGTCTGTTTTTTTTTTTGTTCGATAGAAGCCTGAGAGAAAAGTGGCCTTTGGGTGGACTTGCCAGCATCAACGAAGGTGACAGTGCTCTGTTTTATTGCAAAAGCATGCACATTGGCCTGTTCGTTTGTTGTTATTTTCCCGGGTCAGTGTTTTTTCAACTTAACTGTTGTAACTTCGAACTGTATGAAGTGTCATAGTCTTGACCGAAGGATAACAATAAACAACGGAACATTTCGGTCGACAGGTCTCTGAAAATCTAACTTAATGGAGCCCTCAGTTGCTGTTCGCTTTGCGTTGACGGATTATGTCGTTTCTTTTTAGCTAATCGAAATCATTGCCTCCTCAGTTATTCTATGATGGAATCATTTTCAGGGCCAGGTCTTGCCATTCCTTTTTGTGTAAAACTCTCATTCTTAATGCCAGTATCATTTGTTCCCATTAATTTACTGAGTGCAAGTATTGCCTGTACACACGAAGAAGGTGCAGATCGCTCGGCGATACTTGCTCAAAAGCTGTTTTCAGTATTTAATGACTTTGATAAGTCTGGAACACATTTTGTCATTGAATGTTGCAGTAAAATTTTCTTTCAGAAATCTATTTTGTACCTTGTTGAAATGGATCTACATGTCCAAGCGCGATATACAATGACCTTCTTCGACAAGAATTGTTCTAAGACAATGGGCCACGTGTTGTTCGATTCAGACGTTTAAAAATATCTAAAGTTATGAAAACAAGACATCCTCTAAACACCCTTAAATTAATATGCCTCTTGTTTGTGGAATGAAACCCTAATATTTATCTTTTATTTTCCTACAGACGAAATAAGATATATTGACTGAGACATTAAATTTGCTGAGTTGGTCTACAACCGCAGTTGAAGAAAATGCTTCTTCTTCTTCTTCTTCTTCTTCTTCTTCTTCTTCTTCTTCTTCTTCTTCTTCTTCTGTTATTATCTTTTTGAGGGGTGATGAGTGCACGTGGAGGGGCTGATGAACTTGAAAATTCAGAATAGCGAACAGACGACAAACAAGTATATTCATTTTTGCCAGCTGACTTTTTTAAACAAGTATCTCATTGTCGAGGGCCGAGGGTTGTCATCGTGGGCGCACCGATAGTGGTACTCCATAATAGACCTCTTTACGGTTGTGTGCTTATTTCCCTGGCCTTTAAACGAAAGTGAGACTAGTGTTGACTTTGTTATGATACAGACCTCCCTCCTTTTCTTATGTTAATGTGTTGTTGTCCTTCTAATTAGTAAGGATTCACATAAAAAAAGCAGCGAGGTTTCTATGAAAAAAGGACAACTCCAGCCTCACTTTCATCCATAGGCCAGGTAACTAAGTACCGGACTGTAAAATGGTGTATTGGCAGACACACCACTTAACAAAGCTGCTAGTGTTCTTTTCAATGAATAAGTCTGTCGATTTCGGATTAGCTATTAGCTATTTTATTCGTACGTGATTATCTCTCAGGAATCCATTTGACTCAACGACAAAGACCAAAGGTTAGTTTTGCAATATCAGCTTCACGCAAGAGCACATTTGGGGCACGCACGTATCCAAACTCTCCGGCTTCGTCTTCCGATATTTTTAATAACTTAATTAAGCGATTCTCAAGCGAAAAAGATTAAATCTACTTTCTTCAGTGAAGCAACAGGCCACAAAAACCAGTTACCATTTTTATACAACTAAAACAAAGGCCATAATGCCGAACACATATCAGATAAAAAAGTGCTCTCCTGGAAGTCAGATGACCAAAACTTGCCAGCCTTTCGCTTGGATTTTTGAACAATAAAGCTTTTGCGGTTATTTGATCAAATTCAAATGCTCCGTAATAAAATTAATGCCCGGAACGCGATTTCTCGTTGTTTTGTAAACAAATTGTTATCTCTAAATACAACATTTGATAAAATGATTTGTGGTTTCTACTTCAAGTAACCACGTTTTTCTTGCAGACATTTATTTAAACACATCTATGCTATGAGCGCAGCAAAAAAGTCAAAATTTACCGGCAACCACCTTGCTGAATTTTGACATCTTTTCAGTAACGCAAATTCTGCATCTTTTCCGTTTAATTAAGGAATCTATTTGTTTGATAGTCTAACGTGAAAAATTAACAGCAAGAACCTTGCGTCGATCATTAAGGTGCCTTGACAACAAGCAACCGGCGGATGACACAAAAAAATAATAAAACAGAAAATCCCTAACGACTTGGGCGCAAACCTGTAATCTAATCGTTGAAATTAGAATCAGCTATGACCTTGATAACGACGAATTTTGTTTGTTTTATAGTTATTAATTTTCTTTTTTTTTTTTTTTCCTTTTTTCTGCGTTTACTACAGTAGTTGATGTTATATCCGTCAGTGCACCTGAGCTGTCATGACAGAAAATTGACATGATTTTTGTGCCTGGATGAAATCGTCTGTTTCAGTTGTGTCTGAGGTTCAAAAAATTAGAATCTGGGTAAATAAATAAGCTTACCAAGCTTGGAAACTCTCTTGAAATCCTCACCGAGGGGACCAACATGTGGCTGAAGACATCCTTGGTTGACCTCATCTATACCTGGCGACTAACCCAATCCGATCTGCAAAAATTGAGGGGTAGAATTCGTCGTATCTTGCTAAGTGAAGTAATCATTTGTATTTCTCAAGTTAAAGCCAGAATATTTTCATGAATAGCACGTACTAGCACTACCTTATGCTCCCAGTCATCTGAAGATATGACTGAAACATAATCTTATGGCTTGACACTCTATACCAGCGGACACGTATTGAAGTGATTTCATGCTCAGCAAGAATGTTATCGTGAGCTATGCTCCCATAAATTTTGACATCAAGTATTAGTTTCCATGCCGGCACAACAGAATTTGCATTTTAAAAGCTACATTTTAATTGTCAGGTGGGAATTTTGCGTAGGCGAGGAAATTCTCGCAGAATATTGGACGATATTTTATGCGTCGCTACCGGTTAAACGGCATTTATCTCACGACACGGCTTGACACGAAACAAATAACCGCTTGCGTTTATTCGTGTTCTTATCTTCTCTTTGAAGATTCAAGCTGTGTTTTTAGTGTTCCTTTATTTTTAGTTTTTATACAAGATGAAAGAAAGAGTCTAAAAAATTTCGTGAGATATCCTTTAAATTCATTATTCTAAATATTGCAAAGAGCCTACAATGGTTTACATTGAAATAAAAACTTGAGGCTAGAAAAGTAAATTAAATTTGCACATCTACTCCTGAACTGGCGGCGGCTTTTGAAAAAAAAAACGGAAACGAATTTTTTTATCATATACCATTAGGTAGAAAAAAAAAAGGAAAGAGCGCTAATCAGCTGTATTCCCTGTGATATCAAAATATTTTAGCTTTGTCAGGAATGTTAGCCTAAATCCTTACCCCTGGCAGATTTTTGCCGAGGACAGCACAAACGCGGCATAAAGATTTTAACTGTTTAGCTGTTTTAGATACTTAAATTGAGTGAAAATTTTATAAAAGCTCACAATTAAAGAAACATTGCGGAAATTAAGAAACTCTGCTTGATATCACGTACTTTTTAGCTATTCAAACGTTTCATCAGTTTTACAGTCTTTTTGTCGATAATTGCAATTACGTGCTTTGTATATCGTTTAAACAGTTTTTCAGAAAAAAAGGTTCTCTGAAACTGCTAGAACTGGAGAGAATGTTTTGTTTGTCAGCATACGTTTCAATTTGGATAGTTCGTGAAAGTCAAGTCAACGTGTCCATCACGTGCAGTCATCTACATGAACGCTTGAAAAAAAAGGCTCTGTCTCGGTACTAGATTTACTGCATGGAGTATATGGAATGCTAAAAGATGTCTGAAATCAGTGAAAAATGAATTTAAAAAATCAATAAAGTAGGCTGTTTACTTTTTATATAACTGCACTAACTACACTGGAATTCTCTACCTACCTACATTAGAGACAATTCCCTTTCACTCGCCTCGTTTAAAAACAAACTTTTTGAATATTATACAAATGCTCTCTTGAACATTTACAACCCGGACAATCCTAAAACATGGAAATCTGTTTGTCCTAAATGTAATATGGCCCGACCCCTTGTTAAAGATATAACTTGCTGTTTTTAACTATTAAGCTTAATATTTTTGTAATTCAGTATTTATTTTTGGGACCACAGTAATCGGTTATGCTATTGTGGCCTCCCTGCCCCACATTTGTTGGGGCGAAGTCAAATAAAATAAAATAAAATAAAATACTACAACCCAGTTGGCACTGAATCAGGTTTGATGCATGCTACTGTGGCTAGTTTGAACAATAAAGAACGAATAAAATTAATTGCTTATGAAAACGTATAACATTTGACAGATCAAACGCTAGCTTGATTCACGTTTAACTTGGTTTTCACTAGCGACGCAAGCACAACCGAAAAGCACAAGTAGCTTATGCTAAGTGAAAACGGACCTCGACATAAGCATAACGCGGGGAATCTGGAACGAGTGCTTTAATTGGCCAGACACGGCCAGAAGCAGTAACTTTCACTCGGCATAAGACAAACGCAAGCTCAAGAAATGGAAAAATCCGTTGATGCTTCCCGCTCGTGCTTGCGCCTGTGTTTATGCCTGCGTCGAAGCCTGTTCACGTGCACGTTGAAATGTGAGCTGTTAAGCCTGGTTTTCATTAGCGAGGCAACCACAAGCGCGAGCATAATACGCGAGCACAAGATCTAGAGATTCGTGTCAAGTGAGAACGAACCATAACGCAAAGTACAAGCACACTACGCAGAGGTAAAGATTCACTAGTTCCATGTTCGCTCTTACAACGCTGTGCTGCGAGTGGAATCTGGGATGGGTCTTATTCAGTGGACGAACATCACAGCTTGCGTTGTGCTTGCGTTATGTCTAGTTTTCAACCAACGCCAAGCGAATGCTAGCAATATTAAGTGCAAGCCCAAGGAAAAGGAAAATTTTTGATCCTTGTGGAGTCCTTTTCACGGCGAATTTAGAACTGTTGTGCTTGCGCATGTGATTGCGTCATTAGTGAAAACCAGGCTTAAAAGAGCAGCAAAAGGCAGTATTATTTGCAAAAGGGAAATCTCCTTCTTGTCTCAGCATGCTCGGGCTGCCAAACCGATCATACACTTGCCGGGAACTGAATCAAGATTCAAAAGTTCACCTGACTATCAATCAGCGGTACCAACAATGCCTTTATTCATCTTACGTGCTTTTGATCATATTTTCATGGAATAGCGCGTTATAAATTTTTAATTATTATTATTATTATTATTATTATTATTATCATTATCATTATTATTATTATTATTATTATTATTATTATTATTATTATTATTATCATTATAATTTGAAAGCTTCGCACGTTAAATTGTTACCTGAAGCATATTTACATCTTTTGCAAAGGAAAGGACAGTAATAAATTACTGAATACTGCAGTAGTAATCTCGGAGTATTGATCAGAAGTGCATTCGACAGCACCCTGCCCGCAGAGCCTTTCTTAACTCGACAAGAAAGATAGGACTCTGCAGAAATCGTGTTAAGTCTTTATTGAGTATGCGCAAGCCGTTACTTGGAGACAGTTTCAAACCCAGGCCAAGTCTCGATCGCACTCTTAGACGCCATATTGATTTTCGTACTAAAGACTCGATTTTGACCTTTGCCTTGTCAAAAGTATGATGTGCGCACTGCCTAAACCGGCTTGACCGGAGTGACTAGCTCTAAAACTTGGGCTGCGGTGACTTAAAAGACTTGACACTATTTCTGCAGAACCTTTTTTCCTCGCCCGACTGGTGAGTTTTGAGGCTCCGCTTGCAGTGTGATTCGACAGTCCCTTTGAAAGCAAAGGGGAGGAAGGGGTAGGGAAAGAAACAATCTTATGGGACCGAAGTTTGAGAATACGAACATGTTCTTCTTGAGATGGTTTTCAATGAGCACCGAACACTATGTTCATGTCACAGCCCTGGACTGAAATACTTTGCCCTTGACTACACTCTGAATAATGTAAAGTATGAATTGCGATCTGTTTTTATTTAAAGTACCGGCCTAAACTCAAATATTTTTCGTCTACAGTATTAATCTCCCCACCAAAAGCAAACATGTTTTACCATTCTTACCTCAAAATCTCGCTTTTTGTCTGCCGGACAAGACGCGCAAAGTTATCGAAAGTGGCAGTAATTTGGACCCACGACCGTGATGTGAGAGGCATGGGTCTATTATCGATTCTACGTCACAAATTGCTTTGCAATGCAAAATTTCTTTGAAAACAGGAATACAAAGTACTTTGTGACGTAAAATCGAGAATGGACCCATGCTTCTCCCATCACGGTCGAGGGTCCAAATTATTGCTAGTTCTACCAAGGATAAGTGACTTGCACGTCACTGAAAAAGGGAAAATCTGGGCGACAATGGTGACATATGTTTGCTTTGCATGGGGAGATTTATATTAGGAACGAAAACTATTTGAAGTTAGGTGAACTTTCAGAAAGTAAGTTGTGGTTGAAATAACTACTGATGTATCGTTTTTGAGGAAACAATACAAAGTAAATATCCTCTTGAGAGGGCATGGGGTCTCTTGTTCCAGCTTTTAAAAACCCTTGATGACACTACAAGGGAATACAAGTCGCCTATAGGCCTAATTAGTATGAATCGAAAGCTTCACTATCATAGATTTGTTCTATGCCTTAACATGCTTGAGAACGGAAAATAAAGTTAAGAACAACGATAAGATTCAGTATTTATTTTTTAATAAAGAAAATTTCATCGACATCTTTTCGTTTCCGCTTAAACCTTTTTCCATTTCTTGTTTTCAAACTTCCATTTTTAAACTCCTTTTTTTCTCCTAATTGTGTTTCCTCTTAACATTTTGTTTCTGTTATCATAAATAGAGTCTACCTCAGTGGTTATCAATGCTTATTGACGCTCCTTGCTATTTTTGGGTAGCAACAGAAATTGTAAGGATATTTGCGGCATCGTTCCCAGGCCTTAAAGTGCTTAATCGCAAGAAGCGCGAGACTTGAAGGCGTCCTCGGGGAACCTTCCCGATCCGCTCGACAGGTGAGGTCACGTTTGATCCACGTGAGGACAACAGGGAACGAGCCTGGGATATTTGTAGTGACAATATGTGAGTACTTACCTGAACCCGTCGATGATATGGTGAAGGAACAATGTATTAAGACATACATTTGAACGACGAACTGGACGAACTTAGCTTGTTTCATTCCCGCAGTTCAAATGTATGTCTTGAATACATTGTTCCTTCACCATATCATCGACAGGTTCTGTTACGGTACTCACAAAAATGACTAGTTCCCAGCTGACTCGATAGCTCAAATGGAAGAGCATTGCACCATTATCGCAGAGGTCATAGGTTCGAAACCCGTTGAAGTCTGAATTTTTCAGATCAACAACAAAAACAGATGACAAACCCTTTTTATATCTCCCAGGAAAGTTCAAAAGTCATCCTTGCATGCTACATAACAACCGAGTTAAAATATCGAAGTCGACTTTAACATCTGCCGCTGCAGATACGGTGGAAGTTGAGGGCAAAATTCTTTTCTTTTCAACCGAATTGAAACATCATTACACAACCTCTATTTTTTGATTGCACCTTACCTGACGTCACGGCAGCCATGTTGGCGGAAACACTAGGACAACAGCGAAAACCTCTTTTGGCAAATTCAATCTAAAAGCAAATCGGTCTTTGAAAACGCCGTAACAGGCATATAGGACTGTTGTTCGCTTCTATTCATGGGATTCTGTTGCAGTCGACTTTGTTTGAAGAAGTTTGAAAACGATATTTGTTTCAAAAAAGAATCAAAAGTGTTAAATCGCTTATTTCCTTTTTGAAATTAAATAATTTTAAACGCGTAAAAATAACAATAGGGAAACCGTAACCCTTCACAGTTATTCAAAATAGCGACACCCGTGAAATTCAACAACAAAACTAGACGGCTCTGAAATCCATTTATTAATATTTCGGATGCAAACGCTTTCTTTGAACATTTTCAGCAGACGTTGCTTGTTCCCTTTTCATTAAACAGACGAAGGCAAAAAAAAAAAAAAAAAAAAAAAAGGATGGAAAGAAAAAGAAACAAATGCACTATCTAAGCGAGCAAAGCCATAGGTTCTGCTCCTTAGGAAGTTTACGATCTACGACCGCGGCGTCCACGAAGATGTCACTCCAAAATATAAGTTTACACTATCGCAAGAGCCCCTGACTATCACTGCACTATCGTAGATATTACTCCATTTCTTCCTCGTCGTACGATGTGGGCGAAGTATCTTATAAAAGAAGTCGGGCCGGTTTCAAAATAAAAAACAGAGGATGACAGTCTCACATCAATACGCTCACGTTGTCGTCAAAACTAAGATTTTGATTTTACGTCCTCTTTAGGCAGAGCACCGCAAAATGTGTCGTAAAAGTGTGTGTCGCACGTGTAGCACGATTTTTTTGCCTCTTTTAACCAACGATATTAAGGCCTGGCCAAACGCTCGCAACATTTCAACGCAACATCTTGCAACTTTGTTGCATGATGTTGCGACATGTGTTGAACGGGGTGGCCAAAACGCATGCAACGTTCCATCCTTTTCAACGGAACATGTCAATGTTCATGTGCCCCAGGCCCCTGGCGCGCAAGAAGTGGACCTAACGCGCATGCCTTGGTGCAACGATGTTGCGTGAACGTGGCCAAACGAGTACAACATCACGCAACGTCCAACCTGAAAATGTTGTCCGAAAACTTTGACCGTTTTCAAATTTGATCCAACATCATCCAACATGTTGCAACATATCCCAACAGGGTGGCCAAACGTATGCGACATGTTGTGCCCAACAATGTTGCAAGATGTTGCGTTGAAATGTTCAAATTCAATTCAAATTAAGTACTTATATAGCGCGTATAGCGTTCTCTTGTGAAAGATTTTAAATCGTACTCTAGTCTAAGTGATTTTGAAGTTTGTTCCATTCAGAGGGTGCTGCCACTTGAAAAGCTATGTCTCCTGTTGTCTTGTTTGATTTAAAAGTTGGTGGAGCCAACTAGACTTGAACTAAACTTTGTATGTAATTCGGTGATAGCCTATGTATTACCTTGTAAGTCATCAATAAAATTTGTATTTAATTCTTAGTTTGACTGGTCTGAATATCAAAGGCGTGATACGACAAAAACGTGCAGAGTTACATAATTTTATAAGTCTAGCAGCCATATTTCAGTTGCAAATGCTGAACTGAGCATTTTAATTCGACCATCAGAACATCCATAAAGAAGACTGTTACAATAATCCAATCGGGATATTATCGTTGCCTGTGTTAGTGTACGAGCTGACTCATATGTGAGATGGTTCCTTATTTTCCTTATGTTTATGAAGAAAGAGCGCGCATTTGGGCATAATTAAATAGGATGGAGCTTCCTCAAAACCTACTCCTGCGAAACTTATAGCTTTCGTTTACGAAGTTAATGGCCGGCCTTTCTGGCCTGTAGAGACAGGGAAAACGCTATCACCTGTAAGCATACATTTGCTTCTGGTAGGAGACAAGAGACTGAATTTCTTAAAAATGGCTTATTTACAAAGTGGATACCTGACATTAGACCCGCGATAAGTACTTTGCCGATGATGGCACACATGCTAATAAGGGGCAAGGTCTTTCACGCAATATTCTCACAACTTCCGATGATAATACAAAATGATGCACAAACAGACGAGAAGGAAATAATATAAGGAAATAAAAGGTACCTCCTGCCAAAACCAATTAATAAAATCAGTAGCGAAGCATGCTTAGTGAAACAATTGTTGCCCATGACAACCGCAGTCTCCATAGAGATACCACGTGCAGAAGCATAACAGTATCATAAACACTAATTCATTGTTTCTGGTTCACCGCGCTAACGACATCCTTAGTTGATTTTAAAATAAAAGAGAACAGAAGTAAAACTACCGACTAAGGTCAAGTGTGATCGCATTTCTATTCATACCAGAAAATTCTAAAAGCGAGCGACTTCCGGGGGCCGTGTGCAAGAGAAAGGAAAATCTATTTTATGTGGCGTCGCAACTTTGTTTGGGTTTTCAATTTGCGAGTGAACTTAACTCATATTGTTCCTCAACGGTATGATTGATATGATCTTCTCCAGTTCGGTTTTGTGATCCTCAATCGCCAATTAACCAGCAAGCACTGTTTGTGGAAATATCATGAATTCCCGAAATGTCTTGCAGAGCGCAAACGAGGAGTCTTTTAGCGAGAAAGCAAAAGGTCTCTCATGAATATTTTGAAACATTGTTGCTTCCTCGACAAATGCCCCAAGGCGCAAAGAGAGGAAAATACATCACTGAAACATTGTTTCCCGAAATGTTTCCCCTTGCTTTTGCGGGCACACAACCGGAATAAATTTTTTTTTGCTAGTTATCTTTTTCTTTTTAAAAAATCGCTTCAGCCTTTGAATCGATTGTTCCTAATTATGAAAACAGTTGATGGGAAATTGTAAAAATGTCGCAGAATATTGTTTTTCTCTGAAACTAACTTTCATAAAGAAAGAAAAATATAATGATTATTCCATTTTATGAAATTTTCGGCCTTGGATATTACGTTTCTAGCTATCTGATTGGTCTACTCAAACTCGATTATCAGATCATATGCCGTACGTTCTAATATGGCAACTCTAGTCCGTTTTGTAAAATCATAAAGGAATAATTCAATAAAATATGACTTTAGTTTCCATGAGGGGTTGCGAATTTAATAAAATTTTAATAAGAGAATTTTTCCATTCACTCAGTCATTGACAGCCTTATCTGTGTGATTCAGTCACAGCCATCGCTCGCTCGTGGAAAAATTAGGGATTTCGAGATCTTTGATGCAGTCGTCAATACGGAGAACGTCACAAAATAAGAATATCGTTGGTTAAAGGCCTACCTTCAACCGACAGGCTTTTTGACCGTTCGTTTTTGTTATCGAAATTCGCATAACTTATCGTAGCGATCTGATTGGATGAATTTCAGCTTTGATGGGATTTTCATAAATGGACATTTTTTCAATTTTCCCACGACACGCAATGCCTGAATAGAACGCATTTTAGCATATATTTTCGCGATTCTCT
>OX421456.1:29453969-29461469 GCA_949126865.1 Montipora capitata
CATACGATCCATGTGTGATCTCGGAGCACGGCAAACCCAGCCAGATGTAATTGACTGGGAGTCGATTTTGAGGAGGGAGAAAAATCCTCGGAGTCAGGTTGAGATCGACTGAATCTCAGCCCACATATCACCTGAGGCCAGAGTTGAACCTGGGTCACAGAGGTGGGAGGCATGATTGAACCAATCTTGCCAGCATACCAGTTCTCTGAATGAATTCTCCAGGTTTATGACCACGTGACCCAGTGTGTTGTTGGCAGATATGTGGCAGTAATCTGATCGCCTTAACATTGACCCTCCTGGGAGGGTAACCCTTTCTAGACCTTTTACATGGCTTAAGGAAACAGGAAGTTAACCCCCTAGAAGGTTACCCCTAGCAAGCAGATAGAGTTACCCTTCTCCTAGCCCCAGTAACTAAACCCATGTACCTCGCGTGTAAACGAAACCAGGAAAAACAATAGAAAAGGGTACTAACCCACTTACAGGGGACTAAACCCTCCTCAAAAACCAAAATTTGATTTGATTTGATTTGATTTGCATTGATTTGTAAATTTCAATTTACAGTATCCCCAATTATTACTCCAGTGCTAGAAGATTAGACACTTAAATAAAGTTCTGTTCCTTTCCTTTTTTCCTTCTAGGAGGGTTACCCTCCCTCCATGTAAACAAGCCCTCAGTTATAAATTATTAAGGGTGAATAATTTTTGCTGCCTTTGGGACTGGTAACTCAGATCAATCAAAGCATGGTGTTCATTTTTCCTTACAGTAACATTATTAAACACAAGATAGTGTATCTGAAGTGTCTGCTTTGATTTTGTTGCACATGTTTTAATATTCAAGACAGATTTCATCTTATGACTTATAATCGATCCTGGCATAATCTCCAGACTTTTAGCCAGGGCTGACCCCTTGATATAAATTACATGTAATTCTCTCTTTTCCTACATGAGTCGTTGTGGTATTGTGGCTCAATCTGCTAAAGGGTCCGACCTGAGTTAATGTAACCCACAGATTTGTTACTGTGTCAATCCATGAATGGCATTGCAAATTTATCTTATGTAGTAGTTTGCCTCTTCTATTCTCAAGATACACTTAGAAAAAAAAGTATGGTAAAAATTATTATCTGTCCCAGACTGTATTCTCATGTTGCCTCATGGGACACATTTGCTCTCATTTTCAGGTATTGTTTTAAGCATGGTGGATTCGTCCTCAAGAAGTCAAGGTAGCTATGTTAACCTTTTTTTTTTCATTTTTTAACTCATTGACTCCTGAACTACCATTGACGAGTAAAGTGGTCTGGCGACAGACAGTCAGTCTGTCTCATTCCTGGGGGTCAATGGGTTAAATGTAGTAATTAACATTTGTCTGGAAAGCAAAGCGTTCTGTTAGTTTTTTGTCGACCCGTGTCCAGTTTTTGGCCTTCATTGTTCTGAGGGTTAAGTTGGTTAGTAGGAAGATAAGCCAGCCAACTCTGCCAGCTACATGTAGGCAGTCAGTCTGTCCGTCTACCCATAAGTTAATCAGTCTGCCAGCCACACAACTCAGCCAGCTAATCAGGCCGTTGGCCGTCCATCTGTCCGCCAGTCATTCAGTCCGTTTGTCCGTCGATCCGCCAGTCAGTCAGTCTGTCAATCAAATTAGTATGTAAATTTCTTAACCACGAATTGTAATCACCATTGTTATCACCCATGCTAAGGTGAAGTGCAGTGCAGAAAAACAATTGTTTATTAAGGTTTGTAAATGATCATTTTTTTTAAAGGGCTGAACTAAAACCAACGTTTGAAAGAACATTCCACACCACTGGATTGTACTTCTTTTACCTGGAAAAGAATGATGGCCACTGTGTTGAAGAATTTGCGGCTAACTTGATCTGCGTTGTGAAAGTCACTCAGAGAAAGAGGTACTCTCCCAGTTAGTATGTGAGCGGGCTCTTTCCCAGTCCCTCCGAGAGCCTCTACGAATAGATAAATATGTCTGATTGGATGAAAGGTTGCATTAAGTACTATTTTGTGGGTGCTGTTAGCTGCATTTGTATCTTATCCTTATTGAAATAGGAAGTGCGTCTTGAAAGATGTCCTAAAGCGAGTTTTTCTTCAAGACACTTGAGTCCATCTTGAAACTGTCACATTACTTGACGAACTAAACATTGACGCACTATACTAATTGTTGCACAAGTTTGTATCTCGTGGATTATGTAATATTTCAAGAAAACGAGCAGTAGTGTTTTTAGACACGATAGAACACTTGCCGCCAGTTTTTTGAACGGCTTCAAAAAACATTCCACAAAAAGTATGTACCTCGGGAGTCCGAGCAAAGGTTCAAATTATTGTTAGAGGAAGAAATCAGCATACAAGAAAAACAAGCCAAGCTCCATAACTATTCTTTATATAAAGAATTCTAATCATAAATGAAGAATGTTTATTGGCTGTTAGGTTCATGAATTATTAATGAATTTTGGATTATCATATAATTAATGTGTCTGAACTTCATTGGGTTACTGCGATTTTCATAATTCTGCGGATTTTCACCTTCACACGCTGGCGCCAAACTGCGTTTTGACAACAAAATTTCTGAACATAGCCGGGAAGATGGACTCCGCCTCCGGAAAGTGAATTGGAGTTTATGTTTATTTCACAGCTCGAATACCTTAGAGGTTCTTCAGTAAAAAGATTCGTGCAGATTCCATCGCTTTCCGTCAACGCGCGCGTAGACTTATACAGCAAACACCCGCATATAAGAACAAGTGGATTAAGAACATCAGGCTGAAATTTGGCCAATAAAGCACCATATAAAAATTGGAACAAATTCAGCCTGATAAATAAAACATGTTCTTAATACAAAGGGAAAGGGTATTAGGATAAGGAAACAGTAACTTATATCAAAGTACTGTGGTGTTCAGGACCATTACAAACTATAAAATCTATTACGAAACAGCATTGTATGTTAATTAAACCTCTAGTAATAATTTTATATAATTTGAAGTATTTTAAGAACACGTTCAGGCTGGTTTCTCACTAAGCGCCCCTCAAATAAGAACACGATAAGCCTTAAACCTGAAAAAAGTGTTCTTATATGCGGGTGTTTACTGTAATGTACGAATGTACCCGTGGGAACCCAATATGGCGATTGGTAGGTTATGTCACGCATTAATTGATTTCGGCATCCGTGATTTCTCGTCAACTCTCGGCTTGGCGTCGGAAGTTGATTGACGGGAGCCGAAATGCAGTTTAGCCGCTGGCGTAAGATGAGATTCCGCAGAACTAGGAAATCGCAGTGACCAAATTAAAAGGTTCATCAGACGGCAATTATTCAGGGGCACCCAACGAGAATATAGTTCAAAACCACTTAAACATAGCATTGTTTACCGTATTTTAGTATTTAAACTGTAGATATAGGCATATTTTTATCCCCTACAAATTTTTCATCTGTTCGGATTTCCTAGCTGAACGTCTAGTGGTCAGAAAATTATAGGGATGAAAACTTACTTTTTCGAAAATTTTAGCCAGAAAAAAGGCTCCCGAAAATTCTAGGTGACCTTTTTAAGGTAAGAATCCTTTAAAAATGGGCAATTATACCATTTTTTAGAAGTTCGAAAATCCTAGGACAGGCAGGCAAGCAATAAATTCTACAACAAATGTTCCGAAAATTCTAGATCTCAAGTCGTCTTCAGAACAGATATTGTCCGAAAATTGACGTTGGGTACCCTTGATTATTGCCACCGTCATTTATCTATGTGGTGGACTAATAAGCATTGTATGTGTTTGGTTTTCAGAGAGTTTTCAGTTCACCTTACGGAGGATAGTGTGCAACCCGATTTCATTTCGGCTACAGTCCAAGATAGAATTTGGCTTGATTGTTCACTTGGAAAGGTACGTTACACTACAGGGGACCCCTTCTTGAGCAAGATACACACATGCCATACAGAAAGCTAATAAATGTCCTGAAACGCTTGTTGTGTGAATCTGTATGCAGACTGAAATGAAAACTAAGCTTTCATCTAATTATCTTTTATTTTATTGGTGTAGATTCAAAGTAGGACGATCTTGGATGCATATATTTACAAGGATGGCTTAGATTCAAGTCATTTGGTAAGACTATAATAGAACTGTTCCTCACACCACACTGCATACGTATTGAGATGTGCATGAATTTCGTTTCTTCTATCTCCAATTTCTCAGTCCTTTTTAAAAGGCATTTGTGGGTTTCTAATAAAAACTCGTGGGTGTTGTGAATATGAGGCCACGTTCGCACGGTGCCGGAACGTGAGACTGTTTAATGGAATTTAAGCAGGATGACCCATCCATATTAATTTGTTTGGCTTTTTTAAATGACGAGTCTAAAATTGAAAATTGGCTAGTTTTATGGAGTAGTTAATCGATGCTTTCCTTCCTGAGCGGTACATGTCAAGAATACTTTGAATACACTAATTTTGTTCTTGGTAAGGAATAGGGCTGTATAATTTCTGAGTTTCGAAAAAATATAATATATGCCATAATTTCAGGGATAAAATGATCAGGGCCCGGTTGTTCAAAAGGCGATTAACGCTAATCCCAGATTAAAAATTAACCAAGGACTTCGTTTCTTTACTCCCAAATGCTGTTCAACGCTGATATTCGACAAAACTTTACATTACAAGAAGTCAATCTTGAAAAACAAAAATAAGCAAAAGGAACTTTCACCAAAATGTTGAAAACATGAAACAAAGGTTTACGCTAATCCTGGGTTAAGTTAATCGACTTTCGAACAACCGGGCCCTGGGTGATACCTTTTATGTAGCTTAGGGGGTATTTACATGAGACCAGAGCGAACTCACACCGGCATGAGTTCGGCATGAGTTCGGCATGAGTTCGGCATGAGTTCGGCATGAGTTCGGCATGAGTTCGGTATCGGCCTCCAGATATTTCTTCTTATGCGTTTACATGAGACCGGCCTGACGATGAGCTCGTACCGGTCTAACTTCGCCTCGGTTGGTGGACCGAAATGAGAAATTCTCGGTCTGAGTGTTCGTACCGTTCTCATGTAAATGACAACAAATCTCAGTCCCAGTCCAGAAATTTCGAGCCTGTATTGCTTTTGGGTCAGCCATATATTTATTTGACAAAACATATAATTTCGTCCCGAGACCAGGCACCAAGCATTTCCTCCCGGTTTCACGTGAACGGCTGCAAAAATTTCATACCGGCTCAAGTTCATACCGGTCTGAGTTCGTCCCGGTCTGATGTAAAGAAGTGCCCAGAATACCACGCTTGTGGGGTTTCCAAGGGATCACCCCTGAAGAAGACACTAGGCAGGAGTGTTAAAACGTCGGATCTTAGATCGTAACTTTTAAAGTTACATTCATTTTAAGCCGGGGACTCGTGAAAGAATGTTTGCATGGTTAAATATGAATTCCTCGAAAAAAACAGTGAGCCTGAAGTAAAAATGGAACATACCACTCCGAAACCAATTCCCGGGGTGCGTGGTGTATGAGTTGGTTACTCAAGGTTTGGTTAAAAAAAGTACTCTAAGCTAACTCTAGATTAGCGGAGTTATACCAAATAGCTTAAGCTATAAACGAGTCCTTTTATACACTTACTAATTAGCCTCATTTCTTATTAATGAGGTGGAAGGAAATATGTGTCAGGTTAAGCCTGGTCACAGTTCAAACTTTGTCTTGACGTCTTTTGTTTAAGGTTTCTGCAAGACTTCCTGGCACAACAAATTCCAGGTGAATAAGTGCTCTATATTTCTTCTTTTCATTTGGTGTTTGTCTATTTGTTCGGTGAAGCAGAATTTCCTCAATACATAAATTAACCTTTTAAACGGAACCTCCACTTCAACAAAAAATTATTTTGAATCACTGGAAATAACCGTTACAGTCAAGTCAGTCTATAGTATTTTGAAAGAAAGTGTATCCGAAATAAATAAGTTTTAGAATCGCCTAGTTTTTTTTTTTGCAAATTTCGCAGGCGCCGCCATCTTGAATAATAATTGTGACGTGTTACGGTTGCCCTATTGTTATTAGACAAAAGCTCTTTGTGTCAGAACAATAAGGCAACCGTAACACGTGACAATTGTTCAAGATGGCTGCGCCTGCGAATAAGATAAGCGAATTTACAATTCACTTTCTTTGATATTAACGCTGTTCTAAAAACAAATTTCGAGCAATTTGTTTGTTAACGTAATTTCCTTCGGTTTAAACTTATTCTGTGGTAAGAGTGGAGGTTCCCTTTAGAGTGAAACTTAACTCAAATATTTTTCATCTACAATATTAATCTCCCCCACCAAAAGCGAACAGGTTTTACCACTCTTAGTCAACATTTCGCTTTTATCAGTGCAAGTTTATTTTACTTCTTCAGTTGAAACTGATTTCACGATGGCATTGAAACCTCGTGTTAAATTTGTTTCGCTAGTTTTTATCCTAATATCCCCATCGAAATGTACAGTAACTCTTATTTGAATATTGAAATGCGAAGACAAGGTGCATCTGTTCAGGCGACTTAGAGATTGCAGCTAGAAGCATTTAAAGTGTGATGGAGCTATTGAATCTTAAATCTTTGGCAGAACATTAGACTGATACCCATTTTCGCTAAAGTCGACGAGGCAAAGTCCAAAAAACATTCCGAGGTCATCCGAACTGTCGAGTGCAAATGTCATCCGAGAAGATTTAACTTGCAGCAAAGCCTAACATGAGCAAAACTGAAAAATACTTGAATGCCGATCCAGCTCTTTCTAAGAACGTCTCTGCATGCAAACTAGACTTTGGATAATACAAGTTTACCGAGGTTGCTATCATGTTTGTATGGTGAAAAGACGTTTGGATTCTGTTGGGGGAGGGCTGGGGGAAAGAGGACTTTAATTCCATTTCAAGTCTTGTCAATGTCTTCACTGCAAACTAGACTCGTAGATCTTGGTTGATAACAGTTTACTGGGACCTTTATCAAAATGAATGCGACTAAAAGAAGTGGCTGTTGCGAGAAACGGGAAATGAAGCAAATTAATGCTATCTCCAGTCTTGTTTCTTTTGTTGCTGCAAACTAGGCTAGCGGACCTTATTTCGCACCAGTTTACAGAGCCAGGCTTGTATTATTACGTATATATCATGGCGGATCAATCTGAGAAACGAGGATGTGTCGTGGTACAACCCAACCCAACTGAACATTTTGTTGACATTGCCAATGGGCGTTTTAATCCAGGCAAGTGTTAAGTTAAGGTATGCAGGTATTGACTTTTGATTGGATCGATGTGGGTGGTGTGACTGGAGGCGACAAAAGGACCGTTTAAATAGTTATAGTATGATTGAATCGTGAGCTCAAACAATCTACAAAGTTGGTTGCATTTTGATGAAACACATTTCGTTCCGACAAAAGACACTAAGAAACCTCGACATATTTCAGTCATCCTTCTGCATATGTGGGTAGTACTTGTACTTGTTCACTAGGGAAAACCAACCCGTTCTATAAAAAAATGAGGTCCCCAGCGACCAGCCTTGATCTTATCCTGCGACCAGACGTTAACTGAGGG
>OX421456.1:29488969-29493969 GCA_949126865.1 Montipora capitata
ATCACCTCCCTCTTTCGTCTAACGATTTTTTTGCTTGTAACTTTGCAAAATGAGGGGTGGTCCACAGGAGTAGTCTATGGACCGGGTTCATGAAGGGGTCCATGGACCGGGTCCATAGGAGTGGTCCATGGACCTTGGGGTCCATGTTTTGTGTACGTCCTCCGTTTGTGAAAACCAGGCTCAGCGGAATAGGATTTGGCAGACGCTCATGACTACGTGCGAAGAACAGCCCTATATTCCTGTCACGGCGTTTTTACAGACCGATTTATTTTTAGATTGAATTTCCCGCGAATGAGACTCCCGCAGCAGCCCGATGACTAATCACAAGAAAGTTGACGTCTTAGCGTCACCTAACCAGAACTGCCTTTGTTTTTGTTTGTTTTTTTTTTTTTGTGGAAAAGGTAGTCTAAAAATAGATCGGTCTGTAAAAATGCCGTGACATTGGGTTAGTATGGTAGTTGTTCGCTCCTGCAGTTGGAGTAGGACGATAGTCCTACCAGCCAATTATGATTCAGATTTTACATTTTCTTAGGTACACAGAATAGATGTGACTAGCCAAGGAATCCATCCAGACCCTTTGAATATTTCAGTGAATGACTGTGTGGCCTGGGTGTGGTGTGATGGAGAGCGTTATGATGTTCAGGAGATATCAGATTCGGCAAAAAGCAGTGAACAGACTGGAACCATTCATTGCCCAGTAAATCTTGGTAAAAGGTAAAGGCGGCTTACACCTACTACTTTGGCCAGTTTGAAACGTCGAGTTACTGCTAAGTCGAGCTGAATTCAGGGATTAAATTTGACGTTTGCACGGCAGTAGCGCGACGTTTGAAGGAATTCAGTGCAGCTGGCATGGTTTCAAACGATTCGCTATGGCCGTGACGAATTCAATTAATAAATTATGAAAATGATTTTACTGCGCATTCTGTAGCTGCGCGCTGGATGGAAGAGCCCATTCCAAGGCTCTCGATGAACATCCTGTTTCTGTAATGAGCATTGTTCTTCTTTTGTACCATTTTAGGAACTATTCAAGGGTGATACGGAAACCTGGTGTTTATCACTTCCTTTTTACTGCGCACTCTGTGACGCATGATGAACAGAAAACCGCCCTCTCTGATTCAGTGGTTCACACTAGCACTGTCCTGGTGGACCCAATCTCCTACTCGTGCATTGTCGGTGTGGCGGCAGATGGCTTCAGACCGTCAACTCTCACAATAGAGAAGGTAACGATATTTGTTTCCTTCGGCATTGTCCAGCATTAGAGACCTAGGTTTGTATGCAGATGCTCATTCTCTGACTTGGTCTGAAACTTAAATGCACCATGCTTTGAAAAATACCTCACCGGTCGCCTCCTTTCACTCGGGTTTTGGGCCGCTACTATGCTCTTTTAAATTGTTACTTTATATACACACCCTTACAACATCCGAGCTTTACTTTACTTTACCGTACGGACACATGAAAGGATTAAAATAATCATAGTCAGACAAAACTTTCAGGCATATAGAATGACAAGAAGATACACGTCGACTCTCATTTACATGCCTTTACTCATCTGCTCTCGGCATTAAAAAAAAAAAATTCTCTCTTATAGTCACAAAGTGTGTTGTGGACATGGGAGAACCAAGGCATTGAAGAGCATAACATTCTTCATGTACGACCACCTCAAGCTGATCAGGTAATCTTAAGCCGTGTTCACATCAGGTCTCGATTGTGATCGAATTATAATCGAATTAAATATGAAATGAGTTCACATCAACTAATTACAGTCGCTGATTATAACTGGATTATAATTACTTCAAACAACCTCAAGGGGGTTCTTTGAAGTAATTACAGTGCGTAATTGAACAGAATGGCGAACACGTGGTGGTATGAGCAGACGAAACTTCTAATCGCTTTATGGAGCGAAGATTTGGATTTGTCATCTTCTGTTCTCAGAAGCTATCCTTGGTTCTCTCCTCGCCTCTGTGACCTCTCTCCTCGCCTTTGTCATCTTCTGTTCTCAGAAGCTATCCTTGGTTCTCTCCTCGCCTCTAGCATGGTGATGATGATCGTGGCAGCCACGCGATACGGCGCCATTTTGTCTCACACTGCGATGTTACCCTGTTGTATTTGAATTTTCGCAGATGTGAACAGAACCATAATTGAATAAAATTGAATGGAGTACGATAGCCTGAATTATACTTCCGTTGATCATAATTAACGTGGAGTGTGAACACCGCTTTAGCTTAAGCAACGATTTCAGCGCCGGCAGCAAGAAAATCCATACAACATACAAATTCGCGTTGCTAGTGATCATCAAACAATTATTCCATGTCCTTGCGCATAAAGTGTAGTATGCAAATTTAACAAGAATGAAGGTACTTCGGTTTTTTCTCTCAACCAAAGCCACCGTGGGTTGATTCCAGCCTGGGGATATCTTCCTTTTGTTGATGCATTTATGATTAATCTACGCCAAAATCTCATCATCTTTTTTTGTTGTTGAAAATTTTAAAATTTTGAAAGCAACTGACCTCAAAGATTTCCTGATTTATCTGGCTCAAATATTCAGAGAGAGCTAATCATGAAATACTTGTAAACAAAGATTCTTCAATAGGCCACTTACGATATATTAAAATTCAGCTTGAAAGAGAGGTTTAGAGGACAAAGACAAAGGAAAGTGGATGATATGCTAATATCTTTTCACATTCGTTGCAACATGTTTCTATTGTTTTTGTCCTCTTTATAAGTAAATAAATATTACTAGTGCTAATCACCCTTACTTGCAGTCGAGGACTGAATTGCGAAGGGCGCGGCTCACGACATCGGGCTGAAAGCATACAAAGGCGCCTCTGGCTGCCGCTATACAGTCCATGTTTGATGTCGGAGCACAGCACCACAGCTAGATGTTAATTAGCTGTGAGTCGATTTTGACGAGGGAGGAAAACCGGAGTACCCGGAGAAAAACCCTCGAGTCAGGTTGAGATCGACTGAAACTCAGCCCACATGCTGGCCGAGGCCAGAATTGAACCCCGGCTCGCAGTGGTGGGAGGCCCGATAGATAACCACTAAGCCACCCTGACTCCCGACTATCAAGCTGAATATTGATATTTCGAAAATGGCCTATTTCTTGCAACATTTCTTCACTTTGATGTTGCTATGGCCTTTTTCAGCCGCTGGCCCGTGTTCGCGGGTTATCTGCATTTGACAGCGGGCCTGTCACCACTACCAGCACATTTTTTCACACTTTTGACGTTCCGGGAAAATACTTTGTCACATCAGAAGGAACTGAAAGACAATTGTGTGTCATTGATGTCCAAGAAAACGGTGAGTGGTATGGCGTAATAGGGAGTTTAAGCAAGAGGAACGGGCAACGTCAGAAAAAACGTCTTACGTATTTGCCGATTATTCCGCTTATCTTGTTCGCGTTGTACATAATAACATTTCGGGCTAAGTATAGATCCTGTAACGGGATGGGTGTGAACGGTTTTAAGGTAAAGACAGAAAATTTATTGTTCATTGTTGTATGCTCTTGTTGCCGTCAAATATTGGTGAAGTGTAAGAAAGTTTAACAAAAAGAAAAAAAGTGGAGGAAGATATATCACGTGTGTGCAGTTAAACATACCTATGAACACTGTACACTTCAATTATGCTTCATGGCGCTTGCTGTGTTTCCTTGAGGAGTCCTGAGTACTAGAGTGAATCCGGATACGTTTCGGATACGTGCGGACGAGCAAATTCGATTTGAATACCCTACGTGTGGATGGAAATTTTTTTAAATCCGGAAAGAAAAGGTTGCGGATTAGAAAATAGCCCGATATACGTGTGGTCAGGACCTGAGTAGACAACCCGAGAGTGGGCTGTCAACTCTATTCGCAGTTTTAGTATATAGTAATTATATAATGTGACATATAGTTGCTCACATGTCATGTCATTTAAAAAAAACCTTACTTTAGGTCATCCTCTCCGTCTTGGATGTAAAAAATAAATAAATAAAACGAAAAGCAGTGAAACGTCATTGTTTTGTACATACATATGCCAGCTCACTTTTTCTTTCAATTTTCCGACAGCTGCCTACGTCTCTCCTCCAAAAATCTGGGATACTGAAAGAGATGGTGGAAATGTAAGTACTTTAAGTTTTGAATGGAAAATTTACGTCCAGAAATGCAACGGTAATTATATGTCCGTACAATTTTGATATCATGCAAACACGAAGTTTCCTGTCAAAGTGCTACTATTATAAAAAAAATTCACTTCCCTTTTTTCCTTCAGATTTTGAAGGCATGTTTGCTTGACACCTGGCTGGAAAAATCTTGAGCTTCGAAGTTTATCCAAAGGCTGTTTTCTTTGAGTACAAGTTTTGGATTTCACGGTCCGCCATTATTCACGTTCAAGACTGACCAATTGGACGTCAGAGGGTTGGATCGAGGATAATATGACGTCAAGACTCGCTAGCTTAAAAGTTTAAAAGTGTGAAAGTTCGAAACTCCTGTGCTGCATACTAATTTAGGCGCGTGCACACGCATTGCATTTGAGTCTTTGACGTCATCTTATCCTCGATCCAGCTCTCTCAAGATTTTAAAGTTAGTAACGGCGGACCTTTAATTAGGAAAATTTCGGTCAAAATAAACAGGTGTCTTATTGAAATGAAGGCTTAAAACTTCGGTGCCTTAGTGTTCAGTTAACATACTTTTGAAATACAAAGGAAAAGTAGAATTGATTTTTGGTCATAGTAGCAGTTTAAGTCTATCAAAGCATTTTGCTACCTATTTACCTCAATCAGTTAAGTGTTCGAGTTATAGTTTTAGGTCGGGGTTAAGTGCATTTGTTTTATCGATAGTTCAGGGGACACAATTGTTTATCTTCCAGTGCACGAGTGATTTTGAGGTTGGGGAAAATAGCAAAGGGACACTCCTTTGAAGCTTATCAAATCGGCACGCATTTAATTGCCCACTTTTCTGGACAAATCCTTAAATTATCCCGAATCCGATTCCGTGGGCTAAAGGACTTCGCAAAGGCACACACTC
>OX421456.1:29498969-29506469 GCA_949126865.1 Montipora capitata
GTCTGGTTATGAAAGCGTATTCTTTTAAGCTAAATCATTTTTTGTCTCTTTAATAACGCTTGGTCTCTTGCTGTTTTAGAACTGTAGAAAATAAATTACTATTTGATGATTCAATGCAGACTGAATCATTACTTCGTTTTATTTCTGACAGCTCTACCTGAATGGCACAGCTTACGGTGGCTGGTTCGGCCCACAATGCCGTGGCCTGGTGATCAGTGGCTTGATTGGTGGAAAGGTCTATCACGTGGTATTGGTCGTGTTCCCCATCCATGAATCTTATAAACCGCAGCTCTCCAACGAAGTGGTAATTATGCGAAAAAGGAGTTATGAAATAACAATAATGCATTGCAATGATATGGTGCGGAAATTTATTTGAATATCTGGCGACGCACCGATAGCAACCATTGATGCAAGAAATTTCGTGTTCTTTATACTTGCACTTGCACCCATTTTCTTCTGATATCGAAAATAAGCCGATTCTGAAATAAGCAGTCGTTTTTGCAGAGTAATCGTTCATTTTTTTTCATTTATTAAACATCACACTTAAGCATTTTCCGCACACACAAACACGCATTCCGGATAACGCAATTTTATGTTAAACTTGAAATAACTCCCATTTGGACATCTTTTCTTACGTTAAAAACTCTAACCGAACGTTGTTAATTTCAAAAGAATATCTGCAAGTTTAGAGATGAAATCATCGAAGGATCCATGTAGTTCCCTGTATAATCATTTTTGACTGTGTACGTAGTATTTAGTGAACTGGACCCGGTTGTTCGAAGGCCGATTAGCTTAATCCAGGATTAGCGTAAACTTTTGTTTCAAGTTTTCAACTTTTTGGTGAAAGTTAATTTTGCTTATTTTTGTTTTTCAAGATTGACTTCTTCTAATGTAAAGTTTTGCCGAATATCAGCGTTGAACAGCATTTAGGAGTAGAGAAATTAACTCCTCGGTTAATTTTTATTCTGGGATTAGCGTTAATCGGCTTTTGAACAACCGGGCCCAGGAGAAGATAAAATTAAGCTTCTTCAGTTACGACCAGAAATGTGTCTACTTCTTTACCAAAGACTACTTTAATTTAAGAGAGCGAGGAGGTGCCATTTTCTCCATTGAACCATATTACTGCTTCTGTATTGAATAGTTTCGCCCCGACAACAGTAGTTAAGAATGCTCAGTTTGAATTAATGAAAATGACCGCTGATTTATGCGCATACAAATTGGGCCTTGTTGCCTCGTTCAAGATAAATATTCTTTTGATTTTTGAGCTTAAAAACGAGGCAAGAAGGGCTAATTTGAATACCAACAAAAGAATGTTAAGGTGGTAGCCATTTTGGAATAAGGTGTATCAACACAGGGAATTGTCTCGATCTCCTATAAGGAAATCTTTGCTGACGCCATTGTTGTAGTTTGTTTCGTTAACATACGAGTTTGCTCGCCGAAAACATCATGCTAGTTACAAATTGTTTCAAAAGGTAAAGGAACTTGTTAAAATTAGTTGTATCTCCGGTTTTAAGCCTAAAACAACGAGCCAGTTATTGGAAATCAATAACTGATAAATTCTTGGGTGCCAAAAGCGCTAATGATCCCATGCGTTTTTTGTAAAAATTCAAAAAGTTTCAAAGCATCATTATTCATCATTATTCTTCTCATTCTTCGCTTTCACAAATTTAAGAGTTCCCTTAAAAAGTCTCTTATTACGTCATATTAATTATCTTATTTATACTTCCTCTTTATTCCAGTCCATCTAAAATGACATCTTTTTTTTCTTTCTGTTGTCGTTCTCTTTGTTTTGCTATGTTTTATCATTATATTTGTGCCTCCCTACACTTTTCTTCAGTCTGTTCCTTTTTTCGTGTATCCCTATTTACGTGTGGTACAAATAAACTTTTTGTTGTTGTTGTTTGATCCGGTACATTGCGTTCAAATTTTCAGAGATAGCTCATTATGCAATGTACTTTCAATATTCAGTACTCTTTCGACCAAGTCGGCTTACTCAATGTTTTACCCAACGCAAATCTCCTGGGGTTTAAATTTTATTGTGTATTGTATTTTCATTATAACGCAGCATTCAAATCGAAGGTTTGAATTGGGTACAACATTGAGTTAGTCGATTTGGTCTATTCCCGGCTGACTGATTAGAAAACTAGCCCTATTCTAGTGAGGCAAAATGTAAACGAAGATTCCCTTCAGCATATAACAATATACAGTTCCTTCTTTGTTTTTTTGTTTATTTTTTCGTCTCTTTTTTTGTCAATTGCAGGTGATATCATGTCCTGTTCGTTCGTCATCAGGGGGTCCCCTTGTGTCACTCGAGGCTTCCACTACCCCCCAGTCTCTAGTGATATTGTGGCCTGCTTTTCGTGATCCCTTAACGGATGAAGTCACCACGTATTCTGTTTTTATTAATGGTCAATCTTTTGGCGATCAGGTGATTTAAGGATTTAATTGCAGCAAAGAATCTTTATTTGAAAACGGTTATATGCAAAGCTTGCGGCTTATGATGCCTCTGGTAGAAAGCAACAATTCAAACAAAAACAACAGCGTCAATAAGCTCAACTGGATGAAGGCAACAAATTGACTACTTTAACCTGAACTTAGTTCAACGGCCCAGCCCATATTTTTGTGTCTTTTTATCTCAACCAATCACGAGAGCCCTGTTAATGGCTGCGTCCATTCCACGATGATGACCTCTACGAGAACATATCTATCGTTTTGCGGGAGCCTGGGAACTTAATCGTAATGCGCATGAAAGACTTGATTTGATTAAAGAACCGCTGACTTTCAAAATCGTTTTCGTCGTGGCAAAATAGACTTAAGTAATCGAAAAGTTTCTCATAGACGGGGGAAAGGGAGTTGTCGATTACAAAACGGACTCGTTTGTCATCGACAACTAAAGTAGTTTTCCTTTTCAAAAGGAAAACTACTTTGTTGTTGACAGCTTGATTTTTAGTTTTATGTAGACGATAACTTGATTCAAAAAAGTGATGTTTTGCCATCCATAACTTTTCGTTATCGACAACTGGAAAATTATCGATAACAACTTGTGTCGTATGTGGAGGCCCTAAATCTCTGTTTTGTTGTCAACATAGGCCTCCAATTCCAGGAACGCATGACTGGGACCGTACAGCTTCATTGTATTTGTGGAACGGCGTTTTTACAGACCGAATTACATTGAGATTTATTTTCCAGCGAAACCAGACAAGTGTTGCATCAGAAATTTATACCCATGGGATTCAGAATGGTCACTCCTGCAAGCCAAATCTTATTTAAGAACTCATCTCAAAAAATATAGGGAAGGATTACGTTTTTGCAAACGTTGGCCGTGTAGCACTTATATTTGAACCGACTTAACTGATTAGAGTGTAATGTGAAGTGCTAAGTTTCCACCCCATATGAACCCACGACCTTGTAGCTCAGTCGGTAGAGCAGCGGTGATCTAACCCGAAGGTCGTGGGTTCAATTCCCACCCTGGTCAGAGTTTTTCTCTGTTCTTGTGTGGGCCCATTTCTAACGCTCACATAGTTTATATTGGGTAGAAACTTAGCACTTCACATTACACTCTAATCAGTTAAGTCTGTAAAACTGTATAGCTTGACCTGTGAAAACATCATTACAATAACATAGACCTAGTATTGGAGTCATATAGCTTGACCAGTGAAAACTCCATTACAATGATGTAGGCCTAGTATTGGAGTTGTAAGCTCCTAGTTACGGGTTCCTGTCAATACTTATTGATTGTATCCTGTCAATTAGATTGTGTCTGAACCCGAGAGCGATTACTGCAGAGTGCTGTTTGAGAGCAGTTTGGAAAACGAGGTTTACATTCTTTGTGTGGCTTCTCATTCTTCTGGTGAGCTTACCATACCATGCTTTTAATGTTGGAATAGTGAACGCTTCATGGAGGGAAATTGTTGGGGAGGGCTTAGTAGGTTGAGATTACATGACGACGGGTGTCATTTCAGTCTCAGTATTCACAAATATGAATGTCTTTGATCACTAAACTTTGACTTTTTTTGTCTGCATCACAAATTCAAACGACGTTAATTATAGCACAGGACTAATGCAGGAAGCCTCAAAATATATAGATTTAGCCAAGCCTAAAAGCGGAGCTCCCGTATTATTTATTCTTACAATAAGATTACCTGGCTTGAGCCCGCAATCCAATCGATACCCAGTAACTGGTGATCGGTCAACTTAAAAAAAGTTGACCTCGATGAGCTTTAACTTGAGCCCGCGACATGACCACGTTACACTGTTCAGCGTAAGCCTTGTTTTGACAGGTGTCAGTTAACCCTAATATGGATGTCCAATATCAAAGATGTTTCCGCCAAAAAACGCGGATTGCACCACAGTTTCACATTGGCATACATAGCCTGCGAGCAGGCTCTCTCTCTGCGGTGGGAGAGAAGGAGAGCCTGCACGCATCCCTCTGAATTTTGAATGCCGCCTCCTGATGTCACGCTGAGAGAGCTGTCAAAAATTGGCCAATCAGCGCGCATCAGAAGTAAACATTGAAAAAAACAGTAAGCCACGCGTTGTGTATTTCTAATTTAGACAGAAACTCCAAAAAAACTGTAAAGGAAGGAAGCCTTCGCCAGAAAATCCTAACAACTACTGCTGATGCTGTAAAGCGTAGTTGAATATTCTGTACGGTAATTCGTCGAAGTCCCTTCCGCAGAAAATGTGTTTCGTTCGTCAGGGAAAAAAATTAGCACACAAACTTGAAACGACGGGAATCGTAAAAGAGAAATCCGTTTTCCCTGACCGCATCTCCACCGTGTGAGACTCGTCGACCACAACTGCTGCCAAATTTCGGTAAAGCGAAGCGGAATTATCTTTTTTAATTTATTTTAATGAAACATAGACATTACAACTACTACATCACACTTTAATACTAGACAGATATTCTAATACCTACACCAGTTTATTTCAAGGCTTATCGAGTATTTGTGATTATAGATATGTATTTTACTAATTCAACAATTTGAAAATTGGAATATTTTGTTTTCAAGTGTATCGGAGAATTGCGGAGTCAACCAGGGGATCGAGGAATCATTTGTGTAGCCGCCTTTTCGGCTTAACCAAATACTTGCTAAAATCGTGTAGAGTTCCTTTATCGTTCTCTATCGTTAAATCGGCAACTGAGGCAGCCGAAAGGCCCAAGTTTTTGTCCAAATGTAATCAGCGATAATGCTTTGTCGAGGACAGGAAACTACCACGGTGACATGAAGTAGCCCTTGTTGTACAGTTGGGGAATAAGACTTTTCCCGAATCCTGTGGATAACAGAGATAGAACTTCCTTTCCTTCCAGCAGAGAAGCCATTGCATCGCGTTTCCCGACCTTTAATTATGTAAAGTTACGGTAACATTCTACAATTTTCTCATACGCATTTCTGACCACCTCATCTCTCGAAGCGAAGTATCGGAACTTGTCAATGGTGACATCACCAATTAATTTAATTTCAGCCAATCAGTACTTTGCGTCCAAAATTTGGACGCGACATTCAAAATACAAAGCCATGCGGGCAGGCCCTCATTCTACCCCCCAACCCAGTCCCTCGGAGGGCCTGCTCGCAGGCTATGACATACATGGACGGGTGGACGTACGTACGGTCGTACGGTGACCAAAACCAAATATTTTCTTACTGCTCCGCGCGTGCGCCTTCGGCGCGGGGAGCTCCGTTATGGGCCTTATTCGCGCGGCGGCCATATTGGCCATAGACAATAGATTTCGTACCCCGAGGCTCGAGTTGAAATGTTTGGGAACGCGTTTCGGTGGGGTAAAACAAAAGTTTTCAATTCCTCGCGACTCAACAAGGCCCGCCGAGTTATTAAGGCCCGTAAACACAACCTGCACGCACGCAGCCTTTTGAAAATTAGATTAAATATTTTTGTGCATTAAATGTAGTATCTTCATGTGCTTTAACTTTGATTTATTCTTGGATTTTACGTATCACAGTCGTTTTCCTCGCTAAGGTATAGACCTTTTACAGCCTTAGCTTCTGCAGAAAAAAGGGACTCATGTTACTTCAGTTTTATAGACGCTTCAAAGTGTTTCTGTAATCCTGGATTAGGTTTTGCTTAGAGGGATACTGTTTGACTTTTACAAAGTGTATCGCGAACCAAATTGCGGCCTTACCGGACACCCTCTTACCCATTCCTGTTTCCTTCATCAAAAATAATCCTTACACAAATTTGCTTCGTAAACTATGTAATCTGAAGAAGTTACTGGGATAACAAAAATCCCATTTGCGTAAAATAGCGTTGATTTTTATTGAATTTTCCTCTTTGCAGGTTCTGATGTACTGTTGTATTCGAATGAGGTCGAATTTTCTCTGCCTATTCCGCCTGAAATTCTGAGCGCACTTGAAAACCCAAGAGGTCAAAGTGACTCGTTAGAAAGGGATAGTCTTGATGGGGGCACCCCTGCCAGAGAACTGTTGCTGGTCGCCGAAAGAATAAACATATCGCCTTCTGTTGCTGCTGAGTCGAGCATCGAGAAACTTTCGGTGAAATCATTATTTGGCAAATTGCAGACAATTTTCGAGGGACAGAAAGTAGATGAAACTGCGGCTAAGGGAGATGTTTCGTTGAAGGATAGATTTGACCAAGGAGAAGGTGACCATTTGGAGGCAAAGGCTAATGAGGCAGGTCCTGAGGTTGAGTCGTTCAATGAGAAAGGACGGAGGGTTGGGGTTGATGAACAGTTGAATGACGCTGAAAATAAAGCAAATAATGTTTTAGCAAATCAAACTCTCAAACAAGAGCCAGGTAATGCGGAGACAGTCGAACAAACGACTGGTGTTGAGAGTTTGGGAAACGTTGAAGATCGAAAACTTTCACAAGATCATTCTCTTTCCGGCAACCAGGAATCGGTTGCCTTTTCACTGCATGAAGCCTTTCAGCCTGTATCAGAGGGTTTTCCGATGGAAAGTACGGCCGTTGATGAACTGGTAGGTGAATCGAACTTTTCCGTTTTCGAGGATCCTGGTGATATTGTTTCGGAGAACGAGCCGGTCATAACCACGAATGTAGAGGTGGCCAATGCAGAGGACACAAACAAAACTCCAAAACATGCATCGAGTGAAGAAGAAGAAGAACAAGAAGAAGAACAAGAAGAACAAGAAGAACAAGAAGAAGAACAAGAAGAAGAACAAGAAGAAGAAGAAGAACAAGAAGAAGAACAAGAAGAAGAACAAGAAGGAAATAATGCATTTGGAATTATTGAGCAAACTGATTCTGAGTTTGGGAGTTACGAGGGGAAACAGGAGATATCTACTGAAGATGTTGGTGGTCCTGCTTCAAGTGGAAGTATGGATGGTTACGAAGTATCAGAGAATAGTAGCAAAGGTCACTCAGCAGATGTGACGAATGGTCGCCCAATATGTGAAGATAATGTTCGTGGTCACGCAATGGTTGACCGTTCAGTTGATTGTCACGCTAAAGAAGAAGATGAAACTCTTTCTGAGAAACCTAAAACAGCTGGAGACAACTCTAAGG
>OX421456.1:29521469-29528969 GCA_949126865.1 Montipora capitata
TTTGTTCTTTTAGGGGTACATTCTTCAAGTAAATGGTCATTGGTCGGGGGAAATTGTTCCCGCTGACCAGTGTCAAACAAAGCTGACGGGTTTCAAAGCTGGCGATGTAATCCGTGCTCGGTTGACTGCTATCACTTACAACATCGCTGCACCATTCACACGAAGCCTCGACCATTACAACGGCAAATCGAGATATTTCGCTCGTTCTTACGAGCAACCGGATAGTGGCGTTGAAAGCAGCTCGAGCCTTCTATCCAAAGGGTCAGCAGATGAAACGAAGCAATACGCATGCTCGGCTGATTCGGTCTTAGTGGTTCAGTATTCAAACTTGGTGAGGACTGTCTCATCAGTTGAAGTGTTGAAGTTAGGGTGCAGGTCTGCTTCGATAACGTGGTTACTAGATCAGACAGCGGACCGCTCTGTTGCTCCGGATCTTATTCGAGTCTTCTGCTGGAGAACGATGGAAGGCGAAGAGTCTGCCATGAAGTATCTTGTAACAGGTAAAGCTTAAAAGAAAGGAGGCTTTGTTGTTGTTCTTGTTGTTTTGTTGTTTCTTGTGTTTGATAAAATCAATTTTGAATAAAGGATTGGTAACATCTGCAACTCTATGGCTTCATATGAAGTCGTCAGAGCACGACAACATGGCGTTAAGGAGGAGACATCTTAGCCGAGTAGTCGGAGATACGGCTCTTGCGTCTAGCTGATGTTGTTCTTGGAAGTGACAGGTTAAGTTCTCGATGCCAGGTTAAGTTCTCGGCTGCACACTGGTCTGTCTACGTTCAGTTAGGACTCTTTGGTTTACTTCAGTAACGTTTTTGATTGGTCCTGAAAAGCCCCTGAGAGGATCGGCCATTTAAATTCCAAGACACGCATTACAGAGTTAAAGAAACGTTGTACGGCTATGTCAACAAAAACATCACTTTGTGCTATGGTCACTTGTGTCCAAAAAGGCACGTCCAATTTTGACATCGAACACGAAGTGTCCCCTTAACTCTTTAACAAATCGAAAGTGGTTCAGCGTTGTCTGTACTCGTATCGACAACGATATTCGTCATCACAGTGATCAAAATGTTGCGTCTCGTGAGTCCACAACAAATTTTGATCACTGTGATGACGAATATCGTTGTTGATAAGAGTACAGACAACGCTGAACCACTTTCGATTTTTTTTACCACAATATTCAACGCCAAAGAAAGTTTATATTTCAGAGCGTCGCCAAAATCTTGACTCAAAGACAGAGCAAGCGTTGTCTATAACTTTCTCGCAATATGATTGGTGTATTTCCCAAAATGGGCGTTCCTGATTGGCTATTACACTGCGTGACAAAATGGCGCGAGCATGACGCATACAGCGTTGTCTAGACTCTCATCGACAACGGCAAATTAGCCAATCAGATTGCGAGATTACAAGCAATTGTGGTAAAAAAACAATTTGCCAGCTATTTCTAGCAACGATGTAAGTGTAAGGGTCAGCGGTATTTTTAGGTTCGGATAAATGCAGCTGTTATTACGAAACCACCGATCTGTGGACTGAGCCTGAATTGTTGAGCGAATGCCCTGCCCACTTCAGTTACACATTTTGATGAAATTCCTTTCCCACTTTATTTGCGTTAATTGTTAATTCCAGTTGACGGTGTCCTCAATTAGTGATCCAGTCCAGAACGACTAGACACTTAAATAAAGGTCCTTTCCTTTTCCACGGTGTGAACAGTAGCCAGCTTTCGCCGTCAAGGTGTACCGGAACAACCACAACAATGTACGTTTTCCATGGATAAAAATATTCTTGTCCGGCGAAGAGGTTGCAACTGCAACCATCAGACTCGTTGTTACTTCGAGTGCAAGAAAGGTTTCCTGGCCTGAAAAGTAGCGTCGAACACAACACTTCTCAAGAATTTGAACTATTTACAAGCGAAAGTGGGCGGGGCAGTGACTCAGTAATTCGGGCCCATTCCACAGATCGGTGGATTTCGTAGTAATTAACAATTAGAATGGGCTATTGGCCCGTGGCCCTAGTCGTGGGACCCGTGGCCCTTTTGACCCGTGGCCCTAAACTAGTCGGACAAAAAAGCAAATGCAAGTTAAAGAAATATTTATTTGGCAATAAAAGGAAAGAAAGCGTCACGCTTTTCGCTACTCGAGGACTTTTACTAATAGTCCTCTAGTAGGGTAGCCAATCAAAATGCAGGATTTGCATTAGTCCACTAGTTGGGTGATACTAGTCGTCTCTATTCCCACAGTCGAGTGATGTTAAAAAGGAGCAAGGGGACACTTCGTGACGCTTATCAAAACGTAGTGCAGCGAATTTCGTGCTTCTCTGGACATAACATCTCGGCAAGAACGGTCTTGAAAATAGGCAATTCTTGGGTTTCACTCACGTGATCAACAGCTATGTTTTTCAACGAAAACAAAAGAAGACGTGAGCTTAAGAATAGCTTTTAATTCCCGGAGGATTGGATCGGGACACCAACATGGCCGCCATTTCATTGTTTTGGGACACCAACATGGCGGCCGTGACGTCATGTGAAATCCAAGAATAAAAGATTCACTTGCACATGCTTACGTCGTCAACTAAACTAAAGTTTAAAAATAAGTGCAACAATTTTTTTTTCCGCTTGTGTAGCACACGAGTATTTATCCTTGTTTTGTGACATTGGCCTAGCCGTCCTTTCTCGAACTTTCTAGATCTGGTGTTCACTGACACCTCAGTAACCTTTGTTTTCTTTTCAAACTTGTATTTACGCAGAAAATCCTTTCAGCATCAAAGGCCTTGAATCCCAGACCGAATATCACGTGATGTTGGAGTGCATTGCGCCACACGTCAATGACGACAACTACAGCGATCATCCAATAAACATCGCTAGGTCCGAGTTCATCTCGTTCGTAACAGCTTCTCCACCAGGTCCACTGAGGAACATCTACGTTGTCTCAGCCACGGAGGAGAGTATAAAAATGGCGTGGGAAAACCCAACAGTGAACGCTGCTTCTCTCGCCGCTACTCGTGTGAAGGTAGGCAAGAGGGATCAGGGAATTTTCTACGAAAATTTGACGATTCAGTTGTCACCTGAGACGCGCGCCTATATATTCGAATCGTTGACGCCGAAAACTGAATACACGTTCATTTTTGAGGCAGTAACTGAAGAGGACTTGTTTGACATGCATGAAGCAAGCGCTGGCTCTGTTGCTGTCTCCTCTGCGTTCACAAACGGCGTGGATTCGCCAGGGAATCTAAAAATATGTTCGCGTGCACCGACCTCCATCGCTGTCACATGGGAACACGCTGTCGTTTATGGCATGTCCATTATTCAGCACTATAGAGTTCATTACGTCCCAAACAGGCAGTTACGTAAGAAGTCACGTGGGCGATTCTTGCTCACAAAGGACACCGGCAAGGTATTAGTTGTTGAAAGCGAATCGTCTACAGCGGAACTTTGTGGACTCGATCCGGGAACTGTTTATAGGATTGTTGTCGAGGCTGTTGCTGGGATCAAGGATTATTCATACGATGAAGACTTTGAGAGCGATGAAAGCGGTACAAACTCGTTGGTTAGTAGCACTTTGAGCGAAAATCTGCCGGAAATGCAGCAGTTATACTTATCAGGGCCACTGTTGGCATGTACGTCTGCCCCACCTGAGCCACCAGTGCTATTGGTCAGCGGATTTACTGCCACCCAGGTCAAACTCTCGTGGAGGAAACCGCTCGTTCTTGGGCCTGGTAAGAAAAAAATTCATCTTAGGCATAAGGTTTTGCTCACCGAATATTTTATTTTACTGGTTAATAATATTTATGCAAAAATTGTTGATTGGCTGAGAGCACGTCATTTAATCCAAACAGAGTGCAGAAAAGTAAAATTAGTGCAGATAGTTGAAATTAGTGCATTCATATCATCAATAAATAATCGCATTATTTTCCTAGCGCAACTTGGAATGAGTAAAGTACTTGTAGTTTTTTTCAAAGACTGCTGCTTGCACTCGCCCTGCGGACTCGTGCTATAGGCCACTTCGGAAAATACCATAATACTCTTTGTCCTTCCCCCCAAATTTTGCATAAGCATTGTTTCCTGTTTCTCTTGGGACTTTCAATGGTCCCAAGAGGAAACAAAAAGCAATGCTTATGCGAAATTTAGGGGGACAGACAAAGAGTATTATGGTATTTTCCGAAGTGGCCTATTTTGTTGGTCTTTGCAAAAGTTTACTCTTGCATATTTCTTCCAAATTGCACCCGAAACCGTGTGATTACTTAGACAAATACTGCTTACACGAAACCAAGTTGACGGTGACAAATTTAGTTACCTTACCGTTCCAAAGATAGAAATCAGAATCGGGGACAAATTGTTGATCTGTTCGTGTTGATTTTTGTACGGCAAAGGCGTGGTTGCTCGAATACGACTTTGTGAAGGAGCGCTCTGTACATGGACAGACGCAATCTCGACCCCAGAGCTCTTCTCTTGAATGAGGGAGAGAAGAGCTCTGGGGAACCCTGAAACAAAGTGTCTTCTCATTGGCTTTCGTGAAGAACAATCAAAAGCGTCTCTGATTGGTGTATTCATGTTAGCACGAGGAGTGTGCAGGCGCCGCAAGGTTCAAGTACAATTCAATCTACGGCGCATGTTCTCCTACAAAGAGTTTTCCAGAGCCTTGGGTCAATCCGAGGCTCTGGTGACGAGAGTGTAACAGACGATAAAATGGCCTTTCTTTTTCGTTTCTGAAGAAGTGACTTAAAGCGAGTGGAAATATTTTTTACAATTAGTTTGGGTAAGGGTTTTTTGCTGTCACATTTGTTTGAAAATGTTTGAACAATTGCGTTTGTATTTGAAATAAATGAATTTCAGAATATGCTTATCTTTGTTTTCAAATCACCGTCTTGACGAGTTGTAACGTTGTACGGTTTTCCTATTGCTATTACACAAAACGTCTTTGTGTCAGAGCGAAGCTTATGACCAAGTGACTTTTTGGTCTGTTTAAATCGATATTGAGGTATACATGGTCTTTTATTCACTATTGTGAAAAGTGAACAATAGGCTAGTTTCGAATTGTGCATCAACAAAAGAACAGAGTTGAGGTTTAGGAGACTAATCTGCATCTTCCTTTGTTTTGAACAAAACAAAATGCTAATTTATCCCCTGAACCGGGTACCTCGACTCTGTTCTTTTGTTGCTGTCCAAGTCGAAACTTTTTTATTAACGTCACATTTTAGAGAAGTGTTAGAACAGCCGCTAGTCCCCCGCCTAGATTTATTGGGTGAGTTCGTTCTGTTTTATTATCTGACATCAAAGAATATATGAAAATGTTTGAACAATTGCGCTTTTATTTGAAATAAATGAATTTCAGAATATGCTTATCTTTGTTTTCAAATCACCGTCTTGACGAATTGTTACGTTCTTGACTTGACTTGACTTGACTTGACTTGACTTGACTCGACTTGACTCAGTGGTATTACACAAAACGTCTTTGTGTCAGAACGAAGCTTATGACCAAGTTAATTTTTGGTCTGTGTAAACCGATATTGAGGCATACATGGGTCTTTTATTCACTAGTGTGAAAAGTGAACAATAGGCTAGTTTCGAATTGTGCATCAACAAAAGAACAGAGTCGAGGTTTGGGGGATTAATCTGCATCTTCCTTTGTTTTGAACAAAAACAAAATGCTAATTAATCCCCTGAGCCGGGTACCTCTACTCTGTTTTTTTGTTGCTGTACAAGTCGAAACTTTTTTATTAACGTCACATTTTAGAGAAGTGTTAGAACAGCCGCTTGTGCGCTGCCTAGATTTATTGGGTGAGTTTGTTCTGTTTGAGTATCTGGCATCAAAGATTATAGGGGTGGTAATTTGGGTGTGGGCTGTATGGCTGTTAAAAGACTTAAAATATCTGGATGAGCCGACGGCCAAGGCACTTCTGACGGGTCGAACGCATAGATTCAGTTGCCACTTTATGTAAGATGCCTAGCAAGCTAGGGTAGGGGTTCGCTTGCATAAGTCCTTTTTGGTTCCGGCCTTTCGTCAAGACCTTCACTGCAGCTTGGCCCGGAAAGAAGTAGTAGTAATTTTGGACTGTAAACCTACTCATAACATTTGATTCTCACTTTAAACTTGGTGTTTTGCCACAGTCTCTGATCCACGTTGCGCCGTGCACGAAGACCCAGCCCGCGGCCGGGTTCGTCGTCTGAAAGGTTACCGTGTGGAAGTCAATGGTCGCGTGCACACGAGACTGGCAGCTGACAAGACCAACATGACTTTAAAGAAATGCAAATCGGGGATAAAATACTCTTGTGTATTGGTGGCAATAACTGGGCCTGAAGGGATGGATGCATGTCAAAGGAAGGTAAAGTACCCTATACTCCAGGTTTGCCAAGCCGCAATGTTGGATTCTCTCCCCACGTCTGTCGCTCACCCACTGCCTGGAAATTGCCTTCTACCTCGGCTTGAATATAGCGTGCGTCCACTAAAATAGGCTTACGTACACTGTGGGCTGTATCATCTTGTCAGCGTTGGTTGTTTGATGCTGCCCTTTCTATGGTTACGCAACTTACTCATTTGTGAAGAAACATCAATAAGTCATCAAGCAAGTTAATTTTTGGGTGCTGGGGAGAATACTCGGCAAGGCATCTTGTTAGGAAGTTCGAGTTACTTAACATGCCCGTGATATTTCACTTTGCCGCCGTCTTGAATTTTCCCCATCCATCGCCATCCCATTACAATAGGGAGCTCACGAAACGACGCACCGACGGCAACGACGACGCTACAAAACAATAGGTTTAGTGAACAAAAACAATGGCTCTGCACGCTCTGCACGTGCGTTTTACATTTTGGTACATTTCTTTGCCGTCATCTCCTAAATGACGACGTGAAATGACCAAATTCAAGGTTCTGTGAAGGACGTTAGCACATGACGATGAATTTTCAGTTCTCTCTCTACGCTTCCAACCCATTCATACCAGTTTAATTCCTCGACAGTGACTACACATTTTTAACGCGAAACGACGTGAAATAGTTTCTTAGTGATATGAATAACGCTAACTTGTATTTTTAAATGAAGTCCTCGTAGCCGTCGTCGTCCTCGTTTCGTAAGCTCCCTAATGCAGGCGCATTTTAGGGGACGCATGCTTAGTGTGCTTTCTTCCCAAAACGTTTGGCCGCCATTTTGGAGACTTAAGGCAGAAGAAGGTTCGGGAAAGAAAGAAAGAAAGAAAGAAATTGACGCCAACAACATTGCGTAGTAGTAGAAGGACCTTTTGTCCGGTAGTCCAGTCCAAACTACTGAGTTAACTTTCCTTTCTTTCAGAACGTGGGAACTCTGGACTCGGCTATAAACGATACGGACACCGATGAAGAGGTGGTGTCCAAACCTCTGTCTGAATGTTTGGAAGAATCTGCCTCTGACCCTGTGGAAGTTACGTTACCGCGTCAAGACTGGAGCATTTCCTTGAGTGCGAAGTACTCAGCAAACAAGCCCGCGGGATCATTGCGGGACAGCCCGTGCAGTGAAAGCGGAGACGAGGAGGGT
>OX421456.1:29533969-29536469 GCA_949126865.1 Montipora capitata
GAAAACCAAGCACTCTATGTGCATTCCTGATTGTTAAACGATTTTTTTTTCTTTCTAAACAAAGGTTTTTCTCAATGAACGCCGCTTAGAGAAACTGGTGGACCGAAGACAAAGGCGAGTTACCATTCACTGTCAGTCATCCAGGTTAGTAACAAGGCAACAGAAATACCCTTTAAAAAAATAGGACTTTGCACTGTGGTAAGTATTTCGTTATTAGAGGACTTAAGCAACGACGACGGCGCCGGCAACGTTAACGTCATCTCAAAATATAAATTCGTGTTATTGTATAATGTAATCACTTTGTGACTATTTCAACCTTTTTAAGATGACATGGGTGAAGTAGTTCCTCAAGAATGACACTGGTCGGAACGGCGCTTAATTAAGGGGAGAAAATGAACATTTATCCTCAAGTGCTGACGTTCTTCACAAAACTTCAAATTTGGCTATTTCACGTTGTTGTTTTGCAGAAGACTGCAAAAAAATGAAGAAAGTGAAAAACGTATGTGCAGGGCTTGCGAAGCTATTGTTTTTGTCCACTAAATATGCAAATTTTTTGACGTTCTTGTTGCCGTCGCCGATGTCGTTGCTTGAGTTACCTAATTATTCTATCTCGTTCACCTTGTACAATAGAGGTTTTGCACGGCAGCCATGTTGCATGGCAGGAAAAATGCAAATGTTTTGAATTAGAAAGAACATTTGTTCCCATAGGAAAAAGAATCTATTGTCCCTGCCATGTAAAACCTCTGTACGCTCGAAGTATCCTAGAATTGGATGAGCACATACGGATTTGAAGTGAGGATGAACGATTTATTGATCTATGCGGACTAGCTTTGTCGTCTAAACCGTTTATTTGGTTATTTTGCGTTGTTAGCGAGTTTTATTTCCGTCAACGAAAACGTCTCTTCAAAATATAACGTAGCACTATCGTATGTCTTTGGATTCTTCCATCTCGTTCATATTGTTCAATATAGGCAAAATAAAACTACAGCCGAATTGGCATGGACGGCTAGCTTTAGCTTACATGGTGAAAATGAACGATTAAGTGTTGTGTGCGACTTTTGCGTTGTTGTCTGAACGTTAAGCTTGGTTATTTTACATTATTTTTTTGCAACTAATGAATGCGCGGCAGGGTTATTATTTCCTTATTTAACCAATCGTATGATTGTTTTTAGTCGCTATTGTTGACTCAGCCGTTGTCGTTTCGTGAACGTTGTACGAGCGACGATTAATTCTTTTCCCCTTGGTCTGAACTGTTGGATATGCGTAGTTACTCGATCATTTGGAACCACGATTAGTGGCTTTTCGAGATACCAATGAATTCGTTCTGTTACACTATGTGTGCATAATTGTTTGATGTAGCACAAGTCGGAAACCCGCGTCAATCAACTTGCGGCACAGTTTATTCAGACAATTACAAAGTCATACCAAGTGGAATTAAATTGGAAACGACAATATCGCGCCTTTGAACTTTGTTATAAAAAGCGCTTTCGATATTTCTTAACTAAGAAATATTTATGCCGTGTGTTAAACTATATTAGTGTCTACCACACAAGAAGAGATTACTTTTCTCGTATTCTGATTGGCTGCCTCAAGGGTGATTATCCTCCGATCAACAAAATGGCGTCCCTTCATCGTAATCACATCGGTGAGTTATTTCTGTGCTCCATAGTTTGGAATTTTGTGGAATATACTTCGCGAGTCATTCAATGTTTATCGCTTTTCACCTACAATATCAAGATTTGTTTTAAAATATAGTTTGCCGTTGATTATTTCGATGCACCTTCGGTCTTTTGATTTTTAAGAACACCATTGTTTGCACACCTTTCGGGGAATTAAAAATTGACAGCAAGTCAAGACTGTTTATTTTCGTTGCTTGGCAACAAGTCGAAGTGTTGACAATGTTTTATTTTTTTGCAGTTCATTTACACTTTTCTATTAATGTTCTACATCAGTGACCACGACTTTTGTTAATACTGGACTGCTTGTCACCTTGTGATATACCGATCGCTGCCCATTAATGTCTGCTCAAGCAGGTGTATTCGTGCACTCGGCGAAGTACTAGTCCGTCCCGCGGTTGCCGGAGAAAGTTATTACCTTGTTGTCTTAGTGTAGTGTTTATATGTTGTAGTATAGTGTGCTCATCGATCGAATTTTATTGAAAATCGCATGAAGACTTTTTACCTTCATATTCGTTTTGCCATTACATCACACACTTCGCAGTTGCTCTTAATCGTTGTTGCCAACAGGTGTACTGTAATTATGCATTCTCATGTTAATTGCCTTTGCATAATTAATATTACTTTTATTTGTTAAATCATATTTTTTGTGACTATCAGATATCATCTTCATTTACGTTATTTCTACAAATTTGCTTGAAATTTTGCGTCTTCAATAAAATAATTGAAGCGATATCGAGACGAATTTTGCTTAAAATTATTTTCAGTTTGACTGGGTCTTGAGTTGCTTTCGCGTGGTTTGAACACGGTTTGATTTGAGCCGA
>OX421456.1:29541469-29551469 GCA_949126865.1 Montipora capitata
GACTTCCCATGTTAAGACGGATGTAATGGTGAGCAGATTGAATGCCCAAAGTGAGGTCAATAAGTCTTCGTAGAAAAGCTCGACCCGGGCGGATGACGGAACATGCAAAGTTTAAGAGGCCTGTTAGAGACTGCACCTCCTTGAGGGAAACCTTCTTGCGAGACAGAAAATGTGAAATAAGCGACTTGCATTTCTCAATTTTATCGAGAGGCAACCGAGCCTCCAAACGAACAGAGTCCAATTCGATGCCTGCAAAAGACATGGTGGTCGCTGGGCCACAAGTCTTCTCTGGTGCCATGGGGATACCCAGGTACTCACAAAGAGATAAAAATAACTTTAACTGTTTTTGGCATAATTCAGCTGAAGGAGCAACCAATAGAAAGTCATCCAGCAAGTGCAAAATAGCACCTATTTTTAACTGATGACGGGCAACCCACTCCACTGCGCTTGAAAACATCTCAAAGGTTAGACAGGAGGAAGAACAGCCCATAGGCATACAACGGTCGTAGTAATAGAACCCCCTCCAATGTATTCCTAGAAGCCCATAATCAGCTGGGCGAATTGGGATTATTCTAAATGCATTTTTGATGTCTGTCTTAGCCAAAAAACAACCCTGGCCAATCCCTGTTATTAGCTTAACAGCATCATCTATAGTAGCATATCGAACACTTGTGTGCTCCGGAGATATGCCATCATTGACGGATGAACCTTTGGGAAAGGACAGATGATGAATAAGTCTAAACTCGCCAGGTGCTTTCTTTGGTATCACACCCAGGGGGGAGATTCGAAAGGGAGACATTGGAGGAGATAGGAAAGGACCAGCAAGCCTATGGGCTTCTAACTCTTTCTTAACTTTAGCATCAACCACTGATGGATTTTCCAAAGCCGACAACAAATTCTTAGCAGATGACGAGACTCGTTCCCCCTCAAAATGCAAAGGAAATCCCCAAGTAAAACCTGATAATAAACATGCAACAGTGGAAGGGGTATACCCGTCAAGCAGAAAACCTAATCTATGAACTTTTACTGGAGTGGGTAGGCTGGGCAGAATGGGATTTGGCTGAGAGGGACTGGACACTGCCGGCTTGGAGTGAGTCACGAAAAATACATTTGGTCACTGAGTGGTGCCCCTCGCACTTAAAGCAAAGATGCTTGAAGGCACAGCCAGGAGAGCATTTACGGTTCTTATGAAACCGAAAACAATAACCTTTAGGAATGATATCTGCTCTAGACTTAGGAATAGCTGTGGCATTACTCTGCGGGTTTCTACGCGAAACGAGTTGAGATTTCAACCACAACTCCCCATGAATCCTATCCCACGGGAGGGAAGACCCATGCGTCTGCCTCAAAAAGCGAAAATTCTCATCGTAGAATTTCCAGTTATGACCCCTCCCAGCCAAATCTTGAACAATTTCCCCATATTTCATGAGGGCGGGGGCCTCATGAGGAAAACGTTTTGTGTAAACCCCTACAAACACATGAAAGCTGCTTAACCAAGCTTCTATGGACGAGATTTTCTTCGGCTTAGATACAGGTTCAATGCAGAGGGAAGGGGATGGACCACCTTCGGTACTTTGGACTTTAATGTGGTATTGCTGTTCAAAAGTCGGATTGGTGTGGAGTGAGCCAAAGTCCACATACTCATGATTCCAAATCTTGGCACGTATCTTGTCAGATACTCGGGCGTCAACAGGCAGAGCAACTGAATTAAACAACTGACCTGGTACTTGAGGCTGTACACATGATAATACTTGCGGCGGAAGGCCGGTTAATTCAGAAGAAACACTTCCCAAACTATCTTGGACAATGGTAGAGGCTAAGGCGACCTGAGGGGTCTGTGGAGCTGTGTCTGTGGTGCTTGGTGGACCAGCGGGGACCTCGTCAACCACAGGTGATGGTGCTGGCAGTTGAGATGTTGCCATCCTACGTGAAACCTCGTCTGCTACTCTATTCACCAATGTTTCCAGAAATTGTGGTGAAACCAAAGCACTCTGGTCGGGTGCCTCGACTGGAGAAGCAGTTGTAGATACAGGAGCAGATGACGTCATCCTCCTGGGCCGTTTAGGTTGTGAGGACAAGGCTTTAGCTGCAGCAGAGCTTGCCTGTACACTGGCTCGGGGGCTGACCCGTATTCCTGATGTCTGGGAATTCGGTCGTCGAGTGGGCACTTTTGGCATGATGAAACTGAAACAAACAAGAAAAACTTGGCAGAAACTAAATTACGTTGCTCACAGCACAGTAAGTGAAAGAAGTGAGCACACAAGACTAAAATTAAATAAATAAATTAATGAATTGGCAGGCACAGACATGTCTAGACAAAAATGCCGACGAGTTGTCAGGCCTTCAAACTGCCAGAGAGAGGCTAGGATACCTACATATCTCTAGCAATAAGCAAGGGTAGCATAACTACATATGCCAAACCTTTGGAGAGGAACGGCAACCCTGAGATTACAGCCTCAGAGTGCAAGAGAGGCTAGGATAACTACATATCACTAGCAATAATCAGAGCCAGCATAACTAAAAATGCCAAACCCTCCGAGAGGAACGACCCTGAGATTACAGCCTCAGAGTGAGAGAAAAGCTAGGATAACTACATATCACTAGCAATAATCAAAGCCAGCATAACTACATATGCCAAGCCCTCAGAGAAACAAAGACCCTGAGATTGTAGCCTCAGATCTGGTTGGGGTCATGGTAGCTACAAATTGCCAGCCATCATTAAGACTAGCACGTATATGTATGCCCAGCTAAAACAACAACCTAACCGTAAGGCATTAAAGGCGAACTAGAATTAATCGGGGGAGGAACCACATCCATTTGTTAATACAGCTAAAGCAAGGCTTCAAAATTTGCCAGGGAGGGAACATGTCCAAGCTGGCAAAACAAAAGGCCTCCGTTGAATAGAGGTGACCAAAACAACGATAGGATAAAACGCGTGCAATTAAGTGAGCATAAACATAAAGGGAAGACAAAAACTCGGATCAACTATCCTGAAGTAGCCCCGTGGCTTTGAGAACAGCGCCACGATAGCTGCGGTAAAGAAAATACTGTCCCAAGGGGTTTACATGAACACCATCTGGCTTATAGAGATCCTTAAAGCGGCTATTAAACTTATCATGAGACCAACAAAAAACATTAGGGTAATGGTCCAGGACAACGCTAACGTACTGGTTTAAAATTGTAGCTTGCTGAAGAAAATTTGAGGCATGTGGAAAGGAAATGCCACGTGGGATCACGAGACAAACTCCGATCACACGAACGGAATAATCGTTCAACAATAAAGAAACGAGATCATCAATGGCAGAACCAACCACTTCTGGTGTAGCATGCGAAAGGTCGTTGGTACCTATCTCCAAGATAACAATATCTGGAGCGAGATCCCTGACCACGTGGAGGTCCTTCTCCATTAAAGCGTGAACCGTTCGACCGCCAACTCCATGCAAACAAACCGACGCTGTGCCCAGAAGCTTAAAGTCGCGACTGGCTCGGGGATCAAAACCCGCTCGCAAATCGCGCTGAAGCCTCTTCACAAAGGAATGACCCAAAATAAGAGCGGTAGGAACAGAACTAGCGCCTGCCATGGTATGAAATATTAAGAATATCACCGAGGAACTCGGACCGCGATGTAAATATAAAGCAAATACCGCGCGCGGGCAAAACAAGCAGAGCAAACGTGGCGAGGATATGCTAGGAGTTGGCGTAGAACTATCTCGTCCACGAATAGACCAAGGGGAATAAAAAACAAGATGCTTACCTCCAATGTCGAAAAGACGCAATATCACCAACGATGATCTGCAGAATGAATGAATACCTCGTGGCGTAGCCGAGCTAACTCGTGATACAGTAGAAAGAGGGGGGTCGGCGTAATGAAAATATAACACCTCCAACGCTAGCCCCCGTACGTGACTTGCTTGATTACATAACCATTGTCGCGGCGTAAGAAACTGCGCGCGTGACTACAAACTTGCTTGTAGCTGAAGTAACATAATAGGATTAATGGCAACCGCGGGGAAAAACATAAAAATCCTATTCGCAAGCAAATATTTTCTATAAATAGAAATATCCAACATTGAGAAAACAAACAATCATGGTGAGGGTACCAGTGGTTCGTCCCTGGTGATGACCTCGTGGACGAAGCTCTAGCACGGGCATACCATGTCTTTAAGTCTAAGCTTCAAGTCCTGTTTGGTTCTTGTGTTTATCTTTGGCTGGTAAAAAAAAGCCAAGAGTGTTTCAAACTAATTCCATGACGGTAAGATGATGGTATATTCACTACTGCAAGGGAAGTGGTCAGGTTTAAAATAGGGATCTTAGTTGTCTACAAATATTAATTTCTTCCCCGTTATTGTAATAAATTTGCAATTAGTGCAAGTCGCGCGGCTTGGAAACTTTGAGTCCACATTCCAGTAATAAAATTGGTGAGAACGGTGTTGATGTTTAGAGAGAAAATTGAAAATTTATCGTCAGGTGCCCTCGTCCTCCTCATGACCGCAAACTTGATCATTTCACGTCGTTGTAAAGACGAGAACGGCAAAGAAATGTATCAAAATTTAAAACGCACGTGCAGAGCGTGCGGAACTATTGTTTTTGCTAATTAAACTTAAAATAATTAGGATGGTACGCGCACTCTCATTGGTCAATAGTTGTGTTTAGATCAGAGTATGGAACACGGCTGTGACATCACACGAATTTTGATGGGTTATGTATTGCCAGACGCGCGTTTTGATTGGTTGGTAGGAAATATGATCTTGTGTCAAGAAAACCCCTTCAATCAAGAAGTAAAAAAAACAGCATTTTCTGTTGAATTGTCTTTGAGAAATATTTTATAAAAGCAATAGAAGACTTTTTTCCGTGTTTCCATAGCCTCATCTAAACACTCGGGGAAGTTGGGAGAATTCTCGACAGCTATGCAAACCCGAGACGTAGTCGAGGATTTGCAAAACGGTCTCGAATTCTCCCAAATGCCTCTCGTTTTTAGATGAGGCTATGGAAACACGGAAAACGTCCTCTATTGCGTAAGTGGCGTTCTCGTAGCTGTCGTCAACTTCTAGCACTAAGAAATAAGCACGAGTTCACAAAGCATGTATTAAAGTGAAGGAGCAAAGACCATTTTGGGTGCTGCCAAAACAATCTGTAATCAAAAGCTCTCGTTCTTGTACATTCTTGGACTCTTTGGTTTGATTGATTGTTTTTCTTTGTAGTCGACACCGCTGACCATTACATCATCAAATGGAGCTCAGTTCTCAAGCCACAGGTAACCCAGTAGGTCATTTCAGAGATAACTTCAACTTTTTGTAAAAAGCTGGTTTGTGCCAGCGTGAACCTAGACTCGTTAAAAAGACTTAAAGGAACTGCAAACTTGCCAGTGCATTAGAAACCCGCGTATATGGGCTTAGACAGAAGCTGGTCAAGGGAAGCCTCTCCCGCACTTGACCTAGTAGTCAACCCTTTCCGAGTATAGATTTATTTATAGAACGCCTCCTTTGGGGGATTCGGTTGCGTCATGGTTAGTGTTCTCGACTCCGGATCGAGTGGTCAGGGTTCGGGTCCTGGCCGGGGACATTGTGTTGTGTTCTTGGGCAAGACACTTTACTCCCACGGTGCCTCTCTCCACCCAGGTGAATAAATGGGTACCGGCGAAATGCTGGGGGTAACCCTGCGATAGACTAGCATATGTCAATACCCCAAGTCGCTTCATGCTATGGAAACCGAGGATAAGCTCCGGCGTGTTGGGTCACTCACTGGCTCGGAAAGCGCTTTACCTCCCTTGGGAGATTTGGCCCGCCCACTGTTGTAAAAGCCAATCAAAACAGAGCTATCTCAGCGTCAACGGAAATATGATACTTTTCGCGGGAAAAACCTGTTTCTGAAAATAAATTTACTCGGGAAAGGGTTGACTCAAGGAATTAGTGGAGATAGAGGCTCAGCTTGATCAGCTCCTGGCTTAGGTTATTAATTTTAGCCGAAAATGGGTGTTTATCGGCTATGTGAAACGTAAAATAGGTAATCACAAACTATTGAACTTGATAGATATGAACAAATAGCGAGAATTCCGATACTTTTTCTTTCTATTCGCGGCTAAAATTAAACTGGTAAAATTCACCTAGTTTGCTTTTCTGTAAGGACACATTCTACGGGAAAGTACATAGGCGGCTAATATTCAACTGGTACAATTCACCTAGTTTGCTTGTCTGTAAGGACATATTCTACGGGAAAGTACATTGGCACCTTCCACTTGAAATGTGAACCATTAATTTTATCAGCAGTAGAAGTAGACTAAGCTATAAAGTAAATAACTATTGAACTCTTCTACAAGTAATTACCTTTTTAATGATGAATGGTATATGAAATGAATCATATATGAACTGCGGATATGAAATCAAGTGAAGCTATGATCTTCGCAGTTATGAACGCAATTTTTGCAATTGCGTAGAGAAGCCTGAAAAATTCAGGACTTCAACGGGGTTTGAACCCGTGACTTCGCGATTCCGGTGCGACGCTCTAACCAACTGAGCTATGAAGCCACTGACGTTGGGAGCTGGTCATTTGTGGGTTCTAATGGTCCCGTGAGGAATGAATCAATGATGAATGGTATATGAAATGAATCATATATGAACTGCGGACATGAAATCAAGTGAAGCTATGATTCCGGTGCCGCAGCAGCGACGCTCTAACCAACTGAGCTATGAAGCCACTGACGTTGTCTTCATATTTATAGAAAATGATAGTTAAATTTCAAACTACCGGTAAGGCTTTTTTATTGTTTAAGAGCCTTCTTTTGGTAACTAAGATTTTGACTCAGACAGGTTTTTTTCTGAAGGGGTTCTTGTATGATGCAGTTTTCACTGTGTTCTAATGATCAGGTAGTGCTACAATGCTTTGTCAGCGCAGTTAAACGTTTTATGATTTCCGTTGCAGGTTGAGGAGCTGACATTACCATTGAGCCAGACCAATCACGTGATAGACGATTGCATGCCCGGGACCAATCATTTCCTTGTCGTGGCAGCCGTAAATCCGGATGGTGATCTGTTCTCGAGGTCGAAGCAGTACACAGTACAAACATCTGCCCCTGTGAAGAAACCTTGTTTGCAAGTGACGTACGTACATTTGTTTTAATCATTATCAACAGTTTATCATTGTCGTCGCTGTCGTTGTTACAGCAACGACAACGCCACAAAACAATGATATCATTGGATAAAATATAAGAGGGAAAATGATCATGTTGCACGTGCTGCACGCATTTTTGCGCACATATTTTTGCGGTGCTCTGCATAACAACGATATGAAAACAGCAAATTTTAGGTTTTGACGGCAACGTGACCGTACAAATGCGAAACGTTCATTCTCTCTTTTTTTCGCTAAGAAACCCCTCGCACGAAATCATAATTAGGGACTTTAAGATCTACGACGGCGAAGTCGACGAAGACTTCACCTCAAAAAATAACTACACTATCGTAAGTCTTTCGCGATTTTTCCACCTAGTTGACGTCGTTCAATGTTAGCGAAGTATCCCATCTAAAACATAGCTCAGGTTCGTTGAGTTTTCGTCGTTATTGACATACGAAGCTTAGCTTAAGGGACATTGGATGCTACTGATTGATTTATTGATATTTTGATTTTTGATTTTTTGATTTGAAAGGTCTTGTCTCCAGTCTGGCATTACAGTTAGATGGCAAAAGCCCACGACATTTGGTGATGCTGAGATTGATTATTACCAGTTCATGGTAAGTTGTAAACTTGCTTATTATTGCTCCTGATAAGTTTATTAGGCAGTGCACCGATAGGGAATCTTAAGCTGTCAAGCTGGAATTATTATTAGTACCAGACTGTGTCTATACATTTGATTTGTCGGGTAAGGGGAGAAGGGGTGGGGGGGGGGGGTTTCTCGAAAGTCCCGAAACTTTTCGGACGTATTTTGGGGGACATAACACGTTTTGTGCCTTCAAAAGGAAAACGTTTCTAGTCATGAAACTTTCATTTAATTTATGTTCACTGGTCTCGAAAACATGTTCAAAGATCAAAGTTTGATAAGCAGCAGATCGTAGTTTCACGAACTGCGTTTCGGGCTTTGAGGAAAAAGGTCCCCGGGCCCGAGACCTGCCTCAAATCTGGAACATCGGCTTAATAGTCATTGGCTAATGGAACAAGTGTCCATTAGGGAAAAAAAAGTAGAGAAAGAAAACTTTGACAAAAAACCGACTTATATGGAAAGCCATAACTTTTTTATGTAATCTTTATTCCTTTGGTCTTGAAGTACTGTCTTGATGTTTTGGAGTTTTGTCATGTGCACTGTGGCAATATTACTATGTGGTGTGGTTTTGTCATTATGTGACGAGATTTGCTGGTTACCTGTTATGTTTCCATCATGATGTGTTGAGTTGAGGTCAATCATCTTTTGACGTGCTGTGTGTATAATCACATAAGCGGCGAAACTCGATGTCATAAAAGAACCTCACCACATTAAATGTAAACACAGCACGTCATGATGGAAACACAACACCAAACCATGTCACATAATGAAAAAACCTCACCTTATAATGACAAAACAACACCACAAGACAAAACTTCAAGACCAAAAGAATAAAGAATACTTAAGAAAGTTATGGCCTTCCATAGACTAACTTTGCTGAGTTCATGACTTATTGCCTGAAAAGCCACAGGCAGACCACTTCTACAATTCAGTTAGTCTCGTCTTTGTCCTGATGTCGTTGCAAACCATTGGGGTGCCACACGGAGCCCACGTTTCATATTCACGTAGCCACGTGCTCGTGCCTGTCCTAAGTACGGTATGTCCTTTTGGTGGATATAACTACAGAGATGAGTGGCAGCTTAGAATACCACACCTTTTTTTTTCCTTCTGTGTTTTCTCCGATTTCCCACTGACTGATCCATTTACTTAGACCTATCAACTCATGCAATAACTGATTGGTTCAATGGCTGACTAAATATTACCTACACACCGTTTGTGCTTACCAGAGATGCTTAGAGAGAGAGTCTAAAAACAAGTGTGCTTTTTCTCGTTGCTAGATAAATGGCGCTCTTTATCGAGAATTGGACAATGATTGCACCTATTTCAACTTCACGGAATGTGAACCTTGCGAGGAGTATTCCTTTCTCCTTAAGGTATGTTTTTGTAACCACCTTAGCTTAAGTGGAAAGCGTTATAATATTCTTCTTTTTTAAGATATGACACAGAAAATCTGTCTTGTGCAGAAGAAAAGGTGTTACGGCGTGATGTACTCTTTCAAAGAGCTTAATAAAAGTACGACAGTGGCAAGGAGTTTTCAACTGTGAGCATGCGCATTGGGTTTGGTGGTCGAGTGTTTTTTTCAAGTACGCCTTCTCAGAACGGTAAAGAAAAAGTCGCAATTCTTGGTTTTCACTCACGCGACTGGCGGCCATGAATTTTTCTTCGTAAGATAAGGAAACGGTAGTTTGAAAAAATTAAGCTAAAATTGTCAAAGGACTAGTTTGGGACTCCAAACGATACAAGTGAAAGAAGCATAACGATTTGGAGTAAGTGTTTTTGTCCTTTTTGCTTTTTTGTTTTTGTTTTTACAACCGAACTGCGTCCGATAGCAATCCGATGTCAGAATCTTGACCATTTTTCTATTTAAATTACTTGATGAATTGTGACATGATTATAATGCTACATTTAATCTTTTAAATAGTTTAGTAGATTATATAGTATTTGTATTCGTTGTATTTTATAGCTTAGTATTTTTATTTTTATTTTATTATTTAGAGGGCCACAAGTTTATTAGCTCCTGCTATTACGTGCTCACCCTCATAAAATCCGACTATTACGTGCTCACTTTACTATATATCCGACATAGATAGTTTCAGTAAGGAGCTACCTGTTATCTGTTGTCGAAAGCAAAACAGAGATTCCCTCAGGGATTTTTTTCTTTTCTTCGTCTCCAGGCCGTCAGCATCAAACCAGACTGCAACAGTGAATGGTCAGAGTCATTGATACTCACGTGTCCCGGAGCAGAAAGAC
>OX421456.1:29556469-29563969 GCA_949126865.1 Montipora capitata
GCCACTGTAAGTGAAGATGATTTCGCGTTGAAATGTTTTTTTTTTTTTTCTCTTTTTTTGAAATAATCACCTGTGTATGTATACTAAAACAATTATTCGCCTCAGGCTCAGTGATTATCGGTGAATATTCACCGATAATCACTTCGCCTTCGGCGAATAATTGTTAAGGATTTCATTGTTTCTTCTCTTTCGTTTTGTTGTTGTTGTTTTCTTTTCTTTTTTCTCGGCATTATTCATCCATTCTTTTCCAACCAAAAAAAATAGAAATCGCTACCATGAAGGAAGTTTGGATTTGTGGTCTTAATTAGCATAAAATGTCGCCAACTTTGTTCCCAAATATGTCTTAAAATACTGATTCCTTTGAGAAGCAATATGAAACACTCGAAAAAGTGTTTCATTGCATATCCAAACACCTTGAAATCGGTTAAAAAACTCGCTTCTCGGTGTTTGGATATCCGATCAAACACTCCTTCTCGTCTTTAATATATTATATCGATTCGTTCGTTCCTCCTTCATTCATTTCGCGAGTTATTCATGCTTTCATTCATTCATTTATACGTTCATTCAACTATTCCAGTCCGGTGTTCACTCATCCGTTCGTTCGCTCGTTCGTCCTTTCTGCATTCCTTCATTCAGTCAGTCATTCCCTTGTTGTGTTCGTCAATTCTTCTTGTTAATTTGTTAAAACCAAAAAGCTTATCAAAGCGGTGTAATCTCTTTTATTTTGTTAAGACTTATGTCATTTAAGTTTCAATATTTCTTGTCTTCTCTACTTGACAGATGGCCTCGGACTGGCTGTTGTAGCTGGAATGATTCGCACTCATACGAGCTTAAACACAGGGAACGAACACCGAGTCGGGTGTTTGTTCCCCTCGGGGTCCTAGCTCGTAGAATCCCTTGCCCTGTTTTTAATGTTATGGATGTTTTTAACGCTGTGTGGAGACCCTTGGCGCCCTCTGGGATCAACAAGATGGTGGCTTTGTTATTTTGGACGAAATGGTAAAGTTAGCACTCTTTTTCGGAATTAAATATGTTTATAAACGTAATGACAACTGTTCTCCGTTTCCAATATACTAAGTCGGTTAACTCAATGTTGTACCCAGTTTAAACCCTTTGGGAATAAAACGTTTTGTTCCAGGTATTTCCATGTCATTTAAGTGTGAATGCTACATTGTAATGCAAATACAGTACACAAAGAATTTTAACCCCGGGAGATTTGAATTGGGTGCAACATTGAGTTAGCCGATTTGCATGGGCTATTGGCTCAGATTCCTTTCATAATTATTGTAAGAAGATGGAACGACGTCATTCTTCCAATGTTAGCGTTGTTCTAAACAGTTCAAGGTTTTTCCTTATCGTTTCGTAAGGAAAGTGCGCAGCAGCTTTTTAGGAATAAAATCGGCATGAATCAAAAGGTTTCTCAAACCATGTACATGCAACCAGCGACAAAAATATGTTGACATACCATACTGGTCAGGAAAGGCCACAGTTTTGAAGAATTCATCTGTGCGTCACATATTCCATGTTCACTACCCCACCCCCTCCCCCGTTCAATATTGGTAACGAAAAAAGGAAGCCTTCGCAATTCACCATTTGCACAATCCCATACACCTTATTCCAAAATGGCCGCCATTTAGATATTCTTTTGTTTTTATTGAAATAAGACCTTGATGCCTCGTTCAAGCAAAATATTCTTTTGAATTTTCAGCTCAAGAACGAGGCATCAAGGCTAATTTGAAAAAAACAAAAGAATATTTAAATGACGGCCATTTTGGAATAAGGTCTATAATACACCTCTATTACCCCCCCAAAACGTTTGCATAACCATTGTTTGCAATTTCTCCTGGGACATGAAAATGTCCCAAGAGAAGTCGAAAACAATGCCTATGTAGATTTTTGGGGGGTAAAAGAGGTGTAATATGGGATTTGTGCAAGTAGTGAATAAACAGAAATTGTTAGGAGGGAGGGGGCTAGATAGAAAGATTAAGGTGATTCCTGAGTATTGCACTGCGCATCCTGTACTGCGCATACAGTGTGTCAATATTTATAAACTGGTCAAATTTGTAACATCTTAAATATGGCGATCATACACGCTGAACCAGTTCTCAAAACACGTGAGAGAAGTTATAAATGACCATAATTCTGTGCAAATAAGCGCGCGCATTCCGAGAACACGGCGAATTTTGTTGTTTCGATCTACGATAATCTAGATAGACAGCTACGATGGTGTTTTACTCTTAAACGAGCACGGTGCCCTATATTTTTTATTTCATAATTTTGGTGTACAAATTGTCCTCTTTAAAACAAAAACAAAAAATTAAAAATTTATCGGAAGGAAAAAAAGATATAGCTACAAGAGGAAAAAAACCCGTACCCAGGGATGTAAATTATGATCGTGAAAACAAACGACTCGAAAAACGTTTCGAGTGGACGTCGTTCTATGTTCAGTGATTTTTTCATAAACTATATAAGACAAGAGTTCCATATGCTCTATACTTTCTACTTGCGTTTAGCTAACGCAAAATGTACCCTGAGCCGATGAAATAACGCGCGTGATTAGTATCAGTACAGGCATCAATGGGGTAAGATTGGCCCATTATATCTCTTAAGCAAGCACAGTGACATATTTTATTGTAGTTCTCAAAACAGGGATTAGTAGGGAACATTCACGGAAAGTGTAAAGAAAATCGTTCGACAACTGTTTTTTTTTTCTTTTCTGAGGAATCACCTTGAGGAAAGGGGGGGATTTGTCCAACATTCCGAAATGGGGATAAAGGTTGCTTATTGTTGAGAAAGGGATAAAGAAGAGAGAGAAGTAAATTGAAAGCTCCAAGCTGTTGGCTTCTTTCTTATTAGGTTCTTAGCCAATCGAAATCTAGAAGCAAGTACGATATATTATAATCTCTATTTCCTCAAATCCCATAATACACCTTGTTTACTCCTCAAAATTTTGCATAGGCATTGTTTTCGATTTCTCTTGGGACATCTTCATGTCCCAAGAGAAATCAAAAACAATGATTATGGGAAATGTTCGGGGGTAAACAAGATGCATTATGGGATTTGAGAAAATAGTGAATTAGGGAATAGCCCTTGTCACGGTTAGTTTTTTTTATTTACATTACAATGTAATCTAACGTGGATGCGAAGCAAATTCGGGTTAAAACTACAAAATAGCCCGAAATTGCCTTACATACATGCTAGATTACATTGTAATGCAAATGAGAAAAACTATCCGTGAAAAGGGCTATTGAAGTTTTTCAGGTTGCCCAGAAATTAGATTAGATGCACGCGGATTTGAACAAGCGTCACGAAATGTCCCCTTTCTCTTCTTCCCAGCTTTAACACATCACACATCACGGAATACAGAAAAAAATAACGCCACAAAATGTCCCCCAAATGCTGCTCTTCAAGTAAGGGCAAATAGCTGCATTTACCCTGAGCTAAAAATAACGCTAACGTGGAAATTAGAGTGTTTTCACTCACGTGATCAGTAACATCGTTTTTCCACCGAAACGAAAGGAAACGTTTACATCGATAATAGAGCTGAATTCCTGGAGGATTAGTTGTGTACACCAACATGGCTGCCGTTCCTTTGTTTAGGGATACCAACATGGGCGCCGTGACGTCACGTGAAAACACTCTATTGGACTGGAACTAGCTTGAAATGGAGGCTAATGAGGGGAGATCTTTTCAAATGCAAATAGTTCCATTCCAATACTGAGAATACCAATATGGTTTATTGAAAATTGGGTGTTTTGGTACAATGGCGTCCGTTGACTCCGTTTCATAAAATATGATTTACACCCTTCGATTCCTAAGAGATTGTGTTTTTCAATTATTTGTAAACATTCAGGTGCTTTTCATCGCAGAAGTCTTTCGATTATTTCCTTCAAGTTGCAGAAGAGTTGACAGACAAGGTAATAACGGGATGATTTCCTTCGGTTGTTCCCGCGAAACTCCACAATGTTACTGAAATTAGAGATCTCTAGATTTGGCCGGAAGAACGAGATTAAATAGAATGAAATTAAATTCATACTGGCCTAAACAATCACTTATGACCTTTTAAAGCCTTCTTGTGACCCAGTTGGGTAGGTACTTGGTGTTTCTTTTTCTATTGTTTCAATTTTTTTTAAACAAGGTATAAAACGTTCAGTAATTATACAATTACCCTAACCTAACGCTAACCCTAATCCTAACCCTGAAGGTTTTACCGTGTTTAGATAATTTTGTGCAATAGATAACCACTAAATGACAAAATACACCACGTATCTTCCCCCAGTTGGTAAGATAACGAAGGGTTATAGAAATTGGGACAGAACAAACCTGAAGGTCGCTATGTTAGGGAACCATGCCAGGCCATGAATTCTACAGATAACTCCGGTTGCATCAAAACTCCCTGTATTAAAGATCAGCACAGAGTTGCCCCAACTTAAGCACGTGAATCAATATTATTCGATAATCCTAAATACTGAGACACCATGATTACCTTCCACTGGCTTGTAGGAACTGATTTCTTCTCAAGACCCAGGGATGACATTTAACCCGTTAATGTAAAAAAATTAATCCAGGTCTGCAGTGAATACACCAATTTTTCTATGACTAATTTTATACACGCTTAAGAAAGCAAAACACCATTGTATTCGTCTGGCAACTACGCTTTAATCCTGATAAGTGTGAGGTCTTATGTATTACACACAAACGTGACTTCTCCCTCCCTACATTAGCCTCCTTCGCAGCCGTTTTTAGGCTCGTCCCTCCCCACAAACGGCGTTTGTGGGGAGGGACGAGCCTAAAAACGGCTGTGAAGGAGGCTATCCCTTAAAAGCGTAAAGCGTAAAGCACGTTAAGGATTTGGGTATTATGGTTTCTTCGGATTTATCCTGGAGCGAACAGGTTAACGCGATCGTTACTAAGGCTAACAAATAATTGGGTTTGGATCACAGAACAGTGGGCTCGTCAAATCCCAGTGCGTTCTCCACGTTATACAAATCTCTTGTGCGCCCGGTTCTAGAATACGCCGCACCGGTATGGAATCCATATTTGGTTAAAGATGTGCTAGCGTTAGAAAGAGTTCAGCGAAGAGCCTCTCGGCTTGCTTTAGGTCATAAACGGGGTGAAATGGATTATGAAGATCGTTTAGGGATGCTGAAGTGGCCTACACTCGAAACACGTAGACTGTTTCTTTCTTTAGTTGAATGTTACAAAATCGTATTTGACATGAACAAACTAAACTTCGATGATCTTTTTGAATTCACTAAGTGTAATTCAACCCGCGCTAACCATCCCTATAAGCTTTATCTTAAACCAGCCAAGTGTAATCCGTATAAATATTCTTTTCCTATCCGAATCGTACGGCACTGGAACAATCTACCAGGTTCTGTTGTTGAGGCTGGGAGCTTGGGTCGTTTTAAGAATGCGCTGAAGAGCTTTCTAAATATCTCTTAACTGATTGTTTTGCTTATCTTATTGTTCTTATGGATCATCAATTATTTGATTTTACTGCTTGTAAATAGTTCTTATAGAATTTCTATTGTACATAGTTTATATCTGTTTTTATCTCTTTATTTTGGGGAAACATTATAAGGTTAACCTCCAATTTTCCTTTTCAAGATGTTTTGCATGGTTTTCTTTTTGTTTTGTTTTGTTTTTTTTTTCTTTTGCTCCATCTTGAATAAATGTTATGTCACTGTAGACTTTGTCAGATGGTTGAATCTGCAGTGTGACTCTGCAGGGCCAGACGAAAGCTCTGATGTTTTGCCCTCTCACGTGGGAAGTTTTAAAGTTAACACTAAACAAATATTATTCAGAACACGATGAATCCACATCCAGACTCCACATTTGTTCTAGGTAAACGTCGTCCGAGTCGTTCCCGCGCATACTCAGCTGAGAGCAGCAACTGGCGTTGTCGGCGGTACTGGAACCCGCGCCCGTTCGGTGTCATGCCTCGCGGTCGTTCTAAACTTCATATTTTTTTCTTATTCTTTCGATTGTTTTTTTTTCTGTTGTTGCTATTTATTAAGCCAAGTTTACACCCAGGAATTGCTTGTCTAGGTGTAGTTTGATTCTCCGGCCCAGTTTTTCCCTTTTAATGACGTTGTTTATGACCGTCATTTTCTGAGTCAAGTGTCGTATTCGTTTTCTTGTCGTTAAGTTGATTGGTCGATAGAAACGTGACGTTATTGTCAGGATATTGGTTGTCTTTGCTACATCTACTCTTAAATGTGGGATCAAACTTCATTAAGATAATTTTAAGCGTAAGGGTTGACACTTCTACTTAAAGTTCACCTCGTTATCTTTTACAGTATAAGTTCATTACGTGCTGCGTCCGAGGTAATGAACCTGTCACAAGTCATCGCCAGTCCCTTGCTAACACCCTGATCGAGAGAAACTGGCGCAAGATAAGCGACTGTGTCACTCATACCTGTGCTTGCAATCTTCAAAGTCAGCGGAGTCGTACTGCACGACGAAATGTTATCACGGACCCGGATGTTTGTCAGGTGTTTGGTTTGGTTGGGGTTCCAACAATTATCTTACTGGATTCGTCAGGTATTTGTATTTGTTCACATGGGTAGAAAACTAGCACTTCACATTACCCTCCAATAGTTAATTCTGTCGAAATGCTACACGGCCAACGTTTGCGAAAACGTAACCCTTCCTTGTACTTGTACATATTCGTTGCTGTGAATCCCGTGGTTTAACCGAAAGGTCGTGGGTTCAAATTCCCACCCTGGTCAGAGTTTTTCTCTGTCCTTGTGTGGGCCCATTGCCATTAGTAGGGCTAACGCTCACATGGTTTACACGGGTAAAAAACTAGCACGTAACCATTCCTTGTAGTTGTAAAATAATGAGCAAAACAGTCTTCCAGTCGTTATATATCGAGTCATCATGGACGAGTACATCTCTTTGTCACCAGTAGACTTCTTTCATAATGGCAGCCAAATAAAGTATTCTTCTGTTTTAATGCTAACAAGCCTTTCTAGCATCGCTCCGACGAGCAAATTTTAAAAGAATATTTGTTTCAAAATACGGCCTAGGGCAATGGGTATAATTAATATAAATACAAAAGAATTTAGAAAACAGTCCTAAAAAAATACGCGCACTGATTGATTAAAAATCGTGTTTCTGTAACTCGATGGAGAGACAGAACTAGCGCGAGCTGTTGACGTAGTGATGGCGCGGGCAAAGAGAATTTACATTTTGATAATTAGAGTTAACAAGTTGTTTTTTCTTTTTCTCGTCGCGTTGTTTTCACTTAAGAAATAGAAAACATGTACTCCGTGTTTCTATCGAGTTATAGAAACACGAGTGAAAGTTTGGGACAACTCGAAAAAGCTGTGGAAACACTCGCCTGCGGCTCGTGCTCCAACAGCATTTCTCGTTCTCCCTAACTTTCACTCGTGTTTCTATAACTCGATAGAAACACGGTACATGTTTTCTATTTCTTAAGTAAAGGTGGTAGCTATTTATGAAAGTGGTCTATAGGTGCAACACGCCTATCGT
>OX421456.1:29578969-29581469 GCA_949126865.1 Montipora capitata
TATTTCACAACTAACAGGATTAACCACTGCAATTCAAAATCTTTGAAAAGACCACCGGGATCTAAAATCGGTTCTTTCATCTCCCTTTGCTGCTGCCAATCCCGAAATATTTTTAAAGCCCACTTGTTTTTGTACTTTGTAGAAGGTGGAGCAGCTTCATCAGCCAGGACGTGTTCCTCAGCTGCACTTTTCGGCAAACGAAAACGACTCGGTCTTCCTTTCTTTTTCTCAGCCATAACCATCAAATGCAATAAAACACTGCTAACATGGGATAAACAGCTTTCAAAATACAGGCAGAGACTTGCATGAGCTATTTACCATTCCCGCAGGGAATACATTAATTTTGTATGCTTTATTGCATTGTATTTTTAGGCGTGATTGAGAAGTCAGGTCAAAAACTCGTGCTTCGTGTTTCACCAGGGGTTCCAAACACCGAGAAACAGATGTTTGGAACCCCTGATGAAACACTCGCACTCGTTTTTGACATATTACATCCAGACCTAGAGACAGGCATTCTGCTCCTAATAAATTTAAAACACTGACTGTTTAAGGAATTATAACTTTTCGAAGACTAGACTGAAGGAAAAAAGTTCTTTGTGTTGCGCGGATCTTTAATACATATTTATATACAGAAAGGAAGGATTTATCCGAAAAAGGATGCTAAATTTGAGGAGTAAAATATAGGACAGTGATTTTTCACCTATGGTCCCTTTTTTGGTCAACTACGCAGGATATGTGGAGAATTAATGGTCATCTGTGTTCATATATTTGTTTTTATACTGTGCAAGGCATCCAAATTGATGACCACCCAATTAGGTGTACATTTTTTGTTAGGCTGAAAATTTCCTCTTGAATGCCAATCTGAAAATGGGCTAGTGGAAGATCGATAACAACCCCGAAATCCAATCTGCGTTTGTGGACGCGGTTTTAGCCATTATTATTAATTCATCAAGGAAGCCAGTTGCTACACCTCGATTGGCTGTTATCCCTGTGATTCCAAAAGATGCGGAGTTAGCTGGGTGTCATATAACCTGGAATTTATCGACAGCTTGTGACTTTCATGCAACCTTCTGCGTGACAAACTCACAGTCATAGACGCAAATAAAGTAGTTGTGCTCCTGGAACTTGGTTACAGTTACTAAACTATGACAAAGGGGTCTTTTGACTCTTGCAGAGGACATTCCACTAAGTCACGACTATTTGCTTCAGTTCTTAGCAGACATTCAGGGACACTCAAAGAGGAGTTAACCCAGTGCGAAAGAACGGCAGGTATTTTCTGTCATTTTTTCACTTTGTTTTTAAAAGCCTTGCCAGACGTTTTTGCAGTATCATGCCCCCTTTGCTCAGATTGCGTAACGGCACTTAACTCAATCGATTCTCATTCAATTTAAAACACTCCCTATGGCCAGAATTATTTTCTACTGAGTCCAAATAGAGCCAAATGGAATAAAACAACATGGATTTCCATTCAAAATATGTGCCTTGTCAAAACACAAAGTAACTAAAGAATTTGTTATTCTACCAATTACATTTCCTGCGAAATAGCTAAGTACGATCGTGTGCTACCTATAGGATCCGACTTCGTTATGAGTATGCCAGTGTACATCATCGTCTGAATTTTAAAGAGCTACTATGATCAAAAAATAAATTTCCTTATTTTTCGAAAGTGTGTTTTCTTAACACCTGACTTGCAAAATTTTGAGCTTTGAATTTTATCCAAAGACTGTTTATTTTGAGTGTGAATTTTGGATTTGACGGTCCGCCATTACTCACGTTCAAAACGGCCCGATTGGGCTTCAGAGGGTTGGATTTAGGGAAAGGAATAGTGGCGTCATTTACTCACTAGCTTCAAATGCAGCTTATTCCGTGGAATGCCTGTAAAGCACAGGCACCCCACGGTAGGAAACCGGTCGCGTATCTTTTTCTTCGCAGTCTGATATGGCAATTAGCCACGTGCTTGTGCTTCTCGCTGAAGTTAAGCCCTGTTGGCTGAGGTTTGTTACTTGGATGGGTGACTACACATAAGATCCCGTGTTATTGACGTTTTGTTCTTGTTCCTGTATATATGCCAAACACGAGCTTAAAAGTCTGAAAGGCCGAAACTCCCGTGCTGAATATTAATTCAGTCGCGTACACACGCATTGCATTCTCAAACTAGTGAGTCTCACCGTCATAGACGCAAATAAAATCCCTGTGATTCCAAAAGATGCGGAGTTAGCTGGGTGTCATATAACCTGGAATTTATCGACAGCTTGTGACTTTCATGCAACCTTCTGCGTGACAAACTCACAGTCATAGACGCAAATAAAGTAGTTGTGCTCCTGGAACTTGGTTACAGTTACTAAACTATGACAAAGGGGTCTTTTGACTCTTGCAGAGGACATTCCACTAAGTCACGACTATTTGCTTCAGTTCTTAGCAGACATTCAGTGACACTCAAAGAGGAGTTAACCCAGTGCGAAAGAACGGCAGGTATTTTCTGTCATTTTTTCACTTTGTT
>OX421456.1:29591469-29593969 GCA_949126865.1 Montipora capitata
TACTGGTTCCTCGTTGGACCGATAATAACTTTGGTTTGGATGAAATTCTTTTGGATGTCTGGAACTCGACAAGAAGGTGAAGGTCGTGCAGTAGGGAATGGAACTCATAGTGAAATGCGAAACATGGAAGAAGCTGCAAATAGTAACGAGGAGTCATTTCTGAACTCAGTTACTGAACAGACAGTGGAGAATCATCATGGAACAGATGACAGTGAAGGACAGCCGCTGCTAATTGCTGCAAACAATGCCGAGTACATGAGACGGCAGACTCAGGGTACTGGAAGATATGTTAACATTATCAAAATAATTCCTGGCAAAATTGCTGTGGGTATTTGTTATCTGATTCTCATTATAGCAGCCCTTCCGGTTGGTATTTCCAGCGGAGGGTTATCATTTTTCAGATTTGATGAAGTTGACATTAACCCGAGAACATCTTACCTTCGTAACCTTTTTACTGAAATGGACAGTGGATATTTTGAAATGATTCAGAAGATACTTTCCTTATTTTGGTCACTTTTTAAAATCTTTTGTTTTTTCATGTATAGTTGGTTCGCCTGTAAAACCACGTGGACCGTTCAAACCAACATTTCAAAGGTGATTCGAAGTGACTGGTTCGCTTCAAACATTTCTTTGTTGGTTTTAGGGATAGTAGTACCGTATTGTTCTTCAACAGTGTCTTTTTCTTTTTCTGGTCAGCAAAACCTTTTTTATTTTGCAGCATACGACACAGTGTGCACTGTCTGCAATGGGCTTTTCGTAATCATCTTAAACAAACACAAATGTTTGACGCGTTATGTTTTCTACATCAGTGTTTGCATGATTTTTGCTTATCTTGAGAGTGATGTCGTGGCTGTGTTTTATTTTGCACTCAATTCGCAAGGATCCTTAAACAACCTAAAACTCACAGCTCTCCGCACTCTGGCAATTGGCCTGACTTTGTCTACAAGTTTTAGTTCTTCCATGCACATCATCCGGAAACTTGTCAAGCCTGAGGAATCGCTGTTTGAAAGTCTTTCAGAAAAATAAACAGAAGCCACCTTTTTCGCAAATTTATCTTGTTACATAGATATGGTATAAGGCGCAAGGCTGCCTCGCGGGGTCACAAGACGTAACCTATGGTCTCGCCCAAAGGCAGCCTAAAAACAGGTTCAGAAACCCCCAAAGTGAAAGACATGTTGTTACTGGTAGGAATGATAAGTTTGTGTTTTAAAACTATTAGTTTATTGCTTGTAGGTTGTCAAGTAGGTTCTGCAGGGCAACCAAAGAGGAGATACAGCTAAGGCTTATTATTGTCAAGGGAATCTTTATAAGCGAGTTGATGATTTATTGGTTCGCCAATGAAGTATACGGCGGTATAATTCCACCACTATATTATTTAACAATTATTGCGTGAGCCCGCGTCGGATACGAGATACGCGCCTCGTAGGCCATTACCAATCACGTATCCATTAAGGGCAAATGAAATAATTGTTTTATTAAACTCTCAACCTTCGGTTTTGCTTAATTTTAAGTTTAAGAAACGACCGGAAAGTGATTTTATGCTAAGAGACATTCGCCGCATTCATTTCCACATAAGGTCAAACGCAGGTATAATACCTGGTAACAGAGATCCAGTGAGCCAATGAGAAAGCTAGAATTGCATTATCCGAGGTTGAGACTTTAATAAAGATTGTTTGTCTTGTACTTTTAATAATTAACTTTTTCTGCGTCTGTGTTGAATATTGGAATTAGTTTAATAGTTTGCCTATATAATCAATGACTTTTTTAAGTTTAGCAAATTTTGAAACAAGAAGCTCCGGTTCATTGAATAAAATCACGACTTTGCCATTTTAATCAAGCCCCGAAGGTATCTTCGTATAAATAACCACCCCAGCGATCTTAAAATGCTTACTTAGTTTCCTAAAGCTTTTCGTTTTAAATTTTTACTTGGAAATTGGTAAAGAAACCGATTATAAATTTATGTTTAGGTTGGTCAATGAAATGTAATAATTACATCATTCTTGTTGATGCCAATACTTCGATTTCGTCACTGATAATTTTTGATTACATCCACGTCATGCATGTTTGATGTGCATCAAAATGAGAAAGTACAATGTTTCTCGTGGTGGCACTTCTTGTTTTAATTTGTGGTGAATAGTTCAGTGACACGTAAGGCATAATAACTAAGACTTCTATTGGTACATCAACAGGCTAGGGTGCAATAGCCATATTATGATATTTTGAGTAAGTAATACTGTGGAAATAAAGTGATAGATTTGTTGTTTTATCTTTTTAAGGATTAAACCACTGCAAAAACCGTGTACGATCAAAACTTGCTCTACGTTGGATCAAAATAGATCGTGACCACACCAAAAAACACTTTAAAAATAGAAAATATACTGCAAAGGTTGGTCAAGACAACGTGAACATAGGCGTTGTTGCAATAGTTCGGCTGGCCAACACCAGCCTTCTTCAGGTTTATTGAATGGATAAATGCTTGTCACAAGATGTGACAAGATGT
>OX421456.1:29598969-29616469 GCA_949126865.1 Montipora capitata
GTTTTCCCCTTTCTAAATGGTTAAGACGACACGCATAATTCACCATAACTAGCTGCTGTTGACCAAATTTGGAAAAAAAATTTTATTGAATCGATGACGTCAAAAGTGCAACCCGCTGCAGACTATTGAACCGATGACGTCAAAAGTGCAGCCCGCTGCAGATTGACCGAGGAAACCTGGGGACGAGGTAGTGTAATTTTTGGTGAGCAGAAAAACAAAGAGCGAAATGGCTGCGAGTAGGTTTGCAAGTTTGAGCGAATAAAATATGACCCAGTTACTAAATGATACAGACAGTGGGAATACCAAAAAGTTTACGAAACAACATCGCTTAATTTTTGAGTCTTACTTCAAGGAGAAAAACATCAGAAATCCAAAAAACTGCAGTGGTGTTAGCTAAATATTGAGACACCATGATTAGCTTCCACTGGCTTGTAGGGACTAAATTCTTCTTAAGACCCAGGGATGGCAGTTATTCATTTAAAGTAAAAAATTTAATCCAGGTCTGCAGTGAATGCACCAATTTTTCCATGAGTCCTAATTTTAAACATACACCCTTAAAAAAGCAAAACACGATGGCTTTGGTTTGTGACTGTAGACTTCGCCAGTGATGATTGAATCTACAGTGTGACTCTGCAGTGAGAGACGAAAGCTCTGATCTTTTGCTTTGTCAAGTGGGAAGTTTTAAAGTTAACACTAAACAAATATTATTCAGAACACGTTGAATCCACATCCAGACTCCAAATTTGTTCTAGGTAAACGTCGTCCGAGTTGTTCCTGCGCATACTCAGTTGAGAGCAGCAACTGGCGTTGTCGGGGCGATACTGGAACATATTTTTTCTCGTTCTTTCTTTTTTTTTTTCTGTTTTTCTGTTTTTGCCAAGTTTACACCCAGGAATTGCTTGTCTTGGTGTAGTTTGATTCTGCGGCCCAGTTTATCCCTTTTAATGACGCTGTTAGTGACCGTCATGTTCTGAGTCAAGTGTTAAGGGTTCTCGAAATTTCGTATTCGTTTTCTTGTCTTTGAGTTGATTGGTCGATAGAAACGTGACGTTATTGTCAGGATATTGGTTGTCTTTGCTACATCTACACCTAAATGTAGAATCAAACTTCATTAAGATAAGGTTAAGCGTAAGGGTTGATACTTATACTTAAAGTTCACCTTGTTATCTTTTACAGTATAAGTTCATTACGTGCTGCGTCCGAAGTAACGAACCTGTCACAAGTCATCCCCAGTCCCTTGCTAACGCCCTGATGAAGAGAAACTGGCGCAAGATAAGCGACTGTGTGACTCATACCTGTGCTTGCAATCTTCAAAGTCAGCGGAGTCGTACTGCACGACGAAATGTTATCACGGACCCGGATGTTTGTCAGGTGTTTGGTTTGGTTGGGGTTCCAACAATTATCTTACTGGATTCGTCAGGTATTTGAATTTGTTTACATCGATAGAAAACTAGCACTTCACGTTACCCTCCAAGAGTTAATTCGGTTGAAATATAAGTGCTACACGGCCAACGTTTGCAAAAACGTAACCCTTCCTTATAGTTGTAAAATAGTTAAGAAAACAGTCTTCCAGGTGATCACTTATTTACGTTTTTTTTTAAGGATCGTTTTCGAGTCATCATGGACGAGCACATATCTTCGTGACCAGTAGACTTCTTTCATAATGGCAGCCAAATAAAGTATCCTTCTGTTTTAATGCTAACAAGCCTTTCTAGCATCGCTACGAAGAGCAAATTTTAAAAGAATAGTTGTTTCAAAATGAGGGCAGTGGGTACAATTAACATAAATACAAAAGAATGTAAAGGTGGTCGCCATTTATGAAAGTGGACTATAGTTGCAACACGCTTACCTTTTTCATGGATGTTACTCTTAGCTATCTGACAGTGTACCGCGGTATAGTTTAAATTTATGATCGACTGCATAAAAACTTCCCTACGGGATATACTATTGAAACAGTTGTAAATTAGTGGGTTTATTGAGATTTGGTATTCTTCGTTAAAAGAAAGACGCTGTGGCTGAATAAATGCGGTCTAGGAAAGATCCAAGCTACCCTTAGCAAGCACTGAGGCGATTGGTTGTCGGCTATATCAAGTATTCTTTCAACGTTGACGTTTTCCAGTTGTACATTTTGTCCATATTATGACATAAAGCGTTTGGGAACAGCAAATGAAACGCGTATTTTTCAGTCGAAGATTTCGCCGGTTGTGAGAAAGAGTTCGAACACCCTACATTACGTGACAATCGTTAAAATCAAATCCCTTTGCAAAGACCACGAGATATGAGTGGAAAGCTCGTCACGTGTCACAGAGAGTATTTTTGAACCTGAAAGCCATCGTTCTCCTCTACTGGAAGAGTTTAACGGTTTCAGGTAGCTCTGTTTTCGTCGATACCTTGTTGGAAATATGGAAACATAGTAAATAGAGGTGAATGGTTATGAAACCCGACAAATTTCTTTGTTGTAAGTTTTTGTTCTCTTTTTTGGCCTTGACCGTGCACAAAACACAGTAGTTGTTTACTCCGCACTTAGGAACTAACCGATAGAAACGTGTTGGTTACGGAATTTATGCATAGTGTATGAGCGCAAAAGAAAAGATTGTGCACGGTCGTGGACTTTCTAACCTAAATCTTGGCATCTTTGTTTTCTCCTTTGATGTTTGCCGAGCTTCAAAACCAGTCTCCTCTATTAACTATGATGGAAATTCCCGGGTAGGCGCACCTAACTAGTTAGGAGGTAATCACCAACCTTGTTCTCTTTTATTATTGCAGGATACATATCGTGGCATGGTCGTTGCAGTTGTCGCGATGTGACAAGTTTTCGTGCTTTGTTTTTGCATGCTTTTTCTCAAGTCAGCCACTGCAACTGCCCACTGACAGGTTGTCTGCACTGCGAATTTGAAAGAGAGAACAAATGTGTTTCGAGTCTTCCCGAAGAAATCGACGATACAGACGAACAAACTTCGGGTCTTCTTCGTCAAGTGTCAATTGAGTCCAACACTCCTAATCCGCAACGATTTCGTGAAAATGGCGATAGTGACGAACATTCTTCGCGTATTCGTCGTAAAGTGTCGATTGAGTCGCACACCCTTAATCAAAGACTTCATGGTCCGAATGACGACGAAAATGTCTCATCACAAAAAGAAACTATCAAGACGAAATATCTCAGACCCAAAACCGCTGTCGTTGACCCTTCAGCGAGATTTAGCGGTTATAACCGGTCTATCGGCTCAAATGAACCAATCCAGATGCGCTCTCGGTCCTTCACTGCCCATGACAGTGTCCATTCTAGCCGTCCGGTAACGGCCAGGCCTGAGTCTACTATTCTGCAACCGCGCATGCGCACAGCGCAAAGAACGTCCCAGTCTTCGTCAAAGGAAATTTCTTTCCCGCTTGTAACGCGACAACGTGGGAAACGAACGCATTCGTCGGAAAGAAATCCGGTGACACGAGTTAAGACCAAAATATCCGTGGAGGATTTTCCTCTTTAGTAAAATGGATCTTGATTGTGTGCGGAGTGAAGTTTCCAAAAATGAGATGACAACAAGACGCAACAAGCGAACTGTACGGGTCCGCAAATGATCCCAGAACCGCAAATGATCCCCAAACTGTACCGCAAATGATACCAGGACCGCAAATGATCCCCATAGTGTACCGCAAATGATCCCGGAACGCAAATGATCCCCGTTTTGGACCGCAAATGATCCCGAAAAAAAGGTGAGGAATGGCATGGAGGGTGGAATGGTCTGGACTGAGAATTAATGTGAAGAGCGCTTATTTTTATTAAAATCACTTTAAATCATGCATGGCTAGCAAGAGGTTTCTGCCTCATTGTAGTTTAAATTTGCCACATTTGTTTATCGGATACAATCATCAAAAACTAACTTGGACCCAATTCTAAACCGATTGTGACCAGGGGCCTGTTTCTCGACAAGTCCCGATGACTTTTAGCATGTTTTTTCGAGATAACTAAAAGCGGATTGTGAAGCACTTAAACCCTCTCCCTTCTAGAGATAAAGAGGGAATTGTGACATGTGAAAAGTTTAGGGACTTTCGAGAAACGGCCCACTGATCTCTTTGACGAGGCGAAAAGGACGCCACCCCGGGCCCGGCTAGCAACAATCGTAACATTAATAACTAGAACGCAATGTTTTAGCCTATAAGCTTCGGTTCAACATGCAATACTGCAGTTTTGTTTTTTCCCATGTCCTTGACTAAAAGTCGTCCATTAAACAACTATTACAGAAAACGCTATCATTTGCGTATACCTGCAATGCTCCACCGCTCTTAAAAACACCTTGCGTGTAGCACTCGAATTTTCTTCCACATCTGGGACAAATCTCTTATGTTATTTTTCCTTCGCCGTATTTTTGCTTTAATTCCTGAGCAATGGCTAGCTGGGGATTCTGAGCAGTTATTGCTTCCAGGCTATGGTAATGCAGCTCTGCTTCATGGCCAAGTAAGGCCACATCTCTAGTGGCTTCGTTTTCATAACCAGCTCCGGGGTAGATTATATTCAATCCCGTTTCTCCTAAGCTTGATACTACCGCCACCGGGATTTCAAACATGTTAATTAGGCCCCATAAAGCAATCCAGTCACCCCATTCACCGTCCATAGCCATCCTTCTCAGATAGGTATCCCATGATCCGTGTTTGATAAATTCTCTGAAATGAGTCCCGTCCGGGCTTGTTGGATTACTACGGAGGTAATTTACCAAGTCACTTAGCACTTTTGTGGCACTCTGCGAGACCCTTCTAAGGCGTATTAGCTGGTCATTCATTGCATGGAATAGACAGTTGCCATCTTTAGGGGCTGGAGGATGGCGATATGTTAATCCTGCCTTTCTTAATTCCATGCATGTCCAACCGACTCTTTGGTAATTTACCTTTGTCTGAAGCTTGCTTCAGCCTAGTTTTCATATGTCGGGAAAATCCAATCGGTTTAGAATTGCGTCCAAGTTAGTTTTTGATGATTGTATCCGATAATCAAATGTGGCAAATTTAAACTACAATGAGGCAGAAACCTCTTGCTAGCCATGCATGATTTAAAGTGATTTTAATAAAAATAAGCGCTCTTCACATTAATTCTCAGTCCAGACCATTCCACCCTCCATGCCATTCCTCACCTTTTTTTCGGGATCATTTGCGGTCCAAAACGGGGATCATTTGCGTTCCGGGATCATTTGCGGTACACTATGGGGATCATTTGCGGTCCTGGTATCATTTGCGGTACAGTTTGGGGATCATTTGCGGTTCTGGGATCATTTGCGGTCCTGGGATCATTTGCGGAGCCGTACAGAACTCCTATCTGATGCCAGTAAAGTAGCTGTCACTACGAAAGGAGCTGCTTAGTTCAGGCTATGTTAGCCACACTTCCTCGGCTGTTCTCTGTAATCAAGTAAGCCTTCGTTGATCTGCACAATGAAAAACGTAGCCTCACTTTGTTATTGAATCAGGATGGTCGCAAAGATTAAAACAAGCAAAGTGCAGAACATAGCTGGATATTAACGTGTTATCTGATATTCACGTACAGGCTGGTTGCTGGCAGCCGGTCTTCTGTTACTTACTTTTGACGTATTCCCTTAAATGTTAACGTTAGATTGACAAATTATCCACATTTCTGACAAATTATGCCCAGAAAATTTCCTAAGTAGGGATTATAATTTGTCACGTTACTGTCACGCTCTTGGCTCCTTCAGGGTTTTTTTTTTTCAGACAGAATACAGCTCTAAACTGCATTAGAATTCATGAAAGGTATTGTTTAGGGAACCCGCTTAGAACAGGTGTAAAGCCTTATTTTCTTCCCCAGTATTCCATTTTGGATTTGTTTCAACTTCATTTTGTTTCCTGGTGACGCTAATCTTGAATATTTGGCATTGCTTCCCCAAGAATCGAGCTTCTCAAGGTTTTCGTCGTAGGTAACGCAATCTTTTACAATGAGACGTTGCGTGACCGTCCAGCTTGAGTGCGCACAGCTTAGTAAAGTTGGTTTACCAGTATCTAAAGTAAAAATTCTTCAAAAACACTCACAGAAAAGTAGCCATCGCTATTTAAAAGCCTAAAACAGGCTAACAGAAGAGATGTATAAGAGTTCTTTTTTTTCTTGTACGTAATGACGTGACTCTCTACATTTAAAAAGAACATTATAGGTTCCTAGATGAACGAAAGCTGTAATAGCAACCAAGTTCTGGTAGCCTATTTCCAATCAGAATTGATAGTGGCACTGATATATAGCATTTATTTCTGAATTGCTTCGCTCCTTTATGTCCAGGTGATGTCAAAGCATTACTTTAAGTAAATAGTCGTAGAGTAATTACTATTCCCTGAGAGTCTTTTAAAGATTTTTGAATACGAAAAGTGTATAAAAATTTATATTTGTAAAATGTTTAGACATGCTAATGTTCCGAATAAAATTTCCTTTGATAATTTTGATGAGCCAATTAATTACGTAATAATGGGAAAGTGTTCAAAAGCTTGGAGTGCGGAAGGATTAGAAAGTGGAGCCTAACTCTCCGCGGTTTCATAGATGGTTTTCAATCACGTGATGAGACGGCCATGTTGGTGCACAAAGCAATAGCAAATATGGCTCATGTTTTGCGTAATAATAGAGTCAAATTCCCAAAAGACTTTTTTCTCTATTGTTCTGTGCACCAACGTGGCCGCTGTGACGTTGTATACGATCTATGTTTTTCGCTCCTTTGTTGGGAATGCCTCCAAAGTTATCCAACACTGTCACAATTTTTAAAAACGATTTATTGATCTCCCTCGTATTACAAGATTTTCTCGTTCTTCTCTCTTTTCAACCGCTCCCTTTTTGAGACAACTCCCTCTATTCTGATTGGTCGTGTACATTCTCATGATTTCCGATGTAATTGTATTGTCAACAACGATTTGACCCCAAGTTCTCAATTCACACATCACTTAACACTTCAAAACGACATTATCAAAATGGCTTAACTATTGTCACGCAACCGACAACACAATCCCGACACCTTGAGATCTCGACCGACTCCATTATCTAAGGGCCTGGAACAGGCAAAGTCTTCAAATAAATTAACAAATGGAAGATCAAGACTTAAAAAAGCCCACCCGGGACTTAAAAAAATAATAACCGGAAGTTGGCCGTTTTTGTCGATTAATGCTCTTAACTATAAAAAAATTGCGATAAAATATATTTACACTTGAAAAACTTCGTTAAAAAGCGACGTCGTTTCGACGTTGGCTAAACGCCTAATTTGAATATCCAGACGGACTCCATACGTGCGAAACTTTTTGATTAATTTTCATTTCTTCTTCTTTTTTACTATACCTTATTATCAGATTTTGTTCTTTTAGTATTTATAGATTGTAATTTTCAAATAATTTTGCCTTAATAATAACGTTTAGGCAACGTCGAAATGTCGTTTTTTAACAAAGTTTTTAGAATTTTTTAGCATGCATAAATATATTTTATCGCTTTTTTTTATAGTTAAATGTTTTTCAAAATCACATCTTCTTTAATGATCTTACTCCATAATGTCATATGACAAATGACAGAAGTCAAAATGAAATTTTAAACTCGGTATTACACAGGAATGCTCTAACAAGGGATTTAAAACTTCCGGTTCGGAATGGAGAGAGAGGAACAACCCGGTTGGTTCACACTAACCGGAATGAGTTGGAATGAAGGGGCCACCTCAAAACGTAGTCCTAAATCGAAAAATGGTCTTACCGTTTGCCTAACGCCGGGAAGTTTAGGAGATTTTGGCTAAAAAGTGAGAACCCTTAAGCAATGACAACGGCGATGGCAACCAGAAGTCACAAAAGCTTTGTATACGACCTGCACGTGCGTTTTTCAGTTTTGTCCATTTCTCTGCCGTCGTCAGCAAAACAACAGGGAGTTTAAGCAACGACAACGGCGACGGCTACGAGAACGTCACAAATTTGCATATTTAGTGGGTAAAAACCATAGCTTTGCACGCCCTGCACGTGCGTTTTTCACTTTTGTCCATTTCGTTGCAGTCGTCAGCAAAACAACTTGAACGTGAAATAGCCAAGGTTATGGTTTTATGAAGAACGTCAGCACTTGAGGATAAATTTTCATTTGCTCCCCTAAATTAAGTGCCGTTCAGACGAGTATCATTTCTGAGGAACTACCACACCCTTGTATTAAAAGGTTAAAATAGTCACTTACGTTTTTCACTTTTGCCCATTTCCGTCGTCTGCAAAATAGCCAAATTTGGTGTTTTATGAAGAACGTCAGCACTAGATGATAAATTTTCATTTTCTCCCCTATGAATAAACGCCGTTCCGACCAGTGTCATGTTTGAGGAACTACCACACCCTGTCATATTAAAAAGGTTGAAATAGTCACGAAGTGATTACAATAGCGTGAATTCAGTTATATTTTGAGATGACGTTCTCGTTGCCGTCGCCTTTGTCGTTGCTCAAGCTCCTTATTAATTCAACTGTATTTAGCGATTCTCTCAGCTCTTTCACGTTGTGCGCTTTACTTATTCAAAAACAACAGTGACAATGGCAAAGAATTCAAGTGCAACTATTACCGCACTGAAGAACGCTTCTTTAGTGCAGGAGTCGATGTCTTACTGACGCCTGTAAAGGAAGAAATCTTATCAAGACAATAATTTGCCATCGGTTGACATAATCTGTCATATTGCACGCACTCTCTGATTTACCAGTTAAGCACGCAACGTTGTACTGCTGTGCGGCTCATTAAATTTTGCTTGAATAAAAGTGTAACAAAGATCTTTCTAACTTCGTTTTTTCGTGTCGATCTGTAATTAACTGCTAATTGATGTTTTGTTTGTTTGTTTGTTTAGTTCGATTAATGGCCATTTTGCTTCATTCAAAGCGAGGTTTCTGAGGTATTTTTTCGTCGTCGGGACTATTTATTTCATTATTAACTACTGATGTGATTCTCAAAGCCCCTGTATACCAAGAAAATGATTTTAACATAAGTTCTTCAATATCTTTGTCACCTTATTACCACCAAGCAATTATAATAGAGAGATTTATCATCACATTTGCAAAGCCCTCCCAGGGGTCTTGGAGAACAAGGAAACAAGTACACGGCTAATTTGAACTGGATAACAGGGGAACAGTAACAATGTATCTTGGGGAATAACGGAACATAAAGAATTTTAGGGATCAAAATTAAAACCTGGGGACAAGTTTGCAAGTAATTTCGCTAACAAGGGAACACAAGCAAATTTTCATACGGAACAAGTCGGAAAAAGGACCCCCTGGGAGGGTCTCGTTTGTGGCCAACGGCGAACGTCATACTAAAATTTGCGTTTAGCGAAAATAGAAGAAACTTGTTTGATATTAGAATAAAAGAATAGTCCAGTTTCAAGTTCTCGATGACCGCTGAATAAAAACACTGGTCAGCCTCCATCTGGCCCCAGTCGTTCAAACGATGGATAGCGCTATCCGCCGGATAAATCACTATCCACTGGATAACTCATTTGGTTTTGCTAGCGTTTATCCACTGGACAGTGATTTATCCGGTGGATAGAGTTATCCATCGTTTGAACAACCGGGGCCTGAAGTGTATATATTCACAAATTCCAGCAAGGAGATGACTTGATTACTACTCTCTCTATTGTTTAGTTTCAAATTTCAGGCACCATCCTGCCGGTATTTGTGAATATCTTCACTTAAGGTGAAGGCTAACCTTGTAAAAATGCGTCCTTAGTGCTTTTATTCAGCGTTCATGGAGAACTTGAAACTGGACTATTTTGATGCCTTTGTGACCACTAGAAGCCCACCGTTTCAGGTTAACGCTATGCTATGATCTCGCAATGGTTACAAGAGCGTTCAATCAATCCGTTACGTTTTGCATCGCAGCTCACGTTCCCATATCGAACAAGCACAAGTGTAATAACTGTTTCATGTAAAAAAGAAAAAGAAATATTTGCTAATTTCAATTTGTAAAAAAATGATAATCAGAAAATTATTCAGTGACAGGTACCTTTCTGGCACGTATAATGGTTCATATCCCATGGCACTAGGCCAATCAAACCTGGTACTGCATTGTGCAACGAAGTAATATTCAGTAATAAAAAAAAGTACATTCTGTTGAATTTGCAAGTAATCGGCACTTTCATTAAAAGTGTGAGTTTTTCATGTACTAAGTGTTACAACTGTACGACACGTATGCCTTTACTCAGGAAATGAAGCTTTGACCAGTGCTTTCTCGGCCAGCCTTTATACAAGAGTACAGTGGCTGATAAAAACGTTGACAACACTATGTAAGACAGATTTAGTACCAGACCAAGTAAACTCAGTATCTCTTTAATTGTGACCTTCAAGGTGTTTTCAGTCTTAAATGAAATGCACTCACCTTTTACTTTAGTTAGTATTTCGATTGAGGGTTGAATTGAGGTCATGCAATGCTGCAATGTGATCTCATATTTGAAGACTGTGGAATGTTCCAAGGCAAGTTCATATAATAGCCACTCTTTCAGCTTCTTTCAGATTTGTGCCGGGTTTATTCAAGGTTATAAATAAAGCAGTCATGGGTATTTTTACAAATCACTGAGCCTTTGAACAAGAAAACAATAAAGGTAGTCTAAGAATATAATCTACAACAGTGAAACATACATAAGAAATATAAAAATTTGGGGAGCATAACAATACAATGAATAGACAGCATCAAAATACAGTGTTATTTAAAATATAATCAAGTATAAGATTATCTTGCTCTGGAATATAAAGTTAAGTTACTTACTGATGAACGTTCCAAGGAAAGCTCCACGAGTGGATATTAAGAACTAGTTATATATGAATTTCAAAAATTCACATTCAATATCCACCTCATAAAATTGAGGAGGGCATTGGGGTCTATTGCTTCTATATATTAAAGAGACAGAAGTCGTTGGAGCCACATAAGACATAAAAAGAACGACAAAGGAGTTCGGTGGAAAATTTTTATAGGAAAATCATTTCTAATTTTGCCTTCAAATTCTACACACTTTTCCCCACACAAACCCTTTTATGTTGGTGTTCAAATTACGTGACGTGCGGTGCTGTTTACGCTACAAAAGTCATCACAAATCGTAGAGGTTGGGATACCTGTGATATCAAATTCGCAAAACCGTCGTGTATTTTTGCCGAAAACAGAAAACCGAATGTTAAAAAAGGAAAAACCGCAAACCGCAACAGACACCAAAACCGAAGTTTTGCGGTGAAAAAACCGAAAAATGGCCAAAAAAGGAAGATCCCGACGCTTCAGTCCCTCATTAATTAACTCATTATTAATCGTGCTATCGTCGTCTTATGAAAGAAGCCTTTTCTGTGTCGATTATACAAGGGAAATACAATTTTCATTCGTTCTACTGTGACTAACCGACAGTAAATATAGTTTACGTCATAGAAAGTGCGGCGTACGGGGTTTTATTCACGAGTTGTTTGTGTCATTGTATTGTAAAATAGTTTTCTGAACGCAAATTAGAAACAAAAACTCACTAACAATAGAACCAAATGCAAATTTAATTTAATTCAATAACAAAGTACGATTTGCACGAGATGCACGAGATGCACGAGTGATTGGCATGGAAACGCCTTTACGCTATCGGTGATTGGTTATACTCCCACATGTGAAATAGCTGTACGCCATTCTGATTGGCTGTATAAGCCTTTTCCACATGTGAAAATAAAGCGTATAGATTTGTACAAATGAGCTTTATCGAATAAAATTCTCATGTTATGTGTAATAAAAATGGTCACTGTTATAATTTCACTGTAGGCCAAGTATATCGTTTTTCCAATTTTAACAGGGCACCAGAGGTCAGTTCGATCCTTGTTGGTGATTAGCCAATATAAAGATTAAGTAGCTGTTGTCTCAAATGGATAAGAATGTTTTGTCTGGATTGCTTTTCGCGTGACTGGTTTGCTGCCGCTTTGTGTTCAAGATGGCAGGGAAGTGTGCTGCAATGGGCTGTTGCTTTTCCTTCTTGGTGATAATAGGTTTGATACTCTGGTTTGCATTTCCGTGGTTGCTTGATCACCTGCCGGCAGGAAACACTCTCACTGTGTATCCAGCAGCTTATGACGAGACCTTCATCGATCGCGGATCCACAGTAAAATGCAACATTTTCAACATAACAGGATTTGGGATACCTTCGTTGCAGTCCTTCATACGGGCAACAACCACAAGGGAAGACCAAGATTTTATTTTAAATGGACTTGCGGTGTATTCAAAGCTCTCAAATGCATGCCAGCCGCTGGAGGATGTACGCAATGCACAAATTCAGGTCCTCAAAGTCGCTCTTGTTAGTCTGACAAACAACTATAGCTATAGCTTATGTCCTTTCGAGAAGCTGACAGTAAATGCACAGAACGCAGGGTACTCTGTGTTGATAATTTTTAGAAAAAACCAATTTGGTTTTCCGTCGATGATGGAAGAAATTTCTGCGTTTAAGCGCCTGATTCCGATTTTATCTGCTGAATGGTGTACACTATTCCCCACAGACCACGCGTTCCCTGGTGATATTAATTCTTTTTTGGCTTCTAACGACCGAACAAATGTGGAGATCCGAGTTCCACAAAACACCTTTGCACTGAAGAAAATGGGATCATATTTAAGACTACTTTATTTCTGGTTCCTCGTTGGACCGATAATAACTTTGGTTTGGCTGACACGTACAAAGAAATTCTGTTGCATGTCTGGAACTCGACAAGTAGGTGAAGGTCGTGCAGTAGGGAATGGAATTCATAGTGAAATGCGAAACATGGAAGAAGCTGCAAATAGTAACGAGGAGTCATTTTTGAACTCGGTTACTGAACAGAGAGTGGAGAATCAACATGGAACGGATGACAGTGAAGGACAGCCGCTGCTAATTGCTGCAAACAATGCCGAGTACACGAGACAGACTCAAGGTATTGTAAGACATGTTAACATTGTCAAAAGAATTCCTCGTAAAATTACTGCGGGTTTTTGTTATCTGATTCTCATTATAACAGCCCTTCCGGTTGGTATTTCCAGCGGAGGGTTATCATTTTTCAGATTTGATGAAGGTGAAATTAACCCGAGAACATCCTACCTTTATGACCTTTTTAACCTTTCTACTGAAATGGACAGCAGAAAAACAGAGGGATTCTATTTATATACATTATATTATAGAGACATAGAGACATTTCAGAATTTACTTTCCTTAGTTTGGTCACCTTTTAAGATCTTTTATTTTTTTATGTATAGTTGGTTCGCCTGTAAAACCACGTGGACCGTTCAAACCGACATTTCAAAGCTGATTCGGGGTGACTGGTTCGCTTCAAACATTTCTTTGTTGATTTTAGGGATATTAGTACCGTTTTGTTCTTCAACAATGTCTTATCTTTATTTTGCAACATACGACACAGTGTGCACTGTCTGCAATGGACTTTTCATAATCATCTTAAACAAACACAAATTTGTGTCGCGGTATGTTTTCTTCATCAGTGTTTGCATGATTTTTGCTTATCTTGAGAGTAATGTCGTGGCTCTGTTTTATTTTGCACTCAATTCGCAAGGATCCTTAAACAACCTAAAACTCACAGCTCTCCGCACTCTGGCAATTGGCCTGACTTTGTCTACAAGTTTTAGTTCTTCCATGCACATCATTCGGAAACTTGTCAAGCCTGAGGAATCGCTGTTTGAAAGTCTTTCAGAAAAATAAACAGAAGCCACTTTTTACACAAATTCAGCTTGTTACATAGATATTGTATGTAGCGCAGCCTCGTGTGGTCACAAGTCGCAGCCTTTGTTCTCGCCCAAAGGCAGCCTAAAAACAAGTTCAGTAACCCCCAAAAGTGAAAGACTTGTTGTTACTGGTAGGAATGACAAGTTTGTTTTTTTAGAACTATCAGTTTATTGCTTGTATTTACGCAAGTAGGTTCTACAGGGCAAACACGGAAAGAGGAGATACAGCTGAGGCTAAGTATGATGATCATTGTTATTGTTAAGGGAGTCTTTATAAGCGAGTTGATGATTTATTGGTTCGCCAATGAAGTATATGGTGCTATAACTCCACCACTATGTTATTTATAAATAGCCAACGAGGCGTGTAGCGCCGAGTTGGCCCTATTACCAATCACGTATCCAACAAAGGCGAATGGAATAGTTGTTTTATTAAATTCTCAACCTTCGGTTTTGCTTAATTTTAAGTTTAAGAAACGACCGGAAAGTGATTTTATGCTGAGAGACATTTGCCGCATTCATTTCCACATAAGGTCAAACGCAGGTATAATGCCTGATAACCGAGATCCAGTGAGCCAATGATAAACTAGAATTGCATTATCAGAGGTTGAGACTTTAATAAAGATTGTTTGTCTTGTACTTTTAAAGATTAACTTTTTCTGCATCTGTTTTGAATATTGGAATTAGTTTAATAGTTTGCCTTTATGATCAATGGCTTTTTTAAGTCTAGCAAATTTTGGAACAAGAAGCTCCGGTTCATTGAACAAAATCACGACTTAGCCATTTTAATCAAAGCCCCAAGCTATTTTCGTTTAAATAACTAGCCCAGCAATCTTAAAATGCTCTCTTAGTTTCCTAATTTACTTGGAAATTGGTAAAGAAACCGATGACAAATTTATGTTTAGGTTGATCAATGAAATGTAATAATTACATCTTGTTGATGCCAATACTTCGATTTCGTCAGTGATAATTTTTAATTACATCCAAGTCATGCATGTTTGATGTGCATCAAAATGAGAAAGTACAATCTTTCTCGTGGTGGAACTTCTTGTTTTAATTTTGAGGTGAATAGTTCAGTGACACTTAAGGCATGATAACTTAGACTTCTATTAGTACATCATAGACGAGCATTCTGTGGTCATTACAGTAGACCAGGGTGCAATAGCCATATTATGATATTTTAAGTAAAACTTTGGAAATAAAGTGGTAGATTTGTTGCTTTATCTTTGTTCAGTGAGAAGCTTTTAAGTGACTACCAGGATCTTTAGACTATCTTGTTTTCCCTTTTTTCTTTTTTTTTTTTGCGATCCCTGATGATGGATACCCACTGTAAGTGACTACACCCCATTTTAGTATATGAAAGCTCGCATATCACAGGTGGCCCAAGCTCACGATGCTAGTAGGTGTTATTCTTTTAATCTTGAAACGTGACACGTTTGCCGCCTACATCTACTAATAAATAACGACCGAGTTGGATTACGCGAAACGTGACTCTCGCCTTGCAGCATATGGAGGTATTGTGTTACAACGGTTTGACTTTATGAAAGTTTGTATGGGGAAAAACGGTAATCGGCATTTAAGCCTAAATTTTGATATTTTTGCAATAAAAATGGCTCACGTCAATGTCTTGTTGTCTTTTCTATCTTCATCTTGCTTCTCAGCTCGATCCGAAGCTTTTTAAGCGAGTTATGGCTTTTTGGTTTTCCTGTTCTAAGAAAGAGGAAAGGCTACACACTCTATTCGGGACTGACCCCCGCTCGAAGCCACTAAAAGCGTGCTAGCCGCCCCAATTCCTCTGCAGAATCATAGTACAGAGTTAAGCGCTCCCTTTCAGTTAAACTCCAAGCCATATTCATCTCCACAGCACACGCTACAAGGTTCTGAATCGAAGAAAGCTAGCCATCCTGACTGAGTGGTGATGCTGTTGGCACCTACCATGGAAATCTTCGAAGTCCGAGTGGAATGCCGGGCTAACAAACTGACCCTGACCAGGGGAAGGGAGCGCACAGTTCAAAACAAGCAATGTACTTTGAGGAGAGGAGAGAGAGAGAGAGAGAGTTTCAAGTTCAGTTAAAATGATAAATTTTTCATCTTCCCAACCACTATCTCATACACTAGTCCATAAACAGGATAGTCATTTCCAAAGTCGTCCATTTCATGCAGCCTCAAGACACAACCAGGTCTGCACTCAATGCCATGAATCTCAACATGTTTAACCCTTTAAAATGAAAGATAATTAAGTTAGACCAGTCACCATATTACTTTAGGTTGGTCAAGACTATTTTGGGTCCAAATATAGAAGTGAAAAGCAAATTGTAAAAGGAAAATTACCTGCTTCCCACAAATCTCTCAGGAATATCCTCCAATCCAGCAGCAGTACTAATTAGCTGAGCCTGGGGATGGAATATTCTGGGGATGCTGTCTCAGAACCTAGAAGGACATGTCAAACATTTGAACCTCTGTGATCTGATTAAATATGGAATTAAAAGACAACAAAATTGGCTTACCTGTGCAAACATTATATAATTGGAGTTCGTTTGGCCCATAGATGTCAACAGATTCCAGCACATGCCTCTGAATGTATAACAAAAAAAACAAGAGACCAGTGAAGACCAGTGAAGCCAAAAAAAAAAAAGAGAATTACAATACCAAACCGCACTGTCGCATGTGTAGAGGGACACTGAGAAGTCCGTGAAACGTTAATATTTCCTTATTTCAGTTAAATTCAACTCTCATTTTGACATTTTGACATAACATAAAATCATGCTGCAGATACTGCAATGACCTCTTATCTACCACAGTGTATCTGCAGAGAATTACAGTGGTTTCACCCACAAGGCGATTCGCCCACTATTCTCACTGCATAATTAATTAGCTCATGGCGGAAGTTTTCATCATGCGTTCGAATTCCCCCGCTTCCGAGCATGCTTATTACGGTGTTGATGCTTTGCGGTCTTAGAGTATATATTTTGTCGCCCCGCCTGAAAAGTGGTCATTTTAACCGTACTCCGGGACGACGGCCAACTCTCGCGTCTGTTCCTTGCACAGTCAACCGCCACCAGCATAGATGGCAGAACATCGTCTTCCCCGTCCACCCGCTCCCGTCGCTGCTGCAATCGTGGAGCATGCTGCCGTTGAGCCACCGCCAGTTGTAGAAGAACCGCCTGTTGTTGATCCGGTTATCGCACCTCCCCCGGCTCCAGTTCTAGCGGCGGACCCGGCCCCGGCGGTTGAAACCATGGAAGAGGTAATTTTCCTAGTAATTTTGCTGACCCATAGCCAGGTTTACGTTTTTTATCGTGTTTTACCCGCTGTCTGTCGCTTTAGTGCCTGCGTTTGTCTCCGGTTCATTTGTATTTTCTTTCCCGGTTCTTTTGTCTTGGGTTTGTTTCGGTAAACCTGTATACTCCTTTTTGTTTTTGGAACTATTGTTTCATGCTCTGTATTGTTTTAGGGCTTTTGTTTCCTCGTGTTTTCGCATGCCTCCGTGGCCCTCTGTTGCGTTTTTTAGCTTCCACACTTTAAGTTATGTAAATCTTTGGTTTTAGTTCTTTTGCATACGTTTTCCACTAGTCTAGGCTATTTGTTTGTTGCGTGGCGTTTCTAGCGCCGTACCGCCGGTTTAGGCAATTGCGTGGACTTTGCTTTGGTATTCCACCAGTGAAGGCAACGTGTTGTTGCATGGCTGTTGTTGTATTCCGCTGGTGAAGGCGACCTGTTGTTTTGGCGCTGTTTCTTACGAATACCGCCGGTGAGGACAACATGCTGTTTGTTGCGTGACCTCTGGTCAAGTCAACGTATCGTTGAGTAACTATTTGCGTTTTCCACCGG
>OX421456.1:29621469-29638969 GCA_949126865.1 Montipora capitata
CGATGGGGTAATGAGTATGCAGTGAGGATATTATACTATTCTCACTGCATAATTAATTAGCTCATGGCGGAAGTTTTCATCATGCGTTCGAATTCCCCCGCTTCCGAGCATGCTTATTACGGTGTTGATGCTTTGCGGTCTTAGAGTATATATTTTGTCGCCCCGCCTGAAAAGTGGTCATTTTAACCGTACTCCGGGACGACGGCCAACTTTCGCGACCCGCCCACCACCCCTGGTGGCGGTTGACAGCACTCTACGTTTATCCTCGTTGCATGCCTATTGCCTCAGCAGTCGCGAACTCTTCCCATAACTTAACCTTTCGCGATGGGGTAATGAGTATGCAGTGAGGATATTATACTAGGTGATTCGCCTACAATCGAGAGGTTTTGCACACACATCTTATGAAGGAAAGAAACCCATCGAAATATAACGGTTATAAAATATCGCAACATAATTCACTAGTAATGCTTTTCTGGCAAAGGTATTTCTGCCTGTTTCTCTCTACAGAAAAGCGGGTGCATTCGCTAAGCCGCGAGATTTGTGGGTGTGCATTAATGAGTTTTGGGTGTTTCCCCTTTTTCTAGAGGAAGTCTTATGCAGTGAACGGCGAAAAGCAAAGGTAATTTTCTTTTGACAAACTACTACTTTCCGCTACGACTTTACGATGGAAAGTCGTCTCAGACTAATTTGCCGGTATGAGTTAAGCCAATCTCGACCCCGAGCTCCTCTCTTCCCTCAGTCAGGAACTCTGTTCTTTCCGATGTTGATTTTTCCTACTCTGTCGCTGCACGTTTTGATAATTGCGACTGCGCGTTTTTGTACATTTTTATATACATTATCAACACTTATATTCATTTTATACGTTTTTCTTGTACATTATTTCTGTCTTTTTTGTTTGTAATTATATTTTGTCTTTGTTATTCTATGTTGTTATTCTTGCTTTTCAATTATATTTTGTTACTCCTAGTATGTCAATCAAGCGTATCTGTATCTTGTATATATTGTTAATCTTTTGTATATTTTTTAGAGTTGAGGGCCACATGTTAGAAAACTGTTTCAGGTTAATGTGTTACCCTCGTTAAGTAAAGTATTGGATTGCATTGCATTGCATTGCATTGCATTGCATTGCATTGCATTGTATTGTAGTCAAGAGTAGAGCTCTGGAAAATCCTGAAACAGTGTCTTCTCATTGGGATTAATGAGAAGACATTAGTTAATTCTGATGAAATATAAAGTGTTACACGGCTAACTTCGCTTCCATGATGTCACGTTAAACCTAAAGAGGGCGACTGTCTTGTCGTACTCTAACTGAGAGCAATGCTAGTCTTTGAAGGAGTACTATCGCAGTTTCGTTTCCTTCTGGTATTTTCATTTTACTGAATGATGGTCCACATTCTGTTGATTATCAAGATTCATGTTCGTGGACTTCGTTATCGTGTTTAATCCGTGGCCTTCCCCGCAAGCACAGGTCTCTTTTGTGTTTGCGTTCGCTGGGTTGACGAGTACGGGAAAGAGACCTCTTCTATGGGTCAAAGCTCACTGTGTTGAGCATGCGCAGTGGTTACTTAGCGACCCAATCCTCACGTGATACTTCATGTTGTGTGGGCTCACTTAACAAAAAGCGGAATCACTGTAAAGTAATTCGCGAGACAAAGCAAGCTCTTGTCACAGTCAACAAACAAGTCATGGAGCATGCGGTTTGAAGAGTGTCCGCGTCCAAGGTCGTTGACTGCGGTTGGATTAAAGTGGGTTTCGACCCACGCTCATTTCTCGTACTCGTCAGCCCAGCGAACGCAAAAAGAAAAGAGGCTTCTGCTAGCAGGAAAACCGTGGCTTTTTGTGAAATAAAAGAAACTAAGGGTCATAAACGTACCTTACGGCCTTCGATTTCTGTTAATGATAGGTGTATGCAAGAAAAGGGGAAGTGAAACGGTATTACCACACTAAAGAGAGAAATGGGAAACATTCGCTTGCTATCGCTTAACTTATTTATCTCATAAAAAAAAATCGACAGCAAATTACTTTCTTTTCAAGTATATAGAGTTCGGGAGTGATTCCGTGATTCACGAGCGAATCGAATACTATATAGACCGAATGCATAAATAGCGGCCAAAAACGTATTCTTTTGTTTATGTGCTAATCAGACTGTCTCACTAGCCTCGCTCTCAAGCAACCTTTTTTTTTTGTATTTTGTCCATGCAAACAAGGCTACAATACTCTTCACATTTGTTGGAACACCCACACCCGTTTCCCCCTTCCTCCAATGTTGATTTAAAAAACTACTAGTAGTCGCCCGAAAAATTCTCACACAACATTGAATTGGGGGAAGGGGGATGTGGTATAAGCTACGATCTTGTAACACGATGATTCTGACCATTCGTTAAGTGTTCCAACTAAATATGTATAGTATTGTAGGTATCGGAGAGGCTGAACATTTACGCACGCATGCGCTGACGGAATGTTTGAAGACGAGACGAGAAAAATATGCAGTACCTCCAGACGTGGCGCTGGAGCGTCGTACCAAACGAGTCATCCCGGGATTTCGACCCGTGCGATCGCTTTTGGACGCAGTTGGCCCTTCGCTGCTTTCTGCTACCGACCTCGCCTCCCGGTACAGCATTGAGGGAGGGATATGTCGGCCCCTAAACCATATGAGACAAATCCCACGCCTACTCACAGCTCCAAACCGCCCTTGTCATTACAATTTGACGTAAGAGTTCGATGGCTTATATATTCAAGAGAAAAGTCATTTTATCTGTCATATGGTAAGCACTGGAGTCGCAGATTACAAAGTGCACGCATGCGCCCTGCCGAAGGTAACATACATGCATGCATAAAACTTTATTTCATCTCGAATTTCAGAATAATATCTTCGAGACATTACAGCTAACATACATAATATATACAGATACATAACTAAATATTAAATAATATTTAAAGATATATTAATCAAAACGAAAAGCCGCTGTACAAAATCCGGCCCTGGATTAGTTTAAAACCAGTAAACTCAGTGGTACGGGAAAAATCAGGTAGCGCATTTCGCAACGTACTTAGCTAATACGTAAGAAAAAGAACTAAGACCATAACTGGTTGTTCTAGGTTTATTGAGGGACAGAATGTAATTTCCACGAAGATCATGCATAAGAAGAAAACGGGAGAGAAAACGTATTTTTCATATATGCAGGACAAGCCTTTTCTTTTTTAACTACTTTTATACAATAATATGAGGAAATTTTGAATGCGCTTATTGCATAGAGATGTAGAGTTTGACTTAAGTGGTACGTAAGAGGACAGGTAATCGCAAATATAAATCTCATTACTCTCTTATTTACATTATACCGTTTCTTTGACAAGAAATTACTAAAGGCCAGGCCGAATTTCCTATGATAAAAGGTTTACGTTAACAGCACGCACCTTGGCTACTCCTTAGTATCCGCCTAGAAATCTTCTTCTCGCTACTTTTTTCTCATTTGATGAGGACCAGTCTCCGCTTGCCTCCTTCATGCCCAAAAGGAATTCTGGGTAATTCGGCCGTTCCATGACAAGGGAAGACCCCCGATTCTCATTTCATAGATTTTCTTATGAGTGTGGAGCCACCCAGTCCTACCGGCAAAATACAGCATCGATTGAAGTTTTTAGCTTTCAAAACTTGCTCAAATTGTATCGGTAGGTTCTGGAATTCGTCCACAGAAAGGCCAGAGAGACGACTTTACTGGTGCTGTCAACCGCCATGTTTACAACAGAGCAATTTAGGCGTTCCAGTCTGCATGAAATCATCTCTCACCTATGTCTCGAGAAGACCAGACACGCACGGTTCTTACGTTACGTTTATGCCCCTGTAGAATCAACCGAAATCTCAACTCCTTGTCAAAAGTTAACCAGCATCTTAATATTTTTGGTAGGCTACAATCCTCGTCACATTTGTTGGAACACCCATCGCCGTTTCCCCCTTCCTGAATGGGGGAAGGGGGATGTGGTATAAGCTACGATCTTGTAACACGATGATTCTGACCATTCGCTAAGTGTTCCAACTAAATATGTCTAGTATTGTAGCTAGTAAGTCTAATAAGCACAAAAGCAAAATAATATTTATGCATTCGGTCCATGAAGGGCCATTTGACAATATCATCAACTTAAATTTGCGCCCTCTGCATACAGACTCCTGCTACCATAAATGCGGCATTTCGGGATGGAAAATTGAACCATAAATGCCTTCATGGGACATTGATTTCGACAAAGGAAATAGATAACGATAATTTTGTAGTCAGTTGTAACAAGAGATTATGAAGGTAAGAGAAGTAACCCCTCATACTGGCCTTATTCCCATCGTAATCCCTCTTAAGTTATTTTTAGATCTCCTGCGAGATCCGGTATTCCCACGAGGGTTAACTGATAGCCAATCACATGTCCCCATTTTTACCAATGTTCACAGCTCATGCAATGATTCGCGTCGTTCGCGATTTACCATGAAACAAAAATGGCGGAGGATGTTAAGACAAACGCGTACATACATTTTGTGGAAGAACGTGACTTGTTGACTACAGAATTAAGCGATTTCAATGACTTATGTTTTGAAACCTGTATCTTGGAACGAACGAGTTATGTAACCGACAGGATTTTGGACAGAATGGCAAATGGAAGACTATAGTCGATAAGTACGATCTCTTTGACTTTAATTAACGCATTCTCGGTTTCCTTTGCGGGATTAAAATATGATGACTTAATTCTTATATGTTGATAAAGAAGGCAGATAGAGCTCTACAACAGTACCAAACATGAAAGGAAAACTTGAATCAAGCGTCCGATAAAAATTTTTGAACCCGTGTGATCGGATTCAAGTGAATTTGCAAAGCACGTATGTTAAATATATCTGTCTCCTTAAAAAAAGATTTAACACGGTTTCGTATAAGGCACAACCTTGAATATGGTATCATTGAAAACTAGACAATTAAGCAATTTCAGTTAAGATGTTTGAAACCTGTATCTTGAAAGGACCGAGTTTTATAAGCGACAGAATTTTGTGAACATTGGCAATTCGCAGACTACAGTCAACAACTAATACATCGCTGACTTTGTTACATGTAAGCCGTCACAATATTTGACAGCTGGCGATACATCGTCATTTTATACAAAATATACGACCTCCTGAAGGAAACTACATCAAGGTAAAAGGCAATATCCTTCGTCCATATATATTCAGTATGTTGTGATCTCATTTTTAGCGCAAATCTTAATCTTTTTAGCACATCCAGGAAGTCGAAAGTCCTTTTTTGTTGATTGCAGGTAGTAATATCCTTTAGAAGTTAGAAAGCGACAAACTTTTCTCGCAGATACAGCAATTATAGAAACCCCGTATTCTTCGCTCTTGTGGGCCTCCCTTGCATTCTTTGACATTATTAACTGTCATGGTCGTCCGATCCTCAGTTAAACAATGGCTGGATAGGCATAATTCACCATAACCAGCTGCTGTTCACCAAATTTGGAAAGAAACTTCGTCATATTGAATCAATGACGTCAAAAGTGCAGCCCGCTGCAGATTATTGAACCGATGACCGAAGAAAGCTGGGGACGAGATTGTGTTATTTTTGTTGAGCAGAAAAATGGCTGCGAGTAGGTTTAGAAGTTTGAGCGAAGAAAATATGTTGAATGAATAATAAAGCAATTATTGAATTCGGCTTTCGTAGAATATGAAGAATTCTGCAGATCTCGGAGGATGTTATCCACCTCGGCCTTCGGCCTTGGTGGATAACACCCTCCTCGACCTGCAGAATTCTTCATATCCTACTCAGCCTCATTCAATAATTGCAAAATATTTACATTCAATGTCCAATTCATAAAATGAATAAATAAGCAGACAAACAAACAACCTTTACTGTTCATTTGTGAATTCCAGACGGTGAGAGATTTGACGAGAATGTTTGTAGCATGAAATCACGCCTAAAGCCATGTCTGTTTGAATTCACTGAATTGGCGAAGAAACGATCTGAAATGCATGATTACGTTACTCATATTTGATGAGGACATTGGGGTATATTCTATATATTAAAGAGAGAGAAATCGTTGGAACAGAAACTCCATGAAATTGCCTCAAATCGACCTAGAAGCCACAAGACACAAAAAGAACGACAAAGGAGTTCAGTGGGACAATTTTATGGAAATATCATCTCTAATTTTGCCTTCAAATTCGATACACTTTTCCCCATACAAACCCTGTTCATGTTCAAACAAGAGGCTCTAAGTAGCCTAAACTCATGCGCTGCCAGGTTATTTGTACTTTTGTTGACAGTTTAATAATAATAATAATAATAATAATAATAATAATAACAATAATAATAATACTAATTTTAATAATAATTTTAATAATAATAACTTTATTGTACACTACAAAAAAAGGTGTATAGGTGTTACAAGAATCTATTTGAGAGAAGTTGCTCTTTATCGTGTGAGTTCATTGACCTATACTTTACATCTTTATTTGAAAGTGTCTTTTTTTCGATGGGTCCATAGACTTGTTCTTTTCAAAACAATTTGAAGGAAGTTCTTATTTTTTCTCTGGATCCATTGGGCTGTAAATTTCTCTCCTCTTTCTTCCAGTTTGCTGCAATTTCTGAAGTAGATTTATCCTTTCTTATTATTTGTTTCCTTTCTATGTAATCGCTAGTTATTGTCCTTCAGTAGCATTTGGAGTAATGATTGTTAGGCCTCATTCGAAGTTGCAATCATTTCCTTTCTATATTTGATAATTCACATAAACATCTAAGAAATGCAACCTCATAGTTTGTTTAAAAACAATTAAATTTACTTTGAATAATAGAACAACAGAGATCAATAACAGAATCTACATTTAAAAATACTTTTGTTACATTTTTTTGGTTCAGAACCATTGTATACAAAAATGTGGTAGCTCATCTTTTGCTTTGCATACCACTGGAAAACACAACTAATGCAGTAGCTAGAAATTCACATAAAAAAGCCTGTACCGCTTTCCTTATTATCCAAAATGGCAATTTTAAGCTGTTGTTTACTGGGAACCACATTACAAGATAAATTTCCCTGACATCTTGCTCTATGAATAACTTTTACATTGCCAGCGGCCTACATCTAATTTCTTTAGAAAATCAGAAATAAAAACATATTTTGCTGGAGTAACATTTCTGACAAATTGCTCTTCCATGCTCAGTGATACTATCAACTGTTTGAGAGGTGCAATAGTTACAAGACTTTTGAGGTGGAAAAGCAAATAGAATAAAATGACACAGCAGAACATTCTTTGCAGGAACAAAGATAAACATCATTTAAGTGCTCCTAGGGTCTAAAATTTTGGTTTCGAACATATAATGAATGAACAATGCTTCCACTGTTGCTTTTAATAATGTTAACACACTTTAACCTCATAAGTAACAGATGTTTCTGCACATATATTCTGAAAATGTTGTACCAAATGCATTAATGAATCTATTTCAAGTGAAGTACATGTAGCAAATGGGTCCCATACCTAATAAATCTCTGCCATCAGAGTAAAAAATTTTACACCTCCCATATTAGGCAGACAGTAACGCGTTCCAAACTAAATTGTGGCATTACATTTTTCAAAATTTCAGACTAATTACTTAGATTCAGTCGGAAAATAGCTTATTCTAACGGGTATTCCTGTAATTTCTGTCGGATTAATGAATTTAAAGCAAGGAATCTTAGGGGTTTCTCCGGAAAAAAGGGTAAAAATGTCAAAAACGTACATCAAGATATTACACGGAGTTTGAAAATTGCTTCCTTAAAGAGGAGAGAATTTTCTATATGCAGTCGTAATCTCAAAATCGTGTTAAAATTGAGCAGAAAGAATTCTTGTTACCGTCGGATGCCCAAATTTTCTAAGAGCAAATCACTGGTTCTATTTTATCTCGAGATTTTGGGACGATCGTAACTCGGAAATAATAAGGAATAGCTTCTTCGAAGCATTGCGACCGCCAACCTTTGAATTTCGGAGCCCCAAAACCACCCAAAGAAGTTTCCGAATTTCGGAAGCCCAAAACCAGCCAAAGAAGTTTCCAAATTTCGGAACCCCAAAACCAGCCAAAGAAGTTTCCGAATTTCGGAACCCCAAAACCAGCCAAAGAAGTTTCCGAATTTCGGAACCCCAAAACCAGCCAAAGAAGTTTCCGAATTTCGGAACCCCAAAACCAGCCAAAGAAATTTCCGAATTTCGGAACCCCAAAACCAGCCAAAGAAATTTCCGAATTTCGGAACCCCAAAACCAGCCAAAGAAATTTCCGAATTTCGGAACCCCAAAACCAGCCAAAGAAGTTTCCGAATTTCGGAACCCCAAAACCAGCCAAAGAAATTTCCGAATTTCGGAACCCCAAAACCAGCCAAAGAAATTTCCGAATTTCGGAACCCCAAAACCAGCCAAAGAAATTTCCGAATTTCGGAACCCCAAAACCAGCCAAAGAAATTTCCGAATTTCGGAACCCCAAAACCAGCCAAAGAAGTTTCCGAATTTCGGAACCCCAAAACCAGCCAAAGAAATTTCCGAATTTCGGAACCCCAAAACCAGCCAAAGAAATTTCCGAATTTCGGAACCCCAAAACCAGCCAAAGAAATTTCCGAATTTCGGAACCCCAAAACCAGCCAAAGAAGTTTCCGAATTTCGGAACCCCAAAACCAGCCAAAGAAGTTTCCGAATTTCGGAACCCCAAAACCAGCCAAAGAAGTTTCCGAATTTCGGAACCCCAAAACCAGCCAAAGAAGTTTCCGAATTTCGGAACCCCAAAACCAGCCAAAGAAATTTCCGAATTTCGGAACCCCAAAACCAGCCAAAGAAATTTCCGAATTTCGGAACCCCAAAACCAGCCAAAGAAATTTCCGAATTTCGGAACCCCAAAACCAGCCAAAGAAGTTTCCGAATTTCGGAACCCCAAAACCAGCCAAAGAAATTTCCGAATTTCGGAACCCCAAAACCAGCCAAAGAAATTTCCGAATTTCGGAACCCCAAAACCAGCCAAAGAAATTTCCGAATTTCGGAACCCCAAAACCAGCCAAAGAAATTTCCGAATTTCGGAACCCCAAAACCAGCCAAAGAAGTTTCCGAATTTCGGAACCCCAAAACCAGCCAAAGAAATTTCCGAATTTCGGAACCCCAAAACCAGCCAAGGACGTTCCCAAATTTCGGAACCCCAAAACCACTCAAAGACATTTTGGAATGTAATTTACCTTCAAATCTCCTTATTAAAAGACCGATTACAACGATTAAGACTTAAATTTGGTTTTATCAACGTAAATTGGCCACCGTACAGAGATTCTAAAAGCTGACGTTTCGAGCGTTAGCGTTAGCCCTTCGTTAGCCCTGCGTTAGCTCTTTTACTACTTTCACGCACATTTCCCGTACCCTCTTGCTTCATAAATTTTTCAGCTGTCAGTAAAAAAAAATGCCAGTTACTGCTCTCAGTTTCCACGCCAGCACTCACTTTCACACCGTGAAACTCCTAGTCTCAATCTGTATGATAAAAACCATGATTTTGGCAACGTGAATCAGTTTTGTTTTATTATTTTTAACTCAATTCTTAACCACTAGAACTGCAATGCTGGGTAGTTGTCACAGAAGTACACAACAGAGAAATAAGTTAAGTTTTCATGACAGAAAGAATGCTGCCGTTTGGCGCTGGCACAATCATGACACTTAATCGTCTGAGTACACAAGTGAAATCGAGCGGATAACTTCGAACATCAGCCAGCATAGATTCAGTCTTATTGGAATCTGCAAATATTTCTGGATATTTGTGTTTGCAACAAACGGCATACTGACTATACTCTAAAAATGCTGCTTTCGGGCCCCGAATCAACCAAAAAACAACTATCAAATCAAATCAGTTTAAATTGTTTTAATTATGAAACGCGTTTCTCTCAGATTACCTTGAATCGCTCGTCTTTCTTGTCACTTCTTGAAGGGGAAATCACGGTTCAGAACATCACCAAGCTCTTTGCCATCCCTCTTTGGAGGACGGTTAGCGGAGTTATCAATAACAATTGTCTTATTTTCATTTTGAACAAAATACCACTTGGTCTCACAAAGTTGCAAATGCCCACCGGTAGTCATCATCAATGATATTAGTTGAAAATCTTGAGAGGCCAAAAGAGCGTTGGAAACTAGGATTATTTTATCTGCACGGATCTGCTGATGCACGAGCTTCTTGATGGGACTCTCAAATCATACAAACGAGCCATCGTGCTATCCGCCCGTTTCAGGAGTTTTCCTTTGGGAATAACATTCATCTGAATGACCGTCGGTGAGTTAATTCAAATGTCAAGATAACCGGAAATTACTGATTTAGTGACCGTGAAATTAAAAACTAGCGCACAGCCCTGTTCATCATTAAAAGTGTGAAAGCTACAATAGATTCCTAGAAGTTAATAAACCCTAAAAAGAAAGGCAAAAGGCAAATTGCATTAAGTTTCTACTCTTTTCTTATGCTGTATAACGCTTTTTTCATAGTACCAGGGCCGCTTTCGTGGATGACAAATTGATTCCAGTTCATTTTCCCCACAGGTCTTTTATCCTCATGGGAGAGTGACACCTTTTACAAGGTCAGCCAGCGCTAAACGAAATATTCAAAGAGCCCCCCTTTTTATCTTACAAAAGAGGAAAATCCCTCAAATACGTTTTTATAGTCAGAGCTAAAATCGAGAAGGAAATAGAAAAACATTTGCGAGTCGATGGAGTCGTGCTGGCCCATCAACACCTACCGCACTGTTTATCATTGTGCATTCGCATTCAAAAACCGGATGACACATTGAAACTTGCCGCCCAGTTTAGTTCACATCACGTCGTTGAAATTCAATGCTACAATACGGAAAAAGACCTCGTTTATCGTCCTGTAATAGCCCTGCTACTGTAGTGATCTTTTCAATCCTCATTTCGTTGATGGAATTAGTGAGGAGAGAGGAAGCAGATCCGGTCTTGTCTCAGTGCTTGTAGCCCAGATCGGTTGTGTTTCTCGGCTCTTGTAAATTCGGATACTTTGAATAAGATACGATGACAAGCAAGTCGCCGTGATCGAGTTGCACATCATCTATTGCGCTTTCAGTCGACAAACAAAAAGATTGATTTGAACAGGCTAAAGGAAGATATGGTCAGGTATCCCACAATTTTATAGTTCAAGATGTTTCGATCAAAGTCAGCAATGGTGAGATGACAAAAAGGGAGTTCACTTTACCCCAGAAGTGACTAGCACATGGCATTTAGATGACAAAGAAGACAGCGCGAACTCGCGTCATTAGTTCAGTCGATGCTGATTTAGAAGAGGCTATAATTCCACTTGCCATCGAATGATCTTCAGTGCAGACCGCTCTTGAAAAACTCATCGCGGATTAGTTGGATGACATACCTGAGGTGAGTTCATACAAAGATGCGAATATATTCCCCTTCATTTAGAATAACAATGAACAAAGAATTTCAGTTGTAAAGGCCACACAGGCCTACACATTTGAAAGACTGAACTGGAAATTACAAGACAAGATCATGTTTAAGAGGCAACTATTTTGTTGAAAGTTCAAGATAAGATATACAATATTTTCAAGAAATGGTGTTATTTCAGATAATGGTGGCTAAATAAATTTTCATTGCAGAGAAACTAAGCAAGGACGTGACAAAGCTGAATTTGCAGACCAGCTAAGAGAGAGAGCTGCTTTGTTTGGAGGCACCCAGTAACATAATTATATGCATTTTTATGTCAATATTTAATTGTTTTTTTCTTTAAAAAGGAATTTCACCCCTCAAACTGTTTTGAAAACATATTAAAAGCGGTCTCTAAACGCATTCCAAGTTAGTAAACATCGTTTTTTTGTAGGATAAGAGTTGAGGGGTCCGAAATTCGGAAAAACCTTTCAAGTTAAGTGGTATAATCATCGTTTTTTCTCGGAGAAGAGTCGAGGTTCCGAAATTCGGATGGCATTCCAAGTAAAGTAGTAATCATCATTTTTTTGTCGAATAAGAGTTGGGGGTCCGAAATTCGGAGGGCATTCCAAGTAAACTAGTAATTGTCGTTTTTTACTCTGATAAGATTGAGGGGTCCGAAATTCGGAAAGCCTTTCAAGTTAAGTAGAAATCATAGTTTTTTGTCGGATACGAGTTGAGGGTTCCGAAATTTGGAAGGCATTTTAAGTTAGGTCGTAAGCATCGTGTTTTTTGTCAGATAAGAGTTGAGGGGTCCGAAATTCGGAAGACCATTTCAATGTAAGTTGGTAATGATCGTTTTTGCATTGAAAAGTGTAAGGGGTATCCGAAATTCGGAACGTCTTTTTGTAAATACTAAACTGTGTTCTAGTATAGTTAGGTTTGCTCAATGGAAGAATAAAATGGTGATTTTTGACCGAATTGTGTTTTTTTAAATCGTGACTCGTGTAAACTTGACGGAGACCTTAATTTTCTCCGATGGAACACCCATCTTTGCTTGGATTGGCAAAATTCCTCAGTGCGTTATGGTTGTTCTGCACCGAATTTCTCTAAAATGTAATGCCACAAATTAGTTTGGAACGCGTTCAGTATATTGCTACTGTGTAAAGTTCAAGTGTTAAAATATATGCATGATAATTATCCATGAGCAAAGAATCAAAGGCAGCTGACATTGATATAACATAAGGAAAGTCTGAAATTATAGAAAGTGCACTATTTAGCAAACCACTATAACTATCACTGTAAGTCAACTGATAATTAATGTAGGTTAAGTTATAACCATAACAGGCAAATCAGTTATTAATAGGAGTCCCTGTTTGCACGATTGTGACAAAGCTGAATGTATATTATTCCCAATGTTTATAATTTGAACCAAGTCAGCTGAAGAGGTTATTGGATTCCTGAAATTTTAAACAAGTCCCGACAGAGACATTGCCACACGTTGTGTGCCTGCATTTGCCGTACCAAATACTTCAACATTACCTTGACTGTATGGTGCGGCAATAGTTTTAGTTGGATCAATTCCTGGACCTGGGTTGTTTGTACGTCATTTGCGAGTCGAATTAACTCAGGAATGTAAAAGCGATACAAATAGATCTTTGTAAAGCCACAGATGATTAATTTGTTACATTTCATAAATGCGAACCAAACTTTTCAATACTGGCAAATAAATGGCCTCTAAGTAAAACATAACGACTCTGAGATGATTGAGCAGGTTAGATAGTGTACTGTTGTAATCAGCGACAAGCTTGTACAAGTCTTCAGTCGATGTTATAAAATAGCCATCTGGAAGGCGTTGACATAGTGAGGTTTCGGAAAGGTCTTTTTTAAAAGACTCCATGTCAATCTGTCTCAGCTTTCTATAATTGATCACGTATATAGGATATACGTGATGCTAGGCTGCACACAAGTGAGGTATGATCCGAGACAAAGAAATCGGTCACAGGTGGAGCTTTGAGCAAGTTATCAGAGTACCAGGATATTATAAGATCTAATGTGTGGCCGAGAACATGTGTAGGCTGCTTTACGTGCTGCTGAAGTCCAAAAGACTCAAGAACATCCAAGACTGTTACAGCATCAACAATGTGTTTATGTTCGGAATTTGCATTTATGGCCGCAGTTTGATCCCCTAGGGATTTTACGCCACATCTCGGTATTTAAGCCTTGTCGCCTCCCGCGTTAGTCACTCGACACAGCCAGTTTTACCGCTCGCACCTTGCCGAGCTTAATTTTGTACTATGGGAGACGAGCCTGTTACAAAGCAAGATCTTGATAGTTTCAAAGATTTCGTTGTTAGTCAGCTTGCCCTTCACAAATCAGTTATTTCGTCCGAGGTACAGAAATCGCAAGAGGTTGCCTCAGCCGCCTTTTCTGCTTCTAATTCTTTGAAGGAACAGTCGGAGATCAAGTTGAATCACACCGGCAACGAACGTAATTTCAAATTTAACGGTCAAGTGTTAGCCAAGCTTGTTTCACTTAAGGATCATTTGGCCGATCTACCTCCCGAGTCTGAGGCGTTTTCAATTCTTAACGAAACCGTAGAACTATTACAGGAACGTAACCGCAAGATACGGATCGCGGATTCGTCCGAGGCCGGTTGGTTGACCGTTAAACACTACGAATCTAATCCCGTCTCGTTGAGCGAGGACGACGACAAGAGAATTCGCGCTGCAGAGAGGCAGGCTCTGAGAGATCAAGTTCGACAAAGAAAGAAGCGTAATGTTGAGGGATTTGCGGTCCGAAATCGTCAAGCTCAACCTTTCTTCTCCCCTTACTCAAGGCAGTTCAACGGGAGCCAGCGTTCTTGGCAATTTTCACATCCGTTCGCTTCCTCTTCGACAAACCAACACAGTTCCACCACTAACCGTGAATTCACCCGAGGGCCTTGTCGATACTGCGGCTCTTCAGGCCACTGGTGGAAGGAGTGCCCGGTCCGTCTCGCAAGGTTTCACGTCGGCTACTCATCTAGCCAGCTGCCAGCTAGTTCCACAGGCGCCGTTAACCTTTCCTGATAATTCGTTTATGGCGTCTTTACAGCAGGAGGCTTCCGGCGCTCTAGGCGTTCACTATTCAGCTTCGCATTCTGGCTGGAAGGCGGGTGATGTCTACGCCCGTGTGGAGGAGGAGTTTGCTGACTTACTCTCACAAGATAAGTACTGTTTCGACTCTGTATACGAACAATGTTTGTCCTCTCGTGGTTTTGAGTATAAGCAGGGGTCAGCGCCCATAGTTTGTAAGGATAGGCTCAGGAGCAAGGTTGCTTTTTGGGTTAGCATCGGTTCCTCCCCTTGGGTTCTTTATATCATCCGTTTTGGGTATCGCATTCCTTTTATTTCATGGCCTCCTAGAGCTTTTTTCTGTAACAATAGGTCTGCCTTAGATCACGCCAGTTTTGTTGACAGTGCTATTTCTGATCTGCTTCTTGCGGGTTCTGTTATTGAAGTTTTTACGCCTCCCACGGTTGTCAATCCTTTAACGGTATCCCTTAGCTCTGTGGGAAAGTGCCGGCTTATTCTGGACCTCCGTCACGTCAATAAGTTTATTTCCAAAGTTAAGTTTAAAATGGAGGATAGTAGGACTTTTCTTAATTACGTACACTCGCCAGGTTATATGTTTAAATTCGATATGAAGTCTGGGTATCACCACGTAAGCATTCATGAGGAATCTCAAACATTTTTAGGCTTTCAGTGGCCCCTCGGTAGCTCTGTAGAGCCCAGGTTTTTTGTTTTCGCCGTGCTCCCGTTCGGTCTTTCGTCAGCGCCTTACGTGTTCACTAAGGGTTTTAGGCCATTAGTTAAGCATTGGCGCTCCCGGGGCATACCCTTGGTCTTGTATTTAGACGACGGCGCCGGATGCCTCCATGATTTTTCGGTAGCTCAGAGTACTGCTTCGGCTGTTAGATCTGATTTGGCCAATGCGGGCGTGGTCGCCAATGAGGAGAAATCTATTTGGGTTCCTACCCAGGTTTTAGAATGGTTGGGCATTGTCTGGGATCTTTCGCGTGGCCGCATATTTATTCCTCTCTGCCGCATTGTCAAGTTGCTTAGGGCACTCCTATCACTAAAATCTGGGTCTCGCTCCGTTACCCCACGCGCGGTTGCCTCTGTTACAGGGCAAATTATTTCCCTCACCCCGGGTTATGGCAACATTACACTCCTTATGCCCAGATTCCTCCAGTCATTCGTCAAACTTCACAGCGGGTGGGATTGTCCTTTGGATTTTAGGTCCTTTTTTTTTTCTCCGAACGCCTTCAGGAAATTGATTTCTGGCTTTCTAACTGTGCCAGACTCAATGGGAGGTCTCTCACCAGATATTCGCTTCCCGTGACTCTCGTGTTTTCCGACGCCAGCAGTTTCGCCTGCGGTGGGTGTGCCTTCCGCGTTGATAGCGAGGAGTTCGATCTTTTCTTTCAAGAGTTTTCCTCTTTGGAGTCCGGTTTAGATAGTAACGCCAGGAAATTGTTAGCCAGAAAATTGTTAGCCATTCTTTACGGCCTGAAATCGTTTCGGGCTTCCCTTACGGGCAAAGTGGTCAAGGTCTTTACGGATAGTAAGAACGCGGCGTCTATTTCCGCCAAGGGCAGCAACAGCCTTCGTTTGCATGCTTTAGCTCTCGAAATTTTCGCCTATTGTGCCTCACATGATATTTCACTTGAAGTTGAGTGGATCCCACGCTCACTAAACTCTTACGCGGATTCGGTCAGCCGCGTTGTTGATTATGTTGATTGGGCTGTTTCCACTATTTTCTTCCAACATGTTAGCAGTATTTTTGGTCCTTTTGACGTCGATCCTTTCGCATCCTCTCTTTCCGCTAAGTGCGAGCGTTTTTACTCTAAGTTCTGGTGTCCCGGTTGCGAAGGCGTGGACGCTTTTAGTGCCAGTTGGGGCGGCGTTAATAACTATTTGGTTCCTCCAGTTTTTCTTGTAGCGTGCACGTTAGCGCATTTGGAAACGTCTCGCGCGCGCAGTACGCTTATCGCCCTCAAATGGCCTTCTGCTAGTTTTTGGCCTTACCTCTTTCCTCTAGGTCACCCTCGGGATTCAGTTTCCCGAATCATAGAATTTTCTGACCCGTCAGGTATTTTTGATGATTCCCACTTGGGGTTCCCTACTATTTTTAGCGCTTGCGGTTTTCGCGCTCCTGTACTTGTTATTTATTTGGACGCCAGCTCGCGTGTTTAGAGCCGTTATTCAAGCATTGGTACTTTATTGCAGAGCTTTTCGCGCTATTCCATGTACCGCGGGTTCACGGACGACTCTCGTTGCTTTATAGCGGTTCACCTACGCTGTGTAGCGCTTTATAGCGGTTTGTGTGTGTCCCTTGTCGCTTTATAGCGGTTCACGTACGATATTTAGCGCTTTATAGCGCGTGTCCTTTTTCGGTTTATTCCAGTTCGTTTTTTCATAGTTTTTTTTTTTACAGGCCAGTGCCTCATTGACGGTCGCTCTAGAGCGTGTTTGCTTATCTTTTGTAAACGTATGGCCTTTGTTGGCAAAGTTGTACGGATTTTAGGGGTTTTTGTTTTCTCCGTATATTGTTGTTATTGCCTATACTTAGGATGTACGCGTTATTGGCTGTCCACGCTGAATAAATTGCAATCGGTATTCCACGTCTACCATTTTTTCCTCATTTCTCTTATGCCTTATTTTTTCCTTTATTTGTTTGCAAGTTCCAGGTTATCACGCGTTCACCATCCGGCTTTGGAGAGCCTGCGTACGCACATTCCAGCGGTTCTTGCCCACAGCAAGGCTCCTAGCACGTTCAAGACCTACCACGGTTGTTTCAAACGTTGGAAATCTTGGGCTAGTGGTTTCCCAGAGGTTATTTACTTCCCGCCTCTAGAGGAACACGTAGCCTTGTATTTAATTTCGTTAGTTCAGTCAGGGTCTTCATATTCCTCCATTCAGCAGGCGTTCTACAGTATAAGCTCTTTTCATAATGCTTGCGGGGTCTCGAATCCTCGTAAATTAGCTTTTCTTCTGGCTATTCTAGAAGGTTGTAAGAGCGTTGCTTCGAAACCGTCTCAGTTGAATAGGGTACCCATTTTGCCTGAGC
>OX421456.1:29653969-29656469 GCA_949126865.1 Montipora capitata
CAAATGGAGGGGTATTCATCAGTTACTCCGAATAGTTAATACCGAACTGATGGTCCACATTTTGTTGAATATCAAGATTCATGTTCGTGGACTTCTTGTTCGTGTTCGTGTTCTTGTTCAATCCGTGGCCTTCCCCGCAAGCAGAGGTCTCTCTTGTGTTTGCGTTCGCTGGGTTGACGAGTACGGGAAAGAGACCTCTTCTATGGGTCGAAGCTCACTCTGTTGAGCATGCGCAGTGGTTACTTAGCGACCCAATCCTCACGTGATACTTTATGTCGTGTGGGCTCACTTAACAAAAGCGGAATCACTGTAAAGTAATTTGCGAGACAAAGCGAGTTCTTGTCACAGTCAGCAAACCTATCATGGAGCATGCGGTTTGAAGAGCGTCCGCGTCCAAGGTCGTGGACGGCGGTTGGATCAAAGTGAGTTTCGACCCACGCTCTTTTCCCCCTACTCGTCAGCACAGCGAACGCAAAAAGAAAAGAGGCTTCTGCTAGCAGGAAAACCGTGGCTTTTTGTGAAATAAAAAAAACTACGGGCCATAAACGTACGTTACGGCCTTCGAACTCTGTCAATGATAGGTGTATGCAAGAAAATAGCCAGGGAAACTGTATTACCACACTAAAGAGAGAAATGGGAAACATGCGCTTGTTATCGCTTAACTTATTTATCTCATCAAATAAAATCAACAACAATTACTTTCTTTTCAAATATATAGAGTTTGGGATTGATTCCGGGATTCATGAGCGAATCAAATACCATATAGACCGAACGCATAAATAGCCGCCAAAAATGTATTCTTTTGTTTATGAGCTAATCAGACTGTCTCACTAGCCTCGCTCTCAAGCACGTTTCTTTTGTATTTTGTCCATGTAAACGAGGCTAGTAAGTCTAGTTAGCACATAAACAAAAGAATATTAGTTGGTCGCCATTTATGCATTTGGTCTATGAAGGGCCGTCTTAAATTTCATCTCAAACAATATCATCAACTTAAATTTACGCCCTCTGCATACAGACTCCTGCTATTATATATGCTGCGTTTTCGGGATTCAATACTTGCATAAATCCCATAATACACCTCTTTTACCCCCTAAAAATCTGCATAGGCATTGTTTTCGACTTCTCTTGGGACATTTTCATTTCCCGGAAGAAATTGCAAACAATGGTTATGCAAACGTTTTCTTTCTTTTTTTTTTTTTTTTGGGGGGGGGGGGGTGGGGGGGAGGTAATAGAGGTGTATTATGGGATTGTGCAAGTAGTGAATGCAAATTTAATCATAAATGCCTTGCCTTCTTAATTATCTGCATGGAACATTGATTTTGACAAAGGAAATGGTTTTCTCAACGATGATTTTGCAGTCAGTTGCAATAACCATTTCCTCCTTGTATCAATATTCTCCATATCGAAAACAAATGCACGAGCCGGAGCTGCCTTCAATTTCAAAATGCATGCGCGTGATCCTACCCGTTTTTTTTCTGTCTGAGGTCATTTTCCAAAAATAATAGACATGACTTTTCGTTAATTTTGGAAAATGAAGAGTGTTTTAAATTCGTTTCATACTGGCCTGCAGAATTATCTATGTTTTCCTGTAAATCGTAGATTTTTCTATATATGAAGGAGAGATCTGGAGCGAGCCAGAATGAGGCACATCCACTGGTTGCTGTGGTGACCAAAAGAGTCTGTTGCAGACTTTTAAATCTCATCTGAGTAAAACTAATTAACCTTCGACCAGTTCCAATTTTCACAACATTGAATTAGTTTTGGCCGTGTTTAGCGGTCGCTTGTTGGCTTTGAGCGAGCCCTTCCTCGTTGTTATTTCATAGCTCATATATAAGAGATGAAGTATGGATGGGATCTTTGGGAGACTGTCACTGTCGCACATAAAATATAGCTTATTGTGGGCGACTAAGGAACAAAACGTCTAACTTAGTCAGTGATGTTAAGATTTTCAAAGTAATCAGAAATCAAGATTGTCGAGGACATCCTTCTCGTCCTGTTATTTTCAAGGCAAATGCGGTAAAATCACCTTAAATTCCTTTTCATGAGTGACACGAAAGCTGCCACTTAAGTCATTAAAACATTTCCACCTCTCTCGAGCACAATTTTGTTTAGCCGCTTTGTCGACCCTCAACCCGGCCCAGACCTAGCTGCGCGAATCCAAGATGGTGACCTCATTACGAATTCCGGTTTTTTGGACCATCCAACCGCCTGCGTGCAGGCTAAATCATATATAACTTTGGCTGTTTCTCGGTGAATTTTATCCCTTCAGACAAATTTTTCCTTTTTCATGATACAAATTTCTTGCTAAAATCTTGGCATTATGCTCGATGCTTTTGACTTGCTATTATGCTCAAAATAATGCTAGCTTTATGTCCCAAAGCCTATCTCATAGGCCATTTCCGAGTTCATGTCTGTCGCCCCTTCAAAGCGAGTCCAAGTGCGAAGTTTTTCATCATTTCGCGCTTAGACTCGCTTTGAAGAGGAGGCAGACATGAACTCA
>OX421456.1:29661469-29681469 GCA_949126865.1 Montipora capitata
GTTTTGCCTTAATTTTGACCCCTCTGCCTTTTTGTTATTGTAAAAAACAAATTCACGTCAGTTTTTCATGCGTCTGTCCTGTTATTGACAATGAATTTCGTCATAACATTGTCAAAGTAGTCTGCGGATCCACTCGGCTATTGCCTCGTGGATCCACAGCTACATTGACAATGTTATGACGAAATTCATGATCAATAACAGGACAGACGCATGAAAAACTGACATGAATTTTAGTTGTTAAATAGATCATAGCAACCAAGAAAAACACGGCACACGGACAAAACGTCAAGGAAAACACATAACGACACAATGCACTTGGTAGCTGTTCATCGGCGACAATGGCTCACGAAAGAACCACACGGATCATTTCACGACACAATTTAACTTTTTTTTTTTGTAACGTAACAAATACGCATAAATGAACGTCGTGTAAATGCGCCTTTCATCTAAATTCCTCACGTTACTGACCGTGGCTGATATCACGGTTCCTTGTAAAAATGATTTTTACGCAGATAACAACGTAAAAAGAAGTTAAATCGTTTGAACTTTAGAGTGGCAATTTCAATTGATCAAAAGCTTTCCTTAAAAACTTTATTCAAACTTGCAGCAGTGATTTCTGCCTGCTGATATGCAATCTTTCATTTGATTGCGCGGATGGCTTTTTTTTCCATTTTTTTTTACTTTGGGTGACGTCAACTATTCTGAGAGTCCCGGATGTTTTTACTCGCCCTCGATTTTTCCCGCCATTTTTTTCTGTCTGTTAAATACAATGTTTCTCAACAACGTAATATTGAAACATAGAATTTTATTCCCTCGTTTTAAATATGTCGTTCAGTGTACTTTCAGTTCTGTTTTGGCGTATGGAATATTGCTTTTACCGTTTATCGTCAGTAAAAACCAAATGAAATTCGGTTCAAGAAAAATGACCGAATTGGGTAAAGATTTAATTTTTGACATTAAAAGCATGCAGAATTATTTTATAACTCACAAACTTTATTATAAGTTTTGAGCTCTTATTTTATGAGAAATTGGGGGACACTGTGTTTTAGTGCCGTGCGAGTTAGTGTTCAGTGTATTGGCGATTGGGAGGGCTTGAAGTTAGGGAAATGTCAGTTATCACGGTTTGATATTGATGGATGTCAATCAAAATACGCTTTTGGGAAAGTAAATGATGTACGTTTACGATATACGGCGATTGAAAGCTCAGTGTAGGCATATTTATGGGGCAATTAATTGGATATAGTTCAGTCTGGTGCGTGCATGTAAACATCGCTACGAAAAAACTTGCATGACTTGTAATGGTTGTTATTATATTTTTTACTTCCGTGTTCTGGGTTCATTTATTTTCGTTTTTGGCAATGAAGAAAATGGGCTATAATTTTGTGGGATGAATTATGTTACAGAGAGGATTTAACATGACACATATTTACATGTGAATTTGTATGGCTATAGAATCGTATATTTGACCATTGAAGTTCAACACAGCCATATAGACTTCGTTTATTAAAACGTGAAGCAGTCAGTGGAAGTTTTGAATCCAATTAAAACAAATTGTTTACCATGCCCCTTTGTCGCTCGGCTAATGCTTGAAGTATATCATTTTAAAGATATTATCTACAATAAAATACTCGACTGAGGAATCGAGGGTAATGACTACTTCGCGTTGCAGCCTTAACGATGACAGCTATGAAATGATTGCAACTACAGATCAGGAAAATCTCTAGACAAACAGCTGTTGAAGTATTGTACGTCCTCGGCAAGAATAGAGGCCTTAATGAGCACGCTAAAATAATTTCTTAAATCATGCAATTTAATACCTTGCTGCTATCTTCTTGTCACCGCTGCTTGCGTTGCATTTATAATCTCTGTTGGACATGTCCTCCTAAAATGTAACTAAACCTCGCATGTTATTTGTGGTCTACGACGTCAAGGAAAGCAATTATGCTCTTATCTATCCCGATTTCCTTTAAGCAGATCTTTAATTTTCCGATTTTGATTTTATGTGAAGCCGATTTTGGCACAATAACAGTCTGATTCTGATACTTAAACTCCAGTGATAAGAAACTAAACTATCGCACTCTGTGCCATTCTAATATTTCATGTTTTCGATCGCCTGTATACGAACAAGAAAAATAATGTTTTCTTTTCGTTAATACTTTAAACGTGTTTTTCAATATTTTCCATTTCTAATCGCCTCTTCAACAATGATAATAATACGCATAAATATTAAGTGATTCTTCTTTTGACGCCGTATTGTTCATGAAAAAAAATAAGAAGAGCGGCGACATATTTCCTAAGCGAAGTTTGTACGATATTTAGCGATGGCTTTTTACATTGTATGTTTTTCATAAGCATTTTATAACTTTGATCGATCTCTCTGCCAAATTGTGCTCAAAGAGTCTGGAAAACGTGACAACCTTATGTTATAAGAAGCAGACCATATGTTGCTATGGTTACAAATATTGTCTAGTTTAACATAAAAAATATCAGCATATCCCACTTTCACATCAATTTCGGGTGACATTTTTGTGATTTTGTGTGCTATTAGAATTAGGCTTTTTAAATTTAAAATTCCTTGCGGTTTATCTAGAAACAAAATATTATTCGACCAGACTAAGTTGTTTCGATTCAGAGAAACCCACGTTATTTGAAAACATAAATTAAGACCCACAATTGAAATACTTGGCCAATCAGTAAATTTCATTGGCTTATCTTTCTGAAAGTTCCTTATCTTTGTTTGAAATTTATGTCTTCTTTGCAAAAAGCGATTACAGACTATGTGGATCGTTTTAAAAATCTTTTCGGTTTTTTGCTATGAATATGTATAAGGTCTGGCACTCGTTGCCAAAATATTGAAACGCGGTATAGATGATATCACCCGTTTGCGACAATAATGTAAAAAAAGGATTAAAAACGTTGCTTTCTCGTGAACGTACAACGAACGCGTAAGCCAAATGAATTCCAAAGGGAGGAAAATGGCGGGAAAAAGCGAGCGAGAGTACACATCCGGGGCCTACAGTCAAAATTTGAGTTTATAATTTACTCGGTGATAATTAATATGAAAGATATGTGCGTTCAAACTGAAACCATAAAACAAAATGAAATTAATATTGTTCTTCGGAGTGAAGACACCAGCTCAACAAGTTCGGAAACGAGTTTTTTTGGGAAAAGTATTTTTCGAATTCGTTAAACTGAATTTCTGATAAAGAATTTTAATCATTCAACTTTTGCAACAACTGGCCATGGCCATAGGCCTTTACCCCTTAACAACCTGGAATTACTTTAATGAGCATTACTACTGGAGTATATCGTGACTAATACATTATAATGGTAATTTTTCGTGTCAGAACAAGAAAAATCACGCCCTCGTCCAAATTTCAAGCAGTGCCGCATCGTAAGTTCAAAAGGCTCAGCACGACACCTTAAAAACTGTCCTGAATTTTCCCAAACTAATTTTTAACAAATGCTTACCACAAAAAAGTTGCTAAATATTTCTAAATACTTGTAATATTACAAAAAGAATCAAACTATCTTTCCAAAAAAGATCCCGTGTCACCCTTTCGTGAGTCATTGTTGCCAACAGCTACCAAAGTGCATCTTAGCGTTATGTCTTTTTTTCGTGACGTTATGTTCGTGTATCGTGTTTTCCTGAGCTGCAGTGATCTATAAATTTGAGGCAAGCTTCTCTTCATCCACATTCAAGCTCCAGCAAGGAAAGCTAGAGAAGCTCTGATCTGCTAACACCGAATCCGCCTTTCAACCAAGGTCTTGATCTACGCTTAATTTGGCCATCGAAATTTTTCGGTAAGTTAATTCTAATACAGCTAATAACTCACTTATTAAAACTTAGACTTTCCAATTTTTTTTTCCTATGCAGTAGACCCAGAACATGTGAGTCGAGCTTCAAATTTAATCGTTTCATTTTCAACATTTCAAGGCCATACTCCTCTCAGCTCGATTTGTGTTTACTTCTAAGCCAAATCGGAATCCACAAATAGGCCAAAGCTCGGCAAATAAAAAATGATTTCCCTTCCTGGTTTTGGGAAATCATTCATTATAATTAATATTATGAAGTTAAAAACTGAAGTCGTCACCTTCTGACATATTTGGGCCAGAAGACTTGGAAGTTGCTCCATTACGATTTGGAGGACAAATTTTGTTTATTTTTTCATTTAAATTCAAAGGCATTTAGAAAAATGTCAATCCAACCCAATTTGTAACACTTTTCAAAAATCCCCTTCTCGTCTTAAATTTGAACTTTTTTCGTTACAGAACTTTATTCGAGCGTTGATCAAAGAGGAACATTACAAGGCTCGTGGACATGAATCCAAGCACCTTCCAGAGCAAAGACGAGCTTGAGTTTCACGTTGCACCAAATTCGTCGAAGAAACCGAACACGGAAGTAATCGCATCTGTGGCTAATGAACTGAAAAACATTGGGGACAAACTCAACGAGTCTTATAATCTGCCTCTCGTAAACAAAGCTAAATTCGCCAAAGCTTTGTCTTGCATGGTGTTAGAGAACAGCATGGATATTTTTGTTGTCTTCTTGAAATCACAAAGATAAATGAAACAGCAAAAATATGGGATAGAATGTGATTTTTTACTTTCATCGTTGTGAAAGAAAACACAGAAAAGGATCGGTTGACTCAGAAAAACGTTTTCTGGAGTATCTGAGATCGTTCTCCACTGACAGGTCTTCAACAAACTTTGATAGGAAAGCACAAATGTGAAGACTGCGGAATCCGCAAATGAAGTCTGTCGATGAAATTACAAAAATGAACTTATATTAGAAATAGTCACGTTTTTCACATTCAATAAACACTGCAATGATATTTCAATGGAAAAGAATATGAAGATAGTTCGCCTCTCAAATCGTGAAAATTATTTGTTCTATATATAATATTTTTTACCAGTATAAATGAACGTTCATCGCTGAAATTCTGTAGCAACCTAAACTTGCATGATTTGCATAACCTTTGCTTACAGCTGTAAATTAAATGTTATTCTCCAAAAGTGTAGATCCTAAGTACAAAAGAACAAAGATGTGTTAAAATGTGCCAGCCAATGGGACAGTCATTTTATTAAAAGTGTTACTTGTGATGCATTTTAGCCACCCTTTGTGCCAACCTATATGAAACCATTAACAGACTGAGTGAATTTGGGAAGAAATTCTATTGGTCAGTTCACCACGCACGATAACAAGCAAAATTGTTTGTTCTTTATTTACCAGAATTTTTACACATGAAAATTCATAACCTTATTCAGATCAAAGCAGATCAACTTGAAAATAATTCTCAAGCTTCCTTACCCGTTGCAGAGCTGGTCACCCGCGCAAATGATTTAATTCGAAAAAGCTTAGTTGTGAATTCATCAAAAAATGGTGAATACGAATAAATAATTACACTGAAATACTTAGACATTTATATTATATAGAGTTTTCCTGAAGCCTACCGTCACTTACTTTAGAAAAACTGTTTCTGCTAAATTGGATTTCGAATCCAGGGTAATTTTGATGGGTAGAAATAAATCCTTGCCAAGACAGCGAAAAGCTCCAGCAGTTAAGGAAGCGATTTCGGAAAATAATACAACAGGTTAGGAAAATGAATTACCTTTGGTCGCAATGGAAAATCTTTAGACCAAGTACAGTGAATACACCTTTTGAAATGTGAAAGCCCTTTGCAGGCATTTCAGTTTGGGATTTCGGTTTTGGCAACAGGGTGCAAAGGAGGGCTAATTTCGCGGCTAGTTATGATTAAAGATACACCTCATGTTTTTTCCCCAATTTCGAATCCTTCGTACATATAGACTAAAAGTGGATGGTTGCTAGGATCAATGAGTGCTGTACGACCTTGATTTTTTCCAGGTAAAGTTAAGACATCTATCCTTTCATATCATTTCGATGTTTTGGCGTTAACGGTAATTTTTGTCCGCATTTTTACGACTAGTTTTAAATTGTTATGAAGTTCACGGCTGACAGCCTCTAACAACTTACTTTACTTCAAGCATAGAAAATCGTAAAGAAAAACTTGAATCACCAACAGTCTTAAAGTGAACAACCGGCCCCTCGGCTAAATTTACATTGTGTAGGAAAAATGTGGTACTCTTACAAATACAGGATATCTTACACAAAAGATCGTGCAATGAAGGGGAAGCTCGCTTTTTATTGTCTAATCGTGTTAGCTATCATGACGACACCTATATCCTCACATATGAATGATAAAAACAATATCTTCACTGTGCGCGGTGAACCAAGTAATTCGGCGAATAAATTAACTTTGATTTGTAGCTCTACACGATGCGTAGAAGAAGGCATGCAGAAAATCATCCAAACATCCTGAGAAAATCGAGTTTTCGGACGCCTGCGAGAATAGCTCTTTCCCGCATCCCACATCCCGTATCCCACAAACCCGCAACTTGTCCTCATGGGAAATCCATTCCACAGTGTCGAGGGTGGTCTGGTATCGAGTTAACATCAAGTAACCGCAAAAAAGTCAAAATGCTTCTGTAAAAGAAGCGCCAGAAAATCACCGATTATGAAATAACAAGGCAAAACCACCATGTCTGGCTTCAAAAAGCTATTTAGGAAGAAGGGTTCAAGCACAAAGAATGCCTTATCCACGGAAGACGTCAGTGAGGCAGGAAGTATCTCGTCCGGTTATTCCATCGCCAAGGATAAAGATTTGCCAAAGCTTCATAAGGCAGTGTGGACCGGGGATTTGGCCAAAGTCAAACAGATTGTTAAGAAAGGAGACATCAACCAGCTCGACAGAGAAAACAGGTAGCTTATAAGGCCAACAAGTCTTACATATAATTGGCGATGAATCGAAATCTTGCACGATATCAATGAACAGCCCTGTTCGTTGGTTTCTGTAGCAACTCCGTTGGCGTCCTTTGCAACTCGCAAATGTCATTCGTGTTTTCGTAGTTACTTTTGTGTAGATCTGGGATAAGTTCTATAATACGAGAATTTTCATTTCATTTTTTATGTTTAAAAGCTCCTGAAACGATTGTTATTATATGTTATCAGCATTCAAATTGCTCCATTTTTGACTGTTTGTGTTTGACTTTTTGAACCAATTTAAGCTTATTTGTTATTCTTTTTTTTATTAATTAGAAGCTTGAGATATTTCATCGATATCGTCACCATTTGTTATAAATTATTGTAGCATGAGCACTAACGAACGGTGCAAATCCTCGATCAAAAACGTTTTACGAGTTGAAGTACATTGTCGTTTTTTAAGTCAGTCTGTATGTCAAAATGGTAATTAACATAAACCTGATAACTTAATTATTATTATCCTATGCGAAAGTTAATGATGCAATTTAGCTGTACTTTAATAAGCTCTTATTTCTTTTTCTCGCTCTCAATCCAAGCTACGTTCAGAGAAATGTCTTTACTAATAGCTAATTTCTCGGTAATCCTTTTATCAATTTTTTCTGTATCGTTGCTTAACAATGCAAACTTGAAAACGGTCTTGAGTGCTCATTGTATACATCAAGTTATACACACACAGAACTAAAATGTACTGGGTGCTAAGTACACAAAAAGCATTGTTGAACAAATTGGACAAAGAAACGAGACTAGGTTAACTAGTTTGAATGTAAAATTAATCAGGTTGTCTAAATTATGCATCTTATGCCTCCAATTTCACCCATTCATACCTGAACTCAACCCCATTGACGAATGTGTCTGGAGTTAGAAAGAGTAAAATCAATAATGTCACTCTCACCTGAACTGGAAGGTTTACTATGTAACATGATAATGATTATTGTTTGTCCAAGTTCATCCCAGAAGGATTATGTACCTCGATGGAATTTGATCATCTGGGTAAAAGTAGTCTTGAGAAGGACTGTTGGTAGGGACTGATGTTTCGACAACCTTAGCGTTAGTCATCTTCAGAGTCAAGTGATGTTTGGAAATTCAAATGAATGTAGAGATGCTCTGGTAGACCTGTGTTGTGATTGGTAGCGGTTTTGAGGATGGTGATTAGTGCATTACGAGATCTGGTTTGTAAGTCAATGTTGAAGTAGACGATGAGACGATCAAATTACATCGAGATATGTAACTCTTGGGTCCATTTTCTAGGATTATTTATTTTCTGACGATCATCCCCTCTTTGCACTTGAATAATTAAATGATAGAAAATCTTGCAGCTTGTGGCTGAATCCAGAGTGTTTTGACTTCTCATGGAGAGATATATAATATTCCATTGTAATAATTCACATTCCTCAGAACTGCCCTTCACTTGGCTTGTGCCCAGGGAAAAGAAGATATTGTGAAATTTCTCCTGAAAAACAATGCCAAGACAAATCTTTGTGACAACTATGGTCGCACACCATTAATGAAGGTACTGTATTACAGGTGTAGCCTCAAAATTATGCTGTCAGTATTCATTTATTGAATAAACCTAAAGTTGAAGGGAAAATACAGCTGCAAGGGATTGAAGACAAGGGCTGATAGAAAGATGGTCGTAATAATAAATTAGTGCAAATTTTAAGCCACTATTGTAATTTTGAGACCTTGAAACGTCACTTATGTCCAGAAATGCAAAGTTGTATACTGTAATAGGCCTCATCACAGTTTTGGAAGTCTTCTTGAAGGGTAGGCAAACTTGTCTGAAATATTAAACAGTGTTTCTATGGGAATCTGCGTGAAACTTGAGAAAACCTTGACTGTAGACAAATTTGTGAATGGTAAACTTTAGCTGCTAACCAAAGGATTTTACTGATAAAATTTGAGGATCCTACCTGTGCTAGAATTTGACCAGCGAAATTTTAAATTTTGCCATACAATTGCTTGGAATTTATGCTCATTAAGGTATGCATTTGTGGGAAAAAATTACAGACTGAACCTTCCATGTATGCCAATGGAGCTCTTCAAGGTTAGCTTTTTGTTTTTTTAAGTTGACTGCTGACCAGGTACTGGGTTTTGCTTGGATCACAGGCTCATGTCAGGTTAACTTGCTGCAAGAATAAACAACCTGGGAGTTCCGCTTTTAGGCTTGGCTTTAGAAATCCATATACATTCAGGGTTCTTCCTAGTTTTCAGCGCAACAGGTATGGCACCTTTTCAAACCGGTAAAGCAATTGGATAAGCGACTTCTGAACGTTTGCAGGCGGTAATAAGTGCGCTTACAAGCGGTAAATTTTACCGGTTACCACCTGATAAGGAGAACCCTGACATTAGCTGTGGCGACCACTGTGAAAGGCTGGAAGACTTTTTATATAACTTCAGAGACTCTAAGGTTACTTTTTTCAAGGAGATTGAAAATAGCCAACTGTTTCTAATAGATGTAAAAAGAGAAACCAACAAAGACTGGGTCAAAGTGAGCCACCGACAATGCTGGATTTGACACGTTAGCTCATTCCAATGGACTGATTGGTGATGAAATTTGATTCTTGGAGTCCGCAAGTTATTGAAAGGTGCAATTATAATGCAATGTTTGCAGGTAGTTGAATGTCAATTTCTTGCCTGCACTAAACTGTTGCTTGATAATGGAGCTGAGGCTGATGTAGTGGACGTCAACAACAGCACATCGCTTCACTTGGCAGCCGCTAATGGAGATGTTGATACTGCCGGGCTTTTGTTGGAGAGAGAAGCAAACATTGATGCTCAAGACAAGGCAAGATAATTATCATTAATAATAATTAAAATGCTACAGTAACAATGATTATTATACTATGTAATTCAATTCACCATGCCATCAACAAGGAATATTCAAAATATTATCAATGGGTATTTTACATTGTACATTGATTTCAAGAATAACTCACGGATAATTAAGCTGGGCACATAATCCCCCCCCCCCCCCCCAAAAAAAAAAAAAAAAAAAAAAAATCAAACAAACAAAACACAAAAACATAATCAAAGGAAAAAAAACTCAGATTGAGGAAATGCACGACTTACACTGTACAAAATAATTAAAGTAGTTCACATTGGTGGAAGGTGTGTGTTCTTGACCATCACTCCATCGACCCACTTTCTCAATTAAAAAAAACAAAAGAAACTGCAATTTACAGTTCTTTCATGTACCACCTAGGGCTTTTTAGTAAAATCTGAAGTTGCTGGCTCAGGTTTGAGAATATATAACAGACTATTGTCGTCTTTAATATGAACTTTAATCTTAGGTTTGAAAAGAAACCCCACAACTTCTCTGAGTGTATTACAGTGTAGCCAATGCTTTTTGTCAGCGGCAGGTACAAAACACAGGTCTCAGGTCACAGGTTATTGTTTTACCAATACAGAAAGTATCCTAAACATTCATAAAAGCTAAACCTTAGGCCTACAAACTTTTGTTTGGGCCTAATTAGGCCTAAGGTTAGCTTTTATGAATGTTTAGGATACTTTCTGTATTGGTAAAACAATAACCTGTGACCCGTGAACTGTGTTTTGTACCTGCCGTTTTCGTCAGCTGTCAGTGCTTATTGAAACCAGTAGATAATTCCCTATCTGACTTGTGTACAGTATCTTGAACATGCATTGCAAGTGTACGTTCATGTATTATTTATACACTGTTTTATAAAATATATTCCAGACACGTTAAATTTTCAAACTGCTACTCAACTGAATGATTTCCTTTACAGGAAGGCTTTGCACCGTTACATGTAGCTTCATCTCTTGGAAACTTGGAGTTTGTAAATTTCTTAATTAATGAAAGAGCAAAGATTGATGCAGTTGATGCTTATGGAAGGTACAATAAACTATTTGACTCTCATGGATTGAAAAAAAGGGTTTTTTAAATGATAATAGTGAGACTTTCATTCCTGTACAATAATTAATCCCAGGTATGCCAAGTACTAAAGAATTCAAAAGTCTGATGTCTAGAGACACTAAAGACGAAATGTATCTAGCCTGCAAGCATGCTCTTTTGCAATTGTCATATGAGTGGCAAAGCCGCGAGAGGATTGCAAAAGAGCCTGATCACAGGCTTAAACTTAACATTTTTTTTCCTGTTTTAGTTAATTTTTTAATAAAATTAAATCAAAGAACCAATGGTAGAAAAGTGAAGGAACCCTTTGTGTATTAAAGTGGGTCATACAATCATGTAGAGCTTGCCTGCCTTATGGGCAAGTTAGAGATTTTGACTTTTTTCTGGACCTGAACTGGGGATAAACATGTACCAGAATGAAAGGTATACTGACTGAATTACGTTAATTTGCACCTCTCTAATACCAGAATGAAATTCATACCTGTTATTGATTTCTCACAAATGCCCCTTACTTAAAGACTCTAAAACAGGCAGGTCTAAAACACACTCAGGTCACATTCCACAAGTCAAGACTGGAAGTCCTTGTTCCTGTTCCAGGTGTTCAGTCGGTAAATGTGGTGAAAGATGGACTTGAAACAACATTTTTGTATGTAGAGGGATTAGGGCTAGGAGTTGCTTTTGTGTTCTTTATTAATCTGTATCACAGTGACTTTTACGCAAACCTGTGACCTGTGTTTTAGACCCTCCGCTGTAAAACTTTGAAATGTTGAGACACATTGATTAATTTTGTTGTTGAAAAATTTGCATATTAAATCTTGTCCCATTGAATGACTATGTAGCCTTCGGCATTTTGTGTAATTTATAAATCCAACAATTTGTTGAACTTCTTGATTAAATGTTTGTAGGTCGTCATTAATGACAGCAGCCAGTGAGGGACACATTGCTATTGTGCGGCTGTTTTTGCAGCACAATGCCAACACGGAGCAAAAAGATTCTCAGGGATGGAAGGCTTCGGATCATGCTGTCATTCATGGGCACCACAGGTACAGCCAAGCATACAGGGATACTAATCAGGCACAATTTCAAGGATTAACCCGTTGACTCTCAGGGGTTCCCCATTGATGAGTAAAATCGTCCGGCATTAGACAGAGTCTGGCCAGTATACTGTAGGTTGGTTTGGGTGTCAAAAAAAATTAAAGGGTTAAAATGTGTATTTGAGCCTCAATTTGAGATTGCAAATTGAATGATCAATTCAAGGTGATATGGACTTGACTGAATAATTATTTTCATCAAAATGTTTTTTTTCCAACTCTTGAGCTTCTAAAACTCAGGGTGTGGCTGAAACTGAGAGCAGCTTATATACTGGTGATTGCAGTATGTGACGTAAAAAAAGCAGTACTATGAGAGTAAACTGTAACTGAGCTAATATCGAGAACATGGAATGGCGTATTTTAGTTTTGCTTTTTCCTCTGGACAGTACAGCTACATGTATCCACCATAGGGACCCCTCTTAGAAACTGCCCACCCATCCCCCCCTCCCCCCAGCAATTTGTCACAGGTGTGCAGTTAAAAACAGCTGTTGTCATTATTCAACCATTACTTATCATTTTTGTAGTGTTGCAAACATCATCGAAGAATATGATGACCAACAAGAGCAGGCAAGAAATGAAGCCAGAAGTATAAAATCAAACCAGTCAACACCAAGCAAGAGAAAAGATTTGTCTGGGTTTGCAGGTCAATCTGCAACAGCAACCAATGAAATGGATTTCTCATTTGGAGGTCCTGTGGCTGATGAGGAAGGTAAGCATACTGGAAAAAATAGATGAACCATAATGATATGATAATTTTCATTATCCTGAAACTTATGGGGTATAATTAATGTTGGGCACGATGATAGGAAAGGGAGGGGTTGGCTTTCACCCCTAATCTCCACTCTCTAATGGTTAAAACTGAAATAATTGTAAAGATGTAAGACTAACAAAAATGACATTTTGAAATTTAAGATTTCTATTAGTTTTTTGTGGTGTATGAGAACATTTTCATTCCATAGTGTTGACAATTAACTATAATCATAAATTAGTATGATTATTACAATTATATTTAAAGTGGCACCCATAATAAATAATAATAATAATAATATAATTATTATTATGTTTGCAAATATTGTGTCAAACCAGAGGGGAAAGATTTTATTGTTCCACTAAGACAGAAATTAAAAATAACTCTAAGACTTGCAGAACAATGCTTTGCAATATTGTGGACTGAAGGAATACATGTAATTCTGTGTGTTTTTGTTGTTGTAGACTGGATAAACTTAGACACTAAAGCGTGCAGTGTGTTGTGATCTCACTTGAACTTTATTGAACTTGAACTTTATTGTCACAATATAACATTACAATTCTTAACTTTTTTACAGTTGGCCCGCAAAATAGTAGATCTAATCTAGGCGGGTCAACTGTGTACAATACCTCTACTACAATTTTTTCTTTCTTTTTTGAACGTTTTGTGTTGTTTCAGTCTATGACTTTGTAATGAAATGAAAACAATAGAGTGTAAGGGTGCGTTCCTTTGGGATGATCTGAAAAAGGATCATTGATCCAAGATCACTTGGATCACGGTGTATCAAAGGAACCGGTGAATCCACTCTGGGAAAGGATTCTTTGGTTCCTTCGATGCACGGTGATCCAAGTGATCTTGGATGACAGTGACCCTTTTTGGATCATCCCAAAGGAACGCACCCTATTAAAGTGTGCATATTCTTAGGAGCGCTCATCTTGGATCAGTGATCCTTTTTCGGATCATCCCAAAGGAACGCACCCTACAGTATGTGTGCGTATTCTTAGGAGCGGTCAAATCACCAGTTGTTTTTAGCAAATCAAGCCCCAGTGATGTACTGGGGCACTTTCCAAACTGAGTCTGTGGAGTTTCACCAAATTTCATGAAGTTCAACAAAACGTAAGATTTACACGCAACTGCCCGGCACAATTTTAATTCTTATCATCACAGTTATGAGAATAATACTAAAGCGTGATCATAATATTTTCGTGCTACTGGTAGGGTATAACAGTGTGTCAGAGAAAGAAGATCATTCTGTCAGCCGGTAAGTAACTAAGTTTTACTAAATAGACAAGCTAATTTCATGCTGCTCCGGCTTAAAATAATGGGACTTACAAAGTTACTGTTCAAGACCCTTTTTTGACAGAAACTCATATGTACTGTAACATGGAAAAAATATTAATTTTGTATCTAGAAGTCCTGCCACTGCAATCTCTCAAAATTTATAATTGTCCCAAGATGTGACAAAAGGCCACTTACATGTAGCAGTCATGAGGCGAACAGCAATAGCTTATTCATATTTAATTTTAGTATTAAAACTTGAATTAAAACTTGAAGGAGCAGTCGTGGCTCAGTTGGCTAGTGCGCGACTTTCGGAGCGAGAGGTCCCCGGTTCGATCCTCGGTGACTTCAACGTCTGTTTCGACTTTCCTCTGATCTGTGTAGCTATAGCATTAAATACCCGTAAAACGGAGCACTGAGAGAGGGAGGGAGGGGGGTAAAGGGCGCACCGTCGGCTTCCTTTGATACCAGCCTCGTAGCTAGCTGAAGGAACTACCGACGTTAAATAAAGTTACTTTACAGTACTTTACCTTTACCTTTTTTTCCATTCATTGAACTCAAAAATAAAAAAAATTGATTGACAGTGTCTGTGGACGTTAAGATGCTTTTTAATCCAGAACGTTTAATTTATGCCACCTTAGCTCAAGAAACGTCATTAATAATTGATAATAATTCAACAAGTTAGCTGTTTCCTCCATGATAGTTTTCACAACATTGGAAAAAATTGAGTGGTTTTTATATAAACAAAATACCCAAACAAACTTCAAAGCTTCAATAATTTTTGGGTAAGTGTTGACTCTTACACTACGTGTATATCACCAAATTTATGTGTAGCTATAGATCGTTTAAATGGCCTGTCGATTAATCCTCAAGAAAATAAGCTTTACGCAGTTTGACTTTATACGTCTGGTTACTCAAAACTGGAGCATTTATTAAGTTTTCCTTAAAGCAGATCAAAGCATTAGCTTTAATCAGCTGACATAACGAAAAAGTTAAAGTGTTTTGTTGCGATTAGTACACCGTTGGGAATTCCAAGAAACATGACAGCATCTTTTCATACAGTTATTTTGAAGGCCGGCTATTTTTAACACTGATGTTTGACGCACCACGATATCTATTATTGATATCGTGTAGTGGGGTTCAAAGGATTGTTTTTAGGAAACTTCACTTAGTATTTCGTTGCTGGCCAGGTTAAACTTTGCATTCCGAGATCCTCAAATGGCAAATGTTTTTTTTTTATGAAAATGTTAACTTATGAAAGTAGCGTTCTTTTCAATAACTTTTTAGTTCGCTTTTTTTAGAAATTCACAAAGACCACGTTCAATTCATTTCGTGAGTGCTGCTCAGTGAAGCAATTAGCGTAGTCCAAATAGTAAGCCACTTGTATGTTTTTTTTGTGGAAAGCACCTTCCACTCCCCACCCCCCCTTCAAAAAACGTACTTTATGTTTTATTAGTAGCCCACTTTCGATATGTTAAAATCAGTCCTAAACAAAAGGTATCATCTCGAGGCTCTGGGGAATAAACTCCTACAAATCCTTATATTTATTCCCCAGTGCCTCGAGATGATGACTTTTGTGTTGGACTGAATTTTAGTATATCAAAAGTGGGATATGGTAGACTGCTAGCAGCCCCTTCTGAGTCAGTCAAACTGCCCGCTTTTGTCCGCCTTTCCCGAGTAAATTTCTTTTTAGGAACAGGTTTTTCCCGCGAAAAGTATCATGTTTCCCTTGACGCTGCGATAGCTCTGTTTTGATTGGCTTTTACAACAGTGGGCGTGCTGTCATCTCCCAAGAGAGGTGTTCTATAAATAAATCTACTCGGGAAAGGGTTGACTGCCAAGACAAGTATGGGAGATAGAGTCTCCCCTTGGTGAACTCCTGCATGGTACTTACCATTCGGCCAAGGATCCCGGAAATTTTGGTTAAAAGTCAAATGGACCAGTCGTTTTCCGAAAAATCCGTTTGGAAAATGTGGATTACTTCTAGAGGTCGCTTTTCTTTCAGCTAATTAATTCTTGCTATGCTCGTCAAAATACAGCACAACTCGTATCAAAATACATCGAATTAACAAACTGAGATTCCATGTTGCCGTGCGTCTGTTCAGTAATAGATCACAGATTTTGACGCACATTTTGACGTCTTCTGTGATCTATTACTGAACAGACCCACGGCAACATGGAATCTATTTGTTTTATATAATAAAGAATTAAGCTTTATTCGCATAAAAGCTGATGGTGACGTCAATCGTGCGTCTGTCCTCTAATAGATCATAGGCAAGAACCAATCAAAATCCGTGAATAACTTGGGTTATTATATAAGATATAGAGAATATTACATGGCCGCGCGGAGATACGAAATTTCTCTTCGAGTGTTGAAAAATATTTCACGAGTGAGCGCAGCGAACGAGTGAAATATTTTCCATCACGAGAAGAGAAAGGCATCGAAAGGAGGGCTTTTACTTCGTGTAGAAGACACACATGACGTAGAACAATAGAACAAAAATCGTGAAACAATACCTAATCAGAATTCTAAATCCCTTAAGACCCCTAAAGCTTTTGTTACGTCATGTGCGTCTTCTACACGACGTAAAAGCCACTAGGAGCCCTTTTCATTTGTAACCATAGAAACAGTGATTTTTTCACGTGTAAAAATGACATGTTATCTTCACGTGTGAAGATATCATGTTTTTGCGCGATAGCTCACTTGGTATTTCATTGGTGTTTATATAATAAATATGCATATTCCTTTGTGGGGAAATGGAATAGAAGATGCTTTGGCCGTTGGCCCCGCGTTCGAGCGAATTTGTGCAGAGGAATGTTCCATACTGTCATCGACTGACATGCCTGGTTTGATTAGACCTTTCACCTCGTCCTATCAATCATAGTTAATCTAGGAATGTATCAATGTAAACTATTGTTTTGAATTTATTAGTCATTCAGAAGGCGGTGGTGATTCATGGGAATCCTCGGGTGATGAAGACGAGAACATGTTTGGATCTAAGGCCAAGGTTTGTTTTGCTTTGGGAAGAAACTATAATTGCATTTTATTCATAAATTTTTGGGTCTCCATTGCCTGAGAAACACTGTGTCTTTTAGCTTCTACAACAAGTTTAAAAAAAAAAAAAACATAAAATGTTCATTTGAATATCTTCTCTCACAATACTGAAACGGTGAATATTTAGTTAGAGCTGAAAGCAAGTGATGGCTTTTTTCTGTTTATAACATAAATATTTTTTTTACAACAATTTACTTGAATTTACTTAGATATGATCGTTAAAGTGTATCTGGCTTCCTTTTATGGTTTTAGCAAACAGGTGCAAAACCGAGTCTACTCGCAGCTCTTAATAAGTCATCCAAGCCAGTCACTCGAGCCGGTTCAGATGTTTCAACGCAAAGTGCCAAATGTAAGTCTTGCTCTCTTAATTTAAGGTTATCTGTTTGGTGTTTTCAAGAAAGGTTGGGAATAATCGTGAAAACCGTGGGTTGTCTGCCGTTTTACCGATTATTTCAGAAATTAGGGCCGAATAGAATGTTCTTTGGTTAGGAGCACGAAGGGAATCAGCACTTCATCAGACCGTTCATCAGTGTTGTGCTCTCGGTTTGCTCGTGGCTAAATTATGATTTCTACTGTTTTTGGTGACACGTTCGCAATTCAGTTAACCTTAAAGGGGCTAGGCCACGCTATTTTAGGTAATTTTGTTAAATTTTGTTAATTATGAGCTCTAAACGTCAAATTGGCGGAGCAAGATCTTTCATTTGCAAAATCACGGCCACATAACAACTGAGAATGATTTTCCAGCTACGTAAATGACATTTTGATATAGACTGATATAAATTTGAAAAAAAGTGGGCCGACGTTTTTCAAATTTACCCAAATTCAATCCATTTCAATCCTCTCCAGTTTTGTCCATCCATGTCCCTTCTTGGCTTCCCTGTGTTTTGTTAGAGTTCTTCTATAGTTTTGAACAGTTATTTTGATATTTTAATTAATTCTATGACCATTCGATATGTGCTGAAATTGCCTAAAACTGCGTGACCTAGCCCCTTTAAGGTTAACTGAATTGCGAACGTGTCACCAAAAACAGTAGAAATCATAATTTTGCCTTCGTAGGTAATATTGCCGTTACTGGTCAAAACGTTGGTGTTTTATACACTTCCGCACCTCAACGAGGTCGGACCGAAGGAGCTGTGCAGCCGGCTATGCACTCGGCCCTGAACACGAACCATTTATGACCTCGGGGCATAGCACCTCAGCCAGATAAAACAGATTGGGAGTCGATTTTGCGGAGGGAGGAAAACCGGAGTGTCCGGGGATATTCTCGGTTTTCACGTGACGTCACGGATGCCACGTTTGTGCCCCTAAACAAAGAAAAGGCGGCCATGTTTTTGTCCGGAGCCAATCCTCCGGGAATTGAACTGTACTGTTGTGCAAATGTTTTCTTTTGTTTTCGTTAAAAAAAAAAAAAAACCAACAATACCCTCGGATTAGTAAGACAGAGATCGGCTCAAACTCAGCCCACATACGAACTTAGAATGTGATCCCGGGTCCGCAGAGGTGGGAGGCCCGAGCGTTACAACGGGACCATCCTTACTCCCCCTTGTTTGTGTTTTAACTAGCTTCAAGTCGCATTCCAGTCAAAACAGTTGCTGCAAAGACAGAGCCCATTCAAGGTCTGTAAACTAATTATCGTTAGAGCGGTTTTCAATTGAGTGTCGAAAGTAATTAGCTAATTACTTTGGTTTTGCATTACATCACTCAGTGATTGGTTCAAAGTTCTCCCGCCATTTTTTCAACCAATCAGAAGTGAAACCAAAACCAATCATGTCTCACGCGTGCACATTTTCCCGCGCTTTGTGTCGGCTACGTGTAATTGCTTCGAGTTTTGATTGGTTTACTGGATTGTCTCCGTCCTTTTTGATTGGCCAAAGTATTTACTTGGGTTTTGGTTTTACGACACTCGATTGAAACTCGTTTTAATTAAACAAAATGCTGTTTGGACTTCCCCCTCCCCCACAGTCTTTCTCTCGGTCGCCTTGGATGACATAATAGACCTGTTTTAGTTTGTACGTTTTGTTTTCCTATTTCAGACCATGGGAATTTTTCTTTTGTTTTTTCATACGTTATGCGTATATATGCACGTACAGAAGACAAGATTTGAAAGAAAGTATTCTCTAGAGTAATATCACGTAGTCTGAAATGGGAAAACAAAACGTACAAGCTAAAAATGTCAAACATTAAATAATACAGAGCTGTAAGCTCCCAAATATCCATCGAAACCTAACGCGACATTTCCTTTCGTTTTACACAAAGTATATTTCCAACTCTTTACAAGGGCCTGAGTAAACGAAAGGAAATCCTGGGTATATCCGGTACAGAACTTAAAAAATTAACATTCATCAGGGCACGAAATTGCGCCTAATACAGTCGCTAATGCGACTAGGGGGCGACATGCGGGTAGGACAGGGGGTCGAACTCGGAATGTGAGGGGCGAACTTGGTGGGCTCGAACTCGCCGGGAAGCGAAACGTTCGTAATTCGACTGTGTTAACAATTTAATAATTTCCACAGCTTAGCGAAACGTAATCAGCGTGCAAAATGCCGTTCTCTTGTACTTCTCCCCAAAGTTTTTGGAGTGAAGTGGCTATTTCAGTAATCCTCACTTTTCACTTTTATCATCCTTTCAAAGCACTTTCAGAGCTCATAATTTATTCTGCGAGGAATTTGAACCAATCAAAACCAAATATTGTGAATGACAGATAATTACTCTAAAAAGTCATGTTTTGTTTGTTAACATTTTTGCATTCTTCTGTGGAGGGGTGGGGGGTAGTATATTTGGTGAGGCTTACGAGCTATTTTGCGTTGAGAATAGCGAAAAAACTTGTCGGCGCCTATTTACAAACGGGAATATTTTCGACTTTTAAAGTTAAAACTTGCCGTTCGAGGTTATGTCCTCTAAGGTTGTTTTTGAAACCATATTTTTTTTCCTAGAACGCAAACTCTCTATTTCTGATAGCAGCAGCCAATCACGTATTCCAGTCCGCGTCGCAGGAGAGTCCCAGTCTCCCTCTCCTGTCAAACAGCAAATTCCAGCTGAAACAAGTTCGACGAACAGTCCCGCCATCTCTCAGCAAAGTACACCCACCAGACGAAAACTACCTATCCCCGGTGGAG
>OX421456.1:29686469-29696469 GCA_949126865.1 Montipora capitata
ACGCAATGGAGACATGTGCAGTCGAGGCTACGCGCGGGAAAACACTTGGTTGGCTGAGCGCTAAAGCAATCGCTTGAGTACTTTCGACAGTCCATTGACAGTCTTTTATACAGCGACTGTCTCAGTAACTGAGGACGGAAAACAGTGAGCAGGAATGGAAACGAAGAAACGCGCGCAGATAATTTTCTAAGGCCCGTTTCAAACGTCGAATTTTTCATGTACCGAACTGAAACATAGCAAGAGAAAATAGGGCTTACACGGAAGGAAACGCCCGATCCAGCCCTTGGGATTTCTGAATTCTTAGTTTTCTGAGAAATTCATGGACAGAAGGTACTTTTGATACACTATTGCAGGTCGCCATGCTGTCTAGCTCACGTCATGTCGTAGTGGAAGCTTAGGGGAACCTTGTCTAAAAAAAGCTTTCATGAAAGACAAATCCCGACCTTCTCTCCAAATATCCCTCTTTGTTCTTTTATTCTTCTCTTGCCACGTGAATTTCGTAAATCAGCCGGACACAGTTTTAGCGTTCGATCTAATGTGTAACCGGAAGTGGGACGTTTGGGCGAAATTACTGCCGTAGAATGCGAGAAGCCCACTTCCGGTTCAGCCTGTCGGTTATAAAGTAACTGCTTAAGGTCCTTATTTTAAATGGATCGCCTTCTTCTTGTGATCGTAAATACCATTCTTGAGCTAATAAAATGTCAACTGATTGACTTTCGCATTCTTCCATAACGATTGATTTGTAGTTGATTGATTTGACTGTTCATGAATTTATCTTATTCACAGACAGCAAACTCGACTTCAGCTTGACTTCAAGTGATGGCGAGGAGAATGATGACGAAGACTTGTCTTTCAGTGAGCCTCCACTTGATGGTGATGACGATGAACCGCTGACCAGACCTAGCTCTGGGTTCACACCTAGTCCGCAACCGCTTACATCCACACAAAAGCCACCAGAAATGAACAACAACGGGAAAGCGGTAGAAAAGAAAGATCAAGGTGACATTCAAATTTGCTTCTTTTGAATCAACCTATTTGTGAATTTCACGGCTTTGATGGGGGAGTAAAGCGCATGAATATGGCTTTATCAAATGAGTTAATGAAAGCTACATTTTTGCGGAAAAAACGTGGCGGTGTTGTGTTCCTTGCGTCGAGCATGATTTTGCATTAAGCACTAGCAATCCCTCGTCCGGCTGGCAACTTGTTTGCAGACCAATCGGAGGCGTTGTGTCCGTAAGGTACAGTCTGATTGGCCATAATTTGGCGGGACCCGTGTTCTATATTTAGATCATACAGTAAACTGATGGGCCAAGGCTAAATTAGAGAGATACAGGGGGTAACGGCCTTCTGTCAACGCTTAGTAATGGATTATAATGCTTGTAATGCTCGGTAATGCTTGATGGATTTAGTATTCGTTGATCCCGGGCGCACAGAGATGCCGATATGGAAGATGAATGTTTTTTCTAGTCTTTAACACAATGGAGCTGTGTCCTTTGTCCTTATCAATGAAGTAAACGGTATAAGGCTTTGTGACATCTGGGGACCACACTGTAACGTTATTATGTCATGCAATCGCCATCGCGTGACAGTTTCGAGTATTGGACTACCTTTGTGGTATTTGTGGTAGTGTTTTTGTGCATGGAAGAAACAGAACACATATTTCCACACCAGGAATTGATTGCCCTTAAAAAAGTTGTCAATTAATGGTTTACATCTGACGTCACGGCTGCCATGTTGGTGTATAGAACAATGCACTAAAATGTCTTTTGGGAATTTGACTCTATTATTAAACAAAACTTTGTGGGGCCATTATAGTTTGTACACCAACATGGCCGTCTCATTACGTGGATGCAAACCAAGAATAGTACGGCCAAAAATATATGCATAATTTCCCTTTCAGGTCCTCCGAAGCTCGAGATCCATCTCGGCAGCTCGGTGAGTTCTGTATCCGATCCCGATGTAAGTGGGATGTCAAATTCAGAGTCTGCAAAGAGACAAAAACAAGTGAAAGCCGCTAAACCGGACGAGAATGCTACACCTGCTGACGAAAATGAGAGTGACGGTAGGAAATTGATAAATCTTAGCCTCCTAGAATCGTTGTCGAAAGTGTTAAGGGACGGACACAACCGTTGTAATCTGTTTTAACAAAAGTCCATTACCCAAGAGTACGAATCTGGTATCAGGGTTTTCCCCACTAGCGTCAGAAAAGCATTCACATATAAATGTTATTGAAACACCTGGAACAGAAATGATGGAGAAAGGCAGTGTCTTTTGAAATATTGGCTCTTTTTAATGTATTCCTTCACCGTTATATCAGCCTTGCTCTTTTTAGCTTTGTTTGAATTAGTTACAACATTGAGTTAGCCGATTTGGTCTATTGTTTAAGGAAATAGTCAAAAAAATTGTACACGGACAGGACCCACCATACATCGAAAAAGATGGTGGTATCTTCTTGTATCCCATCCCTCCCGCCTTATATCTTTATATCTATGACCCATTTCCTTCGCTTTTTGTTTATCAGCATTATGGTTTCCGATATTTCAAGTTCACATGTTCATAAGTTTGTCTTTACATCTCATAGATGTTTAGATTTTCAATTACAAACTCTGTTTTGATCGGCCACTCTACCTTACTGTGTAAATAGTTCACCCTGAAGTCAAAATAGATACTTTTCGTTTCTGAGGAAACGAAACAAAAACGCGACGATTTTGAGACGCGGATGCAACCGGAAGAGAGCTGTTTTCTCTTTTAACTTGTCTTCACACAACACATTTACACTGCTAAGTATTTATTCTCCATTATACATGAAAACTTTAAAAATCTGGGAGGCACTACTGTCGTGGGATTCGAAATCTTCTCTTCTCCAGTTGTCGTCCACGTCTCGTAAAACGTCCCTTGCTGAAGCTTCTTGCAAGAGATTTGAAGCAACGCCGACGGCGACGGCAACAAGAACGTCCTATTTTAATATGAATATTCGCGTTATTGCATAGTTAATGCATCGAGATGGTTACGAAACTCGACAGGTTCCTTTGTTTCATGTTTTTGTCCTCATTTTTGGCCTTGAACCTGCAGAAAACACACCTTTTCTCGAGAAGATGACCAATCAAATCCTTCGAATAAATTATGCGCAACTAATTTGCAAAGTCGTGCGAAGCGAAAACAAAAGATTGTGCAGGGTCACGGTCGATTCAACATCGATTGCCACAACATTGTTCTCGCTCTTGAGAGTTTTAAGGTTTCATAACCAGTCTCTTGATTAACTATGGTTATTGTAATCACTTCGTGACTATTTCAACTTTTTATTATGATAGGGGTGTGGTAGAAAATCCATGCTGCCGACTATAAGCGCGGGAAAACGCTTTTGCCTCTGATTGGCTGAGAATATGTGCGGGAAATTTTGTAAGCCAATCACCAAGCATGGTAATACAAAACTGACCAATCGCAACCGCTCCAACTTAAAACCTTTTTATCTTTTACTTTCTCTTTCTGTAGAAGAAGAAGAAGAAGAAGAAGAAGAGTCCGCCTGGGATACTTCGGATGAGGTAAGCATTGGCAGTGGTTTCTTAAGCTTTGCAAGCTTAGTTTTCGGAAAACTAATCGTCCTATTGCTGACTATCAGGCAAAAATATTAAGACGGTAGAATTCTAGGCGGCTTATTCGGTAAATTTAACTGGTAATTTTCCGATGCTAACGCTCCCAAAAAACAAGTTCTTGCGGTTCGGGCGTTTTAAATTCAATTTGGTGAGTGACTGAATAATTGCTCCCGCAGGAATTTCGTCCAGAAGGCGAATTCCCGGGGAGGCACTCTGGTAGCTCGCGCTAATATTAATAAGTGCTTACAGTTGTAATATACAGTCAGTAGGGCAGAAAAAATCTCAATTTGCTTGATCAGGTGCCGCATGGAATCGGTGGGTAATGTTGACGTTTTCTATTGTTCTTGCCCGCAAGTAAGAGTTGATTAGGATGACGTAAACAGAAAATTCCCAAAGGGAGTTTGTGAATTGTGACATCACAATAAACAGGGGTAGCAGTTAATCAAAAATCGCTATTTGGGGTGCAGAGTATTATGAAAAAGAGCGCGTGGTTTGGTATTTTGTGTCAGTCGCATCACATCGTGTGTGTTTGCTGGCTTCATTCTGCGCAGCATCTGATTTTAAGGTAAAAAAGACTGAACTTTTCATGTGTTGTTTGGGTGTACTTTTTTTAGAAAGCATTATTATTTTACCACGAAGCATAAGGTTCGTGTTTATTATATATGCAAAAGACGAGTTTAAAAGTCTGAAAGCCCGAAACTCCCGCGCTGCATATTAATTCAACCGCGTACACACGCATTGCATTAAACTAGTGAGTATTTGACGTCATTTTCTCTCCGATCCAGCCCTCTCAAGATTTTAAAGTTAGTAATGGCGGACCATTAAACAGGAAAATTTCAGTTAAAATAAACAGGTGTCTTTGAAATCAAGGCTTAAAATTTCGATCAGTTACTGTTTAGTTAACATAGTTTTGAAATTTAAAGAAAAATAAAAATTGTTTTTTTTGGTCACTACTAACAACCTAACGGATGACACACGCTTCTCCGACTATTTTAGTTCAGATTTACACCATATCCAACCATGTTGCACCGTATAGCCCGAAGAGGTTAGAGGGAAGGAACTGATGTAGGGAACTTGGAAATCAGTGAAGCATCCCGTGTAGGAAAATCTTTGTTTACATTCTTTATCTCATTAGCACAAGGTTATCGTTTTCTAATCAGTCAGCCGAGATTAAAGTACTGACTGCTGAAAGTCATAATGAGGCATCTCTGAGAATTTCAACCCGATATACGAGATACTCCCGGTGAGTCGCACCCTTCACTTCACTTCACTTCACTTGATGACTTGACTTGACTTGACTTGACTTGACTCCACTTGACTTGACTTGACTTCACTTGACTTCACTTGACTTCACTTGACTTCACTTGACTTCACTTGACTTCACTTCACTTCACTAAAATCGATTTTCCCTGGATTTTCGTCAAACATTTACTGCAATGTTACCCTCGGTAACTCGAACCTCCCGCTAACTCGAAGCAATTATTTTCGTTTCCCTTCAGGTCATTTGCTATATACAGGGTTCGTACGCATCTTGAAAACCCTTGAATTTTGAGAGTACATTTTCAAGGCCTTGGAAGTCCTTGAAAATCTCTGCTCTTCATTCCTGTTTTGTTTTTATGACCTGCATTTTTAATCTTTGAAAACTTCAGTGAAAATAATCAGCCACTCAAGTCATGTTATACAAACGCGACGAGCCCTGGGGTCGAGAATGGTTACCAGTGCCTTTGCATTATTTTCACCCATGTACGTTACGGAAAATGAGTAAGAATTGTACTGTCAGACTATTTGCATTTGTAAATTCTTCGACGTAAATAAAACAGAGGTCCTTGAAATTTCAAAATTTGGCCCTTGAAAGCCCTTGAATTCTTGGTCTGAAAAAGTGTACGAACCCTGTAAATAAGCTATTTTTACCCTTGATAACTCGAACCACGTCCGTCAGTATATGACAAAAAAAAAAAAAAAAAAAACCAGTGTGCTGCAACTGACTATTTCTCTGTAGCAGTAGCCCGACGTTGTTCGCTTTGAAAACTGCAAAGTTCGCAGTACCGTCGACTTAAAGGGGCTAGGTCGCGCTATTTTAGGTAATTTTGTTTAATTTTGTTAATTATGAGCTCTAAACGTCAAATTGGCAGAGCAAGAGTCTTTCATTTGCAAAATCACGGCCACATAGCAACTGAGAATGATTTTCCAGCTTTGTAAATGAAATTTTGATATAGACTGATATAAATTTGAAAAAAGGTGGGCCGACGTTTTTCAAATTTACCCAAATTCAATCCATTTCAATCCTCTCCGGTTTTGTCCATCCATGTCCTTTCTTGGCTTCCCTGTGTTTTTTTAGAGTTCTTCTATAGTTTTGAACAGTTATTTTGATATTTTAGTTAATTCTGTGACCATTCGATCAGTGCTGAAATTGCCCTAAATTGCGTGACCTAGCCCCTATAATACTTTACTTCTCCCACCGCTTTTCTTTGTCTTGTTTCATTTTTATAACACGTTACGTTACGTTACGTTACGTTCTGATTTCTAAAGAAGTGAACTGTTCCATCTTCACTTGATTGAAATGTATACTGTATTAATAGAAAAACAGTAAACACCGTTTTTTCCTTATTTCCGGACCTTTGTTTTCAACTCCCGATAACTCGAACCTTTTTCAATTTTATTTGAAAGTTCGAGTTATCGGGAGTCGACTGTAATCTCTGAGCAATGATACTTTGAAAAATCGAAATTTTACAAAGAATGTATCGGATCATTAACGCCTTGGCAATCCAATAATTTATCAGTTTTTGATGCCTAAAAGAGCGGTTTTCAGTTGGTTGTCGAAAGTAATTAGCGAATTGCATTGGCTTTGCATTACTTCACTCAGTGATTGGTTCAAAGTTCTCGCGCCACTTTTTCAACTAATCAGAAGTGAAACCAAAACCAATCATGTCTCACGCCTGCACATTTTCCCGCGCTTGGTGTCGGCTACGTGTAATTACGTCGAGTTTTGATTGGTTTACTGGATTGTCTCCGTGCTTTTTCATTGGCCAAAGTAATTACTTTGGTTTTGGTTTTAAGATACTCGATTGAAACTTGAAGTCAATTTGTAAATAGCATCATGCCTTCAGTGAGCACACTCGTATGCTAATGCCGCAAAATGAAAACAATGACGTCAGCAAAGATTTCCTTACTCTATTACCTCTGGAATGAAAATATCATCTTAAACTGCCATCATTTTCGCAGGATATTTTGCCCTCCGATGGCCCCGACACCACTAAAGGTAGCAGCTTATTTGGTACAAGAAGTCCACTTCCCAGTGTCTCGGCAAGCGAAGCAAAACCTAAGGCTTCACCGATTAAGGCTGAGGCAAACGAGAGCGACTCGGAAGCCACAGAAACGGAGAGTGAATGGGAGAAAGAAAGAGCTCAGAAAAAGGCCCAAAAAGACGAAGAATTAGAAAAGGTTAGAAACAGCGCAAACTTCGAGCAAAACTTCGGCTGTTAAAGTACACCTAGACTCAAAAGTGTTTCGTCAACAATATTAATCTCCCCAAGAAAAGCCAACTTGTTTTACCATTCTTACCTCAAAAATTCGCTTTTTATCTGCGGGGCAAGACGCGCAAAGTTATCAAAGTAGCAGTAATTTGGACCCACGACCGTGATAAAAGAGGCATGGGTCTATTCTCGATTAAACGTCACAAACTGCTTTGCAATGCAAAATTTCTTTGAAAAGAGGAATGCAAAGCAGTTTGTGACGTAAAATCGAGAATAGACTCATGGCTCTCACATCACGGTCGTGGGTCCAAATTACTGCTAGTTATGCAACGTTTACGTGGCTTGCACAGCACAGAAAAAGCGAAATTCTGGGTAACAATGGTGACATGTTTGCTTTGGATGGGGAGATTTATATTAGGAACGAAGAATATTTAAGTTTAGGTGCACTTTAATATATGTAGTCGTAACAAGAATTCATAAGTATAAGTTGGATTCAGTTTCTTCGAAAGTTGATTAATGCTTATATGCAATTAATGTTTAAGGACGGTGCCCGCTATTGTTATTGCGCATACGTTCTGCGCATCTCGAGATACTCGGGTTTCCTATCGGTGATGCTTACTAATACAGTGATATTTTTTTCGCGGTTTAAAACTATGCGAAGAAAGTAGATCTTAGTAAGTACTCTTGGTATCCAAAAAGAAAATTGGGGGTAACCATGCATTTTTGAGAGATAGTTAAGCTTCAATTTGAGAAAGAATGCCATACATTGCTTTGTATTTGAAAGCTTTTGACAAGTATTATTCATCCATTATCTTTGAAAAACTCGTGGTTACTCCCAATTTTCTTTTTGGATTTCAATAACACTTGTTAAGATCTACATTTCCTCCATAAATCATAAATCGGGGCAAAAATATCTTTGAATTAGTAGGCACTGTCCTTAATTAAGGTGTTTCACAAACGGATAGGTAAAAAAGGTCCAGCTTTTTAGCTGCACTTTGACATGTGCTTCAATATATTGAGGTCCCATGATTTATGAGTCAAATGGTCAATGAGTCATGAGTCAATGAGACTCGCAGTCAATATGGCAATAATTTATTGATTAAGCCTAAACCCTCGTTTCAGTGATTAGGCCTAAGCACTCTCTGAAATTTTAGCTTTCATTTTATGGGTTAGGGTAACTGCACTAACTCATTGACTCATGACCCATTGACTCATTGACTCATTGATTCATTGACTCATAAATACTTGATACTCCAATATATCATGCCGGGAGGCCGTGACTAGGAGCGCACAGCTTCACTGTATTTGTGGAACGGCGTTTTTACAGACTAAAGTACTGTTAGATTCATTTTCCCGCGAAAACAGACCTTTCCAGCCAATCACAAGTCTTGCATGAGAACTTATTGCCCGAGGGATTGAGAATGATCACTCGTGCTTGCCAAATCTTATTAAGAACGCGTCGAAAAATGGGCAACAGCTCTCGGGATTGGTCCAGAAAACAATGGACACAAATAACGATACAAAAGAAACAATGGACCTTAATTCTAAAAGCAACAGAGCTGCGTCCTAAAGGGATCCAATGAAATTAGAGATTGTAAAGAGCTGCGTCCTATCTCCTAAAAATAGCTTGATCTGTGAAAATGCCGCTACGTTACATTGGTAAAGGGGTAAAGTCTGCTACGAGCCTAGAAGACCCATCAGGCCGGCGCCTATCTCCGGTTTCTGTAGCATGAAGTGACTAGGAGTATTTCTACTCCCCCCTGGATGGGATGCCAGTCCATCGTAGGGTTACCCCCAGCATTATATTCGCCGGTACCCGTCTATACACCTGGGTGGAGAGAGGCACCGTGAGAGTAAAGTGTCTTGCCCAAGAACACAACACAATGTCCCCGGCCAGGACCCGAACCCTGACCACTCGATCCGGAGTCGAGCGCACTAACCATGAGGCTACCGTGCCTCCCACCATAGACCGGCGTAGTATTAGAGTTGTAGGCTCCTAGTTATGGGCTCTTGATATTGCTTATCCCTTTTTATTGTTTATTTGACAAACGTTTTGCGTTTCTTTTAAAACAAGGAGAAAGAAAAACAAAGATTGCTGCAGTGGGAGAAGGAAAATAGAGAGAAGGATGAAGCCCTTGCAAGAGAACTGAAAGCAGAAATGGAATTGGAAATGGAAATGGAAAGAAAAGAAAAAGAAGAAGAGGAAAGAATGAGAAAAGAGGAGGAAGAGAACGAAAGGCAGAGAAGAGAAGAAGAGAAACGAGAAAGAGAGAGACAAGAAGAAGAAAGGAAAAAGGAAGAAGAAAGAAGGAGACGTGAAAGAGAAAGAGAAGAACGACAAAAAGAGGAAGAATTAGAACGCAAGTTGCAGCAGAAAGAAGAGGAGAGAATTCAGCTGGAGCGGAAACAAGAAGAAGAACGTCGAAAGCGCGAAGAAGAGTTACAGAGGCTCAAAGAAATACAAGAAGAGGAGATTAGGACCTTGGAACGGCAAAAAGAGCAAGAGCTCGAGAGGCAAATGCGGATGAAAGAGGAGGAGGTGGAGAGACAGAAGCGAGAGTATGAAGAGAAGCTAGAACGAGAACGGATCGCCGTAGAGGAACGGCGCGCCAGAGAGGAAGAAGAACGGATTCAGAGGCAGCGGACGGCAGATGAGGAAGCGGAGCAATTGCTGGATGCTTATCGACGGAAACAGGAAGAACTGTTAGAGAAAGAAAGACGGTTTGAAGAGGAGATGGCTCGGCGTGAACGAGAGCTGGAAGAGAGGACCCGCAGCGGCTCCGAGATAGAGAGGGTTCCTGTGCAAGAGGTCGTTACGATTGCACAGGGAGATCAATCTTACTCTGCCACATCCATCGGAGACGTTGATCGTTTACAAGAGCAGGTGAGTGTAAGCCGGTGTTGTTTCCGGTCTTCAGGTGCCTGACAGTTAAA
>OX421456.1:29701469-29706469 GCA_949126865.1 Montipora capitata
TTTTTGTTCTTATGAAGTCATCACATTTTGTTTTGTATTTTTTTTCTTTTCAGTAAGGAATGATCATTTTTCTTTTCACATTTAGAATTAGAACAACAATACGTGAAGGAACTGGAAGCCCAACGAAGCCGCTTGGATCAAGAGGCAAGCGCCAAACTGGCTGAACTAAACAACAGGTAAAGACGTTTCTTCGTGTAAGTTTTTATTGTTAGCTGTCAGGATGAAAAAGGTTTTGCGATTGAAAATGAAAGATTTCATTCCATACTGAGCCTTCGGTGTTCGTCAATAGTGAGCTTAAGCATTGACGACGACGGCTACGAGAATGCCACAAAACAATAGGTTGAATTAGCAAAAACAATAGTTCTGCACGCCCTGCACGTGCGTCTGACATTTTGATACATTTTTTTGCGGTTCTCTTCCTGACAACAGGGAATAGGGACCTTAAGATCTACGACGGCCACTTCAACGAAAATGTCACCTCAAAATATCCCTTTGCGTTATCATAATTCTTTCGCGGTTATTCTATCTCGTTCACTTCTTACAATTTGGGCGAAGTATCCTAAAAATAAATTGGTACGAGCAGTTACAAAGTGAAAATAAAGAAAGAAAGATTTTCTGTTGCACGCTCACGTTGTCGTCAAAACCTCAAATTTGGTGATTTCACGTGGTCCTTATGCAGAGTACCTCAAGAGTACGTCCTAAAATCCGTGCTGCACGTGCAACACGATTATTTATGCTCTTTTAACCAATGATATCATTGTTTTGCGCCGTTGTTGTTGCCATCGCCGTCGTAAAATCTTAAGCTCCCTAATTTAAGAAACGGCGACGGCTACGACTACGACATCGCCATAAAACAGTAATATCATTGGTCAAAAGAGCATAAATAATCGTGCTGCACGTGCAGCACGGATTTTAACAAACATCTTAGCGGTCCTCTGAATAACGACGACGTGAAATCACCAAATTTGAGGTTTTGACGACAACGTAAGCATTCAGCAGAGAATCTTTCATTCTCTATTTTTACTTTGAAACCACTCGTACCAATTTATTTTTAGAATACTTCGCCCACTTTGTAGGACGTGAACGGGACGAATAATCGCGAAAGACTTATGATAGAGCCAAGTTATAGTTTGAGGTAACGTTTTGGTCGACGTCGGCATGGTTTTCACTAGCGAAGGAGTCGGAGTCGGAGTCGTAATCAGAAACGCAGAGCGATACGATCTAGTGAAAATCAGACTGTCGGAGTCGGAAGCAGAAGCGAACGACTAAACCAATCAATCATTCTTCCGCTTCTGCTTCCGACTCTGACAATCTAGTTTTCAGTGGATCATAAGTGACGGAGTCATAAGCGGAGTCGGAAGAAAATGGGAACGTTCTGATTCTTCCGACTCTGATTCCGTCGAGCTTATGACTCCGCTTACGACTCCGATCTCATAAGCGCTCTTACGACTCCGACTCCGTCGCTAGTGAAAACCAGCCTTAAAAGGGAGCTTAAGCACGCGCGTTTTCGAGACGCGGACTGAAACCGGAAGAGGGCATTTCCCGTGCCAGGGGCCCGTTTCTCGAACTTCCCGATAACTTTTCGGGCCCGAAAAGTCATGTGTGAAACTGCCAACCGCTTGTTTTGGAAAGCTGATCTTTTAACATGTTTTATAAGATAACAACGAGATAAATTACTGTGAAGTTTGACGACTTAAATCTCTCCGTTCTTGAGATACAATGGGAATTGTGACACCCGAAAATGGCCCGTAAAGTTTCGGGACGTTCGAGAAACGGGCCCCAGGACAGTGGTGTCTCCCAGATTTTCATACCAATTATCTCTAGTGGAGAGAAAATACTTGGCAATGTAAATGTGTTTGTGTGAAGACAAGTCAAAAGGGAAAACAGCTCACTTCCGGTTGTCGTCCGCGTCGCAAAAACGCGCGTGCTTAATTAAGCTCCCTATTAGGGAGCTTACTCAAGCGCGTTTTTAAGACACGGACGGCAACCGGAAGTGAACATTTCGCGTGCCAGGACACTGGTATCTCCCAGATTTTTATACTAATCATTTCTGATGGAGAAAAGATACTTGGCAATGTAAATGTGGTTGTGTGAAGACAAGTCAAAAAGGAAAACAGCTCACTTCCGGTTGCCGTCCGCGTCTCAAACACGCGCGTGCTTAAGCTCCCTGATGTCCCCAAAGTTACTTGGAGGACGCAAGCATCTAACGATGAATTTTCACATTTCTCTCAAAGATCCACACCGTTCATACCAATTTTGTTGTAATGTTGATACACACTTTCCGTGCCGAACGACGTGGATTAACCCCGAAATTATTACGATGACGGGAAATGATATTTTTAGGTAACGTTCTTGAGTCGGTCGTCGTCGTCCTTGGTTAAGCTCTCTGAAAATGTGGCGAGTCCTTTACGTAACTTAGCGTGCATCTAAGCGAATCGAATCTTAATCGAAGCCAAAGAAAACGTCTGCATGAGGATACACCTTACTCCAAAATGGCCGCCATTTTAGTATTCTCTTGTTTCGTTGCAAATTGGTCCTTTTGGCCTTGCTTGCAAAAGTAAAGTTCAAAAGAATACTTAACCTTGAACGAAACCAAAAGGCCCAAATTGCACTCAAATGTAAAAATACTAAAATGGCGGCCATTTTGGAATAAGGTGTACAGGAGGTTTTCACGTGACGTCTTCGCAGCCATGTTGGTGGACGAAAACAAAAGACCTCTCATTAGTTTCTTTTGTTCGTCCACCAGAAGTCGTATATTTATCTATTGTTATCGGTGTCCCTAGAGGTTGGTTGAGAACGTCCTATAAAGCTTAATTCCAGAATCATTATTTTTGCACAGCAATATGACTGTCGTGAAATATGAAGGAAATAAAACTGTTGGTCAAAATCGAGATCTAGGGTATTGAAGCCTTATTGCCGTTACAGAACTTGAATGGGTCAATTAATTGCTCGTTGCAAAATCGCTCCTGGAATGTTATACTTTTGGCAACTTCTTGCCTGCTTGTCACGCAGGAGTCGTCAAGCTGAGCTCGAACAAAAATCTCGCCAAATTCTCGAGGAACGTAACCAACTGAGTGCCAGTTTTGAAGCAGCCCGCCAAAGGACCACAGAACTGAATCAGCCGCCAGAAGTGTCTCTACTGTCCCCGGACAAACGACACATTGCGGCCAGCTTGGAAATTGGCGACCGTGATAATGAGGGAAAAATCAGGTAGGGTGCTTGCGTGACGGTAATTTGGTTTTGCTTGTAACGCAACCCAATCCTTAAACTTAGTTTGGTTGTAGCTTAAGTTCAACTGCAACAACTCCTTGACTTCTGCGCCTCTTAGTTTCAATAAAACTCTATCTCCTTATGAAAGTGGACCCTTATTCTCATACAACTTGCATTTGTTTCATCCGGGCGTTTGGACGGATTGTCGTGATGGGGCATGACTTGCAATCAGTGGCAAAGGTAGTTGGGACGCTAACGTCTATTTCCCTTTCGTAAACGGTCGTTGCCATTTCTCAGAACGGTCTAAGAACTCAAAAGATTGCGGTTACTGGGAGTTGTGTCTCGCTGGTCATATCAGTTAGGGTTCGGGTTAGGGTGAGGGCTAAGAACCCGAGTTCGAGTTTTGAATTTTTTTCCTTTTTTGTCTTAATTTTTGTTAATATTTTTTCTTAGTTTGTTTCTTTTAATTTTCTTTGAAGTGAAGTGTGTAGTCGACCGTTATAAATGGCATCGACCGTTTCAAATGGCAACGACCGTTTACGAAAGGGAAATTTGCGACGCTAACGCAAAGATGGGCTTTAATACCTTTCAGATTTCATAAACTAAACATAACTGTCAAAATTCCACTAAATTCCGCTTCGAAATGGAAGTTCTCCTTCCCCCGCATCAACGTTGAAATAGTCTGGGAAATGTCTGTTTACGATTTGCAACATTGTTTTTGTGGAGAGAGGACGATTATTGAAACTGAATAAGAAACCAGCCTAGAAGAATGAGCCAAGACTTTTTGCCAGTGATTGTAGGTGAAAAGTGCGTCTTATCACGTGATTGAAAACCATCTATAGGCCAATTTGGAAAATATCATAATACTCTTTGTTTGGCCCCCCCAAATTTTGCATAAGCATTGTTTTTGTTTTCTCTTGGGACCGTTGTAAGTCCCAAGAGAAACTGAAAACAATGCTTATGCAAAATTTGGGGGGACAAACAAAGAGTATTATGGTATTTTCCGAAGTGGCCTATTGCGAGCTTATGTAGATAACCGCCGGCTCAGTTATTGGATCGCTGAAAGCTTTCATGCAAGCACAGAACCTGTGTGACACGACCACTTCTTTGGGTAGAAACACCTCACCACATGTTTTTCTTTTCTGAGGTATTTCGGCTAAATAGATTACGTCATGCATGGATGCATGCATGACATATTCGCCCTTGTAAAACAGCGGCCATATTGTCCCGGGAGACCAAAAAAGCTTTGTTTTACCACGCCAAGCCTCACCCGCATGGTTTCCACTGCGAGGCTTGGCGTGGTAAAACAAAGCTTTTTTGGTCTCCCCGGACAATATGGCCGGCGTGTGACAAGGGCGAATAATGCACCATTCGAAAATTGTCTCAGTCAAACTGGAATGTCATGAAATTGGAAATATCCAAACTCTTTCATGAGAAAAAAAATGACTTCTAGTTTTTGCTTTCTATATTTTGAGCATCCCCAACAAAGAGCATTATCTGTCTCTTACAGAACTTTTATTTTGCGGAGATCTCTTGCTTTCGAAATAAAGTAGTTTGACGTAAGATGCACTTTTAAAAGCTTTTTTCGTGTTTGTCTCTCATTCCTTAGAAATCCTGGCCTTGTGCACAGTCTGGAAGACAAGCAAGATGGAGGAAAGGTGTGTGTTTTTCGTTTTTATTCAGTTTGTTAGCTTGAGTGTTATTCTGCGTCTGGCCCACTACAGAGTGTTTTCACTCACGTGATCAATAACCTTGTTTTTCCACCGAAACAAAAGAAAACGTCTGCATGA
>OX421456.1:29713969-29716469 GCA_949126865.1 Montipora capitata
GCGCAGAGGGCGACTCCTCGAGGCACCGCTTCACTTTCACCTCAAATGATGCCTGACTTTCCGAGACCGTTGTCTTGAATTTTCTAAAATTTGTCAGTCTTCGTTCGCAAGGCCTACACACTAAATGTGGCAAAACATCACTTCGTGGAAGCGCTTTTCCGTACAGATCTTCGGCAGTAGCCAGAAGTTGCGAATTACCTTTGCTGTAAAGATTTCGCCAATGAGAAATATCACCAACCGATTTACAAAGTCGGCAGCAGCGTAAACTTACAGATTTGCTGCCTGTGTATATTTTTTTGGGAGTTTCTGGATGGGATGACATGATCCTCGATACACGCGGTAAGCGCGACTTTGTTTTGATTGACATATCTTTCCCTTCCCCAGCACTCAGAGTATGGGCAAATTGATACTGAACCACCCCTTCCATCAGTCATTAATTCGAAATCTCCCAAATTCTGGGAGACACGTGACCAGATTCAACCAGGGTCTCCTTCTCCCCCGCTCCAGAGAGACCCTGGGAACGAGGTTGGCTGTATTCTTAGTTTATCTCATTGTGATCGACCATAAATCGAGTTCAAATGTACAAATACAGGCTTTTACAAAACAAAGAAAATAAAAAGGAAGAAAAAATATGCAATTTCTCAAATATTATTGCTAAAGGAAGAGTTAATTTTGAAATTAAAAAAGCATCAAACTTGAGAAATCTCACGTAAGCACAGGAAAAACTGATACTCGGAAAAATATGGAAAGAAGTCAGTTGTTTATCCTATATGTCGTTCCTTCTTACAAAGTTAAAAAAAGGAGACAATTAACAAATTGATGTCAGTTTTTCATTCGTCTGTCCTGTTATTGATCGTGAATTTCGTCATAACATTGTCAAAGTAGGTGTGGATCCGCAGACTACTTTGACAATGTTATGACGAAATTCATTGTCAATAACAGGACAGACGCATGAAAATTAAAGCTGACATCAATTTGTCTTTTTACAATAACAAAAAGGCAGAAGTGTCAGAATTAAGTCAAAACACGAGAAGAACGCGAGACAAAAATACGAGAAACTTCGATCTGACGCGAGCAATATCGCGTCATTATCGCATAAATTATAAATTCATGTGTCTGTCCGCTTATTGACGATAAAAATTAGCCAATGAGCGCGCGTGAATTTTGCAGTCATTGCAAAAAACGGGATTGATGATCTGTTGGCCCAAGTAAATGCCGTAACATAATTCTCGCACACGATTGTTTATAAAAATTTGTAATATTGTAAATTATATTTTCCCGCTCTTTTGTAGCCCATCATGAATGGCCATGCAGACGAGGGAGATTGGTCCGAGTCCTCTAACGAGGGAGAGAGGTATTTTCCCTTGGTTGCCATGACAGCGAGTAGCACCGAAGTCAAGCCCCTGTCCGGCTTTTCGCCGACTCGAGCTCAGTCCCCATTGAATAAAAGTTCGGCGCCGTTGAATACCACTGGTGGCGCATTGGGTGCGTCTCTGACGGGATCTTTCCCGCTTCAAGGTGCGAAGGAGATTGAGCTTTCTGTTTATGTTCCGTGCACAAACTTAATTTTTCTTTGTTTGCGCTAACGGGAAACTGCAAATCGATTAATCTCGTACCTAGATCTCACTCTGTCACTATGACCGTGGGAGAGCTGGGTACGAGATTACAAATCGATATGAGCCCTGATCCAAGGCTTCCTCCTGCTTGTATGTAAACTAAATTTCGATAAATTAAGACTCGTTTTTAGACAGAAGGTTTTACCTAGAACCTCTGGGGCAAGGAACGCCTAGAAACTCACTTCCCCGGTGTCGTATTTATTGTTAGCGAGCTTAAACAACCACGGACGCAAACCGGAAGTGAAGATTTTGCATGCGGCTAGGACAGTAGTCTCCCAGATTTTTAAGCTAATCGTATTCAATAAAGAAAAGATACTTAGCAATATAAATGAGGTAAAGTAGAGATAAATTAAAAAGGAAAATAGCTCACTTCCGGTTGCTGTGTTGCGTGGTAAGCTCTTTCCTAGGATTCTTCCGCGCGCGTTCGAATCCAAGAACCCGCCATTGCTATCGCTATTGTGACGCAAATTGACATGGATTTTAATCGTTGTGGCTTTGGATTTTTAACCGATCATCTGCCTCCGATTTTCGCTACAAGTGCTTGGCCACGGTGGTCGCAATTTTCGTTACTTGAGATATTTGTCAACAGGAACTACTGTGTGTAAGTACTTTATGGCGCGTTTTCAGTGTCAAAATTTAAACGTGCCTAAAGCAATTCAAACATTCAATTTAGCTATGCAAACCTTCAATTTAGCAATTCAATCATTCAGTTCGGTAATATTCAATTCATTTTGACCCAAGGTTACTTTTGGTGAATGTTTAGGATTCTTTCTGTATTGGTAAAAGAATGACCTGTGACTTGTGACCTGTGTTTTGTACCTGGCCGCGAAAAGAATATTTGATTGGCCAAATTGAATATTTGAATTGTCGAATTCAATTGAAAG
>OX421456.1:29721469-29723969 GCA_949126865.1 Montipora capitata
AGATTGAGAATGCACAGTCTCGCGCGACATTTTTTCGCCATTCTGCCGTCCTGAGTCTTCCAGCCGTCCTGTTGCGTAAGCTCGCTATTGTAGTTCATTCATTGCTCAGAAGCTTTTATTTGAGTGGTCATTCTTTGAAATTTCACCCACAGGCGTATAAGTATGGACTAATTAACATGCAGTTTTACGGGAAACTACCGCTCAGCAGTTTTCACTAATGGTCACAGTTTAGGATTTCCTGAGTCTGGCCGTGGAAGATTGTCATCATCATTTCAAATCCTAAAATGATGATTTTTTTTTTGCACTTCAGAATATTATATTCAGTTGTTTACTCACCGTTCCACCTCTATAACTATCAACTATAATACTAACTATAATCGCCTTGATGCGTTCCTTACCGGTTTTTGAGTTCAACACGTTATTCACTGTTTTAGTTTCCCATAAGAACTTCTGGGTGAGCAAACAAAATTTGCGGAGAAACCTTTAAAAATTCCTCGATTGTTGAGGTTGAGCAATCGGTCTCTTGGCCACAGCTGTAACGGTGATCCTTGAGAACGCGAACATTCAAGTGTCCTCTGAGCTTATTTGTTTGATCTTGCATCAATGTATTTAAGGGTGACACCACCATAATTGATGAAAATTCTTCTCCACTTGACCAGAAATAGTCAAATACGTAAGGTAAAAGCTGATATATCAGTGGTTTCCCATATCAGGTAGGGAGTATACAGACGGTATCCTTTCGTTTAAGGACAACACTTTTTTAAGCTTCATATGGTGCTTCTTTCAGAGCAAACTCACTTTTCTAGAGCGAAGTCCAACGCGCAATGAAAGCTTTGCATTTTGTCGACCATTTAAGTCGACCATTTGTCATGAAACTTCACGCAGGCGCAGACAAACCGGAACCAGGATTTCGTGGTTCCGGTTTTGGAATTTTCCAGAGCCTCCCGCGCCCTTTCCGGTAGACAAGGGTAACGGAGGCTCTGGGAACGAGATTGGGACGGCGGTTGAATCAAAGCGAGTTTCGAGTGAAGTCTCTTTTCCAAGAGAACGCAAAACAAAAGAGACCTCTGCTATCAGTTCACCCTCAGACTCAAAACTTACAATCACCTTCAATAACATAATAAACAACACAAGAGTAAAGCAATGTTCAGTAGCTTTCTTTTGAATTATCCTTCCTCTGTATTTTTATAGGTGGAGTTAGCTGATACGAAGGCTCGGCTTGAGGCTAATAAAGCATCAATGGGGAAAGAAATCGCGCTTCTGAAAGAGAAACTGCAGAAGAAAGCCGAAAAAATGGTGAGTCAAAGAGGATTCTAATGAGTAAGAACTACAAAAGCAGACGTGTTAAGCTGAGCACTGGGTCATGTTACTTGCTAGGAACAAAGTGGCTCGGGAAGTTACAGTTTTCATTGATACATTATCGGACTTGTTGTTTCCCACGATGTCAGAGAATGTACGGTAATGGGGACATCCCAACCTTAGTTGCCTCTGGGACATCTTAGCCCGGCTTCTTAACCCGGGTGGGACATTTCACATGTAGCCCTGCATCTTTTAGAGTCCACTTGTTAATGAAGTGCGCATTCAAACTCTCTTCTTAAGATCAATCCCTGTATGGAACGCGTTATCAGCTGGTGTTGTTAGACCGGCATCTTATCCAGAATTTATCCCGAGAATGGCCACTACTTTAACATATTAATTTAGTTCCTTCGTTTATTCTCATACTATGTAATTTGTAATTTAATACCATGTAGTTTTAATTGTAATTTATTCCTTGTAAATGTAATTGTAATGCCATACCATGGTGGCCGCTCCATTGCCGGATTAGCATTAGTTAGCGCCAGTGGCAGTTATCTTGATTAAAGATTTAAAGAAAGGGACGGGTTTTGTATAGTTGGATAATTATCCCTCATAACGCATTGCGGCTTGGAAAATTGTGTTGTGAATGAGGTCAATGACAGAACCAGCTAGATGTCAAGTTATATTAGTTCACTATGTTTTGTTTTTGTTATTTTGTCTCCTTGTAACAGGCAAGAAGCGAAGAAGCTCTCCAACAAACGCGATCTGAGCTCGACTCACGTGTGGCCAGCGGCAGAAGTGAACATGCGCAGATCAGCAGCAAGCTTGAAAGCGAGACACAAACGCGAACGAGATTGGAGTCTGAGGTACGTCATGTAACCTCTTATAATGTGTCTTTACATTCAGCTACGCTTTAAAAATAACCTTGCTTACTTTACGCTTTTTTTCTTGCTTAGATCAATTCACTTAAAAGTGAATTGACGTGACGCTTGAAATAACTGGAAATTATTTGCTTCATTCAGATATCCTCTCTACGATCGCGTTTAGAAAAGTCTGATAAAGAACTTGAAAAAGCCAGTGTCGGTCGAGTTGAGGCGGAAAGGTAGGAATTTTATATGTTTAATATGCATTGCATACTAGATAATCATTTTTCTTGACAGGGGGTTATTGTCCCCTTATTTGAATATGACTAACTGGGTTAAAA
>OX421456.1:29728969-29751469 GCA_949126865.1 Montipora capitata
TGAACTTGGGCCTTAACGTTGTGCACGGCAGCCATGTTGCATGGCAGGAACAATGAAGATGTTTTGCATTAGAAAGAACATTTGTTCCCATAGGAAAAATAATCTATTGTTCCTGCCATGCAACATGGCTGCCTCGCAAAACCTCTATTGTCCTGACATGCGAAATCTTCGCTTCTGAATTCCGACCTTGGCTGAAAAGCGCCTCGTGCTTAACTACTTATTTGTAAGTAACGCTGTTTTTGTTTTTTTTTGTTTTTTTTCTCTCTCTTTTAGAATTTCCAGTCTTCACAGGGACTGTGAGTCGCTTCAACGTCGACTGGAGGAAAGCAACGAGAAGCTAAGAAAGCAAGAGGAAGCTTCTTTAAGATCAGAGGTGAGGATTTAACCTGTCGTTCTCCGATACTGTCAGTAATTAAAAGTTATGAGTGGGCGCGCGTGGATGGTATTTATATCTGATCATAGTTCATATAGATTGACTAGTCATGAAACTCTGGAAACTTCAAAAGCGAGAACAGTACTGGTAGTCTTTACACTAGATCGTAAGGAAACTTAGGAAAATCTCAAGTCAAGTAATTTTGTTTTATTACTTTAAAACGCATTACACACAAATGTGGAAACACATGATTGACATGTTTGGACTGCCTGGCGCAGCCCAAGAAACCGCAAGTCGCTCGGAAGGATGGTTTGCAAGTCACTTATCTCTTGCTTGAATCGTTTTAAATCTCCGACTTTAATGAGATGCAAAGAAAAATAACTTGAGTTTTTACTTAGGCCTTCACACGCGCATTTTTGGTTAAGTACTTCATGTTGACTTGACAGTGTCCATGTGTCCATGTGCCCATGCACAATCATTTGTCGATGGTCTGTCATTTAGAAAAAGGGTATGGTTTGTGCATCGTTATGCAGGGCCAAAACAGCAAACAAAAACATAAAACAAAGAAACATGTTGAGTTTCATAACCATCTCCATATATTAACTGTGATCCGATATAGGGAACCATACACATAACCTATTTTCATTAATTCATTAATGTACCAACCAGAGCTTCATTCACAAAATATCTTTTGTTCCTGTTTGTAAACAGATACCTTTCCTATACGGTCTTTGAGGTGCATATACTAAACATTTCTTTTGGTCTACAGGAGAAATTGAACTCCATGCTTGCTTCTTCCAGAGCTGATTTCGAAAAGGTACTTTTACTCGTTTTGTTTGTCTCTTGTTTGTTTGTTTTTTTCATTTTTTTTTCTGGGGCGTTCAATTCCAACCGCCATCTTGTGTCGTGAACTGACTACTATCTACGTGTTTTATTTCCGTTTCTCTGACGCCTAAAGCGCTTCTAATGGAAAAAGGGGTTTTAGTTTCTCTTCAATCGGCCAAAAATCCCAGGTCAAAAAAATACATTGTACAACGTGTACATTATGCAACGTGTTGTTGTTGTTGTTGTTTTCTCTAAACAGAGCAAACAAGTTATGCTGGCCAAAGAAGAAACTCTTTTGGACACAATCAACAAACTGAAATCTGACATTGACAAAGGAAAAGAGAAGAGTGCTCAACAGAAAGCTCAAATTAGAGACTTGCAACAGGTTTGGTTTTCGTTTTGTTTGAACTGATTTTGCAAAATGTTGCAAGGTGGAATACTATAAGGCAGACAGGGTGCCCAAATGACGTAGTCACTTTCGTCCATACCACAAAGCCGTCAACTCCGTACCTTTTTCTTTAGGGAGCTTAAGCACGCGCGTTTTTGAGACGCGGACGGTAACCGGAAGTGAGTTGTTTGCCCTTTAAACTTGTCTTCACACAAACACATTCACATCGCTAAGTATCTTTCTCCATTAGAGATGATTAGTATAAAAGTCTAGGAGACACCTCTGTCTTGGCACTCAAAATTTTCTCTTCCGGTTGCCGTCCGCGTCTCAAAAACGCGCGTTTTGCAAATGACGTCACGGCAGGGGCTCGTAATTGGATGCACAACGATTTGAATAAGCGTCACGAAATGTCCCCTTGGTCTTCTCCCCAACTTCAATTCACTCGTGTCTGGGAATACAGACAATTAACGTCAAAAAGTGTCCCCCAAACTCAAGTACTCAAGTAAAGTTAAACAGCTGCATTTACCCTCATCAACTCGAAAAGTAACGGTAACCTTTTCAAAAAAAAGTAAAGGAATGGGAAAGAAAGGAACTTTATTTAAGTGTCTAGTCGTTCTAGCGCTGGAGTAAACGACCACAAGACAGCTAGATGGAAAACTTCAATGTCATGAAGTCTGTCTGTGCGCTTAAGCCTTCATTTAAAGTGCCAATAACCTCAACAGAATTTTCCGTTTCCATTTTTTTTTTAACCTTTGTCCCTAACATATCAAGTTGTTTTTTTATAATCTTCTCCCTGCAATACCACTTCTTTATATAATTTGAAAGTTAGAAAAACTGTCCATAGTTTGATGTATAAAATAAGAGGAATAAGTTCGATACCGGGATGACGTCACACACTGCTTTGCATCGTCCTTCTCGAAGAACTGTACGAATGTAGCGTCAAACCTTTTTATTAAACCAAGTCTTCTCTTTCCTTGCTCGATCGTACCTTACATTAAAGCTGGTTTTCCGACGTTTTGTGAGAAGACAGCAAACAAAACTGTTTTGTACAAGGCGGCCAGAGAATTGATGCAGCGGAAAAGTGTTTGAGGTGATAGGCAGTTTAATGGTTTAACAATTTACGTTTTGTCAGTTGGGACTTTTCGTTGAATTTATTCTTTCTGATTTGCTCTAGGAGTTGAACGAGACGTCGAAGAAACTTGTACAATCGGAAACATCCCTAGAGATGCAAATTAAGGTAGGTTGTTTTTGGCCATTCACAGTAGACGCATACTATCGATGAGCCAATCGTGGCGCTAAGGGAATACACTTGTCCGGCGCAAAGCTTAAAAGCGCGGGAAACACTTTTAACTTCTGTCCATGTGTTCCGCAGAATTGCAGGTTTTTTTATATAACAATTTCAAATATAGATTAATTAAACTTGATTTAACTATATAGTGTACTTATGAAGTTTGCGAAAAAATCTGTTGCGAATTCGCAGAAATATGAAAGTGGCTCAATTTTTGACCAAGAAACGTTTGTCAAAAATGTTTGTATATCAAGTCTGGGGAACCAAGAGAAAATTGCGGGAACACATGAGCCCAACAAATTGACCTGTTCTCAACTCTCGACTGGTAGAGCATTACACCGACATCGCAGAGGTCGTGGGTTCGAACCCTGTTGGAGCCAGCTGAATTTTTTAGGTTTCTATAAGAGACAATTGCTTTAAATTATCCAGATAAGTGCGACGGCCATTTCTCTGTTGCCCCGTGACATTCGTCGCAAAATTTGACAGTTTTGAGGTGCTATTTTCCCGCTAATTTCCAACCGTTTTCCGCTGGCAAAAATGGGAGCTTTATTCTCTGTAGCGTCTTTTACAGTTTGATGGTTTAGGTTTATTTTGACAATGCGAAATTAAGTTTTCTTTTTTTTTTTTATTAGCTTCGCGAAGAGCTGGAAGACGAGCGATCTCGATTGAGAAACCAGTTGATTAACTTAGAAAATACGGTACGTAGTTAGGGCGCGTTCGATTGACCGTATTCCGGAATAGGAATACATGGAATTTAAGTTAGAAATCCTTCGTTTTTACGGAAATTCACATTAAAATTGTCAAACATCTGCTAAAATGCTATTTTAAACATATTTTTATTATCCTTGCTGCTTCAAAACGTGCCAAACATACCGTTTTAATCATCACTCCACGTATTCTTATTCCGGAATATGGTCAATCGAACGCGCCCTTAGACTCTGAACCTAAAGTTACTCTTCCAACAAATTAGTGCTTAATTGTCGTGAATACTTGCTTATATCATGTCCCATGAACAGAGAAAAAAGAAAAAAGCGAATTTTAGTATTAGAGATTTTTTTTGTCCTGACAGGTTTACAGCGTAGTAGAAAAAAATATATATTTCATCCAAGCTAGGTGTAGCAGCAAATTCTTTTGTATATTTAAACAAGTTTCACACCTACGATACTTGTAAATTGAGACTTGATTAATCAAGTTTCTTTTCTCAAACCTGAAATGAATTTTCTTTTTCCCAACAAAACATTTGACGGCATTTCAGTATATTTCGTCTTGTCTTTGCAGGTAGCTACAGTAGAAGCTACACGGGGAGAAGTGACCGCAAGCGCAATGAAACTCGAAGAGGAATTGGAACACACTAAAAGAGTGCAAGGGGAGACCACTGAACGATTGGTTTCAAGGAGCGCGGACGTGGAATCCGTCACCAGATCCCTGGTAAGTACGCGGGGAACATTACACACGATCATTATGTTTTTCAGATTTATGCGCGCCATTCTACGGTACTTTGCACTAAATTCAAGGGTCGTTACAAATAAAGCTTTAAAAATCAAAGACAAAAATCTAACAATGATAATGTTTACATCTCAACCTCTACATTAACAGTTGATGATCACCAAACCACAAATTATTTGCCAGCTAGCGCTTTGGTTGTTCTGGTACATTGCAAGCTGATTTTGAAAGGATTAATGTAAACGTTTTGTCATTTGTTAACAATGCTTAACAAAAAAAAAAGATGTCTCTCTAAAAGAATTCTTAAAATGTGCGGTCGGTTAACAATATAGCTGATATTTTAAACTTTTCTCTTAAAGTGAACTAACAGATAATGTTCCTTTTTCATAGTCTCACGGAGAGGATGCCAATGATCTGGTAACTACTCTTTAAGACACAAGTAAAAATGATAAAACATAACCATAATTTCTTAATTTGTAAACAGAAAAAGCGTTTTGGGAGGCTAAATCACATTGCTGCTTTGGAGAATCACGTACGTGGTTGCTGCGTGACGTGCTGCCTTATGATGTCACGCTCTTGTCAGGTTTTCGTCACACAACATGAACTGCATTCACGACCATGACCAAATTTCTTTGTTTGCGTTGGCCGACTTGGCGTCATTGTTACATTTTTCTGTAATCAACATAAGTGATAGAACACGAATTCAACTAAAATCAATGCATTTCAGTCAAACTTTTTTCTCAAATAAGTATAATTGACAGCAAGTTTCCCTGAGGAAATAAAAAATAAATTACTTTATAGGAGGTTTGGTTAACCAAAATCACAAATTTATCGTAAAGAGTTCTTGTTATGCTTACGTCGTTAAATGAGTCATTGATCGAGGACATTTAATTTTCGATTTTTTTTTTACGCAACTTGTTTCTTGCGAAATATTTTAAACTTTATTTTCTTATTTGTAAAATGCAGTTATCTTCGAGCGGGTTTAATCAGTCTTCCAAGCTCTTTTTGGAGGATAAATGTAACATGGTAATTGGACAATTCTTGTTAGCCTACAGCGATCATTTTATTTTCATATCCGTCTTCCTTTTTTTTTTTTTTTTAATTTCCAACGAGTAATCGATTCTCGGTTGTTTGTGTATTTTTCGCTACTGTTATCGTTCTCTGGCATAGGAGTTGTTAGATTAATGAAAGAAATGTTGATTAAGGATCGTACTCCGGGTTTTCATTTCAGTTTCTCGAAATTTTCAAGCATGAAAATGGTGTTTTCATAACAAGGACTGTCATAAATATAAATGAATTGATGTTAGATTGATTACTCCACGGCAGCTGAAAGAGTTAACTGCAATTAGAGAGCGGAAAACGGAGAATTTGTTTTCAAAGGCCGGAATCTTCTCCAGTGTTGAAAAAAATGACAGGCAGATAAAAAAAAAAACGTGTTAAACTTACGTTGTTTCTTTCTCTCTTCGTTTTTTGTTTCATATAATGCCATTCAATTGTTGTTGATTAGTTTCAAAACCGTTGACATTTATTTTAATTTAAGAAAGCAAGGCGGTGTTATCTTTGTCGTAAATTGATCTCAAATAGCTTAAATCCATTCCATTTACGGACAATCTCGAGGTGTTTATAGTAAAGGTTTCTGTTTGCACAATTGCCCTTCAATTCAGATTTCTAGAAAATCCTATTATCAACACGTAAAGGTCTATTAACAATCGTTAATGAGTAATACGGCTTTCATTTAAGAGCTTCATCCTTGCATAAAAGAAATCATTTATTGTCGGATAAGAACTCTTGGACGGAAGGACCGTGTTTGTTAAAACGAGGATTTTCTGGTGAATGGAAATCAGGGACTGGTAATATCAAGAAAATGAATCTGAACAATTTGGTAAGCTCTGAGGCAGTTTATAGGGAGATGAAGCAACTATAACGGCAGCGAAAACGCTACAGAACTGGATATTGAACGAGCACCAAAAAAACGACAGTTTTACGCGCTCCAAACGTGCGTTTTAATTTTAATACATTTCCTTGAGCAGCAACGTGAAATAGACCTAGTTGGCATCGCGTCTACTTCAAACGGTGAACGTCTTCCCTAAAATTTGTGTTTTGCCGAGAATGGAAGAAACTTGTTTCGTATAAAATCATTTCTTGCCAGTTTGCTACAGATATAAAATACTTCTCAAAAGAGAAAGAAAGGCTAGAATGAGAGAATTTTCATGTTTTTGCGTCAAGTCTTCCTTTTTCTCGTAAACGCGATCGTTCCAAATCTCTCTAATATAGTTTGTGGCGAACCTCCAGGAAGGAATTATGTGTTTTTCATTCTCTCTCTTAACTTAAGCGCTATTTACACCTGTTTCATTCTTGGGCCAAAAATCCTTCTTTTTCGTCAAAAAATAGTCGCGAACGGATTCCAATAAACACGGCTATATATTTTGCGGTGACGTTTTTGTCAAGTTGCTGTAGTCATTGCTTGAGCTCAATAGCTAACAAAATAAATTGTTCGAGTAAGGCGTTGAGCTGCAGTTGGAAACTTTATTCCTACCTTTCACCGACCAACGACATCATCAGGGAAGAGGACAATTTTACAGCTCCGAGTCGGCGATTGGATAGCGATGAAGGTGACACCGTAGTAAACTACTTGAGTTGTTCCATTTTTCTTTTTTTTATTTCTTAATTGGAGCACTATAACTATGGTTATACTCTGTACAATAACATGTCCAATACATAAGTAAGTAAGTAGTACTCTTTTCCACGTAGACAAAATAGAGCTTAAAATAATACTCGTGAGAACGTGCCCGTGCTGAAAATCAGAACCCAAAATCGAAATCGAAAATTCCACAATAAAATTACATAGCTCGGATAAGTAATATATACAATCATAGTTAAACGAGGGGCTGGTTATGAAATCTTAAGGGACCTCCACTAAAACAAGAATTTAACTTTAAATATTGAACATAATGTTTTCAATCAAAACTGTGCAATCTTTTTCCAATGGAAGCCTCTGTATCCGAAATAGACAAATTTAAAAACGTTTGCTTTGGTTGTCAAATTTCCCGAGCGCTGCCATTTTGAATAATTGTGACGTGTAATGGTTGCTGTAAAGAGTGTTTTCACTCAAGTGATCAGTAACCTTCTTTTTCCATTGAAAAAAAAAAAAAAGAAAGAAAGAAAGAAAGAAAGAAAGAAAGAAAACGTCTGCATGATAACAGAGCTCAATTCCCGGAGGATTAACTGATTAGATTGTAATGTGAAGTGCTAGTTTTGCACCCCATATGAACCATGTGAGCGTTAGCCCTACTAATGGAAATGGGCCTACACAAGGACAGAGAAAAACTCTGACCAGGGCGGGAATTGAACCCGCGACCTTCGGGTTAGATCACCGCTGCTCAACCGACCGAGCTACAAGGTCAGACGGGAGCAGGCCGTGGAAACTGAAGGATTAATTGGGTACACCAACACTCTATTGTTTTCACACAAACAGCTTTTTTTTTTAAACAATAGTGCAACAATTAGACGTCCAGTTATTCAAAATGGCCGCGCCCGGAAAATTTGAAAACCAAAACAGGCGTTTTTGAAATATGTTTTTTCGGATACAAACGCTTCCATTAGAAAAAGTTCGGACAATTGTGATGCTAAGCATTGTATTCAGTATTTTAAAGTTGTATTCTTGTTTTAGTAGTCCCTTTAAAACCTACAAAAGCTAGAATGATGTTGAATTGACCGTGACCCAGCACGATATTTTGTTTTCGCTTTCCACGGGTTTGCAAATTAGTTGCGCATAATTTAATCGAAGGATTTGATTGGTTATCTTCTCGAAAAGAGATGTGTTTTGTTCAGGGCCAAGGCCAGAAATGCGGACAAAGACATGAAACAGGAACTTGTCGAGTTTCGTAGCCATCTCTATGCACGCATTAACTTTGATACAATATTCGCGTCAGTTCTGTATCACGTTAGGGACGGAGACGGCGACGGTCGACGAAAACGTCACCTCAAAATATAACTCTCCTTTATCATAAGTCTTTCGCGATTATTCAGTCTCTTTCACGTCCTACAATGTGGGCGAAGTATCCTAAAAATAAATTGGTACGAGCGTTTTCAGAGTTAAAATAGAGAATGAAAGATTCTCTGTTGTATGCTCACGTTGTCGTCAAAACTTCAAATTTGGTCATTTCACGTCGTCGTTATGCAGAGGACCGCTAAGAAACTTGCTAAAATCCGTGCTGCACGTGCAGCACGATTATTTATGCTCTTTTAACCAATGATATTATTGCTTTGTGGCGTGGTCGTAGTCGTAGCCGTCGTCGTTTCTTAAATTCCCTATTCACAAACTCGAGGCGACACGAATATTGCATATGACTTATGTACACTAGGTATTTTTGGTCATCCAAGACATTGTAACATGCAGGGAAATTGAAAGAAACGTTTATGTATGAAAAGAAAAGAAAAGAAATCTGTATCAGATATACAGATATTCAGTAATAAAACATTTCTTTTGTTTTCCCGTCATGAATTGTTGATGAGTTTTATAAGTCAAGTAAAATGATCTTAAATTACATTTCTGTTAACCCTTCTTAAAATCTTTAATACTGTCACAATTTCTAACTGTAATTCGTAACGTCGTGTAATTAGAGAGCTTTAGCAACGACAACGGCGACGGCAACGAGAACGTCACAAATTTGCATATTTAGTGGGCAGAATCATTAGCTTTGCACGCCTTGCACGTGCGTTTTTTTTATTTTGTACATTTTTTTACCGTCGTCAGCAAAACTACAACGTGAAATAACCAAATATTAGGTTTTATGGAGGACCCAGCGGTTGGAGATAAATTTTCTTTTTCTCCCCTAAATTAAGTGTGAGTCATATCGATGTCATTCTTGAGGGACTGCCACACCATTGTCATGCTTTTAAAAAAGCTTTGAATAGTCGCGAAGTGATTACAAGAACGCGAATTTATGTTTTGGGATGCTAAAGCTCACGGGACGTAGGTTAAAAAGGGCGTTTTCCATTTACAAAAAATTTCCGGAAATTTCGGTGGAAATTTCCATCGGGTGAAAAACGTGTTCCATTTAACTCAGGTCCGTTCGTAGGCTCGATTTCCGCCGCTCACTCGAGTTCGGGTATCCTCCCCGAGAAGAGACGGCTGGACGCGTGAGCGATAGATTGTGTCTGTGACGTAATTTCAAAATATAATTTAGGCGAAGTTAATAGTTGCGGGGAAATAGCATTAGACATCCCAAAAACACTGATTTTAAGAAAACAGAAATTACATAACAATGCTTAAAACGTCTGTGCGAAGTTTCCAGATGATACGAGCTTGAGTTTGTGGTTAAATGATCGATGTGAGTTTGAATTCAACAAGCGAATCATCAACGAAATCTTCGGCTGCTTTAGCTCTCAGTCGACCTCATCGGCCCCCTCGTTTTGCCAGCAATAAACTCAACGTACTTTCAATTGATCTTGAGGAATTTTACTTGCTCTTACATTAGCGAAGTATGAGGAGAAAATTGCAATAGCAATGGATTTGAAAGCCGTATTTAGACCTTCGCGCCAACTGGAAAATCAGTGAAGTTTGCGAACTCAGGCGGTAGAAACGACACAATTCCCATTCTCCAGCTTCTCGAACACTTTTCGTTGTCGCAATCTTGAATGTTTCCTACCTTAAAGCACTGTAAACCTCGAACAGGCCGGGTCAAAAGATACCTTCGCAGCCAAAACATATAATTTATGCCAGACGGATTTGTGCAGGCGAGTTTCTGATTGGCGGAGATTAACAATGGCTCACCTCACGCGTCCAGCCGAGATTTCGGGAGTGAGCGCTGGCTCATTTCCCGAAACAGCGGCTGGTAATCGAGCCTAGTCCGTTCGCCGCCCAGTGATTTTACGCGCCAAAATTTAAAAATGTGGCCGTGAATAGCCTGGAAGTGGTAAGACCTTTCAAAAGTTGTAAATGGAACACACATTTCCATCGGAAAGTTTCCAACGAGAAAACAGGACTACTTTTTCAGAAGTTCCGTTTATTCCGGAAATTTTCCAGTGGAACGAACCAAAAACGTGTGTCCATTTACATCCCAACCGGAATTTCCGGAATTTCTTGGTAAATGGAAAACGCCCAAAGTTACAATGTAAAAGACTCGACGTTTCGACACTCCTGTCTAGTGTCTTTGTCAAGGAAGATCCAAAGTTATTGCAAGAGTACTTTTGATGTACGCACCAATTTGCCAGAAGAGGCAAGGTTGCGCGCATAAGTAGTAATAAGGATCTTCATCTTTAACTTATTGCTAAAATATTGACCAGGAAATATTGACCAGGAAATTTTGATGCAGTTCGGTTTTGTCACAACCAGTCGCAAATCTGCTTGGAACTTATAGTACCTTATTTTCGTTTTAATAAGGACTCTGTCCAACAACAACAGCTTTATTAACGTGTCGAATTATATCTAGCACGATACGTGCTAATTGGGGACACGAAAGTAAAATTAAGTTTACACTAACTACTGGGTAAAGGTAATTAAAAATATACTAATAGATAAAACACTTAAAGTTATAATTAATACCATATATAGCAAATAATGCGTATAAAATACTGAAGTGCTATTCTAAATACTATTTATGTTGTCATAAAATACATGCATGTACTTAAATTTGAATTGAACTTTAAATATTGAACATTAAGCACTTAATGACTGGTCCCAAAGGAAACAGTGAGTTTTGTTTCCCCGAGACCTCCCCGAACATTGAGGCTCGAGTTTTGACCAATGGCACGTGACACGTTCTCCTCCAATCAGGAAACGTATTTGAGTTGGGAGGTATAACAAAATGTTTTAATGAAAACTGTTCGATCTTTTTCCAATGGACGCGTCTGTATCCGAAAAACGTTTGTTTTGGTTGTCAAATTTCCAGGGCGCTGCCATTTTGAATAATTGTGACGTGTAATGGTTGCTGTAAAGAGTGTTTTCACTCAAGTGATCAGTAACCTTGTTTTTCCATTGGAAAAAAGAAGAAGAAGAAGAAAGAAAACATTTGCATGATAATTTTGCAACCTAGTGTAACCGTTCAATTACTGTGGGTTCTTTTCGATTGACACTATTCCGGAATAAGAATACACAGAGTGATGATTTAAAACAGTTTGTTTGGCGTTTTTGACAATTTTAATTTGAATCTCCGTAAAAATGAAGGATTTCTAACGTGTATTCCATACATTCCTATTCCGGAATACGGTCAATCGAACGCACCCTGTTTAAGATATTGGTTGCGGTGACACTTAGAAAAACACAGTGTAACACTAGAGTTGATACTACTCTAGTGTCAACTCTCTGGTGTTTTGAATCCCTGGGGGAACATTGAACAACAGAGCTCGATTTACACTAGTGTTTAACTCCCTAATGCGACCGCAAGCATTGTTAAATTGGTCATGTAATCATTATTAACCATTGTTGTCATATTTGCCGTGTGGTAGCTCCACATTGAGATAATCTGGCATGTATGTTGAGGTTTTCAATCGCATGACGTAAAACCTTTTACCATGATCTGTCAAAGCAGCTGGAGCCTTTAAGAAAAACAATCACATCACAAAGCACTTGCATGCAGCCTGCGCTGAGCGCGGGAAAATGCCAACAAGCCAATCACAATTAGTGCATGTTGCTTTTGCGTCTGATAGGCGGAGAAACTATGACGAGATTTGTCAGCCAATCACCAAGCGTTACATTGCATAAGAAAGCAATTAACACGTTATTCTTAAGACTCGATCAAGCTTAATACTCGATCGAAAAGCTCTTTATTTTAGTGGCTTATGTTTTCTTTTATCTAGGCGCAGCTTGAACAGATGGTGACAAAACTCAAAGTTGAAAAAGCTCAGATAGAAGTTACACTAAGAGAAGAGGAGGCGAAGTGTGGTTTATTGTTAAAAGAAGTCAAGGAATCAAACGAGGTTGTTGTTTGTTTTTATGTTCTTCGGAGCATTTTGTTTTTGAATAGAAGTCAATTTCCAGTGTATTTATAGGCCATTTCCGAGTGTTCATGTCTGCCTCCTTTTCAAAGCGATTCTAAGTACGAAGGTTTTCTTATGAAAATTAGTTTTCATTCATGAGTAAATTAGAACTAATTACCATCACAAAACCTTCTCACTTAGACTCGCTTTGAAGAGGAGGCAGACATGAACTCGGAAATGGCTGTATTCTGACACTTACAAAGCAGCTGTGACTTCATGTAAGCAGCGAAAAATATGTCACTAATTCGGAACTTGGTATCTTTTGATGCAGTTCCTTTTTAAATGTATTTTTCTTCTTTTAGGTTTTGTAATAGTACACTTTGCGTGACTCCAGAGTTTAATCGAGTTTTGAAACTGGAAGAATCGTATCAGTACTGCATAAATTATAAAACGCATTATTTAAAATTGCGATGATGCTTCGAAATGGTTCAATTTTGATTTACATGTATGCATGTTGATTAACTTTTTTTTAGTAAACGAAGATTAAAATTCATTATCGAGAATTTTCAAATTACTTGCTAGACTTACATACTGGAAAGATTCCACTATTCGAACAAGCTTTTTGCGAACTAAGTATAAAGTTGTTTTCTGTTTTCAACGCATCCTCATTAACTAGTTTAAATTTTCAATGCGGTTTTGTAATAAAGGTCTCACCATATTAATTATGCAATTTAATTGCTTCTTATCCAATTCAAAACCAGTAAACTCGCCTGTTGCCCTCATAATTAACATCATCGCCTGGGGATGTTTTTTTTTTAAACCAAAATGTTTTACAGCATTCTTGGACGCGATAGCGAAGTATTTCGTTTTGTAAACTGCATAGAGAGGACTTCATCAATGCTAAGCTGTACAGAACTGTTACGATCTCTTGGCTAAACCAAACAATCAGAAACGAACCGTTTAAGAATGTCTGCTTCATCCAAAAAAACGCGCAAAATACCTGAAAATGTCGACGACAATGTCATTTTGTTTCTCTGCCGAGGGCAGGATCGGAGAAAAGTCCGTTTCCGAAAACGTGACACTGTGCCTAAATTTAAAAACCAGGTGATGTATAATTGTAAATTCTTAACGTTTTCGTTCATTTAGTTTCGCGTGTCGCTGTTGAGTTATCTTTTCATTCCTTCCCTGTTATCTTTGCTGAAGATTTGGTTGCTTCCTTGTTGTTCGAATTCACTTTCGATCTACAATCGGTTTCGTACCTGTAGACGTAATCCAGTGAATTTTCCTCTATGAAACTCCGTCTGCATTTTCATTTTAAGCTGTCTTAAGCTTAATCGTATGGCAATTGATGCCACCTCGCGTTTGGTTTATTGCCAATTGGAGACTAATTCTTTCCAAATAATTTCAAGTTTCTATGCTTTATTCTGCCTCCGCAAACCAAAGCTGTTGTGAAAGTGTGTAATATTGGATTTTAAAAAAGCCTCTTTCTATTTACAGGCGCGACAAAGTTTGGAGAGACTACTATCCAGCGTGAAAGGAGACTCGATAGAAATGGAGAATAGATTGCAGGTATTGCTGGTTTGCAACCGATTTCTAGAGACTAAAATAACGATGTTGTAATTTACAGATGTTGCTGATGGATGAACAAGGAAAAGCTAATGAGAGTTGTGTTGTTTGCAAAACCTGAGGAATTGACGCATTACTTTTGACACTCATATGAAAACTGTTTGGTGATTTCGTTTTGCTTTGCAGTCCGAGTCACTCATCCGAACACAACATGAAAGAGAGGCGGAAGAACATAAGGAATTATGGGAAGCCGAAGTGCGTGCCAGAACGAAGTTGGGCGCCAAGGTACGGTCATTGAAAATAGACCACTTTCATAAATTGGTACCACCTAAAATTCTTTTGTATATATGTTAATTAGACGTACTGCCCTCATTTTGAAACAAAATAATATTCTTTTGAAATGTGCTCGCCGTAGCGAGACTAGCAAGGCTCATTGGGATTATAACAGAAGAGTGTTTTATTTGGTCGCCATTATGAAAGATGTCTATGAGCTCAACTCTGAATTTTTCCCCTTTGTGTTTGTGGTCGCACTTTTCTTCCAATATTCGACATGCTTTTCAAACCCTTGTTTTATTTCCAGATCGCGGAAATGGAAAAACGATTGTCAGAAGCGAGAACAGATATAGAGGAGGTATTTCTTTGATGGCAGCGAGCATAAGTAACGAGTTCGTTCACATCCCGGACTTCCTGAAAAACAAGCCGATGTTTAGTTCTTTGCCTGCTGGAATGTTTCTGCGAAAATTAACGAGTTCGAAAGCTTATGTTTTGACTAATTTAATATGACTATCGAATCAGAGCATTGCGGGCTAAAAGAGATCGACTTCCGGCGTCCAATATGCCAGCGCTCTAGTCGTATAGTTCAGCAGCTCCCGTTAGCTGCCCATCATTTCATTTTGCAGCAGTTTCTATTGTTTCTATTGTTAGTCTAATTAATTGCTTCCGTTTTCGGTTTGGATGGCAAACCTTACGAGAACGGCTTCCTTTGCCCTGATCCTTGTGAGTCTATGGAAAGCCATCTTGCATCTTATTTGCATCTCGCTGCACACCAAAGAGCTATTTTTATTTTGCTTGGTTCTTTTAGGACCTGAACAATTTCGTGCAATTGCGCTCCTCTTTCCCTTTCTTTTCTGATAATCATGTTTTCGTATTTAATATGTGCATATTTCTTGATCTCTCGTTTAGTCATTGCGTAATACTATGTTTGCAGGAAAAGCGAAAAACTCGGAAAGCTTTGGAGGTAAAGAAAGTTTTGGAAGCAAAATTGGAGGCAAGCGACCAAAGGTAATGACTGTTTCGTATCTTTGTTTGTTTTGCGTAGGTAATATGGTATAGTAACAAGCAGAGTAATTAGTTTTCTAACTTTCTTTGTTTTGCTTGGTGGGCTGTTAGTACACGAAAAGCTGCATGAAGAGATTTATTGATCGATAATTAGTCGGGCATACTCGGAAAAAAAAGAAGTATAGTGCTGCTAACGCAAGTGGGACGTGTTACCCTCGGATTTCTACTTCGTATGCTCATAGTTAATAGAGGGAAATGGTTTGGAAGCTCGACAAACATCAAAGGGGCAAACAAAGATGCCAAGATTTAGGTTGGAAAGTCCACGACCGTGCACAATCGTTTTTTCTGCGCTCATTCACTGTCTCGCGTTCTTCTCGTGTTTTGACTTCATTTTGACCCCTCTACCTTTTTGTTATTGTAAAAAACAAATTGATGTCAGTTTTTCATGTGTCTGTCCTGTTATTGACAATGAATTTCGTCATAACATTGTCAAAGTAGTCTGCGGACCACACGGCTATCGCCTTGTGGATCCACAGCTACTTTGACAATGTTATGACGAAATTCATGATCAATAACAGGACAGACGCATGAAAAACTGACATCAATTTGTTAAATAGAGTGTTTTCAATCACGTGATCAGTAACCTTGTTTTTCCACCGAAACAAAAGAAAACGTTTGCATGATAATAGAGCTCAATTCCTGGAGGATTAGTGGGGGACACCAACATGGCCGCCGTTCCATTGTTCAGGAACACCAACGTGCGTATGGTCGCCGTGACGTCACGTGAAAACACTCTATACGACTGGCCCAACAGGAGGGTGGCGAGAGGTAGCAGCCGATTCGGGCCCTCGCTAGTTTTGAATTTCTGAGGAATTATCGTCATCATCATCATCATCATCATCATCATATTTTAAGTAGAAACATGAACGTGTTTCCTGAGAAGTTAGCAAAGGTAGAAGACGCGCTCGTTCGCAAGAAACTAAATTAACCACATCGTGGGCAAACAAGGATTCACTACTTGCACAAATCCCATAATACACCTCCCCCCCCCAAAAAAAAGATCTTTTGCATAACCATTGTTTGCAATTTCTCCTGGGACATGAATGTGTCCCAAGAGAAGTCGAAAACAATGCCTATGCAGATTTTTGGGGATAAGAGAGGTGTATTATGAGATTTGTGCAAGTAGTGAATACGTACCCTTTAACTAACCGAGTTCGAGGTCGGAGTTTTTTCCCGTTGATTTATGGCCGAAGCGCGCGAGGTTAATCCGGCGCGCGGCCAAGGAAACTAGTCGAAGTCAAACGGAAGGTTCAACTGCCACAAAGATTGCCGTGTCAAAATCCGAAAGACTAAATCTTCTTGGCTGTTTGAAATAGTTGCTTGCAAGATTCAAACAGTTTTACAAGTTTATGCTAGATAATGTTTTATCGAAAATTTAAATTTAGCCGGCTGTACAGTTGGCCGTTCTGTAGAATACGGCCCGTTAATTTAGCCAATCACAGCTAGCGTACTATTTGAGTGATATAATAATTGATTATTGTTGTACTTCCTGACGATAAAAAAGTGCATTTTTTACGACACTAATTCTTGTGAAACCTACAAGAAGTGGCTAACGCTCATCCTCTCCAGCCGCTTTGTTGGATCTTCCATCCGGGGCTTAAGTCTCGAAGTGCTAAAAGTCTCGATATTTTTTACGGTCGTTGAACCAGTTCTTTGACAGACATGACCTAGAGCGTTTTTGATGCAAAACTTAAGCACGAAAAGGAAATTTGATTCCCGATTTGTTCTTCTCATCCTTTCAGAATATCTCAACATCAAAAAGAAGTCATCGCCCTTAAAACGCAAGTGAAGTCTTATAAACGGCGTTTTAAGGTAAGACTCGGATTTTTCAACACCACGTTTTATTATATAACGTGAAAAAACGATGCAAGTTGTTATATTTTTAACGACCAAACGAATGTTTAACATCTATTGGATTTGATTTAACTGAAAAGCTTAGCCTCCTCCTGGAGCTTTATTGTGGGAAAGAGAGGGTTGACAGTGCTCCTTTTTGGAGCTTCTTTACAAGAAAGAGTCACCACGGCTTAGCGGTTATCACCCGCGCATTCCACCTCTGCCACCCGGGTTCAACCCTCGGCCCCGTGGGCTGAGTCTCAGTCGATCTCAATCTGACTCCGATGGTTTTTCTCCGGGTACACTGGTTTTACCCCATCGCCCGCCCCCCCCCCCCCCCCCCCCTCCTCCTGCCCCAGAAACCACGACGAACGATGAAGGATTATTGTCCCAAAGGACGAAACTTGAAAAAAGTCTCGACTATATTTGTCCAGGATTATAGCTATCTTCTGGTTTTCAAAAGGTGGATAGATAGCGCTTTTCATGGGATAAATCACTATTATCCGAATGATATTTTCCTGTGGCAAACATTTTTTCCATATTTCTTTTAATCTTCAGGAGTATGAAAGCTCGGAAAGCCGGATTCCAACTCTTCGAATCGAATTTGACAAGGAGCGAGCAGCTATGGAGTCACACATCACCTCATTAAGAAGACAGGTCAGTCATTTTAATTCCACTCCACTTTATTCAGTGTTTGAGTTATTTCGCGGACGTGGTCTCTCGAGCCAAGATGGTTTCTTACGCTATTTGGGAACCATTCGTTGCACAGCGGCGAGAGCGTATGGATTGATGGGAATGGAACGAGAGAGATACAGGGTTTCATAAAAGTTTGAAGCAGGGTGGCATGTGAGTTTAACACCCGGGAAAAGTATTGGGAAGGCCCTGCGGGTCTTCCCTCTTAGGGGGGGTCTAGGGGCATCTTCCCCCAGAAAATTTTGAAATTGTTCTGTAGCAGAGATGTGTTTCCTGCGTGCTGAACCCCTAAGCAATGTTCTTCAACCATAGAAAAATCAAACCTGTTTTAGACAATTTAATGATTTGACGCCAATGTCTTCAAGAAAATGAATTTATTAATGTGATACAAAAAAAGTGCACTCACATCTTGGCCTTTGCTCAACTGGAGGCAATTCCGCTCGCGAAGCAAAACACGCAACGTTGGGACATTTCAGGTGGTCTTTTATGGAGCGAAATTCTTTTCGCAGTGCGTTATGGGGCGATTCGTTCTGAGTTGAATGTAGCTTATGAAATTGAACGTAGCGTATGAAATTGTGACATTTTGAAAACAGGAGACCTTAAGAAAAGGACAAAACTTTATTCAAGTTTTTAATCAATCTTTGCATTAAAAAAAAAAAACTAGTCCGTTGAAATGTTCAAAGCAGCTGGGCAAAGTCGTGTCCACAGCCGGTGAGTTTGCCCATTGCCCGGCTCTTATTGAAAGCCCTGGAGATAAATAGTTGTTCTTTCTTTTCGACATAGTTGTAGTTCTTTTTCTCCCAAGATTTTAGTGTAGATAATCGTAGATGAAGTTAAAACTACACGTTTTTAGCACTTACGTTTCCGGCGAAACTTAATAGTTATCAGTTATTAATTTGTACGTCATCGAGTCAAAAACAAATACAACAAGAGACAGCTTTTCAACCTCCACATTGAAAGGCAAGCCTTCTTTGTCCTCTGGTTGGCTCCTTCCCATTACTCCCTTGCGCCTCTCCTACGAAAGCAGAAAGGAGAGTGGGAGCGAATCAAACATTTTGCAAAACTTTCCATGAACTTTGACAATTCGCCTTTATTGTTTGGAAGCGTCACTTTGTTTATGGAGTACTTTCACTTCTCTAAAAATACGGAGAGGAACTTTTGAAATTTTCCGCTTTTCTTGAAAGCTGCAATTTTGAAAAGAATCGTGGTGTTTAACACCAGCCGGACCAACTGACGGCAAAGCGCTGCCTTTGTAATATCGCATGCAGCGCAATGGTTATCCCGAATAGCTACAATCTTGGACAAATGTTTATTGAGCCAGTGACACAAATTCACTTTCATTTCCACAATTCCCTCCCCCTACCCCCTACACTCCTACCCCCTACACCCCTACCCCCTACACCCCTACCCCCTACCCCCTCAGTCAATGTTGCTGAGTATATTTCCGACAAGGAGAAATCAATATTGAGTTTGGGGGGAGGGGAAAGGGCGGCTTTTAAGCGGAGAGCATTTGCATAAGTTTTTGGAGTTCCCAAAAGGCTTCAGGTTTGCCTAAAATTGTGGTATTCTACTGGACTTTAGTTATTTTCTATCCCATATACGATCGTAAACAAAACTATTCCGAAAATTACCCTTCCAAGCGCTTTCAGTTGGAAGCAAATAATTTGACCACCCTCCCCCGTCTCAATGTTGTTTTCTGGGGGTAACAAACTCACCATTTTCCAAATTTACATTGGATAGGGGGGAGGGGGGGAGGAGAAGTAACTGTTGTGGAATTCACATTCAAGGGAGAAATAGTGAACAAGTCCTTTTTGTCGGTCTTTTCGGTATCGTTTTCTCAACGAGTTTTGTCCACGATTATAGCTCTTTTCCTTTCATCATTATTTTTGAGTGCGAATTAAGGTGATGTTGCTTTTGTTTTGTCACTGATAATGGCGATGAACTGTTGGTTCCGTTTCGAGAGACTATACTTTTGTGAGTTTTCTGGAAGATGAAAATTCTATACACTGTTCGCAAAGAGGGGACGAGATATTTGGTGTCGCAGTTTGGCTTACGTGTAGCCGTACCCACCCCCGACAACTCCACCACCCCTCGACGAAAAATGGGGGTTGGCTACGGCTACAGTTTGGTGTATTGAGGTCATCCACAGAGAATATGCTAGCGCCAAATTATTGTTTTACAAGAGAGTTGGGACGCTTTTATTTTGTCTTTGTTTAGTTGGATAACATGAGTGAAAGACTTCACCAGGAGGCTGAAAATCGTTCTCGAGTTGAGCTAAAAAGCAAGCAACAACAACAAGGTAATGAGAACTTTGAATATATGAATGGAGAGTTTTGTGCATTTACAACGCCATCGTCTCTTCATATTAGAATAGTATTTCGCGATTATTCTATCTAATGCTGTCGTCGCACGACATGGGCAAATTTTCTTATCAAAGAGAATACCTGATAAGAAAGCGAATCCCTTTGACCCATAATAATTATTGCTGCGAACACCGGTGAGCAGCTTACAAGTCTTGACATTTGGGACCCCTGTGCCTTAAATACCAGGATTAACGTCGATTTTAGGATTTCACTATACGAGCTCACAGTACACATGCCCAGCGGTTTCCGATGTCAATAATGCGTAGGAACCTCATGTATCTCCTATTATAAACAGAGTTAACTGAATAGAATGTAATGTGAAGTGCTCGATTTCTATCCTATATGAACCATGTGAGCGTTAGCCCTACTGATGGAAATGGGACCACACAAGGACAGAGAAAAACTCTGACCAGGGTGGGAATTGAACCCACGACCTTCGGGTTAGATCTCCGCCGCTCTACCGACTGAGCTACAAGGTCAGACGGGAGCAGGCCGTGGAAAGTGAAGATGTTAAAGTCACGGCAAAGAACATGTACAAGTACAAGGAAAGGTTACGTTTATACAAACGTTGGCCGTGGAGCACTTATATTTTAAACAGAGTTAACTGAATAGAATGTAATGTGAAGTGCTCGATTTCTATCCCATATGAACCATGTGAGCGTTAGCCCTACTGATGGAAATGGGACCACACAAGGACAGAGAAAAACTCTGACCAGGGTGGGAATTGTTTGTATAAACGTAACCTTTCCTTGTACTTGTACATGTTCTTTGCCGTGACTTTAACATCTTCAGTTCCCACGGCCTGCTCCCGTCTGACCTTGTAGCTCAGTCGGTAGAGCGGCGGAGATCTAACCCGAAGGTCGTGGGTTCAATTCCCACCCTGGTCAGAGTTTTTCTCTGTCCTTGTGTGGTCCCATTTCCATCAGTAGGGCTAACGCTCACATGGTTCATATGGGATAGAAATCGAGCACTTCACATTACATTCTATTCAGTTAACTCTGTTTAAAATATAAGTGCTCCACGGCCAACGTTTGTATAAACGTAACCTTTCCTTGTATCTCCTATTATATTGTATTTAAATTAAATTATGCATGTAATTTCTACAATATAGTGATCATTTATATTTTTAAACAATAAACTACATTTCCATCGTTACAGTAACTGATTCTATTCTCGCAGTACTTCACTTTCTTTTCAAAATTACAAGTTTTTAAAATCTTTTTGGATTGTTCCCATGCTGCGAAGGTTCGCGTCAAATTTTCACCCAATGAAAAGATAGAGTATCGCTTCTGTGCGAAAGGCTCGCCACAGGTCGCTGCTTATCCTAAAATGAAAATTATGACGTTTGAGTGTTGGAATGAGACAGAAATTGATATTTCAACGGCACGAAGCAGAAGGGTCTGGGGTGAATTAAGTGCATGGTGGGTAATATGCCGTCTATAAAGGTTGAGTTTGTCACGTGCTTAGCCACTCTAGGCCCGCATCAACCACTCTTTAGTTAGAATTCCAAAGTTCGTCTTTTTTGAGCCTGTATGGTATTAATTAAGACGCCCCTAAACCCCCGAGGGTTATTGGCGCTGCATCGGTTCGGGAAGTACTTTTCTCTTTTTCACCACGGGGTTTTTGTGTTAATGTTGTTTGTTTGTTTTTTTTTTTTTGCGAATTCGGCAGCGTCGCCAGTTTATATTTAAATTCATTTTAGTTTCGGTTGAGTGTGAAATAATTGCATTTTTGTAACAGTTTGAATAGTTCTCTGTTCGCCACTGAAGCGAGGCCTAAGTTGGCCAAAATAAACCTAGCGGTCTATATTTTACTGATTTGTGGTGTAGTTGAAACAGCATGAAAATTCTCTTGCTCTATACGTTTTTTTTCTCTCTCTCTCTCTCGCTTTTAAGAGGTTGCTTGGCATCTGTAGCTAACAAACAAGATATGACCGCAAATCAAACAATCTTTCATTTTTTGGCGTAACACAAAAATGTCACCTTGCCTTACGTCGTAACGCACTAAACGATTTAGTTCGTCCAAACGTATAATGCATCTCTCGCCCGTCTTAATACGGGACGAATTAAATGACGAACTAGAAGACGCATTAAATTAAATTGCCTAAAGTCGCCCAGACGCATTATACGTCTCTAGCATAGAAACGGCCATTAACCAGGGCAATAACTGTGTTGCTGGTTTTGCGACACTGAAATGCAAGTCGCTCAATCTTTTTCTTTTTCTTTCTGTAGAACTAGCATCCTCCAAAGCTGAAGAAAAGGTCAGTTTCTTAATTGTATTTATTGCGTAAAACAAATGACACAAACAAGATGCATTTAAGAATAATATCTGCATGGAGGCAGACCTCTGACTTGGTTATTTATCAGCGCAGCTGAGAAGTTGTCCAGAAGGAACCCATCCTGCGGGACTTGATATGAGGTCCTCCGCATTTCCTACCTTGGCCTCCCGTGACCGAATCGGCCACAATCCT
>OX421456.1:29756469-29806469 GCA_949126865.1 Montipora capitata
TGTAAATTGGCCACCGTACAGAGATTCTAAAAGCTGACGTTTCGAGCGTTAGCCCTTCGTCAGAGCGAATCCGAATCGCTCTGACGAAGGGCTAACGCTCGAAACGTCAGCTTTTAGAATCTCTGTACGGTGGCCAATTTACATTATCAACTCCGTTGATAAAACCAAATTTTTGTATACTTATTATTTAAGATACGAGAATGGTTTTCACGAAAAGCCTACAGAGGAAACCTACTTTTGGATGCTGTTTTCGATGCCTTTGTAACTTTTCTTTCTGTAGGCCGTTGCTCGAGAGAAACTAGACCAAATTCGCGAAGAAAACGAGTCAAAGACAAGAAAAGATTACGAGATGACTATATCGGAACTGAAGGTCAGTTGTGTGTGCTCTAGTAATAACCATGCACTTCTGTAATCTTAGGCCCAACGTCCACACATATCCGAAAATGTTTGTATCCTCCTTTTTTTTTTTTTCGGATTAAAAATATCCGCGTCCATACGTAGCGTACTCCAATCGTTTTCGAATCGTTTTCACTGTCCACTCCTATCCGGATACAGTCTATTGCCCATTGCTTTTGACAAAGATTTTGCTTGTTGAGCGTGCCCAAAATTGTATGTTGGCGCCATTTTCTCTGTTTTGTTAACCAGCTGCACGTGAGTCTTTCGATACACTATGTTGATATATCAGTCTCACCCGGGAAAGACTGGATCCGATAGTGTTACGTCAGCGTATTCGAAAATTTGCCGAAAATTTGCAGCGTATTCTAAATTTTGCGGATACGACCGTCCGCACTTATCAGAATTCGCAGCGTATTCAAAAATTTCCACTCTGGAGCCCGTATTCGAAAATTTCGAGATACGACTACCGAATAGGCCATTTCCGAGTTCATGTCTGCCTCCTCTTTAAAGCGAGTCTAAGTGCGAAGTTTTTGTTAATTAAAAATTAGTTTTCATTCATATGTAAAATAGAACTAATTACCATCACAAAAACTTCGCACATAGACTCACTTTGAAGAGGAGGCAGTCATGAACTCGGAAACGGCCTATTCGCCGGATACGTGTGGATGCAAGCGGTATTCGGGAAAAAAAACATTTTCGGATACAACAATTTCCGGATACGCGTGGAAGGAGTCTTAACTAATAGATGGTTTGCAATAAATCTCTAGAGACACAGATTGACATATATTCTATTGGTAAAACACACTAGAAAAGCAATTTAGGTCTGCTACTCTTGCGTTCTCTGCTACCAATCTGTAGAGACACAGATAACAACGATGTCATGAACAATTGCTGGTGGACGAAACAAAAGGAGCTAATGATAGACATTTGTTTTCGTCCACCAACATGGCGGCGATTACGTCACGTGACAACCACCTACAGAACTATCGACTCACGTTTTCACAACCTGAGCGGAAGTTGATGAAGTCCCCCTACACGGCACGGGAACGAAGTGAGCTTTCCTTCGAGTCTATGTTGAGTAGTTGAAGGTAATGTATTTTGCTTTATAGGCAGACGTTGCTAAAATGCGCGCAGGATTTCACGAGACACAAACGAAGAAGGAAACCATCGACGCTGAAGCAAAAAGATATAAGGTGAGGCCAGCATCACGTAATAAAGAATGAGAACATTTTTTGAGCTTACTGTGTTATGGATCTTAGCCAAGGGCGTGGCAGAGTGTTGATAGCAATCTTCTTCCACCAATGTATCCCGCGACACGTCATGATGTGTGTGGGCTTATTATGTTGGTAGAGAATCAGAATGTCGTTTTTATTTTTTCCAGGATTTGTACGAGAGTGAGTTAAAATCGAAGGACAAACTGGCCAACCGCTTATATAGGGCGAACGAAAAGATGGCAGAATCTAATGCCTTACTCAAGTAAGTGGAGAATTTCTGTATCTTCATTTGAAAAGCCACTGTCAATACAGTTTATTCACTGTTGTTGTTGTTGTTGTTGCTGCTGTCATTGAGCAATTTGGCCTCTCTTCTTTGACTAAAGCTCGGTGACAGGGGCCAGTTGACACAACATAACATTGGCATTTAGACTCTGTTGGCTCTAGAGGGATCTTTGTTTACATTTTTTTGGTCTCAGTAGCACAAGGCTATCGTGTTTTTAATCGCTCAACCGAGAATAAAGTACTGAATCTTTTAAAGGTATCTCTGAAAATTTGAAACCGATACCAAATAATCTCTGAGCAATGATGCTTTGAAACTTTGAAATTTTACAAAGCATGTGTAGGATCAGTAGCGCCTTTGCCACACTAGAATTCATCAGTTTTTGATGGCTAATAACTGACTCGTTATCAAAGGCTTAAAACCGGAGATTTAACAAGTTCAACAAGTTCTTTTACTTTCTGAAGTCAATTGGTAAATAGCATGTTGCCTTCTGTGCGCAAACTCGTGTCTTAATGAAACAAGTCGTAAACAGTGACATCAGCAAAGGTTCCCTTTTTCCAGCAAATCAGAGGAGATGTGCCAGTTCTTCGAAAAACGTGGCTATCCTGTCTCTGTGGTCAAAGCGGGCCATCATCGCGCCAAACAATTTGATCGACAGTCATCACTACAAACGTCACAAAAAGATAAGAATGACAGAATTCCATTCCCCCTCACTTTCCATCCTCATAATCACGCAGTCAAAAGTATCATTCTTAATAATTTTAAATTACTCCAAAATGATCCCGAGACTAGTAGAATCTTTTCGCAACCTTCACTTATTTTATTCAAACGCGACAAAAACGTAGGCAACTTTTTAGTTAGAAGCGCGCTCAAAACTAACGAGCAACCCGGCACTTTCAGATGCGCGCGCTCACGATGCAAAACTTAAGATCACCGATCGTTTCACATGTACCTCCGCAAATGTCATTTATTGCATAACCTGTACGTTATGCAATAAATTATACATGGTGAGACAGGTAGACGACTAGATGACCGATTCCGCGAACACCTTCGCGATGTTAAGAAGAATGACAAGGATGCATCCAAGCCAGTCGCTCGCCATTTTAATCTGCCTAACCACTCCAAAAAACACATGGCCATCTGCGGCCTTTCCCTACATCTAGCATGTACGACGGAAAGCCGCAAGAATCTGGAACAAAAATTCATCTTTCAAATCGGCACCCTTAATCCTCACGGTATTAACGAACGCTTTTCATTTAACTAATATATTCCTATTTTTCACGTTGCCATGTTACCACCAATAGCGTAGCTCCTACTCTACTATAAAGACTACACGTAACCCACAATTCCTCGATTCGCTCTGACGAAGGGCTAACGATGGAAACGTCAGCTTTTAGAATCTCTGTACGGTGGCCAATTTACATTATCAACTCTGATAAAACCAAATTTTTTTTACGCCCGTAAAATTGCGTACAAATCATTTGTCTAATTTACGTAATTACTAAATTATTATAGGCCCCAGTAAAGGTGGTGGCTACAAAACGCTAGCTTTATTTGCAATTTGTCTATTGTGCCCCTATAGGGGGTGGCAATAATAGCCCATTTCCGAGTTGCTGCATGCCTCAGTTTCAAAGCGAGTCCTGGTGCACAACCATTCAAATGCAAATGAGTTGCGTATTCTTATGCAAATCAAACTCATTTCCCTTTCGATAGTTGAGCACCAAGACTCACTTCGAAACCGAGACAAACATCAACTCGGAAATGGCCCATTCAAAGGCCTTCTTGATCCCCCAATACATTTCTTTCAGAAGTTAAGTAATTTGAAAATTATTCATTTAAATTGAATAATGATATACATGCTGTTGTTAAAATTCGATCGAAACTGTTAGAAGCAAACAACAACATCAACCCATTTAATCCGAAATTTTGATATTTCAGTTTTGAAAGGTCGCGGAGAAGTTTGGAGGGATTCCAGCGCAGCTCATCCCCCCATCCGTACGCTCCAGATTCTTTAGGCGGAGTATTGAATAGTCCCCCTTCGACAAGCCCCGATCGGATGTTTTCAAAGGTAAGGATGGAGACGTTGACACTCCCTGGATCATGCTGCAATGAAAAATAATTTCAGTAAAGGTACTGTACTGTAGATGACATCGGCGCAAGGATATGGGCGTTGGATTTTGAATGCAGTTGGAACGGATTAAAACCCGATCTCACCATCGACGGGTTGTGGCGTCAGAGGTCCCGAAGGCAGCGTCATTATCCTCCAAACTTTGCTCATTGTTTGCACGAATTAGTGTTGAAGTTTAAAATTATTCAAGTTCACCTTAACGGATGCGAATGCAAACCTCTGATATGTCAACCACAGACCCAGGCCCTCTCTTATTATTTTTCTCTCCTTAAGCAAAATAGTGAGAGAGTCTGGGTTCTACATTTCTGACTTCCCAGAAAACCTTACCACGCCCTCACGCGTATGAGTTCAGACTCGCTAAGGTTAAATTGTGTTCTTCTCTTGATGCAGGGAGATGGACAATTGATGAAAGCTGTGGAGAATGAGCTAAACAAAAGCATAAAACGTCATTTAGAAAGTGGTAAGTTGTTTTTACACAGGAACAGAGCGCAACATAGCAAATATTTCCCAGTATGTAGCCATGATGGGGGTAGCCCTACGATGGACTAGCATTCCATCCAGAGGGGAGTAGATACTCCTAGTCGCTTCATGCTAATGAAAGCGGAGATAAGTGCCGGCCTGATGGGCCTACTTTTTTAGCCATGAAATTCCAACAAGAACAAATGTTACTCACCCTACCCTACTCTTTGCGAGCTGTGTATGGGGCCTTTATTGCCTCTTACCTAAATACACCGACTCGAAGTTAATCTTTCGACCAACGGTTTCCCTTTTTACTGCCGGAAATCGTGGCATGTTTGTAGCGACAGTAGCAGGTCGTTAGAAACGAAAGCAGACAAAGTGGACCCAAATGAGCCAATAGCAACGTTGAATATCACACACAAATCAGTTCCGCTGAAGTGAATAGGGAGCTTAAGCACGCGCGTCTTTGAGACGCGAACGGCAACCGGAAGAGAATAGGGAGCTTAAGCACGCGCGTCTTTGAGACGCGAACGGCAACCGGAAGAGAATAGGGAGCTTAAACACGCGCGTTTTTGAGACGCGAACGGCAACCGGAAGAGAAAAGGGAGCTTAAACACGCGCGTCTTTGAGACGCGAACGGAAACCGGAAGAGAATAGGGAGTTTAAGCACCCGCTTTTTTGAGACGCGAATGGCAACCGGAAGAGAAAATTTTGCGTGCCAGGACAGTGGTGTCTTCACGACTTTTATATTAAACATCTCTAATGGACAAAAGATACTTAGCAATGTAAATTTGGTTGTGTGAAAACAGGTTAAATGGGAAAACAGCTCACTTCCGGTTGCGGTCCCCGTCTGAAAAACTCGCGTGCTTAAGCTCCCTATTGACAACAATGAAAAACGATTGGCTGACTGGAATATTAAACTTAAAGAGTATGTTCTCGTTGATCCAGCTCTTTCAAGTTTGTAAAATCAGCAAGTAATGGCGGACTAATAAATAGGAAGATTCCAGTTAAAATAAACAGATTTCTGTTGTTGTTGTTGTTTTTTTTTTAATCAAGGCTTAAAAACTTGAGCCACTTAGTGTTAAGTTAACAAAGTTTAATCCGCCATTGCGCAGTCACCAATTTAATTGTAGACGGAGTTAGAATGTAGGGTAAAACACTAAGTAACCAATTTACTGTATAGAGCGAGTTTCAGTCGAGTGTCGTAAAACCAAAACCAAAGTAATTACTTTGGCCAATCAAAAAGGACAGAGACAATCCGGTAAACCAAGCAAAACTTGAAGTAATTACTACAAGTAGCCGACACAAAGCGCGGGAAAATGTGCACGCGCGAGCCTCGATTGGTTTCGGTTTCACTTCTGATTGGTTGAAAAAGTGGCGCGAGAACTTTGAATCAATCACTGAGTGAACTAATCATAAACCAAAGCAATTTGCTAATTACTTTCGAGACTCAATTGAAAACCGCTCTATGAGCTAAGTTAACTCTTACGTTACCTTTATTTCTCTAACGAAAGAATTTATGAGAGAAATTATATCCTCGCACTTTTCTGGACAATTTAAGCAATTGTTTCTTATAGACAACTGAAAATTTCAGGCGTCTTCAACGGGATTCGAACTCAGGACCTCTGTGATGCCGATGCATTGCTCTACCAACTGAGCAATGAGACCACTTAGTTGGGAGCAGATCAATTTGTTGGGATCATGTGTTTTCAAGAAACAAATTGACCTCGGCTCCCAACTGAGTGCCATCAGATAATTTTAGAGATAATATACCATATTCGTATTCCCAGTATTGGACTGGAACTAGCTTGCAATGGAGTCTAATGCGGAGGATTATATTAAAAAGTATTTGCATTTGAAAAGATTTCCCCGCATTAGCCTCCATTGCAAGCTAGTTCCAGTCCAATACTGAGAATACGAATATGGTCTATTGAATCAGGTGGGGGAAAAATAAATTTCGATACAAGATTTAAGGTTAAAGGGAAAAACAAAAGTTAAAAATTGAATTATGCCGTTAAAATAACCGACAAAAGTTTATTGAAGTGTGAGAAGACAAAGTTCATTTTTAACGATAGACTGCGAGCAGTTTCTCTTTTGAATCGTTGAAACGAACGCGTACGTTGAACTTTCAATCGCTGAAGCTGCGGGTCGCAAATGGTGACTAACTTTATAACGCATTCCTTCTCTTGCCCTAGCTCCTGTGACGTCAGACCTCGACCTCAAGCCGAGTCTACTTAGCAACGCAGACGGTGGTTCCTACGGTCCGCTGGCCGCTTCATCGAAGCAATATATGTCCTTATTGAGAAAAAATTACTTTGTATAGAGAGAATTTAGTTTAGTCATACCTTTGTCTCTCTTCAAACATTAACTTAATTGCTCTTTTCGTGTGCAAAGAAAAAAAGCCTTAAAGGCTTCATGCAGAAACACCTATATTAACTTATATATATTCCGTTTCCACGACTTCGATTTGTATTTTGGAGCCATTTTGTACGAGAGAAGAGAGAATTTGTCAAATTTATATTCTCGAAAATAATAGAATTTTTATACAGTTTTCTGAAACAAAAATAGTGTACACAGATTGTGATATTTGTACTCGTATATGTTGTAATTTTGTGGTGATGCAAGCGAGCTTATCAACACGATCTCTCTATTTGTAATTACTTGTATTTATTTCGTTTTCGATGTGGACTTAGGTTTGTACGTGAATCCAAAACATTCGTCTTACTAGACGCAATTAAAAATTATTTTGCTCTAAATGGTGTATTTGTTTTCCTAATATCTGTTTACTTTACCGCAGGTGGTCTTCGCTTTTTATACATGTATAATCCCACTATTACTTGTCATCTCTTCATAAGTACATATGCAAGAGATCTCGAACAAGTTGCAAGCGTGATAAACGGTACACTATTAAACGCCCCCGGTTTGAAAGGTGTACGGGCATATTCGCTTTCTTGTTTGGGAAATACGCACATATATGTCTGGCAAAAGAAGATGAACAACTAAGCAAAAGTTTACAGTACATTCGCTGTTTTTCGCAAATTGAAGAATATGCCATGTGATGTTCTTGTCACGTGGGAGAAGTGTTTTTTTTTTCCATACCTCTCCTTAGCGGTTTTAAGGAATTGTGCCATTAAAAGAATTTTTTAGATTTCTGAATAAAAAGGGAAAATTTTGAATCGCCAGGTCTGAAAACGTTTGCAAAGGGCATTTTTTTTTTTCTCAAAATTGGATATGTGGCGGTTTTAAAAGGATGGATATTTTTACTTCACAAGATATTCGAGTCACGTTTCTATGCACGTTTTTGTAGCAGCACTTTGGCACGAAGCCTTTTTACAAGATTTTTATTCAAGTCTCATTTGCTATTCCCTATAGCACGTTTTTCATTTGCGTGATCAGAGAGACAGGAAAGAATGGAAAGGAATGGAATGACGCAGAATGCTATGGTACTGACCTTAAAACTTTGAAATAAGATAAATAAAACTCTCACTATTATGCGCCGATCAACTCGAAACTTCAACAACTTTTGAAGACATTTGTTGTAAGCCAATCGCTCACAAATGCTATATCTCTTCCTCTAAACTCTTCCACCTCACGTCCAAACACGAGTGTGTCATTTGAAACATGACACTTCCGATTCAATTTTCCCCACCCCATCCCGGGCACAGAAATGCGCGGGGCTAATCGCTACAGTTGGAGGGGGGGCGGGGGGGGATATTGAAGTTTCGATTTGATCGCCGCGTTATTATGACTTAAGGTAAAACGTGACTTACAAGTAAATGATTCGCAAGCAAATATATTGGCAAATAAAAAGGACTGGATATAAGGACGTGTGTATATCACTTTAAAATTATAGATTGCTTACATGTCATTCTCATAATTCTCTGTTTGAATTGTCAGTTTTATTTACGCCAAAGCTAAGTCGTCATGAAGTCTCAAGGCTTGTGGCCATATTATGTAAGCAACTTGAAGTTTCTCCAGTAACGTGATCTTTCACTTATGAAACACGTGATATGTTGGCTCTAGGTGGTGTATGCAATCAGCAACTATCCACGTGTTTCGGTCGAAGAGCCCCTATTGAGCCAAGTTTTATCAAAAAAGAAGCTTTGCAAAATTTTGACATAGCAATTAAAGACAATAACGTTCAGTAAGTAATTGTGAAAAGGGGCCAAAAAATGTAAGCAACTATCTGCTTCTTTTTCGTCGAATTGGCAAAGACAGTTTAAAGCGGGAAAATACCTACGCCATAAGTTCATTACCATAAATATTCGCGGTAGATATGCATTAGATAGCGTTATATAATCCACCAGGATTATATTAGTTAACGAAATCCACTGCTGTTTTAGTCAATTCTCAGTCAGTGAGGAGCTATTGATCTGTAGCATTTTTAACAGATGTTTATACAGGGATATTGAAGTTGTCCGCAAAATTAAAAAACGTGATCTATGTTTGAAATTTGGCAAGTCAATATGGATACCCACTCGTTAAAGTCCCCACACCCATGGGTGTGTTTAGTGTAAGAACACTTTACTTATAAAGGCGTAACGTAAAAGACGATTATTTGAAAAATCACGAACTTAGTATCAAAGTTTGAGCTACTTCTTTTCACGACAACATGTTTATTTACTTTGTTCGATGCTCGAACGATGAAAATAACCAACCCCTGCGAATTACGTCTATGACGAAGAAGTACTCTTTGCAGCTTTTGCTACTGAGGGTTTCATGTGCTCTTCATGCCATATTGCCTCTTGCATAAGTATCTCACCTTAACTGTAACAATACAGTCGATTTAAATTAGCTCCAACCCTAGTCAAGTCATCAGTTGTTCAGATAATTTTACCCTAGTCTTTATAACTCAGACTTTTGTGCCTCAAATGTGATCTGATTCAAAGCAGTCTAAAACGAGGAAGTTGCTTCAAAAAAACAACACGTTCTCTTTTTTTCCCTGCAGAACACAAGCTTTTCGGTCAAATTTAGGGTACTGCATGATCGTTTTTTCACTTTTTCCGTTTGTTTCACGTTACATTACATTCAGTTAGCTATACCTGGCTTCATTTTCACGGCAAATTCTCCATATCATAATTGTGCAATGTCTGACTTCAAACAAACCCCATTTTTCTCTTATTTCATCTATTTCATTTCCAATCTCGATACCTCGAACTCCGACAACTTGAACCTATTTCCCTTGAAAGTTCGTGAATCAGGAAATGAACTGAAAGTAATCCCTGAAGAAGGTGTTTTTGTCTTTTCATGCATTTATATCAAGCTTGGTTTTTCCTTTGATAATAATTGTAAAGTAGAAGTGATTTAGACACAAGTGTACTTAATGATAAAGAAGCTAGATTGTTACGTGGGATGCCTGTGACAGACCACGTTTAGAATTTGATTGAATGTCGTTTTTATCGTAGTCAGATATGGTAATTAGCCACGCGCCTGTCACGAAACTCTTGCTTTGATACTGTCATGTCGGACAAATAACATTCATGTCTCTTTTTACTTTTTCTCACGGAAGATAATCGGAAAAGCTCACACGGACTTCCCAAGGCACACACCACTTCCCTTCTGTCCCTTCTTCGAATTACTACGTTCTCAGAATGAATTCGCAGAAGGAAGAATCAGAAGACGTGATCTTCGTGTGCTCTAAGAGCTACAACAAGTTGCAAAATCGTTGAGACACTTATCTAGAATCTAAACCTTTCCCACTTCCCCTCCCCTCTCCCCCTTTCAATGTTGGCTGTTTAAGTTTTCAACAATTTTTTGTCTTGCTAGCAACACTGATAAGGGGGGGAGGGGGGCTGCAGTGTGAGAGATAATAGGTACATTGATAACGCCCCAAGAAGGTGAAGTGTCTCCACTATTTTTGCAACTTGTTGTAGCAACCTAAGCGTCTTTTGAAATCGATTAAGTCGATCAAGCGCGATAGAAAAGCAATGAACGCGGGAATATTGCACCTCTTGTCTTCATCATTTCGAATTCCGATTCTCACCGTAAATAAATGTAACTGATTCATGAACTGACCCTAGAAGTCGCAAAAGAAATGTTCCATTCTCATCACACTTTACCTTCCATAGCGCTTTTACAACTTCCTTTGTGACTTTCAGTCGGCTTCGGGGAATAGTAACATTTGCAACCAACCTTTCATATTTTACGCAAATAGCAGTATCCCATGTGAACGCCACAAGGCATCTTGTTCAGAAAAAAACAGGCTGCTTCTCCATAAATTTACAGAGCCACTTCTTTGTAGGGTGTGTTTTTTTAAAACAGTATTTTTGGACCTGTTTTCAAATGACGTTATTGACAATAATAAAAGCAAGGTGACACACGCTAACACCAACCTGGTGTGGCCAACACATCACGCATGCGCACAACCGTGATGTGTTGGCCACACCGGGTTGGTGTTAGCCTGTGTCACCTAGCTTGCTTTTATTATTGACGTTATTGACATCGCTTCATAGACTTGCCACAAGTCGACCTCACGATAATCCCAGGAGAAAATGTTTTAGCGAGCGAATCGTAATTTTTCGTACTCGAAGTAAATGAGCGAGCGACGAAGTCGCGAGAGGTCGATTTGTCTAATGTTCTAAGACTTCGTCTTAATAGAACATTGAAAACACGGAATTCCCGAAACGGTGAAAAAAGCTCCAAAAGGCACAAGAATACACCAGAGGTGAGTCATTTTCATCCCTTTTATTGAATGAACGTTAAATTGAGCGTTTTTTAGGCTTCATAATCGACGGTATTTTATTTCCCATACAAAGTCTTATAACGCGTTTAAATTCTCAACGGCTGTCTGTAGTGACGCGAGCTTGGGCTGCCTAGGGTGGAACAATTACGAATACGATAGCATTGCAATCCTCTCCAAATAAATGACCAAAAGCGTACGGGACTAGTTCAAAGGTCAGACTTTTCCCAGCTCTGGATGGAACGGACACAAACAGATCTATGCAAGACAGATATTCTTGAATTATTTTCCTCTGATAGTCGCGTAATTCGGAATACCCGGTGGCCTTAGTAGCATGTTGGAAGTCACACTTCACTGCGTGTGGAAAACTTTGATTGACAACTCTATCCCCTGCGGTCCACGAGGACTACCCTGATTGGCCTAGCTCAGCGACCTGTTTTTGGGTCGTTAAAATTGGCGCTAATCAAGTATGAAAAGTCCTTCGTTCCGCGCGTATATCTAGACGAAGGCCTTTTTCGAAAGTCTAATCGCCTCAGTGTTGTTTACTTTATAAATTCACTTTATCCTCGTTTTCAAAACGAGTCCTATTGCAAAGACTAACATAATCCAAAATAACTTGGATCTACCCAAAGAACCATTTAGTTCGTCTCACGTGAAGTTCGACGTTTGGCTCGTGCCTAACACGTGATCGAATTAACGTACGTCAAAATAAAAAACTCAACTACCGGCAAAAAAAAATTAAAAGTTACGCAATGAAACTGCACCCTTCTCTTAATATTTCTTGTAATCTTGAACTATTCGTTTCATTGCGTATATATAGACAACAATATCATCAACAATTTTATATTCTTGAGCTATATTAATAAATATTAATACTGAGACAGCGTGAGTGTTGAGGTCAAGATAATAATAATATTTCTGTTCTTGCACGCGCCTTGAGAGCGAAACTGGAATGAGCTTAGGCAAGATCTAATTTTAGTTTTGAGTGTAAATATATGGGTGGTCACAAATACTGGTGTGAGTAAATTGTCAAAAAAGAGCGTTTCAAATCAGTTTAGTTATTCTAAAGTTTATTTCACGTGTATGGATTAGTTCTACTCTCCATCTTTTCATCGTCAAAGTGAAATATAGAGATGTGACTATTTGGCATAGCCCCCAAAAAATGATAAACTAAGATTTTTTATGTTGACAGTTTCGATGACGGTAAGCCATCGAAACAACCTTGGGCATGTTCAGTGAAATAGAAAACCTTTTTTTTTTCATTCAGTGCTAGCCTCATAAATTTGCTTTAAGTTTCGAAAAGGAGGCTGAGCAAAATTTAGCTTCTTTTTGCAAACTGAGTCCAAATGCAATATTTATTGAACTAGTGTTATATCCAAGGGAAATTGACAGATCATTCATATATGAAAAGTGCCACGTCTGGGTAATTCAAAATATGTCTGACTGGCATCTATCTGTTAAATCAATTATCAGGTCAAGTTCAAGATTAGGCAAAACGAGACTCATTTTTGTGCACGCTAAGAGTTTGAAGCGGGAGGCGCGGTGGCCTCATGGTGAGTATGCTCGACTCCGGATCGAGTGGTCCGGGTTCGGGTCCTGGCCGGGGACATTGTGTTGTCTTCTTAGGCAAGACACTTTACTCTCACGGTGCCTCTCTCCACCCAGGTGTATAAATGGGTACCGGCGAAAATGCTGGTGGTAACCCTGCGATGGACTAGCATCCCATCCAGGGGGGAGTAGAAATACTCCTAGTCGCTTCATGCTACAGAAACCGGAGATAACTGCCGGCCTGGTGGGCCTTCTAGGCTCGTCAGATGCTTGAAGCACTTAGAGCAGTTTGTCGCTCTCAAAATCTTCTCCAATAATTTTAGTGTATTGACAATTACACTTACACTTTGTTGAAAGTAAAATCACCTCAACATTTTCGACTTAATGAAAATATCAATTTCTCTCACAAAAGTAGTCAGTACTGCTACATGCTGAGTGTTATATTATAACTGGCAGACCTTTTGCCCTTCGGGCAAAATAAACCCTGTAAATTTGAACCTTTGAGGTGAATTTCCTCTTATTTAAGGTTATGTTTAAGTCGTGGCTAGTTGCTTGTGCCCTAGCATATCATGTGATGTGAGATCTGGACCGGGGTTATTGGAAATTGAATTTGGAAACTAGGACTTGACAACTCGCGTGCGACTTCACGTCCGAACTGAGTAGTGCGCCAGAAACTGATTCGGCACATTTTGGGCACGTGCTCTCCTCAAAGGGATAGAATCTGCAATGTCGCTGTTTTGGCCTGATCAGTAGTAGTGTACTGTGGATATTTGAATTAAGGCTCGCAACGCAAGATTCTGCAGGTGGCGTTCTGTGTCTGTTAAGTAGGGTTTAAACAGGGGTGGGGGGAAAGGAGAGAGAGGGAATTTCTCCTATGGGAACGAAAATGAAGGACTAGTAGGACACTCGTCGGATCGCCTAAGGTGGAGGGGGAAGGGGGCTCCAATTTTAAATCAGACCCCAGGCACACCCAGCCCCGGATTTCTAATTTTCAATTTAAAACTTAGATGTTTTGGTGGTACCTACTTAACTAAAAAGAAAAAAATGTTTCACACCAGTCATAACCGTTACTAGTGTTGGTCTATGTCACGGCATTCACAGATCAAGCTATTTTCAGACGAGTTCTTGAATAAGCTTTGGCCATCATGAGACGGTCACCATCCCCAATCCCATGGGTAATAATTTCTCATTTCGCAGAAAAATCAATCTGAAAATAATTAGGTCTTTTAAAACGCAGTTACACAAATACAAAGAAATACAATGCTTAGACTGTTGCGTATAGGTTTAAATAGGTTTGGGGGAGAGGAGAGGGAGGGGTGTGAAAATTAAGGCCTGGCGGGACACTCGTCAGATCGCCTAAAGGGGAGGGGGGCTAAAAGAATTTTAAAATCAGACCGCAGCCTTGCTCCTCCCCTCCCCAAAAATCAAAACCTCATTTGATAGGTGGGCTAGAAAAAAAGACAAGTTATTTAATCCCTCCAGCTGCGATTAAAAAACCAAATTAAGAATGTTCATCAATTTTGAATGGGTATTTTGACAGTTTCAATTAGTGATGAGCATAACATTGGTTGGCAATTAATCATTTTAAGAAGCAGTCTCCCAGCGTGGTAATTTTGTTTTTCAAGAATGGACATGCATCGCTAAGTTACTGCGGGTAAACAGACTAATTTTACATTTAGGATGTGTTAGATTGGAAAATCTGAATTTAGATATTAAAATCCGGGTTTTCAGATTTTCAATCAAACTTTAAAATCTGAAAAAAAGAATTTCTCTGGGGATCTTTTCGGTTGAAATCCGATCAAGGAAATTTATTTTCACAGCATTTAATGCAAAATCCATTTTTGGATTTCGTGTTCGATCAGAAATCAAAGATTTAGATCTAGAGGTTCTTTAACTCCTGATTTCCAAACCAAGAATGGGACACAGTTGTCAGATACGTTAACACATGCTTTTTTAACTATGAAAAAAAAAATCTCCAATCACGTAGCCTACGGCGTATGAAGCCTGTATGAATGTTTGTCTATGACCTTGGCTCTGTTATTAAATACACGGTAACCTTCAGTGCCTGGATGGACGTACAGCCACTACCTGACTCGCAGCCAACTCCCTGCTGAATTGCACCACCCATAGGAAACCCGAGTATCTCGAGATGCGCAGACTAATAGTAGTAGGTTAGACGGAAAGAGGGCTTGTCATTCAAAAGCCTAAGCCCCCGTTAAAGGTTAAGGTAAGATGTGATATTTTTTTCTGTTCATGTTAAGATGTAGTTCTTGGAGAATTTTAACAGCGGGCAGCTTTTATATTTAATCGAATTTAATTAAGTAAGGGATAGAGCTTTGCATGATGGACAAGTCGCTTCATTGGCTTGTTACGTCTAAAGCGTGTTGCGTCGAAGATTCAATGTGCTATTAATCGTGTGCGTATTCATTATCGGTAAACAACAATTAGTAGCTGTAGGCTGAGGAAATCGAGAGCCACGAGTTATAGGAAGTCATTTGAAAAATATAAATTCGCGCATTTGTGCCTTCCAACTCGTCAAAGGATAAATGATGAATGCGTGCACTTTCCAGGAAATAGAATTGCTTGCAAGTTGACTACCTAGCTATTGTAGCTACAGCTCACTTGAATTTGATAATTTGAGAGAAACTCAGATGAAACGCATTTTGAGATCGATGTTCCTTTCGCTTTGTTTATTTATTTCCGAAGATGACAAAACTAAACCAAAACGAAAACCGTGCGTACATATCGAGCAGTGCTATACAGTTTACTTCCCAGTGTTACGTAACAATTTATTTACGTAGCATATAATATAAACCAAAAGAGATGTTCCTCTCACACTAGAGCGCTTCTTCCCCAAAACACTTCATCACATTGGTGACCGAAAACAAACTGAGAAGAATTTAGGTCATTCAGTTAATGAATTGCATAATACAATGACTACACATAGTGCACGTAAGGGGTACAGCTATCCAAGCGCTCCTAATTTCGAACTTATGACATTCCCATACTTTATTTCAGATGCTTTACCGCTAGAAAAAATACTCGTCAAAAAAATTCGAAAGATAATGACAATAATCATCTCAATCAGTACTCTTCGTCGAATGGCAACACTTGGCATTATATCTAGTGGAATAATAGCTAATTAATTAAAGCTTTCACTTCTGCCGAGAGGTCTATTTCGTATTCCAAGTCATCAGAAGTCAGTTTTGTAATGGGATTTGGTTCTGTTCAAACGAGTACAATATTGGTATTTCTAATTTTTGTAATACTCTCTGAAATATCATTTCCAAAACTGCCACACCCCGACCACGACAAAATGTTGTCACCAAGTGAAGGTTGTTGCGCTGGAAGTTGTATGTTGTCCCATTCCGGACGAATCCAAGAAAATCTTTACTTTTAATGATTCGTCCTCAGCTTGTCAAAGAGAACAGTCACTGTTTGGTAAAATATTACACTTTCGAACGTCCGGTAACTTGTTCACATTTGGTAGGTGCACTAACTGAAAGACTTCTGGTTATACGTTTAAAAATTTGCGTATAATATTTTATAGATGGGTCAAAACTATTCAGTCCAAATGTCCTCTTACGGAGACACGTCTTAGCCAAGTAAGCCACGTAACTTGGCTTGATTCCAACAGATGCGGCTTGCTGAACTTACAGATGATTAAATACACCTCTATCCACATAGGTAGCTGGCTCGAAGCCCTTTCAGGCTCGAGGCAACTGTGACATACATTTTCCATTAGAACGCCACGGACGCTGTAGTTTTGTTATGTCAAAACTTGATAAAATTTGAGTAAATGATGATGACAAGAGAGGGGTTTTGCAAAATATAAATACAGTCATAGATTATCTCAAGAACAGTAATCCAAGGTTAATTGGACGTTTAGTCTGCGGCACGCGAAGATCTGCAGTAACCCGTCATTCCTTCGTTTTATACAAGTTAATGAAAAATCACGGGAAATGGCCTTTTACAAAACAGAACTCTTAAAATCTTTCGGGGACGCATTCTCGAACTTTTTATTATTAATTTGGGGGATAAGAGGGGGGGTGGGGGGATCTGTGTCTGTGCGCAGCGGAAAACGTACTTTCGTCAAAGAGGGCGACTATATTTGTGAAGATAAGGCCTGCCTTTATAAGCACAAAAGGGAAACTGATTAGGGGCAGAAAGCATGCCTTCGCAAAAATGTTGACACTCCGCGCCAATCGCACATATTGTGATTAAAACTTGGGCATACACATTGAATTTTTATCCTGCCTTCTGAAAAAAAAGACACTGGGAATTTCCAAATTTAAAATTCTGGCGACAACGTGAACATAAAACAATGAATGTGTCATTCTCAGCCTTTATGCGATCAAGTTCAACGCGCTGTTTTCGTCCATCCATTTGCGGGCTATTTCATCAATATTACAATATATGACAGTGCCAAAAATTTGAAGCAACCGTGTTTCAAGTGAAATTTTCATTAAACAAGTTCCCCATAAAAAAATAATGAAATAATAGAGTTGGTTACGTGACAAAAGGCCTGCATAACTGGACAATGCTTGTCACAATCCAATATATCCTATAAAGCTCACAATAATCGCCGTGCTGTTTTTGGTGGTTTCCAATTTCTCAAATCACGAGTTTTACTCGTGAATTCAATAGCGCACATTAGCCTGACAGAAAATGAGGAGTATAAATTTAACTGTTTTTCACCAAATTACATCTAGATAAACATAAATCCGTTAGCAACCTTTGCGTCATTGGAATATTGGAATGGCAGTGTTAAATTTACCGTCTAACTGATGATAAATGAGAAAATCTCTTTTTTTAAAACAGAGTAAAATTTGTTTCTGTACTACGTATTAATGATCAGTAGAAAATTGGCAAAGAAGGCTTTTTGTGAGTTTTGCTACGTACTGAGGTAACCTTGGCTACAGTTTTGTCCATAAGATTCTGCCAAACCCTTCCTCACGTGTCGGAGCAAACCTCACTTTGGAATTTTAAAAAACCCCTTATCCATCGGCGCTCTGTATATCGGACTCCCTGAAATTCCCAAGCAATAAAACTGCTTCGCATTTACTGGGCACACCATGGACAGTAGTTGGGTATAGTATTTAAAGGGTTAAAAATATATTATTTGGGAATGGACGAACAGCGGAACGCAGATGGGAGAGTGTATTCCCCCTCCCCCCCCCCCCCCCCACGTTGGTTGTTAAGTTACAGTATAAAGGGCCATTGAGTCGCAATACTCCCACTTACATGTCCTTCACATATTCCTCGCATACCCGTAACGTCTGGCTCCATAGCAACCAGAAAGATTCTTAGGTGAGGCCATGTGACTGAGTGCGTCAAAAACAGCGTTCACGTGGTTTCTATGAAAGGTATTTCTGTCACAATAACGCCCAAAATTAGCAAGGAAAAACAAAGCGACTGTACTCAGAACGTGCACTTGCGATATTCTTTATAAACCAAATAAAGATGTTTAGCTCGTTCATTTGCATCAAAGCTTTCACTGAGTGAACATAAGTCATTCGGCGCAGCGGCATCACCTGTTTTTTGACGGTAAGGTGACCAGCGTTCACAAGGTCAATTTTTTTCCCAGTTTAGTGATATGATATGCAACTTAAGTTTTAGTTCATGCATGAGTTGTCTTCCAGGCAAGGCTAGCATTGAAATGGGAACCGGGGGTCAAGTTTTTTTTTTCTTCTCCCCGATTTTTCCGAAGCAGCAATATTTGTAGATGATGATGCTCTCCGAATATGAAACCAATTGAAAAACCGTTTCATCCAGACCTAGAGACAGGCACTCTGCTCCTAATAAATTTAAAACACTGACCGTTTAAGCAATTATAAATTTTCGAAGACTAGACTGAAGGAAAAAAGTTCTTTGTGTTGCGCGGATCTTTAAGAAATATTTATATACAGAAAGGAAGGATTTACGAGGGGTCCGAGAAAGGATGCTAAATTTGAGGAGTAAAATAGAAGACAATGATTTTTCACCTATGCCCCCTTTTTTGGTCAACTATGCAGGGTATGTGGAGAATTAATGGTCATCTGTGTTCATATATTTGTTTTTATACTGTGCAAGGCATCCAAATTGATGACCACCCAATTAGCTGTACATTTTTTGTTAGGCTGGAAATTTCCGCCTGATTGCCAATGTGAAAATGGGCTAGTGGAAGATAGATAATAACCCCGAAATCCAATTCCATGCTTGTGGCGGCGGTTGATACATTATTAATTCAACAAGGAAGCCATGGCCAGTTGCTGCACCTCAATCGGCTGGTATCCCTGTGATTCCAATATATAACAGGATACGCGGAGTTAGCTGGGTATCATATAACCTGGAATTTATCGAGAGCTCGTGACTTTCATGCAACCTTCTGCGTGACAAACTCACAGTCATAGACGCAAATAAAGTAGTTGCGCCCCTGGAACTTGGTTACAGTTACTAAACTATGACAAAGGGGTCTTTTGACTCTTGCAGAGGACATTCCATTAAGTCACGACTATTTTCTTCAGGTCTTAGCAGACATTCAGGGACACTCAAGGTCAAAGAGGAGTTAACCCAGTGCGAAAGAACGGTAGGTATTTTCTATCATTTTTTCACTTTGTTTTTAAAAGCCTTGCCAGACGTTTTTGCAGTATCATGCCCACTTTGCTCAGATTGCGTAACGGCACTTAACTGAATCGATTTTCATTCAATTTAAAACACTCCCTATGGCCAGAACTATTTTCTACTGAGTCCAAATAGAACCAAATCAAATAAAACAACATGGATTTCCATTCAAAATATGTGCCTTGTCAAAACACAAAATGACTAAAGAATTTGTTATTCTACCAATTAGATTTCCTGCGAAATAGCTAAGTACGATCGTGTACTACCTAGGATCCGACTTTGACATCAGCGTTAACATTTTTATGCTGTTATTTTTTCACTGATGCTTTGCTTCAAACGAGCTAAAAATAGCTATTATGAACAGTCGAGTGTTACGAGAGTTCTCGACGGTCGCCCTCGATTATGGCTCAGTCGATCGTTTGCCAACGTTACATAATGTAACGTTTGGCTGCCTAATTTACTCATGTTAATTTAATTAAATACATGTTCCTCAAAGTTTAGAATTATTCTTGGTTTCACAAAACTGCAAGTAGATGTAAACTCTGACATTTATTTTGATTCAACCTTCCAAAATCATCGATTTAATTATCAACTTGGCAAGCCTCATGATTTTCTCGTAAGAGGATAAAAATTTGATCTTGTCAAGAACCTTTTCTTAAATATTGTACTTCGACATCCATCCTTCTCTCTGTGTGATATTTTACCAAAGTCCACGCTCTACAATACACAAAGTAACTACATGAACTTTCGACTCACTTCAATGAATAAAACGAAGCCGAAGAACCTATAGAACCGACAACAGTAGCATTCAAAGCCACCATTCACAACGATGTTTTAAAGTCGGAGAGGAAATACCCCGTTGATTTCATAATCCAAAACAGTTTCTTCGCTTAATTGTCACACTTTCGGCTTAGTGGAAAAGAGGTAGGTTTGGCAGCATGTGAACTGAGATCACTCATTCTACTGCTGAGCTCAGCATTTGTCCATTTTTTGTTAAATCACAACTCAGCCCACTCTGCAAAAGGTATTGATTTTTATTCAACGCCTACGCCTTTTCATGGTTCTTATTGTACCATTTCTACTTCTGTGCAAGTGAATTACATTTTCCGGTTGCTTCTCAACCTATATACCTCTCGTGGCAAGAAAAGTTCAAATTTCCTGTGCATGTGACCTTTATACGTGGAAAGCTTACTTCTGCTGCAATACGAAAAGGTCACAGTATTTTCAGCCACGATAACTTTTTTTCGGTTAAGACTAGCGTGTAATGAAAGGATACAATTGTTAAGTCAAGGGAAAAGGACGAGGTAAAAGACGAATAGAGAACAACTGACGTAAATGGGGACATATTTGGACGAATTTTACAGTTTTTAGCAGCATTAGATAACTGGGACGTGACGTTTTGAAGTATTTCTTGAAAATGGGACTAGTCATGTCCAGTGCACGAGGTAATCACTTCATCGAAACGACACATGTATTTTCGTCAGCTTTAGTGTTCACGTAACAAAATACAATTCTCGTTTTGCAAATCTATTAAACCACTTTTAAGATGTTTCGTCTTGGAGATCCTAAATCCTATATCCTTTCTACCAGAATTTCGGAGGCCTCTTTTCCGTTGTCCAGTCTTTCATCTATTTCTTCAGTTAAGTCTCATGGAATTTTATTACAGCTAGCCTAGATTTGTTATCCCGATATCCTAACTCATTCATTCAATACATATTTGTTCAGACATATCCATCTTTTCATTCATTCATTCTTCCCTAATATATTTACCTACCTACGGAAGTAATTTACTTAAAATTTAAGGTTAGTACTCCGGCAGGTTTCTCAGCCATTTTAACGTCATCAAAAATATGAATTTTCGCAGATTAACTGCGGTAGTAAACATGCATTTTTACAAGGCGTTGAAACTTGAAATTTTTTATGCAGCAACAACACGAAATCTAGTAAACGGATCGAAAAATATAGGAACGATTTTGAGGTTTTGGCAAATCATTGCTTTGATTTAGATTGTAAAATGAGAGATACGTAGTTAGTAGACATGGAAACGTTCTTGGAGAAACGTGAAAAGCTCTGAATTTTCTAAAAGGGCCAGATGTCATCACGAAACAGGATTTATTGTTAAGAACTTTGTTCGTTTTTTCAATCTCCAAGTGAACTAAAATGATATTTAGAATTCAAGTTTTATGATAGCTTCGCGAAACGTCCAGTTTTTCCTAAGTTAAAATGCGTTCTAGCATGCCTTTCACTGACTGCAGTTGTGTTATATTTTCTGCCAAGTTAATTGATTGTTATTGATTGTATGAGCGGACGTTGAAAAATCGTATGCGCATCACACATACTTCCATTTAACTGACCGTGACTATTTCTTTATGAGTATGCCAATGTACATCATCGTCTGAATTTTAAAGTGCTACTAAGATCAAAAAATAAATTTCCTTTTTTTTCGAAGGTGTGTTTTCTTAACACCTGACTTGCAAAATTTTGAGCTTTGAGCCAAAGACTGTTTATTTTGAGTGTGGATTTTGGATTTGACGGTCCGCCATTACTCACGTTCAAAACGGACCGTTTGGGCTTCAGAGGGTTGGATTTAGGGAAAGGAAAAGTGGCGTCATTTACTCAATAGCTTCAAATGCAGGTTATTCCGTGGGTTGCCTGTGGAGCACAGGCACCCCACGGTAGGAAACCGGTCGCGTATCTTTTTCTTCGCAGTCTGATACAATCTCGTACCCAGAGTCCTCGGGCTTTTTGGCCAGCGGGTGAGCGCCCGGAGAGACTCTGGGATAATCGACTTGAACTATATTTTTGATTGGCCGCTTGCGTAACAATGGCAGTCCGACAGGAAGTCAGTAAGTAATTCGGAAGCCCCAGAATTTGAAGGGAGATTCAAAACCTAAAACTAGTTTCAGTGCTGTTCGATTTTTTCTACCTCAGAAATATATAAATCACAAAAATAATAAAACGACGAGGTTTCAATTATGTCTTATACCGCACGGGAATTTTCCCACGCTGCTAAAAAGTGATTACTGTTGCTGTTGCAAAAGTACCGTGGGAAAATATTACATCAGTCTCTTTAAGGAGAAATCCGTGGAATAAGGTCTTGTCGAAGCCATTCAGAATTACGGAAACATCAAATTGTAGTAGAAGAGGACATTTGTGTCGTTTCCACAAAAAAATTGTCGATCGTGTTGCTTGCACGATGGCATTCTGAAAGATGGAATGTACGCTGAAACACTAAAAGTACACGTACCGAAAGCGTCAGAGGTTTCATCTTCACGTGCTCTTACAGCAAGCCAATGATCATTTCTCCAGTTTCTTTGTGTATAAGGCTAAAATTCTTGTTTCTCGAACACTTTGAACCCGCCATTTCTACTGTTTACGGTTTTCTCTTTTCTGTTTCCGGTTAAACTCAAGCACACGTAATAAGATCGGAACCCACGTTTTCTGGGAAAAAAAAATCGATTATCCCAGAGTCCGGGCGCTCACCCGCTGGCCAAAAAGCCCGAGGTCGTACGAGATTGAGTCTGATATGGCAATTAGCCACGTGCTTGTGCTTCTCGCTGAAGTTAAGCCCTGTTGGCTGAGGTTTGTTACTTGGATGGGTGACTACACATAAGATCCCGTGTTGTTGACTTTTTGTTCTTGTTTCTGCATAAATGCCAAACACGAGCTTAAAAGTCTGAGAGGCCGAAACTCCCGTGCTGAATATTAATTCAGTCGCGTACACACGCATTGCATTCTCAAACTAGTGAGTCTTTGACGTCATGAATATGTTCTCCTTGATCCAGCTCTCTCAGTCAAGACGGACATATTAATAGGAAAATTCCAGTTAAAATCATGAACAGATTTCTTCTTGAAATCAAGGCTTAAAACTTGAGGCACTTAGTGTTAAGTTAACAAAGTTTCACCCGTCATTGCGCAGTCACCAGTTTAATTGTAGACGGAGTTAGAATGTGGGGAAAAACACCGAGTAATCAATTTACTGTGTATGTGCTCAGTTAAATATTATGTTACCTTTATTCCTCTAACGTAAGAATATATGAAAGAGAAAATATTTGGACAATATAAGAAATAGCCCTTTTCACGGTTAGTTTTTCTCATTTGCATTACAATGTAATCTAACGAGGGTGCGAGGCAATTTCGGGTAAAAACTACAAAATAGGCCGAAATTACCTCATATACATGCAAGATTACATTGCAATGCAAATGAGAAAAACTAACCTTGAAAAGGGCTATTTTTTCTCATAGAAACCTGAACAGTACAATTGGCAGAGTCGGAAAATACCATAATACTTTTTGTTTGTCCTCCCAAATTTTGCACAAGCATTGTTTCCAAAACGAAAACACTGCTTATTCAAAATTAGGGTGGACAAACAAAGAGTATTATGGTATTTTCCGCTTCGGGCGATTCAGGTGGCTTCAACGGGATTCGAACCCGTGACCTCTGCGATGCTGTTGCAACGCTCTACCATCTACCATGTTGCGTTCATGTGTTCCCGTGACTCGATGAAAGAAATGTCTATATATTTTGAAGTGCGCGCTGTGAACGATAGAATTTATCGCATCGAAGAAAGTTTTGTCCTCAAAGAGTCACAGTAGCTTTTTTTTTCTTCGAACTGGTTAATTACTCGGATCCTTATTTTAAGGAAAACATTGAGAAGGAAACTGGAAAAGAAGGAAATCGTTAAGTGGACATTGTAATTTGGCTTCATTTTGCATCGATGCAAAGCAAGCCAGAGAAGTCGCATGAACACTGGTGCATTTCGTGATTTATGGTCACTCGTGATGTTTTGAAAGTTCTCAAAATTGCACGAGCCGTTCGTAGGTGAGTGCAATTTGAGAACTTTCAAAATATCACGAGTGACCATGAACCGCGACTAAATGCTCAAATAACACCGTTTTTTATTATTATTACATGCTCAACAAAATAACTCCATCGCTGTGTTTCCTCAGCAACTTCCATACTGCACTCTATAACCTATTTATGCATTCTTCATTGGCAAATCAGAAACGTGATATTCTGTTGGGTTTATGTAGGTTACAAACAACCAAGGTCTCTCCCTCAATTGAAGGATTATTCTTAATTGTCAATTTCTTCCAAGTGAAGTATTATCGTTCATTTTGGACACTGAAAAGCTTGATAGGGATCATGGGAAATGAACATATATTTTTTTAAAAGCTAAACCCCAATATCTGGAGTCGCAGGACTCGAACCTGGGAACGTGTGATTAATAACCCCTTCACTTAATCACTAGACTACCACATCACTAACTGCGAGGTTATCATTTTGTATTAATGTCAATAATTTTTTCTTCCAAAAGTGCCGCTGTAAACGTGTATTAACACCCGCTAAGAAGCAACCTTACGCAGTGAAAAATGTCGGATACCAAACTTCAAGACAAAGCTAACCATTTTAAAATCAAGCTTTAGACTTAACCATTATTCAGCAATGATTTTATATAGAGACTAATTAGTTTGGGTAAATAATCGGCACATTTTTTAGTCAGTTGATCTTAAGTAGTTAAGTGGATATAAACAGTTCCTTCAAAGTGTTTGCTCCGGGTTGAAAACCTCTCCAGGAGCTGCATTTACTTTTTTCTTTTTATTTGCTACCACAAGTCCTGGGACAGAGTAATCTAAATGGAAGATTATACTTCATTTGGATCAAATTGACAATGAAGGATAACCCTTCATTTGAGGAAGAGATCGTGTTGGTTTTTGAGTCAGGGTGGTTTGATGGTCATCAACCGTGCCTCCCACCTCTGTGACCCAGGTTCAACTCTGGCCTCGGGTCGTATGTGGGTTGAGTTTCAGTCGATCTCAATCTGACTCCGAGGGTTTTTCTCCGGGTACTCCGGTTTTCCTCCCTCCTCAAAATCGACTCCCGGCCTATTCCATCAGGCTTTGGTGCTGTGCTCCGAGGTCATACATGGGTCGTGTTCAGGGGCCGAGCGCCTAGCCGGCAGCACAGCTCCTTCGGCCCGACATCGTTGAGCTGCGCCCTTAGTAATTCAGTCTCCGACTGCGAGAAAGGGCGATTAGCAGATCAGATCTTCTTCTTCTTCTTCTTCTTCTTCTTCTTCTTCTTCTTCTTCTTCTTCTTCTTCTTCTTCTTCTTCAGATCTTCTTCTCTTTGCTCAACCTGGAAACCGCTACAACTCCAACAGAAAACAGTTTGAAAATAGACCTTTCATTGCTTCGGCCACTACTGTCATAGTCATTGATGTGTTCGTTAGATTATGTATACCACTAGAGTTGTCGTGCACGGCCGCCTTGCTAATTTAACCTTTCTTACGGCAAAGTCAGTTGCTAATTATTTGGATATTTCATAGTACTGTGTGAATATAGGAATTTTTGACAAGTAAACTGCAGGGTACCGGACATAGTTAACGTTATTTTCCGTTGTAAGGCCGGTTGCAAGGAGCGAACCTTCAAGGAGACCTTGGCCCCCTATAAATTTCTATAAATGAAACTCTTTGAAATGCTCTTTACATCATTTCGGTTTGGAGAAGAAAAAGGAAATTAAACTTATCGCTTGAATCAAATGACAACACTGAGATCGATTATTCCATCATTAGTAAGCAAAAAAGACGATGTGACTCCTTGTTAGTTTGTAGGATTTGTTGCGCGTGATAATCTTGTGTTTCTCAGTCAGTTCAGGTCTTCCTTAGATACCCAAGTCAAAAACGAAAAAAAAAAGGGGGAAAGGGAAAAGCGAAGCCAAAATTTTTTTTATAGCATCAAAGTACCGGACATGAAATGATAAGCAACCGGACGCGGAAATATCCAGCCTCCGGCCTCAAACGAAAACCCTGGGCAGTAACAAACCACCTTAGCATTAAAAGGATTTAGGCGAATCCTCGCTCCTCTTTGTATTGATTCTGTGCATCGGTGCTCAATCCTAAGTGCAAATCACTCATATTCTTGTCCAGAGAGAAGAATGCATCCGAGGCATTGATTACCTCCTGGGTAATCCTTACGTTTAAGGGACGCTTTGACGAAAGGCTAACGATCGAAACGTTAGCTCGCTAGTCTTTCTTACGGTAATGAATTTACCTTTATCAGTCAAACCTAACCTTGACCAACTTTCCGTAATCCTAACGGTCTTCATTTTTCACGTCTTCATCATCGCCTCGGCTAAATCAACAGATCCCTCAAATTTATTCTATTCTTCCTTCAATACACTAAATCATTACTTGCTGTCTCCAGGGAAAGCTAGGGACGTCATGACAATCTCTACTCTTCTTTTCCAAAGCGATAAGATCTGCTGTGTAAGGGCAATCTACTATAGGTCTGAATGGAAAATTCCCTTTCCCTTCTCGATTACTCTTTCTGGAAAGTGTACGTCCATATTGCTTTCAGGGGTCTCAATACGTCACCATCACGGAACACCACCCTCTTCGGCTTTTGTTCATCTCGTGTTTGGGCTACTTTAGACCATTTACTTAACAAATACTGAACTTCACAGAGAGCGCTATCTTAGGTTTTGTCAACCTCTTTCTTTAAAAGCATCGATTCTTTTAAGTTGTTCCTTTTCCAGCCATCAGCCACTGCTCATCAGTGCAGCCTCTTTAACTAACTAACCACACCCTCAATCACAAAGACAATTCACCCATATTACATGCATGCGCCTTTTCTGCTCGCACCCCCAATATCCTCTCCCGAGGATCACCCTTCCTTCCTTAAACTCCTGAGTATATTATACATCAATTCCTGCACCACACATCTTGCTGCTGATCAGATTGTCGCCTACTTGGAGTGTTTTTCTAGTCATTTTGGAGTATCTTTTTGTCATTCTATCAGAGACACTCAATTTTTCTCTGGTCAATTCAATAAATCAAGGCGGTATTTCAACAGAGTTTTGAAGCAGGCAACCGTGGACAATCTTCCTGTCGGTGTACGTTGTATCAGCGGCGTTATTTCAAGTTGAGAAACTAAATATTTTAAGCAAGAGCCGATACAACGTAGATTTGATTTTAGTGGTGTACACCACTAAAATCAAATCTACGTTGTATCGGCTCTTGCTTAAAATATTTAGTTTCAACAGAGCTACGGTCCAGACAGTGATATGCATTGCCGTCATTTAACTTTGACTATAATGGTTTGCTAACTCTTCGAAAGTCCTCCTTAGTCAAGTTCTTCTTTACCTTAGGGCACTGCGTCTCATCCGCTTGAAGAGGCGAATGATCTGGGATCATTCTAGACTTCTGTCACTTTCATTCTTTGTCACGCAATGGCCGTTTCCCACGATTGCGTGACAAAACACGAAAAGCGTGCGGTTCGCCTGACATGGAGGGGAACTCTAGGCTCATCTCATCCCCTTAACACCAATCCCAAGTTAATACATATTTCGCTTCATGTGGCCCTTGGTGCAGCTGCAACTCACTTTGTTTGCTGATGAAGAGAAACGCGTGCTCATATTCCCCTAATTTTTCTTTCGATTTTCCCGTTCCGCCGTTATATTACTTTCTTAGCATTTCGAAATTGTATCCAAAAATATCACACATGCAAATAGCAGGCTATATATATCAACATTGTATTGCGTCTTGCTTTGTCAAATTTGGTAAACAACTTGTGGCACGCGTTTATTTTAATTGCGGCAGTAAAATCACGCGCCCGGCGCGAGAATAGGGCGTTCATCACAAATTCACACTGAAAAACATAATCATTGCAAGCCGGAAAGAACTTCTCCTGTTTTTCTTTCGTTTCTGAACTTTGTGGAACTTTTCATGTGGAAATTGTTTATTACGTAACATACTGAAACAAAAACCATTGGCAAGTTGACGTCGCTCTGGCGATCACAAATTTAACACGAGACAAACGACAAATTAACGATTAAAAAAGCGTACAATAATAGGGATATGAGTTTGTGTCTAGGGCGAAAACAACCCGTTTAAGGCATAGTCGTTATCGTTCACCGGGAAAAACATTTGCCACTGACTTATTTTATGCTTGGCCAATATTTTAGAGGACAAGACCGGACTTGTTCTTCGAAATGCGAGATAACTAAACATTGGCCACCAACAACAATGAATGGCTTGTTTATTGAGGAACTCTAACTTCTATAATTATTCGATTTGTCACAGTGAGTTTATAAGACTAATGCGAAAAAGCAACGGTTAGCACACCGGCCTAAATCGTATTAGGGGTGGTTCTCGGGAGTGTTCAATTTGCTACTAGGAAGCGAAAATAAAGGTAGCGCTGTGGTTTTTCCCTATTTAACACAAATCCCGTGATTTGTGCGTACATCGAAGTTAACAACACAAACAATGGAGTCATTCATTTTCCTCCGGGGACAACGCCTCATTGTCCTGTACTTCAATGTTGTATGTTGTAGCCTTTGTGAAAAGTTCCTTCACAAAAAAAAAAGGACAATACGCTGCCATGGTTACCAAGTACCAAAATATTGCTGTACATCAGCTGATTTCATGCTTCTGTTGTCAAAGATTATTTACACTGTCTCTGAGCTTTGGATTTTCGCTGGGTAAAACAATGCGCTATCCAAAGCGATCTGTTTGTCTTGTTAACGGGATCGCCGCAAAAATATACAGGCCAGCAGTGATAAGCTTTCAATTCTTCAGGAAATCTACATGTAAGCGCTGTTTCTGCATTTACAAGATGGATTCCTCCAAAGGAGAAATGTATCCTCTTCCTACGATGTTTACGGAAGTTTATTAAGACCGGAACGTGGCCTCGTGTAAGCGGCATCTCGAAGTCCTCCACCTTGTGGACAAATTTGGCAAACATTATGTCCATTTCTTGTTGAATACATGACATTCAACATATCTCCAAATCTGGCTAATAATCTTCCAACTTGCTTGCAAGATTCTTTAGTTTCTTGGCTTAATTCATTTGATTCGTAAGGTTGTTCCCTTGATGTCCGATCACCGGTTGTGTTTGTCCCGTTGCAGTCCATTCGGACCGCGTAGAGTAATGACTGTAATCAGCAAAAAGAAAACACAGCTTTTGAAAAAGTTAAAAACCTCATCATTGAGAACACCCTTAAATTTTATAAATTCGAGTTTTATTGCTAGTCTATTTCTTAAAAAAAAAATGGCAAAAGCCGTGACCCTTATCGTCAAGTTCAGAGAATGAATCCAAGAAAATCGATCTATATTTCTCATCACCCCCAAGACTTGACTTATACCCTGTTGATATTTCTTTCGGACAAAGGGAAAAGCCGCCGATCTTATTTCCGATTTGAGCTATCAAAATAAAAATAAACGCTGAAAACATATACATATGGGGGTAGTTCGGTGAAATTGAAACTTAAGGTTCGTTTTGGTTAGCTTTGGCGTACAGCTTACCGGTATGGAATGTGGCAAGCGATTTCCACTTACAGTTCCCTCTCTATACTTTCGTCAACAACTTGTTGCTGAAGCTTCGAAGCTTGCCGCAGAAAGAGAACGGTCGAAATAGCTGTAAATCCTCGTTGATTACTTAAAATTTTGGCCGATCTTTGCTAAGGCCGGGTAAAAATCAGGGCATCACCGCAAATTCAGCAAACACAGTTTCGTAGTTTCACTTCTTCGCCTCTCGATGCCTCGAAGGCAAAAAAAGTTCCCGCGAAAAAATATTAAACTGCGTATATAAATTCACCATTTGGTGTCATGCCAAAATGAAAGTCGACCTGTAGACGTTTGCAATATTTTTTCCTATTTTTGTGATTTTTCATTGGCTGAACAACGAATTTGACATTTTGACCATTGTCTTAAAAACAATACCTCACGCGTGTCATATTGCTATTGTTTCTAAACCAATAAAAAAATCCTTCGTAAGGACATTGATACCTCTATGGACAATCTTTGAACCTTCTGTTTCAAAACAAGTTACCACGCCGTTTCCACGCTGATTTGCTTTGCCATCTATTAATTATTCATATTTTTTTGTCTGACCATTTATAGAGATTTGCATAACTTCTCGTCAGCATGTTTAAGTTTGACAGCTCGACAGACAGAATATTCATACTGCAAGCACTTTCCTTTGCACAAATTTATTTCTTTGATCGGAATGACAACCAAAAGGCCTTTTTTTTCGTACACGATAATTGAAAAGAGAGACGAATTTAGTAGAAGAGCAATACAAATTTTCTCGTTTGAAAAACGAAAAAAAAAATTCATCACGATATTTGAGTAACTTTCGAAAGCTCTTTAGGATTGATAGTAGATAACTGCATCACTGTCTTAAACGTTCACTGTTTTGCTTTCGAGTTGCGTGGTTTTTAGAATGGATGACTAAGCAAATAATTTTCGCTTTGAATATTATTCTGCTGGTAATATTTGTAGTGACCTCATCCATAGAATGAATGCATAGTAAAATTGACTAGAACAGTGTTTGACAGGTCATCAATCTCGACCAATCAGACATAGGAAGCGTGGGATTGTCGACCAATCACAAGTGAGCGGCGTCCTCAAGGGATTCCTCTCTGGCTACTTTTCCTTCGCCACCGCGGGGCTCGTTGAACGGTGATAGTTTCTTTAGTGCCTTTGCGCCAAAGCCTGCTTCTTCTTTCTATCTTTCCTCCGCTTTTTGCTTTCCAAACTGCAGTTTTCATGTACAACACAAATTTCTCCGTTCATTGGGTAACTTCTGTGAGTATGGCTATCATTTTCTTTCAACGCGAGCACTGAGTCGTCTCGCACTTCTTGTTGGTCGGAAGTTCGAGATTATTTGCGTCAGCGCGTAAAAATACGCGACTGCTAACGATATTTTCTTTTCTAATGCTTTCCTTTCCTTCAGGGTAATTCACTTTCACCTTTGACAGATTGATCCGTCCTCGCAAGCCTGAGAAAGGAAGGAGCTATACACAGAATTTGGGCTGAAGATTACTTTCACTTCTGAATCAACACAATTGACCAAATATGGCCGGAGCAACAGCTGCGCTGAACATCGAAGAAATCTCTCCAACATCTGAAATGTCGAGATACGACAGAGATATCATGAAAGAAGCTTTTTCACTCACTCTGGACTATATATCCTACCGGCTAAGGAGCAAATTCGAACAGAACAAACTCAGTGGATTACCGAGAGACTTTCTTATTCCCCAGTCACCGATAAACGCTTCAAGTACTCTACGGAAACTGGCAACTCATATGGAGGCTGAACACCCCGACTTGTTCGAATCGTTGTGCACAACGCTAGGAATTACACCAGCTACAGCTCGTCCTACATTTGTCGGTGTGGCACAAGAGATATTCCAAGCCGGAACGAACTGGGGCAGGATTGTCGCTTTGTTCACGTTCGGAGGTGTAGTGGCTCATCACTTCGTAAAAACACAGCGACCAGAAATGGTGCCGTGCGTCGGGGAATGGATTGTTTCCTTTATTGAGCACAACTTGCTAACGTGGATTAGAGAAAATGGTGGCTGGGTGAGTTTTTTTTTTACATTTAAAGTCGCTTGGTAAAATCTGCTGGCGTTTGTTTTTCTCCGTATATTATTTTAGAGTATTTTTTACTATTTTTCTCTTTTCCTTCCGATCAAACCAGCTGTCCAATAGACGTTATAGTAAATTGTTGAATGCAAATTCGGGTCTCTATTTACATTGATCATGAGTCGGACTTTTCTCGTTGAATTTGCGTTTTTTTCCTGTCCCCGACATCTGTCATTTTGATTCAAAATTCAAAGTAAGGTTTTTGCTATCGAGACAAAATGTTTATGGCACCAGTGACAAATGTAAACATACGAAATGAAAATTTTTTTGATCAGCAGGGTCTCTCTTTATTCCAATGTTGTTTATGCGAGCTTACGTCAATGTCGTGATCACCCACTCTTGGACATAGTAAATTGCTTTATTTCAAAGAATTTCTTTGGCCAAAAATCATTGAATAATTTCGAAACATCACGAAAATGCATTTCCGGTGGTGATGTTTTTTCAAGGTATACATGTATTGCCTTAGGGATTAATTTCAATTCATGCATATTTTACGGCCATCTTGTGTCCAAGTGTGCTCGAAAGTAGAGAGTCAAAAGAATACCTCACCAACACTATCGTCATTTTGCTTTTTAAGTCTGAAATATTCTGAGGATATGAAATTGTTTCATCTTGGCTGGCTGCATCATATTTCAATCAGTGTGATTTTTATACTGATAATAAATGAACTGGAATTAGTATGATGTTTACAAGTGGGCCATGTTCATAATGGGTGGAAAACCACCAATGAACCCAATGTAATTAGTAAATTAATTCTTTGAATTTTGAAGACAAATTTCTCCACAGTTAGGTGTACTATTAAAGGAATAGATTTAGTTTTTTCTCTGTCATTGCTTCAATTAAACAGGCATTAAAATTTCTTACAGACTTAACTGATTAGAGTGTAATGTGAAGTCTGTTCAAATATAAGTGTTACATGTACACGGCCAACGTTTTAAAAAACTTAATCTCCCCTTTAAATTTTCTTATACTAGTTTCATGGTGCATTTAATCACCTTTATGCAAAATATGTTTAAGTTACGTAACTATATTGTCAGCATGCTGGCACTTGTTATTCTTTAAAAGGGTCTCTAAATAAATTATTTTCAGAAAGAAATTGTCTTTCAAGGACATCACCAACTTTAAGCACTGTTATAATTTGCTCTATGTAACCAGATTTTTGGACATGAGCTGTTTTTTACTCACAAAGTAAGATTGTTAGACTGTGATAATCATTAGGTTGAAAGATTGTTCTTCATTTGTTTTGTTCTACATTGTGAAAGAGGTGATCACCAGGAAGTGCTTGTTTATTGAGTCATAGAGTGACATGCAGTATTCATGTATTTATCACATGGCAGGTCTTGATTTCATGTTAGTATAGTATGATGTACATTGGTCAGTAACCACTGATACATCCTTGGGTGTGTTTAATTTGCATGAAAGTTCCAGAATGTAGTTGCACAATTCAAAAATTTTAGGACTCCTTTTGTATTACTCTTTTGTTCCTTCTTGTGAGGTTTTGTGGTGAAATTACAAATGATTCTTTTTATCTTCAACAAGAGAGATTTGCATCATAAGTAGTAAGGGAGGTTAATCTAACCCTGTTAAGTCTAGTGGAAAATTATAAACACCCCTAAAACTTTCCATTATTGTTTACATATTGACATTTTGGCGTTTGACATTAGGGGAACACAATTCCTAATCTTGGGTATCCTGTGCAATGGGTGAGCTTAAGGTCTTGGCAAAGGTAAATTTAGGCGTTCCACTCAAATTTCTTGTTTTTGCAAATATTGAATGTTTGGGCTGTGAAGTATATTTTCCCATAAATTCTGAAAAATTAATTTTAAAACCGCTAAAATAACTTTTCTTTGTTTCCTGCCATAATCTGCGCGTGAAAAATGGTTTTTGTATCATGTCAATTGACAGCTTAGCACATGCCTGAACGCTGATTTGCTCAGCGTAATTGGCTTTCAAGTAGGGGGCGGAGTTATTCAGCAGACCGTGAACTGCATGCGAAATCTTCAAGCTCAATTTGCTAGGGCTTCATTTTGACGCCAAAATTGCAACTTCTCCTGACGGGTGTTAAGATATCGCTTCCAAATTAAGTTGTAATAGATGATTGTACTATCCCAAATGTCGTTTGAGGAATTTTTCTTTTGTTTTCAGAGACTGAGTTTATGGCACTTTTTTTTGCCCAATTTACATTTAAGTATGAGATGAGAGTTCGACTTCGGTGCGTGATATTTCCTTCAATTCTCGACATATCAAAAATTCTTCACACAGTTTTGGAGTGCATTCATCTGTGACTAAGATGCAACAAACTCGGTCCTTCTGAGTTTGAGGTCTCAAAACTAAAACGCAACATTAACCCACTGACTCCTGGAGGTTCCCCATTGAAGAGTAAAATACTAAGTATGGCTGGTATGGGTATCAAAGGGTTAAATGTCAAAAAAATAAAACTCTATTCAAATAATTCAATCTGTTAGCTTTAATGTGATATATAGTTTGACCCTATAGAGAAATATATATATTTTTCCGCAGATGCATCATTTTCCTTTACCGAAATCTTAAGTAGATTTTCATTTCTTTGTTTGTCTGCTTTTCAGCTCCACCTTAAATTGCGTTGTATGTGCATTGATACTTCATACATTGTATGCTCAAATGCCAACCGAGATTACTACCAGTAAATAGGTTAATATAATCATTTGATATTTTTAATACAGGCAAACATTAATATGCACAATTGCTGACCAAAGAACTACATGAAAACTACAAGAAACCAAAGTTATTGTTACATTGCAACTGTGTTTTCAGTTCAGTTTCTTTCTTAAGCAATAAGGCAATATCCAGTTTTGGGCAAATAAGAGCTTTCAATTACAGCAGTTTGTTTGTGTTTAAAGGAATTGCTAAGGTGTGTGTTACTTTGTCACAAAGTTATCAGACGCAGAATTCAGAATTAAGGCTTAGTAATTTTTGGAATGGCCAGTTCTTGTAAAAAGGTTTTTAAGAGCAAAAAGTTCCAGATGGGAGTTGACCCTTTGATTTTCTTACTTAGTCATTATGAAATACATGTACTTTGCCCTTAAAACAGGGAGGGCAAATAATAAGAAGAGGGAAAGAGAAAAAGTCAGTACTGTAAATGGCCATTTTAGGAATTTTCAGAATTTTCCTTTAAATTTCCACAGATGTTTTGGAAATGAAAACAAAGCCCTGTTTTTTTTCTTTTTTGGCCCTTTCGCAGTTGATATTAATTTTTAAAAATTATCAAAATTGACATTTGCTAGGAGCCTCTTGTTCAATGCAGTTTAATTAAATGTATGTAGTTTCAACTGGAAATAGTTCATGCTGTTGTTCATTACGTGTTTGGAGGTTAAAATTTGTCTCTTTTTTAATTTTTGTTTAATTTTCTTCTTACAGGATGGCTTTGTTGCTCACTTTTCGGAATCCTCGCAATCGCAAACCATGTGGAAGAGCCTATTCACAGTGGGAAGCATTTGTGCAGCTGGTCTTACTCTTTTAGCATTAAACAAGTGAAATTCATCAGCTCTCTTTCCTTACTTTATTGTATCTGCATTGGGACCATTGGTAGCCCTGATTCAAGTACTTAGTTTCCTTAGATTTAATTAATTTTCCATGAAAGTGACATAATCTTCTCTTTACTGAATTATCTTGTTCAAACAAATTCTAGTTAGTGCCACTCCTATTAGCACTTGAATTACCTTAGCCCTTGTAATTCAACTTCAATTTCCTGAAATATTGACTTTATTACTGCTTAAAAAATCTGTGGATAATTTTCTAGTGTATCCAAAAGCTTTTTCTCTACGTTTACAGTAGTAATTGTTTGTAGTGTTCCCATTAGACTTCCACCATAGAAAGGTCAACATTTGACTCAAGAAAATGAAGGAATGAACTTCAAAATAAGCAATTCTCTAAAGTTATCTGGAAAGCTGAATTACTCTTAAATGCAAGGGTAATTTCATTAATGGTGGTCACAGTGTAGATACAAGGGATTCATGTATCAGTCTTGTTAAGATGTTTATGTTACTCTCTCTAAACTTCATTGAAGCGTAAAAGAACCAATGACAAGGACGGCAAGTGTTCAATTAATTGCTGTTCAGTAATTGCTGTCCAGCTTTGTTTTGTCAGGGAGTCAGCAAATAGCTGTGTACTTACTTCGAACATTGGAGTAGACTTTCATGTTGAAAACCCTGTTTGCAATATTTGCATCAAACTTGAAAACCTTGTCCCCATTCTTTGCCATCATGCATGTCAGAGTAGCCTTCTCTGACAGAAAGTATGAGGAGAGCACGTCCAGCATGCAAATTAATATTGCATCAGTGTGCAGACAATCAATATGGCCTTGCTCCTTTTATCCTGCTTCTTGCAACTACCTATTGCCTCTTTTCCTTGCGACATGGACTTGCGAGCACTTGGTTTGTGAACAGGATGTCTTGATGTGAAAGTGTGGATTATCATTTCGTGTGTGAAGACCAGATGTTGCGTGAAAAGCGAGGTTTTTTTTGTACATAATCTCGGATGTGAACAATGTACGTGTTTTGAACAAGTGGGAGATACAAGTCTCGTGGCTCATTAATCAAATATGTTCAATGCCATCCTCAACTGCTGATAAATGTTGTCCAGGGACATTTCTCACACCAATAAACAATGGCAGTTGAGATGCTGCCGTAGTGGTGTTTTGCTGTAACATTATGTCATAAGCAGCTTACTTCTGCAAAGGGGTACTCGTTGGGTTAAATTTCTTGGTCAACTATGTGTAGTTTCCAGTCGTGTTTCAGTACTTTTTTAGAAGGAATATAATCTTCCTTCAATGTCAGCAAAAATGACTTGCAAGGCATCGGGACATGTCTGATGTCTTGCATTTGAGGTGCGCTGCGTGCTGTACATTTGATGTTATTGTGCGGGCTACTCCTTGAGAGAGTGGTTGAAGTTTTCTCCCTGATTTTTTCTAATATCATAGTGAAGTGCACAAAGTTTTACAATGTGATCATTTACTGTAAGGTTTATGTTTGAGAAGAGGGATAGTTGTTTGAGTTTTTCTAGTAATAGGTGCCATATAAGTTATTTTGTTGGGTTAATTAGAAGGTTTTCTTGGGGGTATTGATCGTTTTTGAAGCAAAGGTTTAGGTTTCTGTCTCGCTCTGTTTAGTTGGTGTGTGAGTGCAATTTTCATATGATTTTAAGGACGGTGCCTCGGGTTTACTATCATTGATGCTTACTAATTCAGGGATATTTTTGCGCAGTTTAAAACTATCCGGAGAAAGTAGATCTTAGGCCCGTTTCAAACGTCGCATTTCACATGTGCCGAATCTAATGCAAATTAGGGAAACAGTAGATTTTCTCATTTGCATTAGATTCGGCACAAGTGAAATGCGACACAGTCCTTAGTAAGTACTCTTGGTATCCAAAAAGAAATAAAAAATGCGTGGTTACCCCCAATTTGCTTTTTGGATTTTTGATAACACTTGTTAAGATATACATTTACTGCATAATCATAAACCAGGTCAAAAATATCTTTGAATTAGTGTAGGCCCCGTCCTTAATGGTCCTGTTTCACGATGCTACGGGTGGGCGTTTAACCAGCCTGTAACAGCATAAAGTGTGCATCGCCACTTTTTGGGTCAATAGGTGAAACTTGCTAAAATCTCCAAAATATCCTACAATAGTGGCTTCAAGCGTTAGTTTTTTGAGTTTAACCCTCTTTGTATACTACATCTAAATACTGGTGAAGATTTCAGGCTTGTTCACATTGAGGTTTAATTGGAGAGCGCAAGGGCAATGAGATAGCCCCTTGTTACGAAACGTGAACCTCCCAATGGAGTCAGCATAGTCTGAGGATTTATTTTTGAATGACCATTTTTAGAGCTCTGGTTTACTTCTGTGTGCACAAGCCCAAAATCTGTTAGTGTTGTGAACACCAAACAGATGAGCAATTAGGTCTTGTTTGCCTGGTAAAATTGCCTTGGCCCATCTCGTTTGGATTCCACATTTTGACGAGAAAGCCTTCAAGCTATTCTTATCAAGGAGTGCCCTTTTCCACTAATGTGTACCTATTGCATCGCTGCATTCTATCTAAACTCTTTGACGTCCACTCCTCCTTTGCATGCTAGGACATGGTGTGGACTTTGTTCAAATTGTAGCAAGGTAACTTGAGACTGGTCGTAAACAAAGAAATGGCCCGTATAGAAAGAAAATAATAAAATGTGTTAGCACCATGTTTTGTTCGATTACTTTGTTCTTGCTTCGCTAACACTCGGCAAAATGGCTGTTTTTGCTTACGTGGCTTCCTACACCTGAAGTCTTTTGAGGTATCGTGCACTGCCAAGCCGGCCACTGGAGAATAGGCCTTATTCACGATAGCCGCCATGTTGGTTTTCAAATTGTCATGCAAATTAGCCTTGTATTATGCTGGGGGAAAAAAAGGCAAATTGCGGAAAATCGGCTCGTCGAAATATTGAAAATAACATAGCTAAAAGTACATTTTAGAATTTAGAATTACGTACCTTATATAATAATTCTATATCTTTGATTGCCTTTGACATTTTGACTTTGTACTTCGTTATCTCCTCATTTTTCACTAAAAAAACATCGAAGTAACTTGTGTAATCATTCTATTTTACTACTTAGGTGATAAACATTCAATGAACGTGAAAGAAATCATCTGTGGCTAAGATGTTCGTTATAACCTCTCGAACTTGTGTTGTTTGCCCCCTCAGATGTGAGTAGCTAATTTGCATGATAATAGCAAATCCAACATGGCGGCCATCGTGAATAAGGTCTATTCAGGCCCCTGGAACTCCTTTCCCCGCTCTTTTCAAATAGTGAGTACGACAAGCTTACGACAGGCCTGCAACATGACTTGCGATGGTCGCAGTGTTTTAAAACATGTTCTAAGATGCTACGACATTTTTTTCTGACGTACACTACTCTCGTGGGCCTGTCGTAAGCTGGCCGTGTATAGCGATATTTATTGTTTACAAACATTGACGCCATATTTTTTTTGGTGTTCAAATTTTCCAACCACGGAACAAAATAAGTCATTGTTTCAACAGCCAATTAGGTTTTGGTTTGCATGTTAATAATAATTGTGACGTCACGAGAAAAATCGTTTTTGGCCATTTTGATATTTTTCACCTTTTTCCAAAATGGCCGGCATTTAAATATTCTTTTGTTTTTATTCAAATTGGCCCTTGATTCCTCGTTCTTACGCTTAAAATTCCCTTGAACGAGGCATCAAGGTCAAATTTGAATAAAAACAAAAAAATATCCAAATGGCAGCCATTTTGGAAAAAGGGTACATATTCAGCTTTTTCCTCTAAATCTCTCTTTCAAGCTGAATTTTAATGTATCGAGAAAGGCAGGTAGGCCTAGGATCACTTCTTCCATCCCTCAAACTGACATTTCCCTTTTTATTCAACTTATACGTACAGTCTACTTTAGTACAGGGGTTTCAATAGAAGCCGGTTACCGGCGGTATACCGCCGCCTGCTTTGCCTCACACCGCCGGCTAGTTTGCCTTGATTTTCACTAAAAATGCTATCATAAACTTTTCAAACTGTTTAGACTTCAAATCTACTTCAACGAAACAAAGATTTTAACAAGCTGAGAAGATTCACAATAGGCGAGGCAAAGAGTTGAACCCGGATCGATGGCTTCACCTTGCAGTTTCCGATATCCACTAGAGTAACTAGACAACCTTCCGGAAAATCGAATTTTTTAGAGTATATTGAAATAGTAGTACCCAGCAAAACAATTGAAAGTTAACCGTCTTCAACGGGGTCTTTAGACCTAAATACTGTAGATCAGCGCGGCATAGCTTAGGAACGCTATTTCTCGTTGAACTAAAGCCGTAATTTTGCCTGTTTTCATTCTCTTAGAGCGGTAAGCTTGTCAATATTAACATGGGATATTGCGTCGTGTAATTGTTACGAAATGTCCAATGTCAGTTTGATGGATGGAAACTAGTGTTGACCGTAGGCCAAAAGCACACGGCGGCCATGTTGTGTCTCGAAGGATTGAAAACTTTCGTTTTTGCGTACCGAATTCGTTCCCAAACACTTCACCTCGAGGCTCGGGGTACGAAATCTATTGTCTATGTCTAATACGACCGCCGCGAGAATGAGGTCCTTTGGCCCTTAACTTCCAACACAGTTCATGAACAAGGGTTAAAAGACCAGGGACCGCGCAGCAAGTTTTCGATTCGGGGGGCTAAAGAAGAATGCGTGAAGGAATCTTTTTTTTTGGGCGGGGGGGGGGGGCTTCTTGAATCGGCCAACGCCTTTTTTCCAGTTTGAAAACCCTTTAGAAATAAAGCAGACTTCCTTACTTCTGGCATCTCGAAGATTTGATTTTGCATTTTGTTGCATGCAAATGAAACACAACACAGAATCGCTTTGCTCATTATAATGTAGCCAGGGAAATTCCGAAAACCACTTGGATTGAAATGCGCGATTCTGTTTGCCACAATGCTTTTTTTGGAAAGTTGAAATCCGAAGGTTGGAATGGTTCCGTTATATTGATCTCTACAGCTTCGCTGGCTGTCGACTGATCAACTTGTCGTTGGATTGGAGGAGGCTTCGACTCTTGACTGAATATTGTGGCTTCTACTTCACTAGTGAAGTTGATTGTTTCGCACATTCTTTTGGGTGGAGGCTTTTTTCAAGAACGGTAAATGAAACATTATTAGACCAATATTTTAAAAATTATGTCACATGAAAAAGTGACTGGAAATAATTCAATTATAGAAGAGATTCAGAAAAAAGTAGCTATACACAATTCTGCGGTTTAAGTACTTTCGATGACAAAATGTTTTTATAAACAGACCGCGTTCAACAAAACTTGCAATTGGAATGCTTGACGAGCCGTGAAGCCTGACATCAAAAGACGGACTTCGCGCTGATGTAGCTAAAATCAGGACGCACAATAATAAGAGAAACAATAACTTCATGATCTTCCAAAAATCAAGGTTGAAACTAATAAACAATTTGTTTGAGAATCGCCTTATAAACTAAACCCAGTTATTACTTTGGATCGAAATTGATCAATTACGAAACAACGCGTTTTCCTGAGAGGTCCGCAGGAAAAAGAAGACATTTAAAAGACGTTTACCTCTGCTAGGTTAGAAGCGAAAAAATATTTACAATTGTAACGACTAATGCTTCATTCTGTCTATTTATCTGCGCGTTTGTCTTTGCCAGTAACTCTGGTCACTTTCGAATTAACGATTTTATGCTATTTTTCACTCCGTTACTTTTGTTAAATTATGTTTTGTTTAATTTATTTTTATTCTTTCAAAAAAGTGGGGAGGGGGGGCCTTTTGCCCCCCCAGCCCCTCCCTCTGCGCGGTCCCTGAAGACGGGGCCTACGGTTTATTTATCGCACACGATTTGAAAGTTTAACCATTTGCGGGTGTAATAACAAAGGCAGCAGCACTTTCTCCTTAGTTATTTTAAGACCCTGAGTGTTGGTCCTGAGCTAACCGGTCTGCGGTGTTGTAAAGTATAAAAAGAAAACGAAAACAAAAAGAAAACAAATCAGAAGCAATAATGTTAAATGATGTTTCAAGCGGCACAGACAGTCGAGTGGCAGCTTAGGCAGCTCAAGTTCGCGTCACTAGAGAGCGTGTAATAATTAATTACTAGTGGGAAGACGACCTTTGAGTGCAAGCGGTATTGGGTTACAGGCATCCGTTGAGACTTATAACACTTTGTATGGGAAATAGAATACCGTCGATTATGAAGCCTAAAAAACGCTTAATTTAACCTTCATTCAATAAAATGAATAAAACTGACTCACCTCTGGTGTATAGACCCTTCCACGGTTTTTAACCGCCATCTTGGCTGGAAGGCAAACACGGCCAAATGCAGTAAATGTACACGATTTCGGCCGACTTTAAAGCGCTGTAGCGCCGCTAAAAAGAGGCAGATTTCCAACTTTTGCTACGACTTTAAATAGCGTTATTGATATCATTCATTCAACAGAAAACAAGGCCATTAAGGAAGGTATGACGTCCGTAAATTCGAATAATAAATCTTCTCATGTTGCTTGTAATTTCGCGGCAATTTGCCGTGATGATTTTAGAGGGGCTTGTATGGAATGTTAAACATTCGTTTATGGTCGTTGTAGCCTGAATCTCTTCTTAATATTTCACCAAAATAATCTCAGTATAAATATCTTTTAAAAGACACTATAACTGTGGAAATCCGTCTCCTTTTAGCGGCCCTATTCGGGTTCAAAGTCGGCCAAAATCCCATACATTTTCTTTAATTTTAGCCGTGTTTGCCCCCCAACCAAGATGGCGCCAAAAACCGTAAAAGGGTCTATTATTGTGCGTTTTGGTGCTTATTTTACCGTTTTGGGTATTCTGTGAATTTCCCATACAAAGTCTTATAACGCGTTTAAATTCTCAACGGCTGCCTGTAACCCAATACCGCTTGCACTCAAAGGTCATCTTCCCACTTTAATTATTACACGCTCTCTAGTCACGCGAACTTGGGCTACTCGTTTGTGCAACCCTGCCACCATAGGCAGAGAGTTAGTGTTGAGCTGAGAAGCTGGGTACAACTACGTCAAGTATAGCTTAATAATCTATCCGCGAGCTCCAGAAGTTGAAGATGGCGGCTTGATATGTTGGAAGTGTGACATAGTTATTTCTCGGTTTTTTTGGATCGGAAGACGTATAAAATGCAAAGAAAACTCGTTAAAAGCGAAAGCCCGGTGGTTGAAAACGCTTTTCGCCGAAAGCAATTGACAAGGAGATCCCATGCGGCATTTACTTGGATTTTTGTGAACATTTTACTCGCGGCAGCTTTCTTTGGCGAGTTGTAAGTAACAGAATTTGAAAGATTTTTGTTGTTTGAATCAACGCATGTCATGGTAGACTTAAAACACCGCGAAGGAGTTGATTCATTACTTACTACTGCCAATTACATGTACATGGCCAGTAAGGGTGAAATTTCTCTCATTCCTTTTTTTTTTCGTTCGCAAGAATCAAAGCTCGCTTACAGTGTATATATTCCGGCGCTGAACGTTTAATTGAACAGTTGCATCATTTAGCACCTCACTCTGGCACCTTGCGTTCAATGTTCGTTGACCAACATTTGTTACTGCCTCTAGCTGCACTTTAACTTGGTTTTTTCGTCCTTAATTTGTTTCTTCCCTTATCTGCACTTCCAACATTTTTTTGCTCGATTTAATACCTTGGTCGGCCAACCATGTTTATTTGTGCATTCACATGTCACTGAATCAGTGAGGCCCGTTTAAACAGTTTCAACATTTGACCAACATTCATTCAACAAAAGTTGAATGGATGTTAGACAAATGTTGGACGCAAAAACAAAGTTGTGCGGAGGCCGTTCAAATGGTTCCAACATTGCGCCAACAAAAGAACCATCACTTTTGCGAAATTTGATTGCAAGGAACTAAGAACTATGTAGAAACCAGACTCTCTCGTCCAGATAAACTACACCATATTGACTTTTGCGGCCTGATGGGAGCATACGTGTGTTCTACAATATTGTTGAACAGAGTGTTCAAATGGCCTCAACACTATTCAACATCTTCAAGAACGAAGGAAAAGATGAATCCATGTTGAATGAAAGTTTAAACAGATTTAAACGTGATTGAACTCACTGTCAACAAGCTTTCAACATTTTTTACGCTTTCAACAATGTTGGGCGACCTGTTCAAACGCACCCAACATTTGGTTCAACAAAGTGTTGAATGCTTGTTGAAGCAAATGTTGAAACTGTTTAAAGAGGCATTCAGACGCTTGTTTCCACCAGGGTTGACTTTTGAGTGATCGGTTGAATGTAATAGATGTATGAAATTTACCGGGACCAAAGTCAAAAGAGAAAGCGAAGGGGGAGAGTGCAAGGAGAAGGAGCGAGAAACCGCCTGCAATAAACCTCACAAGATTTTCGAGAAATAAAGTGACAATTTTACGTGTCAACTGGTGGCGTCCTAGGGCGTTTGACTGGTCAATGGGCAGGGGCGGATCCAGGGGGGGGGGGGGGGGTGCTGAATATGGTGGCTTGCCACCCCCCGTTTTGGTTCCTTTTTTTTTCGATTTGTCTGCTTTCTTTTTGTATTTTTATTTTTGCTAGAACAGATACTGTTTCCATGTACCTGATGTGAACATTTTTATTAATGCAAAACATAAACAAAGTCAAAATGGCAGCCTAAACTATCTGGACTTTTGTCAGAGTATAAACTTTGATTCTTTCAATTCACCCCCTCCCCTTAAAATGTTCCGAGATCTGCCACTGATGGGTTAAGAAGAGCAGAAAGATGCTGTGAAGCCATTCATAAATAGAGGTGATATTTTGGTGGTCCTTCCCATGGGATTTGGCAAAAGCTTCGTATGTCAGCTTTCGAAACCCAGTGGAAACAGGCATCTAAAATTAACCTAAACTGCCTAGTGCTATGCAGGCTAACTCAATTCGTGGGCAACACTTGCGTAATTTATACCCTAATTTCAGTCTTTTCGTACCAATCAAACAATTGAAGAATCAATAAAACTAAAGATCAAAGATTTGGGATCCTTTGGATGGTGCATACAATAGACAATGACCATTGGCTGGTTCAGAACCAGGAAGTCTACAAACTGTGCACACTTCTTCCTGAAAACAATTATAAATTGTGGCCTTATAGTGTGATCCTCAAAATTAATAGACCACTACATCAATTGTGTGTATTTTGAGAACCAGTCAGTGGGTCATAAGATTACTTTTGGTGCTGATCCAGTGGTATTGGCATGAGAATTATCATAAGCAGTCTGTTATGTGTCCTAACCTTAAATTAAAGAAATATTATTACATGTATATTAAATGCAATATGGAGATTGTTTCATTTTCAGGATATTTGGTTCTGTAGCTGATTATTTTGAAATTCAACATCCTTTGATGTGGTTCGGTGGTAAGTTGAAATTAAATGTCATAAATGTATTTTGTCTTTGATAGAGGTATTCGTAACCAAGGGGATCCTGAAAAGATTCACTACCCAAGTTCAATAGTGAAATACAGTGTGATAATAATATCATTGTTGTAAATAAACTACTATAGTTGAAGAGGAAACCATACACGTGATTAGAAAATAAATAAATAAATAAAATAGAAGACTAAGAATATTTTGAAATTGCTAACTTTAATTAATAAGTTACACAGAATGGTTTTAAAGGCAGAATCGTAAAATAAAATGTACATGTACTCAACAGGAAGCACATTTTAGAACCAAGAGAAAAACGAGGAAGAAAGAATATGCATGTACACTGTACCATTTATGAAACTAGTACCCAGTTAATGATATAGGTAAACCATAGGTAAACCAAAATGTCTGTTAAATATTTGTGCCTTACTTGGCCCCTGTAGGCACTTTTAAAATTGGGAGCAGTTTCAATACTCATCAAAGCTTCGGGGGTGGAAGCTGAATAATGGATAATGAATAACGAGTATTAATAAAAAATGAATAATGAATAATTGGGTCTGAAAACGCCGGAATAATGAATAACGAATGTGGAATAATGAATAACAACAATGAATAATGAATAACCTACAAAATTTAAAAAGAATAATGAATAATTCGAACAAAACACACAAAGAATAATGAATAACCGAGGTCCAATTATTCAGCTTCCACCCCCAAAAAGCTGGTCCACTAACTTGTATTTTATTAATCACTCACCCCATTAATCCACCCCTTAACGCCTGAACTGGGCCAAAACCTGCCAGACTTACATGTAGTATTTTACTCTGTCTAACGCCAGACGATTTTACTGGTCATTGGGGAACCCCCAGGAGTCAGTGGGTTTTAATCACTCACAGTCCCCATTAATGTGCAGTTCTGGAGCATTGGGACTTTCTTGAGAAGAGAAGTCAATGTTTAAACCAAGAGTCAATTAACCCATTCATCCCTGAAGGGGCTCCCATTAATGAGTAAAATCGTCTGGCGTAAGACAGAGTAAAATCTATTTAAGGTGGCTCAAACCAGTTTCAGCACTTGAAAGAAACGTTCTTATTATAACGATTGGCACTACAACACTTTGTCACTTAACAGGAATGTTATCATACCTTATCAAACACCAATTATTGCTAAAAAAGATTTGCTCCGTTTTGTGATGTAAAAAGTTACCGTGCAATGGGAAAGCCTTGCAAAAACACCCCATATTTTGACTTTAGCTGCTCATATCTCAAAAACGAACTCAGTGACTCCCATTTTTTATTTCTGAAATGTAATCAGCATGTCAGAATGAAACTTTCTGCATAGTTTTAAAAAGTTCTGTGGAGCGGATTCAGAGCTATCTTAAATAATTGAAAATTTAAGGTAGCTCTGAATCGGCTCCACAGAATTTTTTAAAACTTTGCTGCTCTAGAGTTTCATCTTGGCCTGCTGATCTCTTTTGTGCAATAGAAAATTGGGGTCACCGAGTTCGTTTTTCAGATATGAGCAACTAAAGCCAAAATTTAGGCTCTTTTTACAAGGCTCTCCTGTTGCCGAGGTAACTTTTTACATCACAAAAATGACTGCATCTTGTTCAACAATAATTGATGCTTCACATGGTACCGCAACATTGCTGTTATGTGATAAAGTGTTGTAGTGTCAATCCTTCTAATGACAAGGTCTCTTGAAAGTGTTGAAACTGGTTTGAGCCACCTTAAAGCCTCATTCTCAGTAGTGAAAGGGCTAATCACTTTTTAAAATTTTATCAACTTTGGCTAGTCCCTTTTCCTTGTCTACAGTCCTCGTCTAACTGTGAACAAGACTGAAGACTTTTAATACAGTGCATTTGTAACTAAAATGTGGCATTGTAGATACTCTGTAATCTTAATTCTTTCTCAGTGTTCCTTCTTGCCATGTGGTTCACATTTTGTTTTGCTGTTGACTTGTACCATTACATGAGACCTGTACTTGGGCAAAACAGTGTTTTGCTCTCTCAAGAACAAAGGAAGCTTCTTGGTATCAGACCAACAGGTAAATAATAAACTTATCATACCTGGCGGATAAATATAATAGTGATACTCACCGTTACGTCACCAATTGTCATTAATGTGCCAACCAGAGATCTATTGGTTGTCGAAACAAACTAAGGGCGCTTTCCTTTTGTCAGAACTGGCCGGCCAGACCCGGCAGTTTGCAAGGAAAATGCAACAATTTGAAGGAACACTTGCATGATAATCCCTCGTATTCTGCTGCAGGAGTATATATCATCCTCGATGTGTGTTAATTTGAAAGCGTTGTAGAGTTAGTCCTTCCAAATGTCCGGTCTGGTCGGTTAGTTCTGTGAAATGGAAAGCGTCCTAAGGTTCCTTTGTTCTGTGGTTGGCAAAATTTAAATATGAAAAGAATTGTTTATAGACAGTGAATATCGCTATAGTGCATCTTATTATAATACTCAACAGAACATCATGTCTGTGATTGGTCAATGACGAATGCATAAATACAATGTAGGTTAAGGCGTGCAATAAAGGTTATAGAGTGCAATTTGAAAGTTGCCATGGAAACAGCGATGAAGTATTTTTGTTGAGTATAATAGTAAATAAAACAATCGTATAGACTTGCGTGTGTACATGAATTCGTCATTTATGGTCTCTTGTGATGTTTCGAAAGTTCTCAAACTTTTATCTTGTGCCCAAAATCACGAAATGATCTCGCGTTCATACGATTTCCAATACAACATTATTTACCATCATCTTTGCCGGGCTAATTAAACAAAATGATAAGGACAAACACAACAAATTCAAGGGCACATTGTAATATGATCCCTGCCCTGTGCATGTCTTCCCCGCCAAATCTAACTGACTTCATGTGCCAGGACACAATGTTCAATAGAGAATTCCAACACCATTTCTTTTGAATTTGGCCCACCATCGGATGAAAAATTACATCAAAACTTTAACTCGTTCACGAATCTACAGATTCGGGGTTCAAGCTTGCTCCAGTTGATACCCCAACTTCTTCTGGTCGCTCTGTTTCTCCTACTATCATCACAACTTCGTCACCATCCATTGGAATATCCACAAGCCTCACCAGCACACCTCCAAGACTGGCTGGAACACCTCCAAGGGTAAGCAAACTTTACTGGAATCTTTGTTTCCAATTTTGCTGTAAAGCGACCTTTACACGACAAACTAAACTTGGCAAACTCGTATTAGCAAACTAAACGTTTGCCAATCGTTCACGCGTCAAATACGAGTTTACCAACACGAAAAAGTTGGTGAAAAAGTTGGCGACAAGAGAGAGAAGTTCTATTTGTCGCCAACAGTTTGCCAACATGTTTGACAACTGTTGTTGTGTCTTTCACACTGGCCAACTTGAGTTTGCCACCTTTAGTTTGTCGTGAAGGCCGCTTAAATGGGCACTGTCATGCTAAATTTTCTGTTTTTAGGTCAAAACTTGGTAAAAATCTAAATTAGTACTTAAGCTCAAACGGACAACATTCTTGACCGCCATTGAGAAGATGTGAAATGTATTTATGGTACAAAGAGCTATTCGTATTTAAAGGGGCTAGGCCGGGGGGCTAGGTCACGCAATTTTAGGCAATTTCAGCATTGATCAAATGGTCATAGAATTAACTGAAATAACAAAATAACGGCTCAAAACTATAGAAGAACTCAAACAAAACACAGGAAAGCTAAGAAGGGACAAGGATGGACAAAACTGGGGAGGATTGAAATGGATTGCATTTGGGTAAATTTGAAAAACGTCGGGCCACCATTTTTCAAATAGATATCAGTTTATGTCAAAATGTCATTTTAAACAGCTGGAAAATCATTGTCAGTTGTTACGTGGCCCTGATTTTGCAAATGAAAGACTCTTGCTCTGCCAATTTGACATTTAGAGCTCATAACTAACAAAATTAAACAAAATTACCTAAAACAGCGTGACCTAGCCCCTTTAATTTTTGGCGACTTTAATTTCTGAAGACATCGTCTCCAAACTTGAAAAAAACTGGCCATTTTTTTCAAGCTTCAATCCATTTCCATCCTCTCCATCGTTGGGTTCAAACAACCAAAAGTAGCCTCAGTGCACTTCAATGGTTACTAGCAACAAATTGACTACAGCATTATTTTTTGGTCCTCGTAGATGCAAAGACGTCTTTTAGTGTTTTGAAGTTTGACTAAAATAGCGTGACAATGCCCCTTTAAGCTTTCTGAGTTTGATAGCTTTGAGTGGTTTGCCTGCTTTTCTTAACTTATTGAATCCTAGAAGTGAGACATAGATTTTACTCTGTCTAACTCCAGACGATTTTACTCGTCAGTAGGGGGTTGTTAAGCAGTCAGTGGATTAACAACCTCAGCCTACATCCCCTCCAAAACTACTTGTATGTCCCCTTTAAAAAATTCCCGACAGTGACCACCATAAAGACATTTTACATTTGTTGATGGCGACTCAGGGATACTTGGAAAAAATCCGAGTACTCCTTTTTAGGAGTCCAACTTACGAACTCCCGATTTCAAGTTCGGACGCTACAGTACCCCTCAAAAGTAACTTACCACCCTCGCACGCGACGCGAATCGTGTCGCGCGTCATAGAAATCGCGTCGCACGCTACAGGAATCGCTTCGCGCGCGATGGTAAAAAAATCTGTAAGTGTAGTGGCTTGACGCTCTGGCGCGATTTTAATTGACTTTTTGTTTAATATTTTACCATGGAAGGTGCTTGCGAAAGGCCAATTTTCGAAGAAAACATGCCTATAATAAATTTGCAGTACCTTCGTATATACCACGTAGACGAGTGTCCTGTAGGTCAGTGGTAGAGTGTCCTAACTAGTAATTGGAAGGTCGTAGGTTCGACTCAGGACTATGTAATGTAATGTGATGTAATGGTGACGAATTTATATGGCGCATTTTCTATTTACATATGCAAATGTGCTTTACAAGGAATCAGTGAGGGGTGCAGGGATGGCGCAGTGGTGAGAGCACTCGCCTCCCATCGATGTGGCCTGTGTTCAATTCCCAGAATCGGCGTCTTACGTGGGTTGAGTTTGTTGTTTCTGTATTCTGCACCGAGAGGTTTTCTCGGGGTACTCCGGTTTCCCCTCTCCTCAAAAACCAACATTTGACTTGCATTATTCGTTAAATTCAGTTTACAGTGTCCCCAATTAGTGCTCCAGCAATAGAAGGACTAGACACTTAAATAAATGTCCTTTCCTTTCCTTTTCAATCTATGGGTGAGATCTGCACTATCATCGGCAAACAAGATTTCGTCATTTCATTCATCCGGGGTTCATGTCTAATTCTTTCAGTACGGTGGCTACGATGTTTATTTTAAAT
>OX421456.1:29811469-29813969 GCA_949126865.1 Montipora capitata
GCTAATTACTTTCGACACTCGATTGAAAACCACGCTAACGTCGTGTTAGCAAGGTGCCCATCACAGTGTTTTTGATTACGGTGGACCACACTGGTGATGTTGCGTGGAATTTTTTGATACTGATTTTTGTAAAGCCTCTGTGGTACTTTTTCTTTGCTTCCATTTTAGTTCCATCCAATGATTGCATGACCGATTTAAACTCACTAACACAGTACTTTAGAGAGCAAGAAGAGGAACAGGAGAGATTGCAAAGAGGTAAGGTACAGAGTATGTTTGAGAGGCGTGACTAGTTGATCAGATTAGCCACACACTATTCGCAAAGAGTAGGGCATGGAGTTCCAGTGTTGTGGAAAGGAAAGGAACTTTATTTAAGTGTCTGGTCGTTGTATCCCTTAGTCCTTTGTGGTGTATCATGGTTGGGAGGGTAAGACCACTAATTTGGGACACTGTAAACTGAAATTAACAATTAACACAAATCAAGTCAAATGTTGGCCGTGGAGCACTTATATTTCGCTCATTAGACCATTTTCATAAGGTGGGCATATAAAATATTATTTGCTTTTAGCCTCTCTGCGATGGGCAAAATTCAAAAGAATATATATAAAACAAAATGGGGCTCTTAGGTCGAATAAACACAAATACTACGTTTGTAGTTTAAAAAAGCAATAAATAAATCGGGCACTTTATGAAAGTGGTCTGTATTGGACCGTTTCGAATTCGTACTGCGGGTCCAAGTCGACTAGGGCACTGTAACCATTCTTTGAATTTTAACCTTAACCTAGCTGATAAAAACTGCATGAACTAGTATTCGTGAACTAGATTGCTGTCATCTGTGGATGACATCCGTAGTTGTTTAATTCTTGTTTTCTTGTTTTCAATTCCTTTGCAGTCTCGACGCCCGATGCTGTTTCTCTTGGGAGAGGGCAGGCACATTGGTCAGGCTACCGATACGATTATACACCACCGTTAAATGTATACAGGATAGCAAGAAGGTAATGTAAAGAATTTTACACTGGCTAGGTGGGGTCAGGAGAAGATAGAGACACTGGTGTGCCAATGATGTCCAGCCTCGTGAAAGCCCGCAGTCCATGCTTGGATGACATTCGGACTCCCAAAGAGGCTGGAAGTCGAGCCTAGGGGAGTACGAGGATATGGCCAAGATTTTTGTTTTCATACAAAGTCGCTTTTTTTTCTCTCAACAATCGCTTCTACAAAACGTTATATAAACCCAGTGGGCCGCTACGACATGTTATCCAGTAATTGCGACTCAAGCGGAACGCTGCTTTTAATTTTTGCTATGGAATGTCCCTGCTTCATCTGCCAACGTCTTCGCAAACGTTCCTCCATTTCATATCCAATGGCCGTTGGCCGGGGCATGGCGTCTCCCACTATTTAACCCTTATGCTTCTATCGCCTTCTTCTCTCTCCATACTTCCATACCACCTACTCCATGTCTTGATTGTTTATACCTCCTACCCCGTATCTTTCTTTTTCTCCATAACACCAATCCTGTAATTATCCTTCTTTCTCTCCCCGCTTCCCACCCATATCTTTCTTCTGCTTGTAGAAGACCACACCATATCCTTCTACCCCTCCCACAACCCAACCCATATGTTTTTCTCCCAACTATCCACTCCATATTTTTCTTTTTGTCTCCCAACCACCCACTCAATGTTTCTTTTTCTACCAGCCACCCACTCCCCCCCCCCCCCCATATTTTTTCTCCCAACCACCTGCCCCATATCTTTTATTTTGTTTTCTCCCCACGACCACCCCATATTAATTCCCATATTGGAACTCGATAAGTTCATGGTCTTATTTGCTTCGTCTAATTACAGCTCTAACAGCATGGGTGACAAACTACTCCTTAATTTTGGCGCGAAAGTTCAGTGTTAATTTATAATTTCATATGTGAAATTACGATGTTGCCATGGCAAAATGGCCTCCAGGCTTGAAAAACCTCCACGTCTTTTGAACGTGATTTGTAGCCCATGATATTAATATCTAATCAAATGGTGCACTCGTGAAATTAGGGAATAATTTCACTTGCGTTTTGTCTAAAATCAATTTTTTTTTACTCGCCTAAAGACTCGGGAAATTATTTGATTTCGGACAAAACGCACGTGAAATTATTCCCTAATTTCACTCGTCACCTTTATCGAAATCTCGTTCCAGGTCTCCCGACTTGAGTTCCTCTCGTGATGATGACGAGGCTGGTTACAACAGCACAAAAGCGGAGGAGGTGATTTAATGACTGTTTCTAAGGCTCGTTTTCGTAAGCGTCCAAAGATCGCCCCTTAACCAGGGATAAAAAACTGACCGTCCTGTCTTAGTTTGAATTCGTCTAAGCGTGAATGATCATTATGCGACAATCCAAGATGGCGATCAACAATCATAATCATAAAAAAGACTAGACTGAGCATCTGTTGTTGAAAAGAAGCACATCAAGATCGCAGAGGCCTTGATACCACAGCGTAGGAGGTCAGCGTGAAAGGAATGA
>OX421456.1:29818969-29843969 GCA_949126865.1 Montipora capitata
AATTGAGAAAAGCGAGAGAAGAGAGACGAGAGATAATGCATTCATTTATACAGTAAAACCAGGTTTTAAGAACTTGCATTAATATTTTCTTAAATGGGGTATTTAGGGAAATTTTAACGAAGGGACGACGTTTCAGCGTCATTTCGTCCTCTTTTCTGCAGGAATTACAATAGAATACGTTTCTGTTGGTTATCATCGTCATTGCCAAAGCTCGTTATTATTATTATTAATAAGATTCGCGTTTTGATTGGATTACTTTTTCAAGAGCGTAGACGAAGTTTTAGGTGACGGAAGTGACGTCACAAACACCACTTGATCAGTAAAACGTTCGCTGTTATTACCTTTGCTCTAAAACATACAACTCGTTCAAGAGAACCAAAGAGGCCTAGAACCGTACTAAGAATTGTTTTTAGAGTCCAGTATTGTCGTAATGGGCCAGGCAAGGTTCGTTACGGTAGGACGTCACTGTATGAATGAAATGGTTCGTAGGAGCCTTCTGAGTTTTTTCTAATCGATAGATCGCTGTTTCTTAAGTGAGCCTTGGCCTATTTCACTGTTGTAGAACTTGCTCAAGGTGGCTGTATGGGTTTGTATCGTTGGAATTCTGGTGGACATTACAGAGGCAAAGTATGGGAGCAAGATCTCTCAGCAGATTCGCAGGTGGGTATGAAATAAAGAAGACTGACGAAATAACGAGGATCATGGCGTAGCAGCTCTTGGAGGGTACAATGTGACGGGCTCGTTACCCAAATCGAAAACAAACGACTATTCAACAGAAATAACGACTTGAACTTGAAAACAATAGATAGCTGCTACTCATGCTTACTCATTCAATGCCCTGAAGTACCAATGATCAATACTCGACTGAGTTTGCGCATCACAGAAATGTGTTCATTAACTGGGTTGATATGGTAAAGTGACCCGGTATTAAACCCATTCATCTTCCTTCATACATGTCCAATACTCGTACGTAATGAGATTCCTGGTACGTCACAATAGACATCACAAAGTGTCACAAAGTGTCCCGCTCTTTAAGTCTCGCGAAACTGTTACTATTTTTGTAAGGATTAAGGTTGGGGGACACTTTGTGATGTCTATTGTGAAGTACCATGAATCTCATTATGTCGGAGTATTGGACAACCCTCTCTTCCTTGCGCGTGGCCAGATTAAATTAAAACTAGTTTTTCCACTTTTTAGAAGTCTCTAGTTTAGGGAACCTAAGAATTCAGTAATTGTAGACAAGTGCAGAGAATCGTTGAGCGGAAAGGGTTCTTTTTTTGGTGATAGGCAATTATAGGTTAGATGGACTTGAAATACGTAAGCTCTGACTCTTAAACCAAAAAAAAAAAGAAAAAGAAACTTCTTTCATTTAGTTTGCTTCTGTTGCTTGTGTCTCAAGTCAGAAAAACGAAAACAAAAACACAACAAAACAAAAAGAAACCAGGCTTAAACGGTAAGATGAATTTTGGATTCAAAATAAAAATCAGTTCCTGTTGCCATCTTCTTGATTAAACTTGCTCACGTTTCTATCTTTGTAGTTGCTGCTACACCTGTTCTGTACATATATGGATTCCCGGCTGCCCGCAGATCCCACCTTTCCGGATGGACGAACATTTACTGGTCTTCATCTTCTGAAGACACCTGACAAACCGAGTGAGTTGGAACTAGTTTGACTTAAGGACGAATGGGGGTTGAAGAGGGGATGAGTAAATGTTGAATTTTTGGTGGCGTTTGTATTTTAGCTTGCGGCGCGTGCGTATTGGGGAATCATCGCTGAAGTCATGATTTGCAGCTTGCCTCTCCTTCGCAGCCGTTGTTTGGTGCATCACGCAACGCTTGTCCCAAAAAACGGCCGCGAAGGATAATAAAATGTCAGTAACGTGTCCTCTAGTAAACGTCAACATATGAAACAACCTTAATCTAAAAATCTAAAAGACACACCCGTGACTGTATGCTAGCTGTGTTGTTTTAAATAAGTAGTTTGCATTTAGACTTAAAAGGGCACTGTCACAGCCATTGTAATGATCTTTGGTCAAAATTCGATACGTAAGTATCAGACCTCTGATGTGATATTCCTTTGGTTGCAGGTGCGCGGAAGAGTGACCTGTGTATTTATCAGTCGCGCCTCCATCCACCACATTTTAAGGTGAACGTTAACGAAAATCGAGAATTTAGATCCGAGCATAGTGATAGTTATAAAACTTCTAAGGACCGGTTATATTGAGGATATTACATGACCGCACGGGGATACGAAATTTATCTTCAAGTGCTGGTGGTGTCTAACGAGTGATATCGTATTAGCACGATAAGACAAAATTCGTATCCCCGCGCCACCATGGAATGTCTTGTTTATTACATTGACAATAAGAATCCAAATCCAAGACATCTCACTTTTTTATACATTTTAAAAGCACCAAAAAAAGTGATCACTTCGACTGAAGAAAGACGCCGGTCGTTCCTCAGTCTTCGTATCTGGAAGACATTTTTTTACTGATATTTTAAAATAATATTTCGATAGTCCAGTTTCAAGTTCTCCATGACCGCTGAATAAAAAGATTGAGGACGCATTTTTACACGGTTAGGCTCCATCTGAGGTGAATATATTCTGAAATTCCAGCGAGGAGATGACTTGTTTACTACTCTGTCTATCGTTTAGTTTCAAGTTTCAGGCAACTTGCTGCCGGTATTTGTGAATATATTCACTTCATATGGAGGCGAACCGTGTAAAAATGCGTCCTTAATCTTTTTATTCAGCGATCATGGAGAACTCGAAGGTAGGTACTTGGTGCCTCTTTTTCTATTGTTTCAAGTTTTTTTAAACAAGGTATAAAACGTTCAGTAATTATACAATTACCCTAACCTAACCCTAACGCTAACCCTAATCCTAACCCTGAAGGTTTTACCGTGTTTAGATAATTTTGTGCAATAGATAACCACTAAATGACAAAATACACCACGTATCTTCCAACTTGAAACTGGACTATATTAATGACACCAACGGCCGCACGACTTCGCGCTTTAACAGGATGCACTAATATTATTGGCTGACGTGTCCGTAACCATGACTACCTCAATATCGTCACATAGAAAGATAAAAGTAGTATTTACACGTTGCGCGACGAAGATCTCAAATTTTAGGAACAAGAAAAGTCCCAGTATTTAAATTTCATTGATATCCATGTAATAACAAAGATTAAATTCAAATGAACACAAAACTGAAGAAGCCTATGTTGAATGGGCTATCTAGAAGGCAATTTATCTATTTAGAAAACGAGGTTGAATTTGCCGGGAACCATCAAATACATATCCGAAGAAAAATCACATACGTAGTTAGGATACGGGTTTTATAATGGCAGATTTCAGTGGTATTAACATCTCTTCTTATAACAAGTTTGCAATCTGTTTCCTTTCGTAGGTTATTGTTGAAGATGAAGTTTTTGACATGCCAAAGGTATGGTTAAGGAAATCGTTTTAGTTGTATTAGGCCCTGATTACATGAGATCGGTACGAAATCTGATCGGTACGACTCAGACCGGTGCGATTAAGTTTACATGAGCCCGGTCTGAAAGTATGAAAGGATTACACAGCTGAGACCGGTACGAGACTTGCGGGCGGCCTCTTTAGACTCTTTCTTGTTATCCGCCATCTTGAAATGGTGCAGTAACAGTCTTGCGCATGCTCAAAATAATGATCTCGACCGGTCTCAAATCATTTCGTGTTTACATGGTTCCGCGGTCCGACTTCAGACCAGTCCGAGTCATTCGTGTCGGTTCAGCAACCGGAATGAGTGAAACCGGCATGAGATGACTTTTCAGACCAGCTTCATGTCAACGAAAACAAGCATTTATGTGGAGACCGATCTGAAGTCGTACCTCTCTGAGTTCGTACTGGTCTCATGTAATCAGGGCCTAGTTTCTCTAGTTCGTGCTTTCGGACCGTTTTTTTTTCTCTCGTATCTGGGACCCGTTTCTCGAAAGTCCCGAAACTTTACGGGCCATTTTCGGGTGTCACAATTCCCTTTGTATCTCGCGAACGGAGAGGATTTAATTCGTCAAACTTCACAGTTATTTTACTTTTTGTTACCTTAAAACACGTTAAATGATCAGCTTTCCAAAACAAGCGGTTGGCACTTTCACAAATGGCTTTCTGGGCCCGAAAAGTTTTCGGGACTTTCGAGAAACGGGCCCCTGGTCTTTGACGTTCGTCATAAACGTTAACATCATCATCATCTTCATCATCGTTAACCTTATTATTCAACATCTCCATCTTCGATGATGCACGAATTTTTAAAATGCCTTCTCAAGATCCTTATCGCTATTCACCGAAGTGGAGGTAGCTAGTGGTGGATATTTACCGGGCCGCGAAACGACGAGGTAAATATCCACCACTAGCCACCGTCACTGAGGTGAATAGTTGTTTTACTATATTCTAAAGCAGTGTTATAATATAGCACAAAAAGACGATTTTATCTCATTTATTCCTACAACGATTACAATATTTTCGGGCGCAAATCCCGCGCTAGTTGCGCAGAGGTGAATGGCAAAGGAGCTTGAGTAGCCAATCATGGCGCCCCTTCAACGCTATTCACTACTTGCACAAATCCCATAATACACCTCTTTTACACCCCCCCCCCCCCCCCCCAAAAAAAAAAAAAAAAATCTGCATAGGCATTGTTTTCGACTTCTCTTGGGACATTTTCATGTCCCAGGAGAAATTGCAAACAATGGTTATGCAAAAGTTTTGCGGGGTAATAGAGGTGTATTATGGGATTGTGCAAGGATAGTGAATCCACTGTTTTAGTATATACTAATAAACAATATTTATAGTTTATTATAAAATACATTTGTTTGTTCGTTTTAGGGACAAAATAATTTGTTTCATACGATCATTTTCTTTCTTCATCACGTCAAAACGAAGCGATATGGCATGCTGGGGTAAGTGGGTGAGAAATTTTTAGCGAGAGATCTGCATAGGTATTTCAGTGGCTAATCGTGGGTGGGCCACTGTAAATCCCTTGCGGGTCTGGGGCCCGTTTCTCGAAGTCCCGAAACTTTTCGGGGCATTTTCGGGTTTCACAATTCCTTTTGTATCTCAAGAACGGAGAGGATTTAAGTCGTCAAACTTCACAGACATATTTCTTTAAGTTAGCTTGAAAACATGTTAAAAGGTCGCCTTTTCAAAACAAGCGGTTGGCAGTTTCACAAATGGCTTTTCGGGCCCGAAAAGTTTTCGGGACTTTCGAGAAACGGGCCCCTGGGGCGAATATTGACTCCGTCCGACTTCGAAAATGAGTGTATGATATCAACTACTTATTAATCGGAGGTCTTTATGCGAAAATTGCCGCTGCAAGGACGGGATTTGATATTTCCTCGCAAAGACCGAACGTTCGAGGTTAATAAGTTATTTAGCATGTGGCTTTGAAGTTGATTCAAGCGGAATTGATTGCATCTGGTAATGCGAGCGCGTAATTTAGTTTGCATTATGGCAGAATAATGTGCTGGCACTTCCATGTGATCTGGTGACGTAATTCGGAGGACTGGGGAGAAAAATTTTAACGCCGTATCCCACAACCGCGCGCGGCCTTGAATGTTATTTCCGAATTCAACATGGCAGAGGCGAGGTTATATCTCGGCGATTTCCACTTGAACGTTCGTTCAGTAACAGGAAATGTGGGAGACTCGGAATAATCTGTTGAGTTTTGGCGATGGAAATACTGCAGGAAATTTGGAAACAAAACCTAAGGCCGCGCGCGGTTGTGGGATACGGCGTTAAATTTGTCTTCCCAGTCCTCCAAATTACGTCACCAGATCACCTAGTTAGCCAACCAGAACGATCGTTATATCGGTGACAGGCAAACAAGTAGCTTAATATGTATTTTGTGTCTAAATTACGGAAAGCTCACTTTACGGTTGAAGCGAAATACCACTTATGGTTCAACACTTGAACTCTGTCGAGATTGACTGTGGTATTCATGTGACCTATGGCGCTTTCCTTTTGTCAGAACTGTCCGACCAGACCCGTCAGTTTGCAAAGAAAATGCAACAATTTGAAGGAAGACTTGCACGATAATCCCTCGTATTCTTCCGGAAGAGTTATGTCATCCACGAAGTGCGTTAATTTAAAGGCGTTGTAGAGTTATTTCTTCCAAATGCCCGGTCTGCCCGGTCAGTTCTTTCAAACGGAAAGTTCCCGCAGCCGTTTTAAGAGTCCGGCTTGACATCCTCCTTCCAACAAATTTGGGGGAGGGGGGGGGCAAGGACCGCGGGCTGACACGTGGCTGGGAATGCAACCCATTCTCTACCTTGTGTTCACTATAGCGATATTTTATGTTTACAAACACACATTTCTTTTGATATTCAAATTTACCAACCACGGAACAAAAGAAGTCATTGTTTCAACAGCCAATTAGATTCTGGATGGCATGTTAATAACAATGCGTGACGTCACGAGAAACATAACTTGTATCATGGGTTCTTAATTTGCTAAATGAATTCACTATTGAAGAATCGAAATTTCGTGGCTGGTATGACGCGGCGTTTCGTCTCGGCCAAGAGACTCATCAGATACTTTTCGAATTCTTCACAAGTACTTGACAATTTTTTATTGCATATAACTCGTGAACTTTGCGGTTGGGAATCCTTCTGCGATAGAAGGCCAGACTGCTAACATCTTGACTTCGCGAACGGGACTTTGAGCGCGATGCTCAACGAGTTTGCTGGAATTCGAAAAGTATCTGATGAGTCTCTTGGCCGAGACGAAACGCCGCGTCATACCAGCCACGAAATTCAAATTCTTCACAAGTACTTGACAATTTTTTATTGAATTCACTATTATCGTTAATTTAGAGTTTAACCCTTACGAGAGCTACTACGTCAGGGTATTTTATTAGGTAGCAATCGTGTTATGTTGATGTAGACAATCGTGGCGTTTTTTCTCGGAAAGCACGCTTAGTTTGAATGAATCTGAGACAAATCAAATACGCCGTTCCTTTCAATTTATAATTTCCAATCTTATTAGCAAACAAATCCTTTGAATATTTCAGGCGTGTGAATTTGGGAATGTCAGGCGTAAACATTCTCTGTATTCTAAACAAGAAATGATGAACTCGCAACATGCTCCAAGGAGGGACTGGCATGTCGCTGATCACGTGATTGGATTTTGTTTGGCCGTTCGTAAGGCTGAAACGAGGAGTCAACGAAGAAGCTGAATGCAAACCTCGGACGGCATTACGTGGATATGAAGAACTGTCGTGTTATTCGTGCGGTCCTGCTTTGTCTGTTAGTTACTTTGCGAGATAATTTCAGCTTCTTTGAAGTGTGATAAAAGTTGCCTATTCCTGATACACAAAAATGCACGGCAATTCGCTTTGAAAACGAGGCTGAGGTGACCTCAAATACGAAGACGTGCTATAAGGGGTGCGGTATCTTAGTCCATTGTGGATCATTTTTGAAGCAGCCATGGACGACGCATTGATGATAAGAGCTCTGTGATAATTTGTGACAAAATACCTTTAACAGCGATCACAGGCAACCTTATCCGTAATCTTTTAGGAGATGGTGTTTGGCTTTCTCGTTTTTAAGTTGCTTCGTCACGTTTTTCGCCATGGAAACATCTTTTAAGTGACCCGTTTCTGTTTTGCTGTCACTGTTAGTGGCCATCTTGGATTATCAGTTAGGCCTGCATAAATTTAAATGAAAGCAGAAGACAAAGCCACTCCTTTTATGTTAAGTCTTCCTGTGCACGAAATGGCTGACTGATATCAACTACATCTCTGCTTAGACAGTATGTTCATCCGAGTTGGCGAATGGGCCATTTTCGAGATGTTGTTTGTCTCGGTTTCGAAGTGAGTCTTGGTGCTCAACTATTGTAACGGAAATGAGCTTGATTTGCATAAGAATACGCAACCAGAACTCGCTTTGAAACTGAGGCATGCAGCAACTCAGAAATGGGCTATTTGGGAATGAAAGCTACCTAACATAGCCATAGTCGTATCCTCGCGGTTGCACTGGAACGAGCATGGAATCGAATTTGAAGCAGTAGTCCCTCATCTGCCTCCATCGCATGCTCGTGCCAGTCCAACCGTGATAACACAAATAAACACTTTTCACAAGATTTTTGAAGTGAAAATGGACAACTGTGTCAAACGGCTTCCACATTAAGAGAATCTTAAGGATTCTCTGTAATAATCAATGGAATACACCTTTCACATGAAATTTAGACTGTCAACCCGTTTTTTTAAAAGTTCACTAATCTTATTTCGTATGAAAAGTAGTTTCCCATTCATATGGATTTGCTAGAGAAAGACCTTTTAGGCGTTTTGAAAAAAGAAGTGTATGAACCGAAACTTGTCTGTTTTTGCAAAAACTTTTTCTATGTCCACTTACAAATTCTTCATTGAAATGTTCGTTTTGTTTACATTAAAAATAATAACATAAATAATCAATAGAATACAGCTTTCTCGTGACATTTAGACTGTCAACTCCTTTAAAAATTCACTAATCCTTTTCGTATGAAAAGTAGTTTTGTAAAAAAGAAGTGTATGAACCGAAACATGTTTGTTTTTGCAAAAACTCTTGGTAATCATTCGTTAAACACGAAGATGGAATTTTGTATGTAGGCTTTTTTTGTAAGTCCACTTACAAATTCTTCATTGAAATTTTAGTTAAGTTTACATTAAAAATAAAAGAGGTTATGTTTGGTTTAAGACAGCTTATATATTTCAATCCAACCTATCCTTGAAATCCTTGAAATGCTATCCTTGAAATGTAATCTTTTGTAAGTGTTGATGCTGATGTCCGCCTCGGTGACAAACGTGATCCCAGCCGAGCGAGTAAGAGACAAAGGGTCCTTTACCAGAAGCCTACAACTTCCTTAGGGGAGCCCTTAGGGGGCCTACCAAGCGGCATCTTCAGAAATCAAGCCTTTTTGAACGAGTTTCCAAATAAGTTTCGGATCGCGTAGAACCTGGCTTTCGCTAGTGACGCATGCAGAAAAGCTCTCATTTCACCGCGAAGATAGTCTTGACGCGAGCATAAGCATAAGCACAAGGACAATGATCAATTTTTTTCCTTTTCTTGTGCGTGTGCTTGCGTTCGCCTTAGGTCGTGTGAAAACGAAACAAGGCATAAGCACAGGGGAACTTACTACGTTTGATCGTGTCTGGCCAATCAACCCCGCGTCTGAGCATTTGAACAAAATGGCGGAGGCTTCTGCTTGGTGAAGACTTGTTTCCATATCTCAAAGTGTGCTTGGACGTGAGAGGCCTGGGGTGGCGGTAGGGGGTGAAGGGTACAATAGCTGAAACAACCCAAACCTTTACAAAAATGCTAACCTTAGGCCTAAACAATATGCTTTAGATAATGTTGAGGCCTAAGGTTAGCATTTTTGTATGGGTTTGGGTTGTTTCAGTTTTGTTGTTCCAGGCCCCGTTTTGCTTGCGTCGCTAGTGAAAAGCAAATCCTGTCTCCTTTAATGTGATTCTATCCTGTTTGCGTTGTATATTTAACAATTATTCGCCGAAGGCGAAGTGATTATCGGTGAATATTCACCGAGACGAAGTCGAGGTGAATATTCACCGATAATCACTGAGCCTGAGGCAAATAATTGTTTTAGTATAAATACACAGGTGATTATTTCAAAAAAGAGAAAAAAAAAACATTTCAACGCGAAATCATCTTCACTTACAGTTGCAAGACGACTACTGGCAGCCATTTTGTCCGTCGAGGTGATTATCGGCTGATAATCCGAGATAGCGAGCCAATGAGAACGCGCGATTTTGTATAATCACCTGTATATTTATACTAAAAGTGGAATACACACCTGGAGTAAACAAAGAGAATAAAGGTTTGACTGGTGTGTGCTCTTGCAGACGTCAAAACTTAATTTGGATAACAATTTTATTTGGTTGCTATCAGAGGACGAGATAAAATGTAGTTGAGTGCATATCGCACGTGCAGGACGCTTTCTTCACCTATTAGACTAGCTTTTTAGTGGTCAGCGTTGGGTACTTAAAGGTTTACTGTGTAATTGCCTTGGCTCGGGGACTCCTTGCCCATTCTCGTCACCAGAGCCTCGGATCGAGCGAAGGCTCTGGGAAACTCTATGCAGGAGAACATGCGCCGTAGGCTTCTTATAGCCAAAAATTGGTTATTTGAACCTTACGGCGCCTGCTCACTCATCGTGCTAACATGAATGCACCAATTAGGGACGATTTTGATTGTTCTTCACGCAAACCAATGAGAAGACACTTTGTTTCAGGGTTCTCCAGAGCTCCTCTCCCTCAGTCGAGAGAAGAGCTCTGGGTTAGAGATTGCTCCCTGCCTTGCCATTTGCGTCATTCACGCCACAACGGGCATGCGCACTGGCTCACCTAGTTAACAGCCCAAATGTCTTAGTTTAATGTTATAATCCAATAAAATTAATCCCTTGTTTTTCAACTTCACACAGAATTATCGTCTTGGCATTTTAATCTGGCTTACTTAGAATGCTTCCTTGTGAGATTTTAATACGCTCCGGGAAAAGGAAATCTTAGTGAGTAAGCTTTCGTCCATTAGGTCAAGGACTCTGCAGGATCAGTCTGAAGATGGAGAAAGAAAATTCTCGTTTCTTGACGACCAAAACAAAACAAAAACAAACATGTCTGGAGTTGTTGCTAAGAGAAATCGCAGAAACAGGAAGGTGGGGGAAAGGTCAAAGTTATCGGAGAAGCGTAAAAGCTAAAGAAATTTTTCTCAATGAGTTGATGACACTTAATTTCAATCGGAAGATGCAAAAATATAGGGAGATCTCAACTGCGGGCCGGTGAGGTTCTTAGTATATCTTTGGAGTAACATGCGTGTGGTCATGTATTCAAATCATCTGAATTGGACTACAAACTTTTCAACAAACCGAGTACAGAAATCAATGCTTCCTTTTTTCCTACATCTGCAAAAATTCGTCCTTTAAAACTTCATCGGTAGGCCGCTGTGGAGTGTTGAGGAACTTCAGTGCAAATTCGTGAAGGGCTGAATTGACCGTCCCAGCAGCTAGGATCGCTATTCGAGAGATTAAAGAAAATCTGAATTCGAAGTGCTCTTGAGTAAAATGTGATCTGGAACTTTAACATGGCGAACGAAAATTCAGTCCTTTGGATTTTTCATTTCCATATGGGACCAGTGATGGCGCAGTGGTGGGAGCTCCCACCAATGTGCCCCCGCACAAGGATGACTAGGTGATAACATTTCAACTTCAACTTTTAACGACCCCATTTAAACACGCAAGCAAATTTTTTTTTCAGAGATATTAGATTTATAGTGTCGCAAGAAGCCAAAGGAGTATAGGCTGAGGCTTGTAAGAGACAAGGTTTTAAAAAAATCAAGGGCAAAGTTCTGCCAATGTCATAACTCGACCAATTGGTACTCAATACTTTCTTAAGCTTATCATCTCGCAATCGGACGATAAATACTTGTTCCAGGTAAACTTGTTAACAAGTGAGGGCGAAGTTTTTTCCTCGATAAAGCATCTTTGAATATTTCTTTTTAATTTAAGGATTGAAAAACTTCCAAGACTTCTTCAAAGTCTTTAAGAACGCTGGATGGACTTGGAGAATGGGAATGTTATTGCGGACTGACTGGGCTTCAATAAAATTTGATAAATATTGCTATATGAAAAGGCGATATGGTATTACAGCGGTTGATCGGAAAGTGCAGGACCAGTTGGGTGTTCAAAGACTGCTCGATTTTTAATCACTGGTAAATTTAAATTGCCCCCATTAGGAATGGGTCTCCTTCATCGCACGCAAACGTGTTTCGTGATGGTCAAGCTCACCTAAGTTGTTCTGTAATTTGTGATACTAAAAATGCTCATAACGTAACAATTGTGACACATTTCGCATGAAAGTGCTTCTTTCGTGGACCCAGCGGGTTTCTATTTTGGCCATTTCCGTTCTATTTTACGCTTCCCGTGTTTTGTTGTTTACGGAAGTGATTGTGAAGGATTTTAATGGTTGCTACCGACTTCTGGCCCGACGCGACGGGCACATCTTTCTAAGAAGCTTATTATGGAGCAATTAAAATTCGAGACAGGGATTAAAATCTAAAAGTGGAAGAGAATCGTATAACCTGTTGCATATTAGAATACACCATTGGAGGTCGTTCTTCGAGTCTGGAGAGAATCAGGAGCTTAAATACAGCGACCGCGGATTTTTAAATGTCATGTACAGTTAGGAAATAATTTTAGACAGAAAAATAGCGCCCTGTTGAAACCTTGTATTTCCCTTCATTTTTGAAAGTTAGCCCTTCCAGCAAGTTTGAATAAGTATAAACAACAAATTTAAAACTTTTAATGTGTGTTTGTTATATTTTATTAAAAGTTTTAAATGGTTTGAAATTGAAAGTAAATAAATATTAATTCCATATTCGTTTTCATTAAATTTATCCCAACCGTGGAATACATTTTATAGATAGATGAATGCCAAAGCCCGTTCGTTTTGCAAAAAAAGCAATGAAACTTTTTTGTCAGATGTTTTCAAACTTTTATGTGATTTGATACGAAAAATTGGTGCGATTTTACACTTACTAATTGCTTATCATTTAAAAGTCCGGCGTTTGCTCTCCGAAACGCATTATTCAGTTTTACACTGATTAATATCAATGTCCCCATCACACGACAACAAACAAATCTACACCTGGTCTTGTGTTTGATTACAAGCACCAAGGGAATGTGTCGTTTATTTCCCATTTATTTTGCAGCTCATTCTACCGTGGGAAATTTTCGTCCTCTTTTGTCATTGAAATGCTGCGTACAATGAGCGATTTAAGCGGTAAAGAAGAATCAACTGCGAACTGAAGCTGGCAAACAATAACAACAATACCTGTTATGTTTTCCACAGCACGTGGATTACAAGAGAACGGCTTAAACTCTCTAAAACGGTTAATATAAAACTGATTAGTGATGTTAAACTCTTAAGGATAGCGTATAAAATGACTTCATAGCAAATGAGAGCAAAGAAATTCTCTTTTAAGTGCACGACACGTGCTGTAAAAGCCTGAGTTTCGACGTCCGTTCTTAATAACCCAAGACTGTCATTTTGCTTTTGTTATGCAGCATTTGAATGTACAAAAAACCCAGCCATGATGATGCTTGAGCCAATTGGCCAATCAGATTCGCCTGGTCTCACGCTCTTCACGCGCCACTGAAGGCAATAAAACAATGCAAACAACGTAATCGTGCGAATCAAAGCGCTCGACCAATCACAGTCGACTGTTCCCACGGTTCGGGCATTGTGTGTGTAGCCAGCATTGTTTTCTGCAGCAAGCCGATTGTCAGTAGACAGGTGTTTGTAAATAAGACTCATCAAATGTCGGCACACGACTTGATTTTTTCCCACGATTGATGAATATAAATGCACGGCACCATCCATGACGGATAGATCGCGGAAAGCACTCATCTTGTCAACATCTCGGAAACAAAGCTCTCTGAAACTAACCTCGAAACTTGAAAAGCAAGATGGCCGTCGAGTGCATCGACAGTTCCATGTATGTTAGCAAGATTCTCTCTGACAGGAGAAAGGTAAGCTTTTATTATCTTTTACAATTTGTTTTCCAAATTACACAACCTTGAAATACTCATAACTTATCCAGAGTTGCGCCTAAAATTATGTTTGTTATTTCAGGCCAAAAAGCCTCTTATGGAGAAAATGCGACGTGCAAGAATTAACGAAAGCTTGAACGAGCTCAAGAACTTGGTGCTGGACCTTTTACAGAAGGATGTACGTATACAGAAATTTTTTATTTTGTGTCAAGGCAGAACGCAAGGTTAACGCAAACTTTTTAAAACTTGACAAACACTGAAAGTGAATTCATTTTCTTCTTGGGCTTCCCGCCATAGAGATCTCAGCCGACTATCATTTCATTTTTAATCACTAGTTAATTACTTTTTGCTAATAATGATTTGTCATCCCTTACGCAGGCTTCTCGATATTCTAAGATGGAGAAAGCTGACGTTTTAGACATGACAGTGACTTTCTTGCGGGCTATTCAAAGAAAGGAAATGCGCACACAAGGTATTAAGATAATTATTATGAATATGAGTTGATACTAGACAGATTTTATTCAGTGCGTAAATGGATGGCGACGGAGGTGCAGTATCAGCACGGAGGCGTTATTTGAAAATAAAGCTGTCAGAACCGTCCGCGTAAGAAGCAAGTTCACTATGATGTGATTGTTGATGTCACTTTTTCACCTTTTTGGTCTGCTTCGCTTTTAATCACGATCATGCAGTCTCCGGCATATTTGCTACTCAATTTCAGCGCAAACTCGAGTGAATAACTTCCAATAAAGGAAATTGTAAAACGAGCTGAAAATTTAACGAGGTTTTTTTGGTGTTTTTGTAGATCCCAAATCCATGGCTGATTACAGAGCTGGCTTCAATCGATGCGCCAACGAAGTTAGCCGAAATGTTTTGGCGAACGAAGCAAACAGCCAACTCAGGGAAAAACTCTTGAATCATTTGGCATCGTGCTGTCATGGTAACGCCACGAACCGTGTCGCCACGAGCCACGCTCCAGGGGTTCCCGCCATGAGTCCAAGTTTTCCCGCCATTTCACCAAGCGCCGTCTGGGTTCCGTATCCTTCACCGCCCCCATCGCCACAGAGCAAATCCACCGTGTTTATTCCTGTCAGTCCGGTTCGGCCCGAAATCTCTCCGATTCCATCGCCAGTTGGTCCATCGACGTCAGTTGCTCATGTTCCAAGGTTTAGCCTTTCGCCGGTGAATTCGCCTAACTCGACAACAAAGGCCCCGCTGTGGCGACCTTGGTAAATAAAGAACTGTGCATAGAATGAATTTCCATAAATTTGAGCAATAAATAAGCGAAATGATGTGCATCGCTGAAAAGCAGTCTTTAAACGTTCTTTTCGCTTTTATTTTCGTTGTAAATACCATTTCTGTATATAGCCTTTGGCCAGAGATTTTATAAAGAGAATAGATTATTATTTAAGGTTTTAAAATGTCCGCTTAGCGGTTTTTAAAGTTGAGAGAATAACAATAAAAAAATGAACTTATTTTATTCCTGCCGTATTTATTTTGACGAAGGGCATAGACCGTATTCATAAATAGCGGCCAATAAATTCTTCTTATGAGATCAACTAGCCTCGCTCAAAGGCAACCTTTCCTTCGTATTTTGTTCATGCAAACGAGGCTAGTTGGTCTTGACGGAATAATTGATTGGCCGTCATTTAACCGCAGTCAAGCTTCGAACCCTGGCTCCGTTTCCTCAAATGATCACGTGACAACTTCAGTGGTCAAGTAAAAACTTCAAAGGTAGACCAGCCGAAACATTGCCCCCAAAACTGAAATAAATCCGCGTTGGTTTGTCCTTTGCATTCGTACTTTACTATAATTTATTCCACTTGATGCGAAGTAATTTGCTCTTCTTTTGACAAAACAATGTTAACTTTGATACTTCACAAGGGTAATAATAAACACTTAATGACTGGTCCCGCGGGAAAGAGTTCATTTTGTTTCCCGAAAATCTCTTTTTTTCCCCGAGGCGCAGCCGAGGGAAACAAAATGAACTGTTTCCCAAGGGACCAGTCATAAGTGATTTGTTATATAGCACAAAAAAAAAAAACATTCAACCCCAACAGCAACGGCGATCGTCGGTCAACATTCGTGGGTAACAGTGCACTGTTACCCTCTGACGTCATAGATTTTGCACTGTTGCCCGCTGAGAGACTTCTGGCGGGAAACAGTTTTATTGTTAGATGTCATGTGACCTCGAAGTAACCAACGAGAGCGCCCGCTTATGGCGAAAAAATTTCAGCTATATATAACAACAATTGTTGTGAAGCAGTTTGCAAATGGAAGAAGCAAAAGTCGTAGCTCTTAATTCCTTTAATTTTGCTCGGTGCCTATAGTTTTTGAAACTTGGCATGTTTTTTATTCATAGAACAATTATTATTAGTTACTTTTTTTTAATAAACTGTGAGATGGGGTGGGATTGGCATTCAATAAGATATGGCTTATTCATTAGAGGGGTGTATTTATCGCAAAATGCAAACTTGACTGGAATGTCTCTAAGGTACAATACATTTAGCTAGCCGTAGACTACGGCCAGTCTCTCTTTTGCCAATAGGTTATAGAGAGCGAGGCGAAGATGAAAACATGCGCAAAAAAAAGGGCGCGTGAAATCTGGACTCCTGCACTCCCTTGAGTCCAGATTTCGTGGGACCATTGATTCCTGTGGCTATCTTTTTGTTGCTCTTAATGAAGAAAGCAGCAAAAAGAGGACTGCTTGTAGTCTAAGAAAGCAGGAGTGGTATGTGACCGTAGGGGAGAAGTTCAAATGGCAACAACTCTAACAGCAGATTACAATTCAGACACAAAAAAAAAATGCTACACTTTATTATAGTTTCATTATTCAGGTATTCGAGTCTCAAACATAAGAAGATAGATATCCTCTTTTCCAAGCCATAATGAAACATACTGTCTTACGATTGAACTTTTGTAGCCCTACATTTTAAAAGAATATTCTTCTGTACTAACACTGATCTAAGCCTAATACTGACACTAACATTAACCCAAAGCCTACATGTAATTGTTGGCAATAGACAGTCATTGTTTACAATTAAAAGGGTTCTTTGTCTTGTTTTTCATAAACAGAGAACTGTGCGCTTTCATCATGCTAGTATGACAGAAAAAAAAATACAGATAACATATTTTCCTAAAATTAAATTATTAATTGCTGATCAAGAATAACAATAACGTGACACAAATTTTTCTTGACTGAGGACAAAAACACTGCATTACATAATTCCTAAACTAACCTAACATCCATCCACCGTCAATAATGAGTTCACACCCTGTCATGTAAGGAGCCTCATCTGACGCAAGAAATACAGCTAACTTAGCAATCTCCTGTGGAGTTCCAAGACGACCCTGTTTCTGTCGTGCAAGGAACTTCTTCATAGCTTCCTCAGGATCTGGAGCACTGTTGATGCGATCTCTCAGTGAAGGAGTATCAACCGTGCCTGGGCAAATGGCATGTGTGCGGATACCACTGGAAGTGAAATCAGCAGCAAGGGCTTTTGTTAAAGCAATAACAGCTCCCTTTGTAGCACTATAGACAAATCGATTTGGTATTCCTTTGAGGCTTGAAGCACAAGATGCCATATTAATGACCACTCCACTCTTTTGTGATAGCATAACTGGAAGGAACTCTCGAATCATGCGATACATACTCTTCACATTAATGTCGAAGGAGAGGTCCCAGTCTTAAAATGAAAAAAAAAATCAACTAATTTTTTTATTTTAAGATTATTATTATCATTTTAAAATTATGTACTATTGCATGGTAGGAGACGTCTGTTGCACAGGCAATTACCGTATTGTGCAAAAATTATTTTACTTTGATCATATTTTACCAAGCCACTTAAACAATAATTATATAATTTTATGCAGTGCATTGAAGGCCTTTTAAGTCCATATGAGTTTTAAAGCAAAATTTTTAACTGTTTTCGTTTGCTCAGGCTTTGAATTAAAAATTATCACCATCGAATCTTTGATGTTGCACTTGCAGACAATATTGCTTTTAAGCATGTACAACCTGCCTTGAATTTTAAGGAAGCAACCACAATTTTGCATCTAACTTGTCCAAAGCAATACATTCTGGCAGCACTAGTCCAATCCAGCTTAAAATAATTCTGTGAATGTCCTCCAACTCCTGATTTGCATGTTCGGGGGTGTTTACATGAGCCCGGGATGAACTCAGACCAGGACGAGTTTGTTTCGGCCTCCACACATTTCTTTTTATGTGTTTACCCGAGACTGACTTGACAATGAACTCAGACCGGTCGGTCCACAACCGAGACAAGAAATTCTCGTACTGGTCTGAGTTCATACCATTCTCATGTAAATGACAACAAACCTCAGACCGTGTTCAGAAATGTCAAGCCTGTATTCTTTTAGGTCAGAGATATAAATTATTTACTTGACAAAACATATAATTTCGTCTCGAAACCAGGCACCAAGCATTTCCTCCCGGTTTCATATGTTCACGGTTGCAAAAATTTCATACCGGTGCAAGTTCATACCGGTCTGAATTCGTCCCGGTCTCAGGTAAATACCCCCCAACAACAACAACAACTTAACAACAACAACAACTTTATTTGTATCAACAGTAAAGCAATAAACTACAAGATATTACAAAAATAGAATGGAGTACAGGCTGCCCCAAATAACCATAGGGGCTAATGAAATAGGACAGCCACACTCTGGTAATTATGCTAATATAAATTAGGTCAGATGCACACATATACGCACACACGCGCCAAAGCAAACAACACATAAAAGACTGAGAAAGACAAGATGTGATGATTGCTGCCATTAGAGCGTTGCTTTTAATGGCTGTCGTGACGTCACACGCCCCTTTTTCCACCGAAATCATTTCATCGTTGAAATGAAATAGTGAAATGAAATAGTGACAAAATTCTGTCTCTCTAGAGAGTCTTATAGAGGAGTTTTATTGCGTGATCGCAAGTCCAGTATTTATTTCAAGCCCGACAGCTAAAAGTCTATGTGCAGTTTAAACAGGTGATATACCATTACGTGACTGAGCCTAGGCCTGACGGCTCCTCGCTAGGTGAGGAATCATTTCTTGAATGAAAACCTGAGAAACAACAATATTGATTTCACAAAATTGAACTACAATTAACTTTACCTTTCTCTTCACAGTCTAAGATGGTTCCATTGTGAACTATCCCGGCGCAGTTAAAAAGAACGTCCAACTTTGTACACTCTTTGGCTAGCGATTTGATCGCAACGTAGTCTGTCACACTTAAAACTTTCGTTCGTATTCCTTCGATTGCGTCCAATTCTGCGAGCTTTTCGGCATTGATATCGGTCGCGAGCACATTAGCGCCTTCTTCAGCAAACGCTTCGCACACAGAGCGACCTATTCCTTGTGCTGCTGCAGTTACAAGAATTTCTTTTCCATGCAACCTTCCGGGCGCCATGATTATCTCGTGACTGTAGTGGACACGTGGAACGCTACCGAGAGAGGAAGCATGGTAAGTAGACTAGACCACCTCCAGGGGACCCTCCAGAGGTCTTTCGGGATGTCACGCAACGCTCTCTCGAAACACGGCTGCGAAGTAGACTACTTGAGAGGTAGTGCGAATAATTCCGGTCGGACCAAACCGAAAAGACCCGTTTTTTACGAGTCTTTTGTAAACGTGGAACCTCAAACCTCCTTATTTCCTGGTTAAATTCGTCAATTTAGGGTCCTACCCTTGCTTGTGTTTACAACAATCTTACTGAGCCTTTCATGCAGACAACTTATATTTGATGAAATAAATAAATAAATAAATAAATAAATAAATGATCGAATTGCAGCATTATATTTTTTTATCTTTTAACCTTTTAGATAGGTTGAATTTTAAGTGATAAATTATTTAGCAAATTGGAGCCTTATAAAAATTATGTCTCTGTCCGAGAGAAGAGAACAAATTACCCCCATGACACAACAGTTCAACATCCTGTTGTACGTTGTTGAATGGCATATTTCATCATTCAACATGGATATGGCACGACAAACTGCTCAACATTTGTTGAACAGTGGATCGAGTGTCACCGCACCGCTTCTATCATCGCCAGATGACGCGTTTCTGCGGTCGCAATGCCTTTTATCAGCGGCTACACTCTCAAGATGGACGCTAATTTGGAGAAAGTTCTTCAAAATGACGGTACGTCTGAAGTTTGATCTGTTCTTCCGTTCGTTAATCGCAAAATTTAATGACCTAATCGATATGCCTAATACTTTCAGAAACTTTTAAGCAATTTTTAGAGGAGGAATTTGATGACAGAGTATACGCGAACAATATTATCCAGGGAAGAGCGATCAGCGAAGCTCTTGCCAGGTTGGCAGATGGAATAAATTTATTGGACAAAGAATTACATAGCCAGGTTTGTGGTGGTTATCGATCTTAGTCTTATTAAAGTAACTCTTGGATAGCAATTACATTTTTCAAATTAAAAGGAGTAGTCAGGTTTAAGATTACTTTTTAAAGAGATCCTAATAATTATAAGGAAATGGGAAAAATGAGGGTCTCTCTGCAGTCTGGTTAAATCCTTTAGAGTATCCAATGGTGCAGTTGTCAGTTTTTATGTGAGTACATTGAGTACATTTTCGGTGGATGGTTGTAGGTTCTACCTTGCCAATTGCTTTTTGTTTTTTCTTGTAGTAAGCCTTAGTTACAGTAGTTGTCTTGTTTGGTTCACATCATCGTTTGGTTGTGCAGGTTTCTGAACCAAGAATGATTCTTTTCTTTCTTGTAGGTTGTTGAACATCATGAGGATCTTCTGCAACAAGCAACAGGAATTGAGACACTTGAGGGTATTGTATATTAAGCAAGAGAAACTTAGGGTTAACCTATTGATTCCCCCCCCCCCCCCCCCCCACTTTCCCATTGACGAGTAAAATCTTCTGGTGTTAGACAGAGTAGAATCTATTAAGCCTCTCTCCTAGGAGTCAATGAGTTAAGAGAGGTACAACTAGGTGGCCAATATGGCCCTAGCCTTGGATTTTGTATGATTTAGTTAAAATTAAATACCATCAGAAACCCATAAGGGTTGAAACGTGTAACGGCCCCTTGTGTGCTGGGAAACAAGCTTCTGAATATTGAATTTGCTAAGTACCATATTTGGAACAACAAGAGCGAGGGGTTTCCAAATATGGTACTTAGCACTGAAACATTCAACCAATCAGTTCGCACTGAATATTTGGAAGCTGTGAACGCGCGTTACACGTTTCAACCCTTATGGGTTTCTGATACCATATAAACCAAACTGTCTTTCTGGAAACATCCTCACTGGTCGTAGGCACTCTGTCATGTCTTTCTCTTATAACAACAAATACTGGCAAACAAACAATCTTAATCTTGGCAAGATTAAAGATCTCAACACTTTTGCTTACTTCATAATTATCAAAATTATTTTCCCTGGCCTTTTTCTAGTAATTATTGTCCCTCATCTTCTGCAAAGACTGATTGCGACTTCAATGAGATGGAGACTAACTAGATAACCTCGCGGTTTTTTAGCCTTCATACACTAACTTTTGCCATTGATGCATTGTAATGTGATATATTATTCTCTTATTTAGTTTGTCTTACATTTTTTGAATTATGATGAAGGAATAGTGTAAAATAAAGTGTTGTTCAATGTTGTTGTTGTTTTTGTTGATGCTAGGTTTTTCTTGATAATTTAAAAATAATTACAGTTATATCTTAAATTTTATTCAAGGTGTTCTTCAAATGATGCAAACCAGAATAAATTCTCTTAAGGCTTCTGTTGAAAGGTATTTATCATTGCTAGTAACTTTTGGCTCTTTCTTTGTAATTTACATGTATGTTCAAGATGTTTTCATTTCTTCATACCTTTTTGAGTGAAGCTGCATGAAACTATGTACATGTTACATCTAGCACTAGACTACCTGGTAATTTAATCTCTAGGTTTGTTTAGGTCCTATGTGTTGGCATTTCCTTTACTGATAGTTACTTATTTTTGGGAAAAAAACAATGTCAAAAGGACAAACATTAGCTGGAGAAACCATTGACATAGGGAATTTATGCCAGTAGAGTATTGTATTTGTTTTTCATCGTCTACATTCAACACACATGTACTGGGATATAACTCAATCAAACACAATCAATAATATTTGTACTAACTAATTGGTCCACTTGTAGTACATGTAAAATGACATTCATCCAGTTTAAGAAATCTTGCACATTGGTTTTTTTCTAGAATACAGCAGCATATTGTTGAGCCATATTTTAAAATAATGACAAGGACAGCTCAACTGCGCAGATTACAGGTGATGTACTATATAGACTGTCATTCCGATTTGTAACGTTCCCCAAATTTCAAGAACGGGCCTTTAAGCAAGTGAATGGTCATAGATATTTCTCTTTGGGAAAACAAGGGAGGACATAATTTTTATACCCATTTTCACACTTTTGCCTTACTAATACATGTATGGGTATCAATAAAATCATTCTGAAGTTGTCAACTGGTTTGGGTAGAGTAACCACCTGTTGTCATCACCAAGGTGAATTTTAATCGTAGATTTGAAAGAATCTGTCTTAAATGGGCCATTTCCGAGTTCGTGGCTGCCTTCTCTTCAAAGCGAGTCTAAGTGCGAAGTTTTTGTGATGGTAAATACTTCTACTTTACATATGAATGAAAACTAATTTTCAGAAGAAAAACTTCTCACTTGGACTCGCTTTGAAGAGGAGGCAGACATGAACTCGGAAATGGCCCATTTTAGGGAAAATAGTAGCTAACTTCTCTGAGTGAAGTAGACGAAAAAACAAACAAACATAGAATGGCTAGTAGAGCCCAGGGCTCTCCTATCCGTTCCATACTGTAACAGTTATACTCTTTTCGTTTGCCATTTTGATTCGTCATGAGTTTACACTTCTCCTGTGCCCCACGAACTGCCTTTAGGTCTCCAAGGATGACGAGACTCACCTGTCATTCATTCACTAAACTGCAACTTGGATGAAATACTGATTAGTAATGGTAATAGGGCTGAGTGGTGTCTGTAATCATATGAGGGATAACAAAATGGTACGACCGCATAGTTGGAGTTCGATTTGTTTATGACGAGTATGATTACAGACGAAATTAATCATGAAAATTACAATTTCTGAGAAAAGAAGAAGAGCCAAGGTATGAAAGAAAGGGAAAATTTGCATTAGAAGACTGACAAAGGAGGCGTAAATTGTTTAATGTCGCTCTTAAAGAAAGAAAGAAAACCCCAATTTAGGAGTCTGTTCACTGTTTCTATGGTGATTGAAACCAAGGTTGTGATTGGTTGATTTAAACGACAACTTTGAATGTGATTGGTTGATTTAAACTAGAACTTTGAATGTGATTGGCTTATTAAACTGTGTGATAACAAACTGTCCAATAACAACTGGGCAAGTGAATTAGAAGAAAATAAGAGGTTTTTAAACCAATCACAATCAAGGAAATTGTAATTTTATGATTATTATTGTTATCATTGTTGTTCTTGTTATCACTTTTATTATCGTGTAAAACTTAGTATGTGCCACGCAGTTATGAACGCAATTTTAGCAATTGTGTAGAGAAGCCTGAAAAATTCAGGACTTCAGTGGGGTTTGAACCTGTGACCTCGCGATTCATTGATTCATTCATCACGGGAACTTTTGAATCCACAAATCATGACCAGCTCCGATCGCACCAGTATCGTAAGGTCACAGGTTCAAACCCCATTGAAGTCCTGAATTCTTTAGGCTTCTCTACCCAATTGCTTAAATTGCACCCATAACTGTGAGGATCATGGCTTCAATTGATTTCCCATCCACAGTTCAATATATGATTCATTTCATATACATGTATCAGTTCGTTCACTATCAGTACTGTACATGTATCATTACCCCCTACTATTATGTAAATAATCTTTTATTGTTTGCATGCGATGAAGCTCAAGTGTGTTCTAACTCTATCATATATGAAATTAATTTTCTTTTAAATAGGAAGCCTGTGACATTTTAAGGAGAGTCATAAGAGTTATTTATCTCACCAAGCGACTTCAAACTCAACTGCAGGGAGGAGCACGAGAGATTACAAAAGCAGCACAGAGCCTCAATGAATTGGGTGGGTTGTTGACCTTGTATAGGGGGTGTTTACATTGATGGGGTTAGTGTTGAAAGATCTTGGGCCTTCATATTACATAACACATTTTTCACAAAAAATTATACAACGCTTTTGCAGAGTACATATACTGGTAAATTAAAAAGAGATCCCTAGAGTATCCTATGAGTCACTGTTATTTTCCTGGCCTTTGTTAATCAAAAGCCAGATGACTTAATTCAATAGGTAAGTCTCTATCCAGAGTGTAAATTATATGAGTACTTCCCATTTCATACATGCTTTTACCTAGATGAGCATACAAATGTGCATATTACAGCTATGCACAACAAATAACAAATACTGTTACCTTTGCATGGGTTGAAACTGTGAGATATTGACGTATCCACACTGGATAAAGTTATCCAACCTCTAAATAACTGAGGCCTTTGTTGAGTTGAGTCCTGTAAATGTGGAAAGTTTTATTTTATTTTATTTTCCGTGATTATTTTTTCTTGTTTTCAAACTCTTGTTTTAGATTATCTTGTCCAAGGAACAGATCTGTCTGGTATCCAGGTTAGAGAGGTTTTTCAGTGAACAATATTGAAAATTTGGAAAAAAATGAAAGCCAAGTACCCTTTACTGAATTGCTCTTGCAGTTTGGTTATTTTGATGCTGTGTTTTTCGGCACCATGGAAGCTTTGAGTTTACCATTGCTATTTACAGAGTAAACCATTCTAGCAGTCGGGAAGCATTTCCCCTCAGATGGTTCCTTTTCTAGATATATAGGAATTTTGCAAAGACTTTTGATTGGCGGTTTTTAGAAAAAGGGTGTGGTTTGTGCATGGTGAACAAAAAACATAAAACAAGGAAACATGTTGAGTTTCATAACCATCTCCATATAATTGTGGATTGAAACCACAGGTAATATTATTAAGTATGGTTTCAATCCACACTGTCAGTCGGCCATGTTAGCATGGCAAGATTATGTGGGTTAAAAACGTGATCGAAAGTTGGATTTTGTTATCTCAAAGTATTGTTCTTGAAAGGCAAAGACATGCAACGTTTTCACTTTCAAAAAGCTGCTTGGCGATAACTTCTGATTTTGGAAGATCTGAATCTCGTTTTCTTGTAGTTCTTTTGTTTATGGTAGTGAAGTCTTTTATCCTGTTAAGACAAGATATTTCCCTGTATTCACTTGAACCTGGAAATTATTTTAAATGCTACCCACAGCACTCCCTTTTCACTTGTTCCTGTATGTACATGTGTGCATGTACCGTTGGGTTGCTTGTAGATTAAAGGTGAAAAGGAACTTATCGATTTTTAACTTTTCTCTATAACAATTTAGGCTGTTGAAAGTGACTTGAAGGTT
>OX421456.1:29848969-29896469 GCA_949126865.1 Montipora capitata
CTTTCAATTGATCTTGAGGAATTTTACTTGCTCTTACATTAGCGAAGTCCAAGTGAGGAGAAAATAGCAATAGCAATGGATTTGAAAGCCGTATTTTGACCTTGGCGCCAACTGGAAAATCAGTGAAGTTTGCGAACTCAGGCGGTAGAAAACGACACAATTCCCATTCTCCAGCTTCTCGAACACTTTTCGTTGTCGCAATCTTGGATGTTTCCTACCTTAAAGCACTGTAAACCTCGAACAGGCCGGGTCAAAGAATACCTTCGCAGCCAAAACATATAATTTATGCCAGACGGATTTGTGCAGGCGAGTTTCTGATTGGCGGAGATTAACAGTGGCTCACCTCACGCGTCCAGCCGAGATTTCGGGAGTGAGCGCTGGCTCATTTCCCGAAACAGTGGCTGGTAATCGAGCCTAGGCGTATGCAAGTCGCATGCGAAAAGTGTAAAAAGAATCGTACATCTAAATCGCTTCTTAAATGTTATGGTTTTAAACATTCTGGTTAGCCTTCTTTCTCATATGGATTTTCGTTGAATGAGGATTTTCTGGTGGATGGAGCAAAATCTCTGTAACCGAGCCATCTCGATCTTTCAAGTCAATGGAAACAGACCTTTAGATATCAAGGCTTTGTTTGAAATTGTCTGAAAATCCAACATGGCGATCATGAGTCATGGATGAGAGATGTGGAACCCTTGAAGTATTTTTTTCTCCGTGGCGAAAAAATGATTTATCTTGTTAAAAAATAATAATAAAATAAAAATAAAAAACCCGGAAAATTGCACAGTCTTTCTAAAGATTTCTCGCAGATTTCCTTCCACGTTTCTTTTCTGTGACCAAAAAATCAATTCATATTTTTCTTTGGATTTCAAAACTATGTTAACAAAACACTAAGTGACCCACGTTTTAAGCCTTGATTTCAAAAAGACACCTCTTTATTTTAACTGTAATTTTCCTATTTAATGGTCCGCCATTACTAACATTATGTTCTTGAGAGAGCTGGATCGAGGAGAAAATGACGTCATAGGCTCACTAGTTCAAGAGTGCAATACGTGTGTACGCCGCATAATTAATATGCAGCACGGGGGTTTTGGGCTTTCAGACTTTCAAACTCACGCTTTGCATATATAATAAGCTGCGTTCACACGCTGAAATTTTAAGCTAGTGAGCCTCTGACGTCACTTTTCCCTGGATCCAACTGTCTGAGGTCCAATCGGTCAGTTTTGAACGTGAGTAATGGCGGACCGTGAAATCCAAAACTTACACTCAAAGTAAACGGCCTTTGGATAAAAATCAAAGCTCAAAATTTTGCCAGTCAGGTGTTAAGCAAACACACTTTCAAAATCTGAAGGAAAAAAGGAAGTGGTTTTTTTGATCACAGGGGCATTTTAACGAATGATCTGCGTGTAAGTAAGATGCCACTCCTTTCATAGCTCACCTTTGTGTTTACGACGCTCGCATGCAAGAAGAGGAAAAATGGCCGCTCCACGGAACGTTTCCCTTGCGCAAACATTTTCCCCGGGTAGGCAAAACGTTTCTATTTTTTTTTGCCTCCTCGACGAGTGTTTCCTCGTTTTTGCGCTGAAACAGAATTTCGAAAAGCAATGATTCCCAAAGATGTCTTAGTGGTGGCCTTGTAAACGGCTTGTTGAATATTTTGAGTTTTTTTTTCGGGAACCGTTGGTTTGTAATTAAGAGTTCTTGCTCGATTTCATAGCCTCGACTTTCTTGAAACAAGCCTTTGAAGGAGAGTATCCGAAGCTGTTGCGACTCTACAATGATCTCTGGTCTCGTCTGCAGCAGTTTAGCTCGGGCCCATCAAACGCGCCGGCAGCCTCACTCATGTCACAAATGGAACCTTCATTTAGTCTGTTTCCTGGCTCAGATGACGATTTTGGTTGGAGGTACGATGCAGTTTTTTTTACCCTTTATACCTTAATCTATTTGAATTCACTTTTCATATTTGAGAACTTGTTATATAACTCATGTACTGTGGCACAGCCAAACCTGACTCTCCTTCCGTTTTTAATCTACAACTTCCTCTTCGAGGTCTCGGCACGGTCTGCTTGACTTGCGACTGTTTTGCCGTTAGATTGCCTCTTAAAACAAAGTCCTTTTTGAGACATTGCCCCAAGCCGACTACATTTTCTGGAGAGAATAGGACTGGCCTAAAGAGCGGGGACTCGTTGCCTTACCCTTTCGGATGGTGTGTGGAATCTTTTAAGTGCAACAGAGTGTATGAAGAGGGGTTCTGGGAGCGGTCAAACTGTTTAAAGTCGTTATCCTCTCCATCCTTGGCTGCAAACAGCAAAAGATAGCTTCAGTGCACTTCAGTTGTTATTGGTAACAAAACTACAGTATTATTTTTTTGTCTTCATTGATGCAAGGACGTCTTTTAGTGGTCTGAAGTTTGGCTAAAATAGCATGGCACTGCCCCTTTAAGTAACTGTTGTGTTCTTCACCTCACAATGATTTTACAAACACAGTTTAATTTAAACGGAAAACATCCAACATTCAACATTCAACATCCAACCTTTTACATAGAGCAAAAAGCAATATATATACATATTCTTAAATCCTAAAGGAATACCGGGGTAACAATGTAATTAAGGTCCTATTCAATCGAACAAAGCGTCAAAGTTGTACACAATCGTACACAACGATCAGTATACACAATACTGAATCAGTTCCACAACAGTAACGTTATTGACTGCGTTAATTTAAAACTCTTGACTTTCTTATTCGCGCTGTTCAAATGTATTTCTTTCATACACACACTCTTCATAAACCAGCCAAATTATATTCATATTTGGAAATTAAGCCGAGAAAAATATCTTTGGGTGGTCAACGGTAAGAATTAGAGTGAGAAGCTTTTAATATACAGTTTAACATTTGTGGATCATAATGGCCGTTTTATCAAAGAGTAAACTTCTTTAACGAAATGCGGCTGCATTCGCTTTGTCGAGGCTGTGGGGGAGGGGAGGAGGGTGGAAGGAGGGTGGTAGGGGGAGTGGGCACTCCCTGCACCCTCTCCCTAGATCCGCCTCTGCCCCTGTTCTCGTACCCTCGAAGTCGCAACATTCTGTAGTGTTTGCATCAAGTGATTTGACTGAACGTTTCACGGGAACTTTTATCGTAGTCCTGAACAAGCCTTGAAGAACAGCCTCGCTCCGTTTGAAAATGCGTACTTGTCCAGGTCTCTGTCAAGACTCTTTGATCCTATCAACCTCGTGTTCCCTTCTGGTGCTCGTAATCCACCATCCAAAGAAGAATTGGCCAGCATTGCAAAGACAATAGGAAGGTTAGTGTTTGCCCTTCAATGCAGACACAGTTGTGTCAATGACAAACTTATCTACAGTGGGTCACTTTAAAGGATTTTAGCGCCGTTATTTCGTTATGTAAGTTCACAGGGAACCCAATCGTCTTATGATGTTATTGATTGCTTGGCCTGTGGGATACGTTTTTTTGATCGAAGACCCATCGCTTTCTTTCCGTTGCAGTGAGCTGAGCGTGGCTAGTGTGGATATTGGTCTGACAACAACAGTGGCGAGAAATGTAGCCAAGACAGTACAGCTGTACACTGCAAAGTGCGAACAACTGGTAAGACATTTGTTATTATTGATAATCAACCGAAAAGAATTTGTTCTTTTCTCTTGTGGTGTAGAACAGTTTCAGAAGCATTGTCAAGGGGACAGCCGGTTTGTTCACACTAAAAGCGTACCCGGCGCTTTTAAAAACACGTGCGTAACGGCGGAAGCAGGTGTGAACGATTCTTGCATCATGATTTGCGTCTGCTCTTACTAGTGTGGATGTCCTGGAGTTAGTGTTTGCATCATTTTTCTAGTGTGAACTGAAATTATTGTATACCCCAACAGATGATAGTACTTTTCCTGCATTAGGCAAGTGACTCACAGCGTACTCTAAATTGCGTCTGATAGAAAATACATAAAATTTCATATATTTGAACTACGGTTCAATGGAATGGATGGAAACTCCGTTTCCATCGCCGTTAACAAAACAACCCGATCAGTGTAGAGAAGCCTGTAGAAAGACAAGTTTCTTTGCACCTGCTCGGTGTGCTCGTTAATTAACTCCTTTCACCTAGAATAAATGGCGCCTGGCTGTCATAATCTTTTCGTTCACCGTAATTAACTTTTTGTTCCATTAGCTGCTCATTAAGTTGTTGTCTGTTAAACTATACTGAGCACGTTATTCACCTCTTAGCCTTAAAAGCGCTGGATATTTATCTCCACTGGCCGAGCGAATAATTGTTAGTTTTCATGAAAAGTTACGGAATTTGTTTTACATTAAAAGAAAAATGATGCTCTGTTGCGTTAAGGGCGTTTATTTTCTATCTAATAGCTTACTGTGGTAGTATGTGTAATCTTCAATTTCTCGTTTCCGTGTTTTCCGTTTCCGTTTGCGTGAGCTCGAGGATACATTTTTTTTTCGCTGTTAATCTTACACAGCGCAAAGTTTCATTTTATGATCCGGGATAGCACGGTGTAGGACAAACATAATCCACCTTGTAAATAACCCGGTGGGATGCAGTGCTTCGTGGTAATCAAATGAGTCTACAATCGAATGAGAAGAAGGTTCCAAAGGTTACCACCTGTTGATCTGTTCGCTTGCAAGGTCCTTGCGTTTTATCATTGCAATCATATCTCTTTGCTTTTCGTTCCCATATGGGAGCGTTCTTGTACACCGTATTACCATTTAAAGTCCGAGCCTTAGTTGTTCAAAGGCGACCGGATAACTTTATCTAGTGGATGAGTCACTATCTAGAGTATAAAATCAAGTGTACTTCACGTAAAAAGTTGGACAAAATTTTCTTACACACCTTTTTAAGGGAGAGTTTCACGTCTCTGCGCATGGCCAAACTGTCACGTCAGCCCATTTAATTCCATTGTTATTGAAACAGTTGAAAGCACTGATGCAGAAAACGGAGACAATGCCATAGTAGTAGAATTACTCATTGGAATTACTTTTGCAATCATTTCCTTTGTGTTATGAACCTACTGCATGCGAATACATAACTCGTGCGTAGACTGATTAAAATTTCGACCCGTACAATGAATTCGGTGGCCAAAACTAAATTTGATATTTTCTGTGTAAACCCACAGTATCCTCCATCAAATTTGGACCTCAGTCATTCAGTGTATTTTCTTTGATACTCTCTGTGATTAATGGACATCACCTGGTTCAGTAAAAAACTTAACCGTAAAATTTACAACTGCTAGCGCTTGGACATGCGCAAAACTGTGAAACTGTTCCTTAAGCCCCGTGAAAACTGACGCAACATTTTGACGTGTTTAAGCTGCGTCGTATTTATTCAAGGCTGAATCTACCCCAGTCCCTTTTGCTCTTTGTGTCATAACGTCTTAGTTAATAGAGGGGAATGGTTATGAAACCCGACAAATTTCTTTGTTGTAGGTTTTTGTTCTCTTTTTTGGCCTTGACCCTGCACAAAACACAATAGTTGTTTACTCCGTACTGAGGAACTCACCAGTAGAAACGTGTTGGTTACGTAATTCATGCATAGCGTATGGGCGCAAAACAAAAGATTGTGCCGTGTCGTGAACTTTCCAACCTAAATCTTGGCATCTTCGTTTGCTCCTTTGATGTTAGCCGAGCTTCCAAACCATTCCCCTCTATCAACTATGATAACATCAATGAATGAAGGGGTAGTTTCTAAAGAAACTGTGGTGCTGCGTCGGTGGGGAAGTAGTATACAAAAAATTTTTTGGTTTTATCAACGGACTTGATAATGTAAATTGGCCACCGTACAGAGATTCTAAAAGCTGACGTTTCGAGCGTTAGCCCTTCGTCAGAGCGAATCCAACATCAACCGCCCTTGTCGATGTTCTCTCGGCAAGACGATCGAAGGCAGCTATCAAAAGCCCACGTTTTGTAGTTGTCATCAATACGACTACATAATCTACGTCTTCGTTAAGTTCTAGTTAAAGTACTTTTTCCATAATTTTTATTTTTATGGACATCCACGGTTTTGTTTCGTCTTGATCATTTGGTCATTATTTCATTTGATTTCATTTTTTTTTCCGGAATTGCTGCATTTTCCAATCGCAGCTATTCATCGACTTCACCTAAGCTGTCCTTTTCGCGATACTGTGGATATTGCAGTTCTTCTGGACATGGAATAAACGCAGAGTTACTGAACGACACTGCGTTGCTGTCTGCGTCTGGTAGTTTCAAATGTCCGCTCAGAGTCTGGGTATTTGTACTGTCTTTTAAGACCAGAGAAGTACACGGGCAGAATTTGGACAATTTTGATATTTCCTTCAGTGCTAGTATTGCCTTTGGTGTTGGTAATTGCCGTTGTGCTGTTCTTGATACCTCGTAAGTTGTTTCTGAGGAGTAATTGAACAAATGAGTTGAGTCGTGGAAGTTTCCTGGCGATTGGTTTCCAGATGTTTCCCAACATGCTTTAGCTGTCAGGTACATCTCAACATGAGTTCTTCAGTTAAGTTAGAAGTCAAGTAAATCGAAAGCTACGGCCAATACCAGAGGTCGACACTATAAGCGTTCCTACGGTTACAAACGCTAAACGCTAAGTGTTTCATACGCAAGATCAAATAAAAATAATAACAATAAAAGAAATAGATAATTAAATAAACTTTATTTGCTATACACAATTCCTGGTAAACCGCTCAGTAGTTTACATTAGACTTGACTGATTAGATTGCAATGTGAAGTTACACACACCTTGGGTTTGGGGCCCCTTCCGCAGGGTAAATGGCTTGGGTTTGGTCATAGTTAATCGAGGGACTGGTTGTGAAACCTTAGAACCTTCAAAAGCGAGAACAATGTTATCGCAATCGATGTTGAATTGACCGTGACCCTGCACAATCTTTTGTTTTCGCTTCACACGGGTTTGCAAATTACTTGCGCATAATTTAATCGAAGGATTTGATTGGTTATCTTCTCGAAAAAAGGTGTGTTTTGTGCAGGGTCAAGGCCAAAAATACGGACAAAAACATGGAACAAAGGAACTTTTCGAGTTTCTTAACCATCTCCATGCATTAACTATGGTTTGGTTCAGCTCTGGTTTCATGTTACCTTGGGGATGCGGTTACACAGTAAAAGACTCCCCTCGGGGTAATATAATAGGGTATAATTAATATAAGTAGGGATGATCTTCGTGTATTAGCTACGTTCTGCTTTATGATTGGCCAAGCCACCTCAGGGAGCAGATAAACCGTGCTGCCATGGGAAGTTCTTTTATTCTTTTTGACGTATCCATGGAAATAATCCAAGGGCAGTTTCGGTGTAGGGAAATCGGTTACACACAAAAAAGTCCTTGCCCGTGGGCAAACGCTATTTACCCATGGGTAATAATAATACTTATGATAAACGTATTTCTGGCGCATTTCTACTACCAATGCGCTTACAATACGTCCTACATCAAATTCGGTGAAAATCAGTTAAGGCGATGAACATATCAGTTGAAGTCAATAAAGTAATAAAACTATTTGTTAAACATGTAAGTCTAAAGTCTTGATTTAAAAACTGTTGTAGTTTCTGCTTTCTAGCCATGGAAAGGGAAGTTAGTAGTGAGAGTTTGTCTTGAATGAAGCAGATAAATTTCCCAGAAATTATGAGTAAGATAAAAAATACACAGCTCATAGAAATGATGGATGCAGTTGCAAGAGGTACTGTTGTAGGCCGCACAGCAAGCCAAAGGTTCAAGCCCATCACCGTTTTCAGAGTTAAGATTCATCCCTAGACTGACCTGGCGAAAAGCAAGACCAGAGCAGTCTCAGATATAAACAGGACGCCTTCGCCTTTGCTCTAAAGAAAGAGAGACATAAGCACGAAAAGGTTAGATAGAATCGATACTCAAGCGTTACTTAAAGATGGGTTGAAGGAGAAAGCCTACAGGAGATGATTAAGCTGAGTGAAAGGAGTTAAATTAACACTGCTATGTCTTAATAAGAAATAAGAAATACAATTCACCAAGATCGTGCTTATAAATTGTGTTGCGCAAAAAGTCACGTCACGATTCGTTTCGTGACAAGGCTAGCAGGATTAACGCGATTGGTTGCATGCAGGGGGTTGCAAACTGTTATCTTAATGAGAACTAAGGATAAACGATTCAGTCTGATGTAGTACTGTTATAAATAAAGTGGCATCATGCGTTACTTAAAAAGTTTTGTGACGTGACGAGGCTTGTAAGGGCTGAAAAGAGCATAATCGCGATTGCTTGTGTGGAGGTGTTTAATACGAAAAGGTAAAGTAAGGATAAAGATGCTTTATTAACGTTGGTAGTTCCTTCAGCTACGAGGCTGGTATCAATAAAGGCCGACGGCCATTCTCCGTCGGTGCTCCGTTTTACGGGTATTTGAAGCATATATATATATAGATATATCAGGAGCCCATGACTAGCAGCCTCCCAATGCATTATATCCTTGAGTCAACCTTTGCCCGTATCTTTCTATTTTTAGAACTAATCCTTCAGCAGGAGACTCACATTTACAACAATTTAGATCAATTTGCATACATTGTTTTTGCTATTTTTGTCTTTATTCCACAATAACTTTATTCTGATTGGCCATTCTAAACAGTGCGTGCAGAGCCAAAGAACTCGTGGCGTTCTAAAAATAGAAAGATACGAGCAAAGGTTGACTCATAGGGCTTGTATGGGAGAGGCAAGTTCCTACTCATGCGCTCCTGTATATATATATATATATATATATATATATATATATATATATATATATAGCTGCACGTATCAGAGGGAATCGGAACAGATGTTGAGGTCACCGAGGATCGAATTGGGGAACTCTTGCTCCTAAATCCGCACACTTACCAACTGAGCTACAGTTAGAGCTAATGATATACAATTCAGTATGGTAATCCTTAAAGGTAAAATTGAGCACGCGTTATTAAATGTAAGGAAGGCAATAAGCGCTTCCTTTGTTCGTTTCTTCGACTTCCGCGTGCTTAGAAGTTTGGGAATTCGCTCTTTTAACGTGCATAGAGTTTTCAACAGATTAGACGTAACCGCGTTAAACTTATCTAAACATTTCTTACGGATTCTGCTCGCTTCTTGCGATTTTAATCATTATATTGTCACGCGTGACGTGATGATGATGATGACGTTGACGATGAAACAAACAGACAAATAAATAAACAAACAAACAAACGAACAAAATGATGGATTGAATCGTGCCACGACTGATAAGTGATTTTAACAGAAATCACATGATTGACTGCATGACAAAATAATGGAGGATGATGGTGTTGATTTCATTAAGGGTATAATCTAATAACATCTTAAGGATTTCTCAGAATATGGAAAATGTTTAAAGCAATGCTATCAACTTAGTAAGGTATTCAATTTTCTTCAGTATAACATCATGGCCTATGGTACTGATGCTGTAAACATTGTAAAATAAGTCCAATATTCCAGATCTTGCATATCTTAAAGTCACTTCATGTGCTAAATTCTGATGACACATCAGGACACGGGCTCGAAGTTGTACGTCTCAAGGACTGCGCATGCCTGATCAGGACTAGTAAGATGTCTCAGAAGTATTTATAGACAGTTTCTCGTGCAAGGGCCAGCTTGAAGAGGAGTAGAAGTGCTGGATCTTGGAAGATCTTACCAGCAAATAATTTGTAGACTAAAAACAAAATGATGCAAGGGATCAAGGGATTTAAGTGATTTTACTCACTGAAGAAGCTATTACATACCTCGTTTGCATGGCATTAAACTCTGAATTTGCTTGGCTGCGCTACAAACGGACGTAAACACACTTGAAAGCAGAGAGAGGCCTAAGCCCAAGTACATCAGTCGCACGATCCACATTCCTTTCTCATAAGATGTGTTGGGGGCTTTTCCTTCGTTGGGCACCAGGTCCCCGAAGCCGATGGTGCTCAAGGCAACGAAACAGTAATACACACAGTCAAGAAAGGTCCATTCAGTCTCGGAATAGTAATACATGACTCCGCCCAGTGGGAGCCAGAGTGTTATGAGCAACAGGTTTATGGTAAAGCATTTGATGTGTTCATTGGTTGGTGTTTCACGCTGCAGAGCGACTTTCTCAAAGTATTTGATTATTAGGTGGATTCCGTAGTTGATGTGTTCCCCTATTGACTGCAGAGTTAAAAGATTCAAAGGAATGCCAAACAGGGCGAAGAATATTAAAAACAAGCGGCCTTCCTGAGTTTTGGGGGCCAGATGCCCATAGCCTGTCATGAAAAAAGAAAAATTTAGGGAAATAAAAATGAAGGGATGGACCTCGTTAGCAGGTTCAGACCGCGTGATGCTACTGTAGGGAACAGTTTCTTTCAAATGTCGTCTTATGCCCGTACACATGTATGCATAACTTATTTAAAAAAAAAAAGGAAAATTTCCTTGGGAACGTCACGTGGTCTGAAATGGGAAAACAATACGTACAAACTAAAGAGGCCCATCAAATACCAACGTAATAGAATGTTTTCACGTGACGTCTTGGCGGCCATGTTGATGTCCCTAAACAAAGGAATGGCAGCCATGTTGGTGTCCCCAACTAATTCTCTGGGAATTGAGCTCTATTATCACGGAAACGTTTTCTTTTGTTTTGGGTGGAAAAATTAGGTTACTGATCACGTGAGTGAAAACACTCTGTTACTTCGACCAATCACAGCAGGTGCAGACAGCGCAATGAGCCAATCCAATTTCGTGTCAATTTCCTGTAACTTGCTCAAAGCGCGGGAAAAAATCCCTCGTGCAAGTCGTGAATCTCGCGATTAGTTTTGGTTTTCCTTCTCACTGGTTGATAAACTGGCGCGACATTTTTAAACCAATCACTAAGCGTAGCAATTGCAATCGCGTAATTACTGCTCTAGCAAATGAGTTGATCAAGGCAACTTAACCATTGACGTTAGGCCTTCGTCAGAGTGAATAGACCTTTTCACGGTTTCTGACGTCATCTTGTTTAGGGGAAAAACGCGGCTCGAATTACAGTGAATGTATGGGGTTTTGGCCGAATTCAAACCTGTATAACTCCGCTGCAAAAAGGTAGATTTGAAACATTTTAAAATGTTTGTGGTCATTTTATAAAGATCATTTGTTCAACGGAAAATTGGATCATTGCACAAGGGGCAACGTCTGAAAATTGGACATTAGAAATCTCCTCATGTCGCTTCAAATTTCGCGGGAATTTGCATAATTTTGTTCACAAGGGTTTACATGAAATTTACAAATTTCGTTTACGGTCGTTATAGCTTGATTCTGATCGTCATACTTCACGGAAATGATCTCAACAGAAGTGCTTTTTGAGAGGTATTCTCGCAATCCTCAATCGTCAGACCTTAAAGGATTTATAATTGTTCAAATACGGCAAAATTCCCATACATTCACTGTAATTCAAGGCCGTGTTTGCCCCCAACTAATATGGCGTCAGAAACCGTGAAAAGGTCTATTAAGAAAATCATGTCAACCCATTCTCTACCTCTAAATTAACGATTATCGTTAATTCTCCTCTCCTAGCCTGCACATTTCATTTCATTTCATTTCATTATAAGAGTAATGAGGAGAATATGTTAAAGGATCAAAGTGTTTTCTCTTCATGTATGACTTGTAAATTATTCGAACCTTTCCTGTTCATTTTGTATAAATAAAGAAGGGAGAAAATTGATGTTTGTCTAGCTTTGGACCTTAAAGATTTAATGACAAGTTAACTTGTTTGCGAATGTTGCTCCTGCTTTCGCGTGCGTTCATTGAAAACTAAACCTGAATTATTTTTACTCTTGGTTTCATGTATGTGCTTATGCGTGCTCGCCTCAGCTTGTGTCTACCTTTGTCTACACCTAAGTTAATTTCCGTGTGAAAATAACAAAGCTTTACCAATTGTCGTCGTCACACTTCCAACGAAATACAAGGACTGGTAATAACTCCAGTTGTTGTGGCTGTATTTGCCGCATCTTGGCGTTTCCACAAATAGCTTTCGTAGCTCTTGGACGTAACGATCTACAACACTCGCTGTGGCGTTAAAACTCAGTGTCATTTTCTTCTTTATCTCCGTTACTTTGTTGTCAACATCTTCATCACTCCGTGATCCATCACCTTCGATTGCTGAAAATATGGCAGCACCCGATGTGAGATAAATTGTTAACATTGTAATGCGAATCAGCAAAGATCTTGTTTTCTTTTTTATCTCCATTTCTGTCCTCTTGCAATCTTACCCAGTACTGAGGATCACCGGATTATGTGGACCGTTGTTCTTCTGTGGAGATATCAACGAAAAATAGTATCTCAATCAGTACTTCTCTTAGTTATTTTTTTATTTAACATAGTTTTTATTGTTTTCCCCAAAGGCACTTACAAATGTAGGCTTTACTAAGGGGATTACAATAATACAAATTTTAATATTATACACTTAATTTATGGTCCCGAGGGAAACAGGTAGTTTTGTTTTCCTGAGAGTCCTGATGTTTCCCGAGACGAACTTCAGGACTCGAGGGAAAACAAAACTAACCTTGTAGTTTCCCGAGGGACCAAACATTAGGTGCTTTGTTATATATTTAGACTTTTACTTCAACACATCTGGAGCGGGCAACAACTGCGTAATTTTATCCCGGTCGGGATACATTTGAATTTGATCAGGGGCACGTGACCAGGAATCAACCAATCACAGTGCTCGTTTTGTTGAGTGAAAGGCTAGGTATACATAACGATGTTTATTATAGAAGCTCACACAAACACAAATCGATTTTTGTAACTACAAATTTACTTATAAAAAATTAACACTGGCCACCGAGAAGCGATTAGTATTAATTGTAAAATTTGGGACTTCGCAAAAAAAAAGAAGCGCAATTAACGACATGATTTACAGACTTAACACCGTATAATAAATAATTCAATTTCCTTGAATCGCTGTTCGATGACCATGTTTCTCTAAGTATAGTAGCAGCAGAGCTAAAGAGGACTTAATACCGTCTCTAAGTCAATTTGTTATAAAATGAATTTACAAGGCTAAAATGATATGAAAAAAAGTAAATCCAAACGTTTTCGACACTAGATCATCGTTAGGATAAAAAAGCATCTTTCCACTAACTGACAATTTTATATCCTTAGGTAATTCAGATAGGGAAAGTTTCGCACCTTAGAGTTAATTTGTCTGTTCAAGCTCGGCTTCCATAGGCCACTTCGGAAAGTTTTCCCGAGTATGTTTGATCCACAGTCGATAAATAAATACTTTCATCATTATAACTTATTCCATTATCTACTGTAGGTTTAGGTCTTGCATCTCTCAGCACAGGGTAGTATCATGCTATGCATAGTAATTAGTATGCAGTGCAGGCTGCTAATATTTACTATCTATTTATGCAGCTAGTGACAAACCCAGAAGCAAGTCAATTGTTTGACCACGTGACACCTGCGCAACAGAAAAACGCAGCCGTCGTGAACAGCTTATTTCAGTTACACCAGGCGGTGACCAAGGTAACACACGCTTAATTCAACAGGTTTTTTCGGCTTCAAATTCAGCTTCAAAGAGAGGTTTAGGGGACAAAGACAAAGGAAAGTGGATGATATGAAAATATTTTTCACATTCATTCCAACTTGTTTCTATTGTTTTTGTCCTCACTGTCTCACTGTCAAGATGAATATTTGATATTTCGAAAATGGCCTAATTAAACTGGTGACTCGGGGAAACTCGGAAAAAATCCGATTGCTGCATTGCAGGAGTCGGATCTACGACCACCTTCCGATTACTACTTCGGATTCTCTACCACTGAGCTACGGGAGACTCGTGGGAGATAAGCCATTAAAACTAGGTTCAGTTCTTGCAGTATAGCGGGACAATTGTCACATTAACTTGGGGGCTGTTCACATGGAGGTAGGGGACCCCGGGTAGGTGAGGTTCCCCGCCTCGGTGTGTAACCAATCTCTCTTTTTTTCTTGATTGTGTTCACATGAGAGGTGGGTTGCCCGGTCAGCCGGGGCGGGTAACCCGCTTAGGTGGGGTGAGTTTTCTCCATGTGAATGCTGAAGGTGGGGTACCTCGCCTGATTGTGGTGATGTTCATTCGGGCATTTACCTTTAGTTTGAACATTAAGAGCGACTTCCTGTAAATACTACGGATAGGTGTGCAAAATGCAAAAATGGAATTCCCTCAAACTTTTTCACAAGGAAGCCCTCTGGAAACTATTTAAGAAAATGCAACTTCTAGTTCGTTTGGATTTATATTTTTCAAGTAAAGCGATTTTGTAATTTTCACCCTTGAGAAGCCCTCGAACCACTAAAAAATGTGCTTCATATTTTTGACTCGTGTAAGGTAACTAAGACAAATATCAAAGCTATTTCGATATTACACAATTCAATGACCCTTCCTTTACAAAGTACCGTTTTTAGAATTGGAAAAGATTCAAACCTGAATTTTTAAAAAAAATTCAAATTTACCCTCCTAAACAGCATTATCAGAAAGCTCGATTTCGGCAAATTTCAACGGCAAAACTCCCAACCTGGTACATGGATTGCACTGTAAAAATGGTATTCTATAGAAAGAGTAAGGCTTCCACTATCGTTCTGTGAAATAAAATTTTGGGGCAACTCAAACTGCGAATTTTGACAAGCGAAAATATTTACGGTACTCGCTTGAAGTTTATGACCTTTGAACTTACAGTTGTCTTCATGAATACAAGAGCTAACCTAAACAACTGTTGAAATTTTAGCTTCAATGCGATGCTTTTCCCCATTTAAATGATGATTTGTAGTTATTCTTTATCTTCTGAGGGAAATTTTATCGAAAGTAACATTTTTTTAAGCTGAAAAGGAGTGCTAACTTGTACGTGCGTATTTGTTTAATGAAGCGGAAATTTGTGAATATTAAATTTATTCCATCTAAGTTCTTTTTCGTTTGCTGCAAGGCGTCTAGTGTTCCCATTAAAACAAAATGGTATTGCCAAGAAGAAGGTTTTCTTTACAGTCCAAATGCATGGCTTGATTTACTCATCAGCGTTACACCGGGTGTGATAGCGGTGAGATGGCGTGACGATAACAGTCATCAAAATATATTTATTATATCTTTTGACATCATAATGTTTTGAGACCCTGTACTTGATAAAGACTCTTGTGAAATAGGTTTACAAAATTTTGAAACTCTCGTTACAGTGGCCACCTACAGTTATTCTCAAATCGTTGTTAAAATTGGATAACGTGGCAAAGATATTTCGAGGTCATTTTTACATGCCCCCTTCGACCTTCCCCCTCTTCCCCTGTCGGGCTTACATGCGACTCGAAATCCGTTTGGTATTTTTTTTCGAAATGTTAATATCTCTTGTGAATCAAACCAAGGCAAGGAAACAGGAAGAAAGTTTAACGTACCGGAGATTTAATCATAACAACTGAACTTTAGCACAGGCCAAAACTGACCAAGAACATGATTGCGAGATATCTGGATGCTGAAGAGGAACAATACTTTATTTATTTATTTCTTTATTTATTTAATCACTTTCACCACAACAGAGAAACAGGCCGTGGTGGGGGTCGCACAACAGAGCGAGGCTCCAAATTATAGTGCGCCCTTTTACCCTCCCAACCATGATATAGCACAGATGACAGACCACAACACCGGGAACTACATGCCCTACCCTTTGCGACAAGTATGTGGGTTCTTTTACGCCCGGGGGGGGGGGGGACTCCCATATGAAACAGACGGGGATGCTCGTCGTCTCGCTTAGGGGTGTAAATTTTGGATTTTGGTCTCGCTTAGGGTGTTCCGGGCAAAGCGCCAATATTTTATGCCACCAAGGTCTCGTTTAGGGTTCCGCGAAGTAACACAGAATTTCGCGAAGAGAAACAGAAGTCAAATTTCCTTTTAAATTTTCTTTTTAGATAAAAGCATTCGATGATTATGCCTTTTTATTAAAACTCATTGCGTGTCGTATTTTTGTGTTTTTAAACGGTCTCTTTTAGGGGTCCAAATTTGCTTAAGCCACGCCTAGATTGGTCTCCTTTAGGGGTTAAATTCAAAATTTCCGACGAGCATCCCCGTCTGTTTCATATGGGAGTCCCCCCCCCCCCCGGGTTTTTACGTCCCACAGGATTATGATTATTGAAGGGTTGTAAGAAGGTACGTACGGTTTATCGCCCTTATCCGAGAAGACTAGAGAGTCAAACCTTATGCAGATGTAATTTATGTCAGCACTTTCTCCTCAGTTATATAAAGACCCTGAGTGTAAGTCCAGCCGGAGTTGAACTCACGACCTCCCGCGTGACAGCCCGGTGCTCAACCAACTGAGCCACCAGACATCTCGCAAACAAATTAGCACTCCTTTTCAGCGTAAAAAATATTACTTTCGATAAAGAATAGAAGATAAAGAATAACTACAAATCATTTAAATGGGAGAAAGCGTCGCATTCAGGCTAAAATTTCAACAGTTGTTTAGGTTAGCTCTTGTATTCATGAAGACAACTGTAAGTTCAAAGGTCATAAACTTCAAGCGAGTACCGTAAATATTTTCGCTCGTCAAAATTGAAATTTGCCGAAATCGAGCTTTCTGATAATGCTGTTTAGGAGGGTAAATTTGAATTTTTTTTAAAAATTCAGGTTTGAATCTTTTCCAATTCTAAAAACGGTACTTTGTAAAGGAAGGGTCATTGAATAGTGTAATATCGAAATTCTGACCCCCATTCTATTTTGCTTTAAGACAGTTGACCTGATCGTTAACAGTGCATGATCTTGAATTTTGCGCTGTACAGCCGTTTGTGACACGCTGTCTTAATATAGTGATGTTTACAGTCGTTCAAGAGAATCCTGGTAACAATAAGGACTTAGAAGATTTACCTGTGCTACATGAAGGTCACGTGGTATTTTTTGGAAAGTAATCCTCTAGTCCAGACATCCAGATATCTTGCAATCATGTTCTTGGTCAATTTTGGCCTGTGCTAAAGTTCAGTTGTTATGATTAAATCTCCGGTACGTTAAACTTTCTTCCTGTTTCCTTGCCTTGGTTTGATTCACAAGAGATATAAACATTTCGAAAAAAAATACCAAACGGATTTCGAGTCGCATGTAAGCCCGACAGGGGAAGAGGGGGAAGGTCGAAGGGGGCATGTAAAAATGACCTCGAAATATCTTTGCCACGTTATCCAATTTTAACAACGATTTGAGAATAACTGTAGGTGGCCACTGTAACGAGAGTTTCAAAATTTTGTAAACCTATTTCACAAGAGTCTTTATCAAGTACAGGGTCTCAAAACATTATGATGTCAAAAGATATAATAAATATATTTTGATGACTGTTATCGTCACGCCATCTCACCGCTATCACACCCGGTGTAACGCTGATGAGTAAATCAAGCCATGCATTTGGACTGTAAAGAAAACCTTCTTCTTGGCAATACCATTTTGTTTTAATGGGAACACTAGACGCCTTGCAGCAAACGAAAAAGAACTTAGATGGAATAAATTTAATATTCACAAATTTCCGCTTCATTAAACAAATACGCACGTACAAGTTAGCACTCCTTTTCAGCTTAAAAAAATGTTACTTTCGATAAAATTTCCCTCAGAAGATAAAGAATAACTACAAATCATCATTTAAATGGGGAAAAGCATCGCATTGAAGCTAAAATTTCAACAGTTGTTTAGGTTAGCTCTTGTATTCATGAAGACAACTGTAAGTTCAAAGGTCATAAACTTCAAGCGAGTACCGTAAATATTTTCGCTTGTCAAAATTCGCAGTTTGAGTTGCCCCAAAATTTTATTTCACAGAACGATAGTGGAAGCCTTACTCTTTCTATAGAATACCATTTTTACAGTGCAATCCATGTACCAGGTTGGGAGTTTTGCCGTTGAAATTTGCCGAAATCGAGCTTTCTGATAATGCTGTTTAGGAGGGTAAATTTGAATTTTTTTTAAAAATTCAGGTTTGAATCTTTTCCAATTCTAAAAACGGTACTTTGTAAAGGAAGGGTCATTGAATTGTGTAATATCGAAATAGCTTTGATATTTGTTTTAGTTTCCTTACACGAGTCGCAAATATGAAGCACATTTTTCAGTGGTTCGAGGGCTTCCCAAGGGTGAAAATTACAAAATCGCTTTACTTGAAAAATATAAATCCAAACGAACTAGAAGTTGCATTTTCTTAAATAGTTTCCAGAGGGCTTCCTTGTGAAAAAGTTGGAGGGAATTCGATTTTTGCATTTTGCACACCTATCCGTAGTATTTACAGGAAGTCGCTCTTAAGAAACCTTACCCCAGCGCCCTGGGGCTTTTAATATTGCTATTGAAGGCTCGCTTTTTTTACTACGTTAAGGCGGGGTACCTCGCGTACCCGGGGTCCCCCGCCTCCATGTGAACAGGTCCTTAGTTTAATGGTTATAATTCCCACGGGTCTCCTATAGCTCAGTGGTAGAGCGTCAAAACTAGTTGCGTTCCGATGAATGAGGACGCATTCTTACCGTGTCGTTTTACCAACGTCCCGAATAGGTTTTGTGGGTATCGATCGTGATGCCATGCGATTTCAGGTTTTGGACACCATCTTGGACTGGCTGGCCGACGGGCACATCACCGCGATCTCATGTGATTGTGCCTCGACATCAGGTGCGTCTCACAAAGTAAGAGATTTAGCGAGCGAAACGCGAAAAAAATAATGAGTTCCTATCCAGAAGAGAAACTTCAGTTTTTGAATGGAAGCTGCCCTCTATAGTTTCGCACATTTAGGGTTGTTAGTTCCGGTTAACACATCCATATGCTATACGGTGCCTTGCCATACTTTCCACGATAAAATTAGGCCAGACAAACCTGACATTAATCGAAAAAAAGCTAATGAAACTATCAAGAATAAAGAAATCGATAAGAAATTCTTGTTTTGAGCCGAAAGCCTCGTTTTCGCGCCTTCTGAAACTAACACCGCTGAGACGTGGGCTCAACTGCAATAACAGCTATTGGAAGGGCGTAGGCTCGACTCCTTGCAAAGGAGTCTTCGGATTTTTTCCGAGCATTCCCGAGTCACCATCGGTAAAAAATCTCTTCATTTCATTCACCGGGGTTAACATTTATCACACTGGTAGAGCATCCAACCTTAGTAGTCGGAAGGGCGTAAGTTCGACTCTCGCAAAGGAGCACTCGAATTTTTTCCAAATAGCCCCGAGTCACCATCGGAAAAATATCACTTCTTCGTTTTTTAAACTGTTGGTGTAAGCAATGAGTTGATGGCAATAGTTGTGTTTTTAGTAACTGTTTTTTGTTGTTGTGTTTCTTAAAATACAGATAGTCGATGGGCTCAGATCTCCACCTGAAGTAGCCGTCGATGCAATATCTACTGCACTACAGGTTTGCATCAGCTAAGCGACTATTTCTTTCGGTGTTTATCACCGCAAATAACCTCTTATGACAAAAAGATGCCTGCCGTTTGCCGTTTCGCGTAAACGCACGTCATCTCGTGCCAGACTGGAGCTTAAGCGCGCGCGTTTTTGAGAGGCGGACGGCAACCGGAAGTGAGCTGTTTTCCCTTTTGACCTGTCTTCACTCCACTACATTTACATTGCCAAGTATCTTTTCTCCGTTAGAGATGATTAGTATAAAAATCTAGGAGACACCACTGCCCTGGCACGCGAAATGTTCTCTCCCGGTTGCCGTCCGCGTCTCAAAAACGCGCGTGCTTAAGCTCCCTACTAAGCCGCGAATACGGCTAAAACATTGAACAAAAATGGTCTCAGGCTTATCAATATGAAAAATGAGTTAAAAAATCAGCGAAAATTATGCCAAATATTATGCTAGCACAATCTATAAAAGCCTAGTCGAGGAGGGGGTGATTTGGCTACGGCATAAAAGCCGAGTCAATGAAGTTGTTTTTTCGTTCGATACTTGTTTAATAAACAAGTCCTCGTGTTTCTTTATATAAGCCATTTCAGAGATCACGACATTTTGTATACTGTACTTCCGTTTACTTTTTTCAGACTTTTCAAGCTGATATTAACATCGTTAGCTATGTAAATTAAGCTCCTGATTTTTATTTCCCTATCTATTCTTTGCTTTCTCCTTCATCAACAAAACTTCTTCCTTTTCGAAATTCGAATCAGGCCGTGTTGAAAGGAAAGCGGATAAGTGACTTCATGTTAATTGTCCGATTGCTATCATTTTCTATGACCTCAGTCGACGGAATGAATTCCCCCGTCTTTCATTGATAAGATAGCTTACATTTGATGCTGCAAATCAACTTTATTTCATTTACGTATTTCTATTTTTCGCAAGAACAAAGTTTAAAATGTTCATAATTTGTTAGTTATTCGTTGTATCAAGTTACTCGTGACACGCATGCGCGATTAGGTCTACTGCATTGAACTCTCCGCATTCATCGCTTTCTTTTCGGGAAAGAAAAGTGTTCAAAATGAATATGAATTAATTAAATAAAAATGGCTTATTGAAACTGACTCTCAGCTTGAGTTATGTAATCGGACGGCTATTAAACCCGTACGTATGCTTAGTAAAATTATAACTTGATAATTTTCATACAACTGGGTCAGGAAGTTTCACCAGGTCAAGCTATATTCCTTTCCAGACAAAGCTACTTTCGCCGAATGCTCCTCAGGTGTACATGTTTATACTTTTAAAAGCTCTTTTACGGTTGTTTTAGTTATTTAAAAGTGCTTTTCTTTATTTTCTCCCGTAGCTACTTACGGATGTCTTCCTATTAACAAAAATTATAAATTCCCCATAGTCAAAATTAAATAAGACGCATTAATATTTCCAAGGTGTCTTCTTTGTTTCCTGGAGGTCAATGTCAACATTATTTAATTTTTTGCGTTTTCGGGTACATATTTGATTAATTTTTCTCTGGGAAGACTTCAAATTAATGACGAATCTGCCATCTTATTAAATTACTGACCAGAAATGAATTACTGAGTGCTTTATTTGTAAGGCAATATCGACTTCATGTCTCAGATGCCGGAATCAAAACACAACTTCAAATGAGCGAATCGGCTTTTGACTTATTCCTTCGTTTTCACCAGTATTAGTAGGCAAATATCTTGCCTTATGGCAAGTTTGGTCGGATTAAATCGCTTTTTCTCTGTCACGTTCTACAGATGCTTCAAGAGTTTATGCGCCGGATCGTTCGCGTAATGTCGTTCGTAAAATAAAATCATTTGTACTTAGACATTGTATTTGTCGCTTTTTCGTCTCTTGGGAGAAGTTTCTGCAGCTTGCCTTCAGGCTGTTTGACGTAATGAAGAAAGTATAACGCTAATGTCTCCCACATGTAACTATTTCGAAGGTAATGTAACTGAGAACACTGTATCAAATGCTTTCCTTGACTTCCTTTGAAGTATTTTACAAGTGGAAGGATAGTTCTCGAAACTCCTTGAAATATTCTTATTGTTACTGTTCTTAGTTTCTTGCCAAACATAAACCCGATCATGAGCCCTGCATTACAGCGGTGGAAGAAGAAGAAAAGAAAAGCACATTTTCAAACAAAATTTATTATGCATAATTTTATGTTTAGCGAATGACAATGAAGAGTTATAAAACGCTGAAAAATTATATAGTTTCACCATAAACATTCTCGTGAGTGCATAATGTTTCTCTATGTAATTCCGAAAATAACAGCCTGTGTATCAGAAAGTAGTGACGAAATTCATGCTCTGATTTTGCATCAAATGTGTCAAATGATTTTCTTAGTAATTGCTCCCAAGCTGTTGTCATCAACGATCTGTTAGATGTATTTGTTGGTTGCAGTCAATGTCGCGCAGGAAGCCGGGTTCAGGGCTACAGTTGTATAGGGTTTCAAAAGTTGACTCGTGTTTTGTATCTAAATTCTTCCTTTAAAAACTTATCATTGCCGTGAAATTTTTCTTTGTGTACTCTTTTTATAAAAAACTGAGCAGAAGTTTTAATCCCATTTCCGACAATTCGATTACACGGAACTTTCGGTCATCGCTTGCTATTTCCAAAAATGTACTTTACGTGCTGTACAAAAAAAATTAATTTTTAGGAAACTTTGTTGTCAAGTTCTGAACTGAAAATTACAACTCGATTTAAAACGTTGAAGTCTCGATTCAATAAACGGCACCTTCGAGAGCTTTCTTTGCCTGCTGCAATTCGTACAGGAAAATTCACATTCTCACCTGGTACGGTACGTTCTCTAGCACATCAACTGAAAACTCGCGCCGTTTCTAATCACCTCCTTAGTCTTTTGGTTTGTCCATGGTGGGTGATCGTCCGTGCGTCTTTTTTATGTTCCTCTGTTTTTGCGGTGAAAGCCTTTTAGTCCCCCGCTGGCTTTAGACAAACCCACGAAGGTCACGAACTTCAACATGAATTTATCGAATTTCGTTTTCCTTCTTGGTTCAGAAATACGTCGAAATTGTTTCGGAAATTATGAAGTTCTTTCGTTGTTCAATTGCTCTGTTGGCCTTTTCAGTAGTGGTCCTGTATTGCTGCCCGCAAACGCACGAATCTTTAGCGTAAAATGTTTATATTTTTCCGTCTACCTGTATCTCTTTAAGTGGCTTCGAATGACCGGGTTAATGGCCTGTGGGGACTCGCCGTAATTTGAATTGCAAATCCAGTTGCTTAGGCAAACAATCTTCCTGAAGGCGTGCTTTTTGAGCTGAAAAGGAGTTTATTATCTTGTTGACGGATCAAAAATGCAAATGATCTCAACTAGGTTTTTCGTTATTCAATTTAAACAGCGATGTTCTTTGAACGGTATTCTTAGCCAAAATGAAACTTCAAACACAAACAAACAAAAAACAAAAACAAGCAAAAACAAAAGAACGGGAAAAAGTGGAGCAATGGAAAGGTTCAGAGTTACTGGACTTTCGATTTTCATGGCAAACTTGTTGTAATATAATGATCAATTTTTAATTCATAGACTGTCTCGTTGACAAGACAAAAGCTAAACTGATTATTCCATATTCCATTTGATATGAATTATTAATTTGGGACGTTTAATTGTTAGTATACTTTAAAGAAGTCATCAATGTTCAGTTTAACATTTTCGTCATCTTATGCCAACCAAATGATAGACTGCATGGAAGATTCTATGTTGACCTCTGAACTCCAAATACTAGCGTACATACTCGGAGATATTTTGATTTTTCAAATATGACGTGCCAAGACAGTCTAAATTTGGCTGTGGGAAGGACATAAATAAAGATCCCGGCGCTTAGTAGAACGCTAGGTGAGGTTTGTAATGATTCCAAATGAATAATGATAACAATATTTGCTCAAAGTATCGATGCACCACAAAACGTCAGATTCTGACTCCACTATCACGAAACATTCAATGTGAATAGTTTATTCAGGATCAGTTAGCCGGACCTCCGAATCAAAGGTATCCCTATCATATTATTTTAAGTAGATTACATAATTACTTGGAAAATTTAGAACGCGTATAGTCTACACTAAAACTTTTGCTCCGACAGATACAAAAAAGTCACCCTTTTACAAGAAGCCAAAAAATATGTGGAAATGTATTCCTATACTAATGCGGCGGCACGTGACCCCGAGGAAAGGGTATTAGTACTAAAGAAAATCTAAGAGTCTTAACAAACCATAATTAAAGATATCGGCTCTTAACCAAGAAAAACGCATTTTACTTATAAAATACGTTATCCAGTACTCTATCCCAAAAACCAAAACACTGAGAAGCTATTAACAAAATGAATTTATCTATCCGTATAAGAAGAAGGAAACGACGAGGAAAACTCGCCAACGTAGAATGACACAAATCACCTGCCAAAAGCCCAAATAGTCCAAAACTAACCCATGAGCCCTCGTGCGTTTCTACACTCTGCCGTGAAACTATTAATATCTGACTTATTCGTTCCCATGTCAGTCCGTCGTCAGAAATTACATTTTTGTAACCTCCCTTCGGTGACCATGGTAACTTCAGATTTGCCATCTCCTTTGAAGAACAAACAATTTTTATTGGTTCCCTCACCCACCAACGCACAGTTTTTTTGGAGGGAAAACTAACCTCGTTTTTAAAGTTCCAATCAGTTATCTGCTTTTCTCTCTTCCCTCCTCGGGCGAGCGCACGAGGATCTTTTTTCTTTCCGTTATTATGCTCCCCAACATTCTAATATCCTGCAAACATCTGATATCACCGCTAACTAGAGATGACGGTTTATTTAATTGTCCATTTCAAGCTTTATTTAAGCCTCCTTTTAAGCGAATCCAAGACTTAAGTGCATTTTCATGAAAAATGTTGTTGTTTAGAATGCACGCACTGACACGTCTAAGGAAGAACAGACTGAACCAAGAGAAATTTATTTTCTCATAACAACCAGGAGAGACTTTGCAAGCGGATTTACATATGAATAGTATTTTAAAGTCCAACTAACTCGTTCATAGAACGACAAAGCACTTTCCATAATGACATGTCTTAAGTTGTATTGTTTACTTACTTAGATTGCTATTTTCCTCATCGGAGAAATCGGGTTTTTGGACTTATGAGAAAATCGTTTCGTGTTTCAGTGTTTGAAGCGACTTTTTAAATGTGCAAAACGGTTAGTGTCACCACAAATCTCACTTTAAATGTGAATAAAAATGTAATGTTCTCGAGGTCTTCAGTCCCGTTTCAATCAAAAGGCTCAAAATAACTCTGATCCAGCTCTCCCAGAAATGACAATTGACAATGACAGGCCATTAATCGGTAAAATTTCAATTAGAATAAGAAACCGGGCGTCTTCAATGTTAGGATGAAAGTTTCGAGCAATCGTCTTAATTAAAAAAGAACTTTGCATTTACGAGAAATGGATGTGAATGATCGCGGACCATTTAACACGAAATTCCAGTTAAAACAATAAACGGAAACCTCCCTTTCCGATTTCAAAGTCGAGTCAATTAGGATTAAAGTTGCGACTGGACATCTCGCAGTAAAGCAGGACAAATATCACCTGTACCTGAAATAGTTTCTTGTCCTTGCGCCAACGATTTGCTTAAAGCGTAGTGGTAAAGCCGGCCGAACTAATAATAGGAAGGTCGTAGAGTCGCCGACTCCTTAAATGAGCATTTGGATTTTTACGCGTGTCCCCGAGTCAACGATCACACTAAATTACAAATCCTCATTTCAATTGTTAAAAGCATTCTCTGCTTTCATTTCCAATCACGATCCCCGTGGGAGAGGGGGTACTCCCAGAAAGAAATGGGTGGGGGTGTGTGGCCTGCTACTAGAAACCTTTACTCTATTTCAGACCAAAATCTACGATTTTCCATACCCTATTTCAGACCTAAACTAAAATTAGATACCCTATTTCAGCTGTTTCACGGTTGGCGCAGCAATTTGAGAAGGGCTTTTGTTTGATGGCCTTATCGCCTGAAGATGAAGAAGTAACTTCTTCTAAAAAACACACCTCATTCAAGACTCGAGTGCAGAAAGCAAACCCTATTTCGGACCAAAAAGGGTAAAAAAACATACCCCCCCCCCCCCCCCACTATAAACGAGCTAACTTCTCGGAAATCTGGGAAAACGTCAGTGGCGTCACTAAAAGTGAACGGATTAACGATAACTAATCCGTTGGAGCTATCAAATGAATTCAATAACCACTTTGCTAACATTGGTCCAAAACTTGCCAGTGAGATAAATTGTGATAATGGTAGCTATCAAAGATATCTTACTGTTACAGATAAACGGTTTAAGCTCCAACCCACCAATCCAAACAAAGTATTTTCACTTTTAAATAAACTAGACAAGTCAAAGGCAACGGGCCTTGACAAAATATCTGCTAGGTTTGTCAGGGAATGTGCTGATCTTATTTGTATGCCGATATGTGATATTTTCAATCAATCCATTAGTCAAGGGACGTTTCCAGATGACTGGAAATATGCAAGGGTTGCCCCTCTTTATAAACAGGGTGACCGCGGTGATGTTAACAATTACCGCCCAATATCGGTGATTCCAATAGTGGCAAAGGTGTTTGAAAAGATAGTTTATGAACAGCTTTATGCCTATTTGGAAGCGCACGATATTCTATGTCAAAATCAATCAGGGTTTCGTGCTAATCATTCAACTGTAACAGCTTTGTTGGAAGCGACAGATTCTTGGGCATATAATATCGATAACGGGAAAATCAATGGAGTCATTTTTCTAGATTTGAAAAAAGCTTTTGACACTGTTGATCATCAGATCCTTCTATCGAAACTAAACTATTATGGTATACATGGCAAATCTTTCAAATGGTTTCAGTCATACTTAGAAAACCGCACACAAAAATGCTCTGTGAACGGGTCGCTATCCAATAGCTGCACATTGACATGCGGCGTCCCTCAAGGGACCATCCTCGGTCCATTATTGTTCTTATTATATATCAACGATCTTCCAAATTGCTTATCAAATTGTAAACCGAGAATGTACGCTGACGACACGCACCTTACATACGCGGGCAGCAATCTTGAGAATGTTCAGTTTTGTCTAAATGAAGACCTAGCAAACGTTTTCAACTGGCTACAAGCGAACAAACTCACATTGAACATGACCAAAACCGAATTTATGCTAATAGGGTCGAGGCAGAGACTGAATACTCTCACAGCTTCACCAACAATTAGAATGACCAATACTCAAGTGAGCCAGGTTACAGCTACAAAATCGCTTGGTGTGATAATAGACGATAAACTCAATTGGCATAGTCACATCGAAAAATTAACTAAAAAGATCGCCTCTGGTATCGGGGCCCTAAAGCGAATTAGGCACCTGATTCCAGCATCAACCTTACATCTCATTTACCAAGCTTTAGTAAAACCTCACTTTGATTACTGTGACATTGTTTGGGGTAACTGTGGGAAAACGCTACGAGACAAACTGCAGAAATTGCAGAATAGAGCAGCCCGTGTGTTGACATTCTCGAACTATGATGCTGATGCAACTGAGCTACTCGAGTTTTTAGGGTGGAAAAATCTTGCACGCCAGCAGGAAATTCATAAAGCCACTATGGTGTTTAGATGTCTGCACGGGCTAGCTCCGGAGTATCTGTATTCAAAGTTTACGTGGCGTGACTCTGCTTATGTCCTCAGGGACTCTGAAAATAAGCTCAATGTTCCATTACCGCGCACTGATTATTACCGAAAAAGCTTTAGCTACAATGGCGCCACATTATGGAACAGTCTACCATGCGATATAAGGAACACAGTCTCTCTGGGGGTATTTAAACGCAAGATTAATGACATTCTTTAAGTCTAACGCACGGCATTCACGGAAAACAGCTTTTAGTTTATAGCTTGAACTTTAAATATTTTTAAATATTTTATATTTTAACTAGTTTGAATTTTAAATATTTTTAGCGTATGTGATATGTATTTTTATGGGCTGATGAATTGATCGTGTTTAAATAAAGATTATCTATCTATCTATCTATCTAACCCCCCACCCTGGTCACGATCACACCCTTTAGTGTCGTTTAAATGGAACTCAGCGTAATCAATAGTACACTCCTTACATTTTTGTATTTTTCAGGGCATTTTGACCCTCATTAATTCTTTGTTGGTTCCACTTCTCAATGCTATCCAACTGGAATTGGAGAACTTCATTTTCAAGATGCATTCAGAGGATTTTACCAGGTAACTTCGCTTTACAGTGTGCCAAGACAAGCGATACTTGACAATTATTCTACTCATGATTTTTGGGTATGAATGGTGACTAGCTAACGAGGCGCGTAAATTTATGAAAAGCTGAAAGCTTGTATACTTGGGAATTTCGCTTCCCGTCATCATATTTGTCGGCGTGCTAACACTTTGCGTGTTCTTACAGTATATGAGCTGATAACGCAGGTCAGAACGATTAAAGTGTATTATCCGGGGTTGAAAAACGTACAATAATTTATTCTAAATCACAGATGCCTCTGTCCAATGGCTAACGTTGCGTTCAAATTATTCTAATGAAGTTGGCTTCCTGGGGCCCGTTTCTCGAAAGTCCCGAAAACTTTTCGGACCCGAAAAGTCATTTGAGAAACTGCCAACCGCTTGTTTTGGAAAGCCGATCTTTTAACATGTTTTCAAGGTAACAAAAATAAAAATAACTGTGAAGTTTGACGAATTAAATCATTTCCGTTCTTGAGATACAAAGAGAATTGTGACACCCGAAAATGGCCCGTAAAGTTTCGGGACTTTCGAGAAACGGGCCCCTGGCCCGGGTTGCTCGAATGCTGGTTAGCGCTAATCAGCGTTAAATACTGTGGAAACCTGTAGGTTTCGATACCTCTTAACCAACGGTTAGCGCTAACCAGGCTTCGAGCAACCGGCCCCTGGCATTTAAAAAGTCGGTACCCTTTGCATAATCGCGTTATTAAATTGATTTTTTCGCCCAAAAGACATTGCAGTCATTTGCTTTTGTTTTGGACGGCTTGTCCAAATGCGTGATCTGGTCGGGAGAATGCACTCAGGCAAATCACGGATAATTTCGTGTCACACAAAATTCAGTCACGGAGCGGAATGACTTTTGGACGAATGTGGGCCTTTAAATTTGTTGTCGTGGGTAGGTATAATAAACTGTTGTTGTTGTTGTTGTTTCTTGAGCTCAATGTGAGGGTATTGCGATGAACATTTCATTCCGGAAATATATTTTTAAAAACCCCTTGATATTGGAAGGAAAGGCAATTCACCAAAGAGGAAGCAATGAATTGACCAAAAAGTTAGCGTCTTTAATGTCGACACAATCAGTGTAGTCCAGCTGTTAAGCCCCGAAAAATGGCAAAATCGTTCACTTGGGATATATTTAATCTTGTATTTATTGGCCCGATGTTTTGTCTTACTTCAGCTCAACTTTGTCACGTGACATAACTGATAGCCCGGATGCACCGTGTTCTGGTTACATTCAGGAAATGCAGGTTAGGTTTTTGAGGCAGTGTGGCCGAGTGGTTAGGGCGCTTGCCTTGAGATCCGGAGATCCCAGGTTCAAGACCCGCTCTGACCACTCGTTGAATTTGATCCTGGTAGTCCCTGGTTCAACTTCCCAGCTGCACTTGTAAATAACCAACTGGTTTGCCTCCGACCAGTTGGGATTCTTAACAGTTGTAGTTGTTGTGTTCTGTTGTTTCGTTGATTCATTGGCCCTGAAAAGCCCCTATGGGGAGAGGTCAACTAAGTGTGTATGTATGTTACACTGGAAATGCGTATGGCATGTGCACAAAAGAACCGTTATCTCCAAGAACAAGAGTGGTTTGGAGCACATCACAGTGCCATGTTGACGTCGCCTCCAAATGTGCTAGAAGTTCGTAAACCGTGACATATATTTATAAGGCATTGCAATGATTTGTTTTCTCTGCAAGAAGCCTTCTTTGAGACTCCTGCGAGAGCTCGATGACCAATCACAAAAAACTAACTTGACGCACGGTTTTTGGCGTCACAGAACCGGAACTGCGTTTGTTTTTTGCAAAAAAAAGGTAGTCTTAAATAGATCGGTGTGTGTTTAAAAATGCTGCGTTGGTCGCCCCTGGTCTGTTTGCAGTTTTGGTGTTTCAAAGTCGCCCCATTGGAACTCTGCGTTGAGATAGTTTTCTCTTGGCTTCTTTTTTGTTGGCAACATTTTAAGCATACATATTGAAGTCTTCCTGTTTGTCTTTAGGATTTTATTGTTCATGTTGGAAAAAGCTACATTTCACTCTATGAATGCAGAGAGATTGTTTTCGAGAGGTATGTTATACCACTAGAGACTATAAAAGAACAAACAACTAAAGAAATAACACCATCAGCAAAACAATAACATTCTTCGGGGTATCAAGTGAAGCTATGATCTTCGCAGTTATGAGCGCAATTTTTGCAATTGCGTAGAGAAGCCTGAAAAATTCAGGACTTCAACGGGGTTTGAACCTGTGACTTCGCGATTCCGGTGCGACGCTCTAACCAACTGAGCCATGAAGCCACTGACGTTGGGAGCTGGTCATTTGTGGGTTCTAATGGTCCCGTGAGGAATGAATCAATGATGAAATGGTATATGAAATGAATCATATATGAACTGCGGGTATGAAATCAAGTGAAGCTATGATCTTCGCAGTTATGAGCGCAATTTTTGCAATTGCGTAGAGAAGCCTGAAAATTTCAGGAGTTCAACGGGGTTTTGAACCCGCGAAGTCACGGGTTCAAACCCCGTTGAAGTCCTGAATTTTTCAGGCTTCTCTACAGATTTTTTTAAACTTAGCAGAAACTTTCATCTTGCCGTTCTGATTACTTTTCAGTAAATAAAGAAGAGGGTCACCGAGTTCGTTTTTGAGATATACGCAACTAAAGACAAAATAAAGGGTGTTTTTACAGGGCTTGCCCGTTGCCACGGTGTCGTATTACGTCGCAATAATGACTGTATCTTGTTCAGCAATAAATCGTTTTTCATTTGGTACCACAATATTGCTAATACATTATACAACGTTGTGGTGCCGTTCCTTCTAGTGAGAGCATCACATGGAAGCGTTGAAATTGGTTTGAGCCTCCGTAACTTAACACTTACGCACTCTTCAGAGTCATGAGTTACATTTGAAAGCTTATTTCAGCGACAGCAAGACTAAACCTGCACCTGCGACCTACCATTAACCTTTGTGAGGAAAATTAATTGAAGATTGCGAATGAACCTTGTGAATATCAATCCCTTTGTTTAATGTTCGCAGATTAGAGGTTATAGTATGTAGAATTATCGAGCTGTTTGTTCGTCACACCAGTTTATTGCGACCCATTGGAGAAGGAGGTAAACTGAAGCTGGCAGCTGACATGGCGCAGGTAGAGCTCATTCGTTTATTACCCTTTTATATTATATCACCCTAGACGGTTCAAAGTAGGGTTCGTACAACCTCGTTCACAGGGTCCCTGGGAGCGAGGTTAACGTTGGGGTTTGTACGCCAAGTGTTGTTGAATTTCCGGCCCGTTTCCCACGCGTTGTATTAACATACGAACTCTGCAGGTCAATTCAAATTAACTCTTTCGCTTTTCCCCTCCGTTAATCATTGTAGCGTAAGGGGTTAACGCATTACATTCAGCGTTGTGATTGGCTGATGTTGAATGTCGATTCCTGTTTTTGACCGTCCGCTGACTGTCGAAGCAAATGTGATTGCAGCAGTAAAAAAACGAAACCGTTTATTGAATCGCGGTAACGAAGGAAGAGACTTGGTGATCGGTAATGACTAGGGTATTCTCGGAACAAATCAGTGTGCCTCCTTAGGAAGAATCGAACTTATGACTTTCCGATTATCAGTTCGGATTCTCTGTCACTGAGCTTCAGGAGGCTCGTGGAAGCTAAGAGATTAAAAACAAAAGTTACTGTGCCGCCGTGTGGAATGGATTGAGTTCTTATTTTAGTGCGAAACTTCAAAAATTGCAAAACCGAGCAGCTAGAGTTACTCTGCCAACAGCGAGGAAAATTCAAGCCTGGTTCTTAAAAAATTGAAATGGGACCAGCTATCTTTAAGAAAAAGAAAGCAAAAAGCTATGATGATCTTTAAGTCCCGCAACGGGTTGGCCTTAATGTACTTGCACGAATTAGAAAGTCAAAGGCTCTCTACTCTGTCTTGCAAGTCAGACTTGTGGTATCTTTTTTCTGTTTCTGATTCAATTTTAAAATAAAAGTTGTGATGAAAAACCGACGTTTCGACGCATCTTGCGTCATTTTCAAGGTAGGTTAGAAAAAAGTCAGAAATGAATAAATTTAAAGTTCGACAATCCTCTAGGGAGATGTCCGTTTTCTTCAGCCTAATTCTCTATTTTCGAATTCCCCATAATACACTTTGTTTGCCCCCCAAATTTTTCATAAACCATTGTTTTCAAATGCTCTCGGGAATATGCAGTGTCCCCAAGAGCATTTGAAAACAATAGTTTATGCAAAATTTGGGGGGCAAACAAAGTGTATTATGGGGAATTCGAAAATTGAGAATTGAAAATTTTTGCCTTCAGAGTTTCTGATTGGATGTTTCGCGATCAGACTCGCTGAAGGCAAAAATTTTCAATTAGGGTGAACAATACGGACATCTCCCTAGAGGATTGTACGAACTTTAAATTTATTCATTTCCGACTTTTTTTTAACCTACCTTGAAAATGACGCAGGATGCGTCGAAACGTCGGTTTTTCATTACAACTTTTATTTTAAAACTATTTTCCAACAAACAACTTCTGATTCAATGAAAGTTTTATTTTTAAGATTGAATTTGCTCTGGGTCCCTTATGTCACAAAGTTTCTGATTTGGGAAAGTCATACAAGCTTTTGAGATCTTTTAGGTAAGCCAGAAAATGTTGCTCTATATCAGTTATGATTTAGAAGACTTATAAGTCTTTTTTTACCAATAAGAGATTGAACCAATCATGATTGAATGTTCTGGTGGCTCAGTTGGTTGAGCATCGGGCTGTCATGCGGGAAGTCGCGGGTTCGAACTGCGGCCGGATCAACACTCAGGATCTTAAAATAACTGAGGAGAAAGTGCTGTCTTTGTAACTTCATCTGCAAATGGTCAGACTTTCAAGTCTTCTCGGATAAGGACTATAAACCGTAGCGCCCTGTCTCACAACCTCCAACCTCCCGGACCTTTCTGTTTAACGTTTCATGATGAATTGAAAATATACATGCCATTCTCTAGCCGACCTGAAAATTTTTCCTCGGCGTTTATGTCGCTATTAGATCCTAACTAATGCTTAAAGTAATGCGTGACATATTACAGTCGCGTTACCTACGCAGTAAGTTGCGCACAAATAATTAGCGCGAACGTCCTTAAAGGACAGCCTAGTGATAAAGGAAGATAGCTCTTAAAGCGGCTATGTCATGCAAAATGATGTAATTTCGTGACACCAAAAATGCCCAAAAAGTAGAATAAAACATTGCAATAACGACTTAAAACCGTTGAACAAAATAAAAGGAAAATAGCAAAAGGAAAGAGAAGCATGGGTGGACACAAATGGACAAGACTGAAACGGATTGCATTTGGGTAATCGACGTTTTTCAAGTTTATGGCAAATCATCTGGATTAAAGTCGCTTTTTGCAAAGAATCATCTTGTTTGTGATGTAACGATAATTTTATCAATGGCGATACTCACCGTTACGTCACCAATTGTCATTAATGTGCCAACTAGAGATCTATTGGCTGTCGAAACAAACGTTCTTTTGTTCTGTGGCTGGCAGCATTTGAATACCAATATAATTGTTTAAGCAGTGAATATCGCTATAAGGGAATTTCACACTACCATTTTCCCAGTTTTAATCTCGTGATCAACTAAAGATTTCCCCTAAACACCCTAAAATAACGTGACATGGCCCCTTTAATTTAAAATAGCAAAACAAAGGGACAAAACGTTTGTGCTTCATTCTTAGCCTACATTGAAATGTACTGTGTTTTGCGATTTTCCTTACACAGACCGCTGTTGTTCCAGACTCCACAAGACATTGTAGATAACCCGTCCCTTGGCGAGAGCTTGCCTCGTAGCGTTGTCCTGCATTACTTGTTCTCCAGGGCTCCAAACGAGCTCAAGTACCCACACGAGGTATGAACTGATTCATTATATTGTACTATCTTGTAGTTTTCCTATCCGTGGTAGTAGTTGTAAACCTTAATATTTGGTACTTCTTGAAGGGTATTCGATTAAGGAACGCTATAGTTAGTTTCAAAGTGGAAATGGGGCGTTGTAACAATTAAATTGAAATTAAAAAAGTCCACTGAGAAACTAAGGAGAAAATAATCTTGAACTACCAAACAGAGGAAAAGTTTAAATATAGTATGTAATGAAATCCAAGTTTTTCTTCTTTTTCGTCTACTGCTGCTGCTACTACTGCTGCTGCTACTGCTACTGCTACTGCTACTGCTACTGCTACTGCTACTGCTACTGCTACTGCTACTGCTACTGCTACTGCTACTGCTACTGCTACTACTACTACTACTACTCTTACTACTACTACTACTACTACTACTACTACTACTACTACTACTACTACTACTACTACTACTACTACTACTGCTGCTGCTGCTGCTGCTGCTGCTGCTGCTGCTACTGCTGCTGCTGCTGTTACTAAGGGGCTTGTCCTTTACTTAGTACAAATTCGTGGAACATTTAGAGAAAGCGTATAGCTAATTTCGCTATGCCAGAGACTGACAGTGATGGTGTTTCTCTCTGCAGGTGGCTGGGTGGTCGCTAAGTTATTATTCACAATGGCTAGATGAACATGTATCGGAAGAAGAGAAGCTTGCGCTCATAAAGTAAGACGTGTTTTGTTATTTATTTTCTTATTTATGACAACCGTATTTGTGTTAGACAGCAACTCCTCCATGTTTGTCCTTATTTTAAGTATTTGAAGTGTTATTTTAACAACGTCACTTTATTGGTCAGGTAACTGAAAAAATTCTGAAGTTGGAGATAGATTCTACAATTTCAAGTGAATCTAATGGCTTGTTAGCTAAAGAATACGACTCCGTAAGCTATTACACAATGCCAGATAAATTCATATGACGTCATCCTTAATAGTCGTGGACGTCTCGGGAAACAGACTTCGAAAAATAACTTTTCAGGAATTCACATATCCCGGCCATCGTCCCCACTCTCCCTCTCTCCGTCATTTTCTCTTCCAGGAACTCATCAGGTTGAGCCTCCATTTTCCATTCTTGCCTTAGGAGGCAACTCTTTCCCGGGTAGATTTATTTATAGAACGCCTCCCTTGGGAGATTCAACGCGCCCACTGTTGTGAAAGCCAATCAAAACAGAGCTATCTCAGCGTCAAGGGAAATGTGATGCTTTTCGCGGGAAAAACCTGTTCCTACAAATAAACTTACTCGGGAAAGGGTTGACTCAAGGAATTAGTGGAGATAGACGCTGCCCTTAATGAGCTCCTGATCATAATCATCCTTCATTATCATCATCACCATCCTAATTAACAATTAGGCCCTTAGCCCTTGCGGGCTACGGGTCAATAGCCCATGAGGCGAAACCGAGTGGGCTATTGACCCGTGGCCCTTGAGGGCGAAGGGTCTAATTGTTTTAGTATCACCCAACTAGTCGGACAGAAAAGGCAATAGTAAAGTTAGCAAATGCAAGTTGAAGAAATATTTATTTGGAAATAAAACGAGAGAAAGCGTCACGCTTTTCGCTACTCGAGGACTATTACTAATAGTAGTCAATAGTAGCGTAGTCAATTAAAATGCAGGATTTGCATTAGTCCACGAATTGGGTGATACTAATGATGGTTACTTCTTTCGTAGAGGTACTTTAGAGGCATATGCTCAATCAGTGAGATCTCGAGGAGAAAAGGAGTTTGCTGCAATGTATCCTATCATGCTTCAGATTCTCCAAGCTGCGAGCGGGTAACAGTTTGTGTCACTGAGATGATCGAAAGATTGAGTATCTTAACATCATTATCAACTGGTACTTCAGTGGGACATTGTGAATTTCTCCATGAGGAAGGCAAATAGAAAATGAACAAGCCATAGTTTTAGCAGGGAAGATTACAATATTAAGCATTAAGGTTATATTTGGAAGTTTACCATAGGGTAGATATTTAATGTGGAACAGGTGTAAATAGAATTCAAGAAATGCAGAGAAATCTCAATGTAAATTGTTTGTCTGGTGGACTGTGTGTGTGGATTACCCAAATAGGTTTCGGACTATTTTCCACCAATTGTAGAACATGTCAGGAAAAGCCACCACGTTCTGAGCATGGTAAACGGTGAAACAAATCGAGCGAGACAAACAGTCACGTTATCCAAGGGAACTGGGCAAGAAGGCGCAGGAAAGAAAAATGACTTGCTGGAATAGCAGGGGGAGAGAGATAGCACACAAACAACAAGAAATTCAACGATGTTGTTACTGTGCATGTTAATTTGGAGCATCGTGAATGAATGTGTTGGGGTACAAATATATGGATGGCGCGTTAGGGCTGCTTTCAACCAGAGCCAAGCCTAAGCACAAGGAGCATGCGCAGACGCGTAACCTCGTTGTTCAGTAATGCTTTTTTACCCACAAACTGGGGCAGAAATGGACTGATGTATTTGTGTTGCGACGTATTCACAGGTTTATCTTTGATTGATTCTTCCGGGTAAGCAGACTTTCCTAGCCAATCAGTCATAAATTATCTGAATTATGTCCTTTGGGGTTGCAAATGGTCACTCTTGTGATCCACAACTTATCGAGATTCGTTTAAGATAGCTTTTCTCTAAAATTCCGTGACTTCGTTGTACTTTCTTAGTTTTGGACAAAGGAAGCAGCTTTGAACATTTGACGAGCTGATGTTGAACAGTTACGTGATATCCCTTTCCCCCGCAACAGCTTTGTTTGGTGTTTGCATAATAATAACACGGAAATAACAAGTTCTGGTTCCACGGTAGCTTTGTGGTCTCTGCGAGATCATTTGTTTGTAAGAATTTCCGGAATACGTTCGTGCGGTATCCGTGCGGTAGAGAGGATGTTGGCCCGCGTGTGATATGAGAAGTTTTTTAGATGTGACTAGAGAAAATGCGATTTGTGCAGTTGAATTATGGTTTTCGTGTACACTTTTACAGATATCCCCTTCAACCCCATATGTTTGTGGTCCAAACGTCACGCATGGTGAAGGATCCTTAATTAACAAACGAAAACGCCGTTTTTGGACATTTGTCTTTCTTTGCCAAGTGACACCAACCGAGAGCGTGCGCTGTCTCTTTAGGGGACGTGCTGACTATGGATCTCTGCCGTTTTACTCCTTCTTTGACAAAGCGAGAAAAGATAGTGCTCTGTCCCTACCCTGACTGACGGAACTAAAACGGAAACGAAGAATTTACAAAACGATTTTCTCAAAATCAAACAGACGGCTAAAACATGCTCTTCCGTACATGCGAAATATGATGACTGAATTGTCTTGAACTTTTAAAGACAATACCAACCTGTCACTCAGCATGGCGATTGTAGAATTTAATAGTCGTCTTCTTTCTTTTTACTGAACAATTGAATTCTCATCTCTGGTTCCTTTTTGTTGAATTTGTTATTTAGTCGATGTTACATGATCACAATAGCTAAAAAAAATATCATGGAAAACTATTTCCATTTTGCGACCTAATCACGTATACCGCATCTCCTAAACAATGGCAGCCAGCGATGTTTGGTTTTCATGTCACGTTCTCTTTCTCTGGATAGTCGTTTGCGGTTTGAGGCCCATAGCACGGTTGAGGCTAATTAACGAGTTGCGGTTTACAACCCTTTGAACATTGGCTCACCTGCTGTTTTTATTGCGCTGATTTCAGTGATTTCCATGCGAGCCTTATGTGCATATGTCCTTGTTGTTTGAACACACTCTTGGAAGAGCAAGTCTCCTCTCATCAAAGACTTATTGTTGATTATTTCACGGGGGCGTTTTCCAGAGTATCTTCTTTGGGCCACATGCTTCTAAGGAATTTGGACAAAAGGGTAGAATTTTCTATGGTTAACTGTCTCAATGGGTGAAAAAAAAGGTTTCTATTTTCATGGTAACGGAAATGTTGTAAAGAACGCCCTAAGGTAGAGCGAACGTTCTTGGCTGTTCGTACCATTGTGGATTTGTCATTCTTTCCCGAAATACTTCTCCAATCTTCCGGTCTCAAATTGTCGCTTGAATTGTACAATGCGCAACTTATGAATTGAAAAACGCGGAAAAATACCTTGAAAATTAAGTAGAAGCAGTTTATTCTATATTTTCCTGCGTTATTTATTTCTTTATTTTGTTGTGTATTTTTTTTAACGAGGAATAACCGATACCAGGGAAAGGTATACGATTTATAAATATGGCCACACTAAGGATTTTACAAACACTTAAAAGGGCAGCCCTCTACTTAATATTTGATGACCACGCCATTCCGGGCCCCTATCATAATTTTATCTTGGCAGTAAACAGTCACAATTAGTCGGTCGTCCTCGGTGACTGAGGACTAAAGGAACCTACCGTGGCGCAAGTTGCTTTTAAATTAGTGTCTGAAGAGAGAAATGATCCTCTCACTTATCTAACAATGTAAGCAATTGTCTCTTTTAGACAGCAGAAAATTCAAGTGGCTTTAACAGGATTTGAACCCATGACGGGCCTGTGCGATGTCGGTGCAATGCTCTACTGCTGTCCCTGAACTTGGTCTTATTAAGTCTTAGATTAAAAAATTACGTCACAGATTAAAGCGGATTAGAACACATGTTGCGATTTTTTTCGTCCGAATCTCAAAAGACCATCGAACGGTCAAAATCTGATAAAGGAGATAGGAAGGTATTTTAAATAATTCATATGGGAGAGATCATGTAGGAGTATTTTTGTCTGGATTAAGCCATTCTGTCAAATCAGTTACATTGAATATAGTTAGCTAGATTTGCATTTTGTCCATAAATTATTTTATTGTACAAATGACAACCAAACTGAAATGTGAACTTGTTTCACTAACCATATTATGGCTGCAATTTTCAGGAGCTGCTTTCGGTGTTTTTGCCAGAAAAGTAAGCGTACATGATAGCATCTCCCGAGAGATAAAATGTGGTAGACACCGATCTTTGTAAACTTTTCTTGGGCTGTGTTTGATGCCAAAGAATTTTCAAAGGCGAAAGACGATATCTTGCTTGTTTAATCCTAGTAAATGATCGAAATTTTTGTCTTATAATATAAACATCTTAAGTAAACTTGAAAATGTGGAAACAGTAAACGTGACTCGGGCGTGAATGTGGCTCGAGCTATGTACAAATATGATGTCTCAATTTAATGAGATCGTGCAAGGCTTACCGCTTTCTTACGGTTAAATTGGAGAAAGACATACGAAAGAATCAAGGCATTAGTGGTGATTTGGACTAAATCTTAAAAAAGAAGAGATCTATGATAAATGAGATGTCTTCAATAACAACTATAAGATAAGTCAGCTAAATGTGATTTTGTTAAAATGGAGGGCTTATTTTTCTTGTTTGTTTTTTCGTCTTCTATTTTTGAGTTAAGTTTTACGTCACTGGTCGAGTTCGATCCGAAAGTTAAAGGGACTATGTCACGTTATTTTTGAGTGTTTCGGGGAAATCTTTACTTAATCACTAAAACTTGAAAATGGTAATGTGGAATTCCCGACCTTTACTGATAAAATTATCGTTACATCGCAAGCAAGATGATTCTGAACAAAAAAGGGCCTTTATCCAAGCGATTTGCAACTTAAAGCAGGGCGAATGATTACCCCTCGTCAAAATTCGATTCATTTACTCTCGAGCGGTTCTGAAAAGCTAAAGACACAACCTCCAATAAAACTGATACTTAACAAAACCTCGCCAGTTATCTTCAGAATCCACCACAAAAGCAAATTGGATGAACCTGCTCAAAAAAACTTAGAAGATTTTAATTACCCTTAGTTTACGTAGTTCTTGCTAATTTTTACTTAACTTCTCAAAATAAGTCCACGAAATGCGTACACCCTTAAAGATTACACTTAATACGTAAGCTGTAAGACAAGGGCGGTGTATTCAAAGGTGGGATCAGTAATTGTCCATTGTTAGTCAAAATGTCAATTTTTTTGCAGTTCCGTGAGAAATCTTCAGTAGTTTTCTCGTTTTCCCTTGCCTAACCAGTTGTCGAAATCAATAAATTTAACTGCAGCAATGTGTTAGTTCTCATAACGCATTGGTTGACATTGGGGACGCTTTCAATCTTAGCACAGTATTAAAAGTACATCATTAATTTTGTAGATTAATGCAATTTGCATGATGAATCAATCAAATCAGATCAAACGTGATAAATGCAATAACAAATAAACAGCTTACAAAACAAAAATTGAAAGATGGAATAATGCCAACCAGCCGGAGCAGAAGTTCATAAAACCTCTTAGTCTGTTGTCAGCGTCAATGAAAATTGACCTGCCCTGCAAATGATTTTCTTTTATGCGCTTTGAGCAGATGTGAAGTGTTTCGCTAACGACAACGTGATCACGTTGCCGTCGTACAAGATAAAATTGAAGTTAGGATTGTTCCCTAACCTTTTTTTTTTTTGTAGTTTTGTCTTTTGTGGTCACGTTTTTTAAGGATTTCTTTTCTCTTTTCTGCTAATTTGTCGAGCAGATGTTTCGTTACCAGCCACGCATGCACCCACAATAAAGTTATATTCCCATATTCCCATTCGATTTATTCGTAGGAAAAAGAGAGAGAAGTCTCTTCGATACCGCAATTTCTTATTCGGGTTTTTTGTTTTTAGACGGTAGAACATATTTGTAGCAGGTAGCATTTGGAAATTCTCAAAAATATTGTCACGCTTATTGTTATAAATTTGATGAGTGATGGATCTGTTATTTTATCAAGTTAAGATGCTGATCGTTGGGGTTATTAATTAACAATTATTCGTCGAAGGCGAAGTGATTATCGGTGAATATTCACCGAGACGAAGTCGAGGTGAATATTCACCGATAATCACTGAGCCTGAGGCGAATAATTGTTTTAGTATAAATACACAGGTGATTATTTCAAAAAAGAGAAAAAAAAAAACATCAACGCGAAATCATCTTCACTTACAGTGGCAAAACGACTACTGGCAGCCATTTTGTCCGTCGAGGTGATTATCGGCTGATAATCCGAGATAGCGAGCCAATGAGAGCGCGCGATTTTGTATAATCACCTGTGTATTTATACTAATTAACGTTACTTCAGCAGTAACGAAAGGAAAGCCTGAAAAATCCAGGCTTGAACTGATGATATGTATGGATTTCATATGTTAACTTTCGTCGTATTTATTATATGTCTGATATAGGACGCGCGCTGTAATTGGCTTAATTAGCGGGCAGTGTATTCTAAAGTCCGGCGCTAAATTTGATAAAACATTCTCTAGCAAGTTTTTCATGTCGTTTCTGTTACTTGAACTTGTAAAACTGTTTGAATCTTGCAAGCAACAATTTCAAACAGCCAAGAAGATTTCGTTTTTCGGATTTTTACACCGCAATTTTTGTGGCAACCTTCCGCTTTACTTCAACTTAGTCTCTTTCCCCGCGCGGCTGATTATCACAGAGAGATAATAAACATCTTACCAACCTCGTTTTCTCGGTCCGTACCGCAAAATTACGGACCCTCGTTTTTCATCAACGGGAAAAGAACTCAGAACTCAGAAAACAGTACGAACCTCGACCTCGGTTAGTATGAGTTATTTATAGTACTCGAGCAATTAATGGTCTCCCGTCTTTCTTTGGCCGGCATAAATTCGAGAAAAAAATATCTACCACATGTCTTAATTAATCCCCGATGCTGGTTGTTAAGGATTTGATTGCCCCTTTCATTCGTACAATACTATCAGTTTATCTTTGCTATCTTTTATATGGTCAGGTTTTCTGAGGTGTACAGACGAGCATTAGTCACAATTTTATCCTCAATACTAATACTGAGCGTAACAGGGGTCTTTCTGCAGGTACCAGAGATCATTGTGTTTTTGGTCCTTTGGGATTTGCCAAGTTGTTTTGTTTTCTGTCTTTTGTTTCTTTTGTTTTACGTAATTTCTGCTCCGGTACTTGCAGAAGCTGAGAATAGAGCGTTTTCACTCACGTGACCAGCAGCCATGTTGGATTACCCAAACAAAAGAAAGTATTTGCAGAAAAATAGAGTTCAATTAGCGGAGGATTTGTTTGGTACACCATCATGGCCGCCATTTCTTTGTTTTGGAACACCAACATGGCCGTCGTGACGTCATGTGAAAACGCTCTATGGACTATACAACAGACAGACCGGGGGGAACTCCATGCCCTGCGAATAATGTGTGGGTTCTTTTACGTCCCACAGGGTTGTCTCGGGGACGGGGCCTCCGGTTTTATCGCCCTCTTCCGAGAAGACGAGAGAGTCTAACAATTTTGCAAATGTCATTACAAAGGCAGCAATTTCTTCTCAGTCTTTAAAGACCCTGAGTGTTGATTTTGCGACAGCTCCCGAACAGTAGTAGTCAGGCGGCTAATTATTGCTCACTTTGTCCTTAAACGATAATTGTCCGTAGTTATTTGATCCAGCCAAATTGAAGTTACCAAAGAGAAAAAAAGAGTGATATTTTATTTTGAGCTATACTGCCTCTGTCCTCATTTTCGTTTTCAAAACATCATGATTTTCTTAATAGGAAATGTTGAAAACAGGTCATCTAGCTTGAATTTCACGTTCTGAGATCTTTCAACTCACTTACGTTTTACAGTGATGATACAGCATTTCAAATAAAATCCCGGAAAAACGATTTTAACATTTGCTTCAACATCCGTTCGACTGATTTTGTTGACCAGCGATGTTCAAACCATTTGCTACGCCTTTTCAACCGTGTTGAATGAACTTAGAGGCTTTTAAACTTTTCTTCAACATCCATTCAACATTTCCTTTGTTAAGTAAAGCTATGATCCTCGCAATTATGGAGGCAATTTAGCAACTGCGTAGAGACACCTGAAAAATTCAGGACTTCAGCGGGGTTTGAACCCGTGACCTCGCGATACCACTGCAACGCTCTAACCAACTGAGCTATGAAGCCACTGACGTTGGGGGGCTGGTCATTTGTGGGTTCTAATTTTCCCGTGAGGAACGAATCAATGAACGAAATGAAATATGAAATAAATCATATGGTGAACTGCGGATATGAAATCAAGTAAAGCTATGATCCTGGCAGTTTTGAACGCAATTTTAGCAATTCAGTGTGTGATTCATTTCATATATCATTTCCTTCATTCGGGTTCAAGTCCTGAATTTTTCAGGCTTCTCTTCGCAATTACTAAAATTGTGCCCATAACTGCGAGGATCATAGGTATACTTGATTTCATATCCGCATTTCAGTATACGATTCATTTCATATATCATTTCGTTCAATTCCTTTGTTATCGTGAATGTTGAATGAAGTTGAAGTCATTGCCACCCGCTTTCAACACTGTTAGGTATGCGCGTGCGCAATAATCAGTCTGGCAATGACGTATCCACGTACTCTGGAGCCTGAGACTGAATACCAAGCCTCTGGTGAAGCTTTGTTGAATCAAATGTTGATGATGTGTTGAAATTGTTTGCCACCCAAGCGTTTAACATCGTTCAACAACGTTCAACAAATTCGAACAGTTTTTGAAGCAAAATTTATGTTGAAGCCGTGTTTGCCCGGGCCTTAAGAAAAGTCGCAGTTTTACGCTACAAACCATCACCATCTTAACTTTGTGAACGAAATGCGGAAAGAAAGGTTCGCGGCGCGGACTTCTGTAGAAGATTTTTGCAATGAAGATATCTTTTAAAAATCATTGATGACTGCGGCATTTTTGAAAAAAAAGCGATTGCTCCTTAGCAGGAGTCATTAATTTAAAATGACGCGTCGGTTGGAGCGAACTAATTTGCGCCAGGAGTGCGTTGCTTTATTCACTACTAAGCTATAATGCAACCTTCTTTGAGAGTACGAGAACCCTCAAATGTATAGAATCGTTTAGCTTTTGATGGAAATCTTAGAAATATATTTTTAGCATCAACTGACTCTGTCTCAAATATACAGCTTTATTTGATCATTGTGTGTCGCCATGTTAACATCCAATTATTGTATCTTTCTCAGTTTCCTAGTTTTGCCGCACCAAATTGTGAGAGGATAATGTCAATCACTTACAGTGAGATTATGTAGACTTCACATGACAAGCCAAATATTTCGGAGTTAACAATGCGCTGTTTGATCCCTATTCAACTCATCCTTGGGATAGCAATTACAATTTTACAACTTGACAGGTTACGCGTGAAGCAGGTGCGAAGTTGTTCGGCGTTGCTATGCGAATCAGTGCTCCCCGTAAATTGAGTGACTAAACTTGTCCAAGAACCGTTTCATCATTATATTTTTATATTTGTAAACGGAACAAAACATTCGAGGGAAACGTCTAAAAAATTACTTTTCAATACTGTTTTTCACTTTAAACAGTGCTGTAACTCAGGTAAACTAAAGAAAAACGTGGCATAACTTTGTTCAAAATTTATTTCTGTTGTTTGCAACTGAACTTATATATGCTCTGCAGATATTTTTTTGTTCACGAAGGTTTGAGTTGTGTTGTTTAAATGTAATTTCTGGGTTAACGTTCGGTAGCATAACGGGTCGGGGCGAGCAATTTGTAAACCTATACAAAATCAACAGCATCTCGAATTGTTGCACTAGACACGAAGACGGCAACTGCAACGACGCCACCACAAAACAACAATATTATTGGTTAAAAGGGCGAAAATATGATCATGCAGCACGTGCTGCACGGATTTTAGCACATATTCTTGCGGTTCTCTTCATAACAACGCAGTGAAATCACCAAATTTAAGGTTTTACGGCTACGTGAGCATAGAAATGCCGGAACTTTCTTTCGCTACTTTTATTCTGAAACCACTCGTATCCAACTTATTCTTAGGACACTTCACGTCATTGTACGGCGCGCGAACGAGGTGGAAAATTTTGCGAAAGACTTACGATGGTGCAAATTTATATTTTGAGGTGACGTTTGTGGCACATCTGATCAAATCTTAGAGTCCCTATTATCTTGCAAAAACGAGTGTTTTGGTTTTGATCCTAAAGGAGACTTCAGTTTAAACACCTGTTCTTGTGTTAAAAACAACCCTTGAAACTCATTTTTTTAACTAGACGATTGTAATGTATATAAATGACTTTCAGGCAAGAAAGTAAAATTTTCATCGCGCGGGGTCTGAAGTGGCAACGGGTGACCTAGAGTGAATCATGCGGGGTAAAAAAAAGGTGAAAGCTTTATGTTAGTCGGGCAATAAAGAGCATGCAAATAGAAAACAGTGAAATTACGCCATGAAACCACATCTGCCGATTCAAAAGCTGTAACAATGACATTTCGTGAGTGTAAGCAAGCGACCAACATTAATTTGCCTTTTCAGAACAAGACTTTGGCAAACATTTCTGAACAGAGTAATTTCGTCAGGTTACTGAGGTTCTTGTTTGTCATGATATAGCGTGGGTTTTTGTTTAAACAACTACGTAATTAAATGTTATTAAGAAATTTTGGTCCCTTCATACGATTGTCATAAGCCGTTGACCTTTTGACTGTGGGTAATATTGCTTTTGTTCTAGCAAAATGCTTTAGAGAAGAGGAATTTGTTGTTGAAAATCAGGCCAACACAGCATCAGTGTTTCATGCTCAAAATGCCAGATTTTGATGTTAGCTTGTCGAATGCCCGAAAAAATGTTCTGCCTCTGTTATGTTACGTAAAGAAGTAGAGGAAGAACTAGAGAGTCTTTAAAAATTCAACAATGCCTTTTCGTCTTCTAATAAAATATTACTTTTTAATTGTTCTTCAAGTGTACAAGAAGATTGCATTCGCCTAGGCAACAGGTAGCAAGTAGCATGTTTTTGACAACACATACACCGCCCATTACGTCAAAAACTTCATTTTGACGAGTTCTTTCTTCCGGTCTCATTATGTGAACAAAACATGTTTTGTGAGCTAAAACAAACTGAGTTTGTACGATCATGCTCCTGCAGTGAAACGAAACTCTTAACTGCAGATGGCTAAACGCGTGCCATACGCGTGCTCAATTATTTTGCTCATGTTGTACTTTGCTGCCAAGTAGATCTGTTCTCAGTAATATTGTCTTAAGCACATTGATGGTTAAATAGAAAAGCTGTAATCTTGAGCTTTGAAAGTCATGTCGAATTTTTGCTTGGCACGTGGATTCGATGATCTTAACGGGTCTTTTGCAAATGGTCATGCATGAACTCGCGAGATAACGTGATGACGTAGCATTTACATGGCTTCGCTTTCAGTTGCCAGTTTGGAAAATATAATTATTCGAATGCGAATGCAATAGGCCATACCACGACTTCGAGGTATCCATCCCCTACTTTGAAACTCAGAGCATTGATACCAAATCAGCTTATCAGTCAGTTGTCAGTGCATGATCAAGGCGTTTGGACGTATTAAACCCGCCTTTACACTTGCACAAAAATCTGGCACGGCACTCTGAAATCTCGGTAACGTACCTAGGTTTTTCGGGCACGGCACGGTAAATTTTTTCGTTCGTGTAAACAGAACAAAGAGAAGGAATATTAGGCACCCTTGCCAGAAATTACAGGGGTGCCTAACACATCTCTGGAAGTGTGCTCGGCGGCTCCGAATATTGGTACAGTGCCACGATTTTGGAGTGCCGTGCTATTTTTTGTGCGTGTGTAAAAGGGATTTTAAAGTAATGCATCATACACTGATCCATTTTCTCCGAACCGGTCTCTGAAGAATTTTTTGCTTCCGCTGAAACAACTCTTTTAGGAAAGAATGCTCTTTTAAGAATCTGCTGCAGACTTGCACGTACGACGGTGACCCGGCGATACCTTGATTTGTAACGGGAAATTTCGTTTTTGTATCGAGGATTCAGAATATCGAGGTTCAATTCCATACCGTCTGTCTACTGTTAGAGGTGTGCGGAATAAATTTTACTTCGCGTGTATAGTATTTCAATAATTCTGTTTTTTCTTGTGTTCATACTGGTACACTCACTCCGTCGCCGACGGAGCTTACGAGTGGGTGGTGGGGGACGGGACGTTTTTTTTTTTTTCAAACGTTGGCCGTGTAGCACTTCTATTAGGGAGCTTAAAACCCTTTCACCTCTAAACCGGCCTAAACCGGCCATACTTAGTATTTTACTCTGTCTAACGCCAGATTATTTTACTCTGCCTAACGCCAGACGATTTTTCTCGTCAATGGGGAGCCCCCAGGAGTCAATGGGTTTTAATCACTCACTAAAAAACTATGTCCCAGTAAGCACAACACGTTTTGAAACGCGGACGGCAACCGGAACTGAACATTTTGCATGCCAGGATAGTAGTGTCTTCCAGATTGTTAAACTAATCACCTCTAATGAAGAAAGATACTTAGCACTATAAATGTGGTTGTGTGAAGACAGTTTCAAACGACAACAGGTCACTTCCCGTTGCCGTCCGCGTCTCGAAAACGTCGAGTGCTTACGCTCTCTATTTTTAACAGAGATCTCCATTAGAGAGAATTTTTTACGCGCCATCATAATTCTCATGCAACAGTTCCGTCTGAGAGTTAACCTGCGATCAAACGTACTTTTCTTGAGACAGGGCTCTAAAAAGTAATCAGAGTAAAGTCCAGATTCTGGACTACGGGCAGACGACTCGTTAAGAAATTGTATCAGGCGTACCTTTTCGCACCTTGTCTAAGGAAAAGTACGCCTGATCGCAGGTTATCTGAGAGTTAGTAATGGAAATCAGCCCACATAACCGTGGTGGGCCCATTTCCTCATTGCTATGTTTAACGCCCGGGGCCGGTTGCTCGAAGCCTGGTTAGCGCTAACCTATAGGTTTCCATGGTATTTGACGCTGGTTAGCGATAACCATGCTTCGAACAATTCGGGCCATATAGTTTACACGGGGATAACGAAAGCACGTCAAAAATTGCACTCTAATAGATGTCAGTTTCAAACTGCTGACATTCAATGTTTTAAATAACTTTGAAATTTGCAGAGGAGCGTTTGCGTACTGAGAATGTCGTTAAACAAGTGAATGTATGAGATGGAGTGACCGCGACGAACAATGAAGCTAAATAACAGTGCAGATAGGTATTGCTTAGGGGTCAGATGTTTTACGGTAGGATTTTTCTCGCTGGCAGTGCCACTTGTCGGCTGGCATTAAAAGAAGACTTGATGCGAAGTGAGGACCAAAAAATAAAA
>OX421456.1:29901469-29923969 GCA_949126865.1 Montipora capitata
TGTCATTTATTCTCGCCCGTCTCATTTTTTCCATGAGGGGTTTCTTTGCCTGTAGGACAATTAAAACGTTGTTAATTACTCACTCGTGCCCTTCATAGAGCGTAAATAAACAGGGGGAAAACGATCTAAACATCGCAAAAGTTTGTTAAAGAAAATTCAAAATCGTTCAATTATCTTACCTTTCTTTTTTCTGTTAATATTTTGCTGACATAATCCGACTGTTCTTTGCAGTAGTTTGCAGTCGTCATGTTTTCAGTGTTTTGTTTCACAGCAATTTCAAATTGGAGTTTGGAGATGGTTGTGAACCGGTTGAACTCAATGTACGTGTGTCGGTCGTGTGCCAGGCTTCCACGTTTTAAGGCCAACAGCCGTGGGAAAAATTCTTTCGTCCTTGTGTCATAATTTGCAAATATTTACCGTCGCATTTCCAAACACAATCAGTACAACAGCTTAGAACAATAGGCCTGACCTTGTGAGTAAGCGGGTCGTGGGAACAGTGATTGCTGATTGGCCAGTTGCGGCAGTCGCACGACAAACCCCATGAAAAATGACAGCACGTCGCCACTGGCGCGTGACGAGCGTGAGACTGCTTAACGCTGATTGGGTAATCTCACGATTGGCGCCTGTGCCAAGGCCCTCACAAAAAGACAGTGCATACAAAGTGAATAACAAAGATTCTACAATCAAGTATTCCGATGAAAAGCCATGAGCAACCAAAGCGGTTTTTCGGCGGAAAAGCGTCTGGATTATCACTTGACATAAGATAATTTAGCACAAGGTTATCGCGTCGAGGCGTTAACACGTTAATATTTTGATAAACCCGCCATGGTCGAATGTCAAATTTGCACCACTGTATTGTAATATTAATGAGTATTTCGCGCTCGCTTGCGCTTCCACGAACCGAAGAATCAAGATCGCACGTGTTAAAACTCCATCTTTTTCTTTTCGACAATACTGTGTCTTTGCGTATCTTTTCATTACTACTGGAATTGCCTGAACGCTCGAAATTATTCTTTGGTTCATTCGGAGGATTTCAATGACAAACAACTTCGATTCGTTCCCACGGTCAGAGAATAAAGAACATTTTTCCACTGTCAGGCCCTTATTGTTTTCGGCGGTGGCAGTTTTGTAATGCAAAAACGTGCGAAGTGGAAACACAAAGAGATTGAGTTAAATGAAAACTGTAGATGTGACATGAAAGTGCCTTGACAGGTACGATAATTAAAAAACATTTTCATTTTAGTAAACGGCTTCAAAAAATAGTCTACTATTCTATCTGTCTTTTGAGAAAGCCTTTCTCAATTTTCAGGGAAGTAAAGACAAAATAACTTGAATATTCATCAAAGTGAAAATTTGTCGTCCTCAAAACCGCCGCCGAATAGCAAACAACCCTATGACAGTGGGCTAACTTGGCTCGTGACAAAAGTTACAAAATTTCTTTGATGATTTTCTTGGGACTTAAATTTGATGGCTTGTTAGTTCAGAATGCCAAAGAGCCAATTAAAAGAATACAAATGGTGGAAGGAAGGAAGGAAGGTCGATACGGCTAGAGATCAAGCGACACAAAGATCGATCGGGGCATAACATGCTGCAAACTATATGTACGATATATTGATCAATTTATTTCCAATGAGCATTATTCGTGTCATGCAGCTTTTTGTTTGATTGAAATTTGAAATTTTTGCGCTTTGAATCTTGGACGTCATAGTCTGTCGTTTTCAAATCGAAAGGATTGTCTTTCCCTTTGCTACACGTGCCATCTCCCGCAGACCGGAAAGCGGAACTGTTGTCATTGTAAATCAAATTAGGGAATTAAAATTCCATAGTATGTCGGGTGGATAATCCTTTTGACTCCGAAGGCCCAATTAGTGGAAAGAGCTTACCTAATTAAGAATAACGTCAAAAGGGGGCGCTCTTACGTGGCAAGTCCAAAAAAATCAGTTCTACTACCCGCGTCAGTCCATAAATTTCCGTATTTGCATGGTATGTGGTTTTCATGAGATAAGTGGTCGGTCACAATTTGAGAATTGCGGGGTGACATCTCGGTAATTGAGGTGATGATAAAGTGGGAAGGACATTTGATTTTGGGCCACCAATCGGCGTAATCCAGAGATACCATGGTTGATAGTCGGGCGTATGTAGTTTTAAACCTTGAACTACGCTCCTATATCGGTTTACAACAAATAAAGTCAGGCATGGAAAGGAAGTTCTTTCTCATAGACACGATGTATAATACAAAACTTTTTCCCATCAGCATCACTTCGGAAAACAAAAATGATCTTCAAAGGAGATCTGAACACAGCACAAAGTCATTGATAATCCGTATGTCTTGATTGCAAAAGCCTGCAAAAGCGGGTGGCCCTTCTTAACATTTCACAGGCTGATACTCAATTTTTCGCATACTGAGGTTTACAGTTACTCGTGGATGCATCAACCACCTTGAAGGAACCTAGTTTAAAGGTCTTGTTCCCACGAGTTTCCCATAGCTTAGCATCAGTAATCACATAGTCGTGTTTCAATCCGTTTAGGATAACTGGAGTATCTTTGCGCCATTAACCCGAGGGGGCTCCCCTCGACGAGTAAAATCGTCTTGCATAAGACAGAGTAAAATGTATAAACTTGTCGCCACTGGGAGTAAATTGGGGTTAAAAGAAAAAAAAGTCGTTTTAAATATGGGATTAAAGGAATTTCTTGAGGTGAATGTAAGGCAAATAATCTTTGTTTTAGGGTGATAGATAGAGTGATGGTAGCTTTGGGATAGGAAATGAGCCATTTAACTTGTTTTTATTTTATTATTATTATTTTTTAAACCGTGGATGTAACTGTAGATATTCAGTTCCCATATCATTTTACCGACACTGCGGCAAACAAGTTGGGTAAATTATTGGAAGCCATCTTGGCGGGTAGGCAAACGTGTCCGAACTGAACAGTGTTTCTATGGGAATCTGCGTTAAAAGAACTTGAGAAAACGTTAAATGTAGAAAAGTTCGTAAATGGTAAACTTTTAAAATTGCTAACCAACGGATTTTACTGACAAAATTTTAGGATCTTACCTGCATAAGATTTGCCCAGCGAAATTTTAAATTTCCCCCACATTTGTTTGTAATTTGTTCCCAAAGACGAATGTCTAAATGAGCGTAATTTTTAAGCAATTGTATGAGAAATTTTATAATGCCGCTGGGAAAATTCTAGTGCAGGTAGGATCCTCAAATTTTGTCAATAAAACCTTTGGTTAGCAACTAAAGTTTACCATTCACAATTGTTTCTACATTCAACGTTTTTTCAAGTTATTTTAACGCAGATTCACATAGAAACACTGTTATTTCGGACACGTTTGCCTACCCGTCAATATCGCTTCCAAAACCGTGGTAAGGCCTATTTGTAATCGTTTATTTCAAGAGCTTTTTCAGTTTGTCTTTCGGGTACGCATGCGCTGTTTCTTTCCACTCCTTTAACACCTTCCTAAAAGGACCCACCTCGGTGCAACTCGTACGTCGGTATCGCTGACCAAAGTTTGACGTATACGTACAAAAGACGGAAAAAAGATTCTTCGGAATCAATACTGATCATGTTTCCACAGGCCGATGCGACCTTTGCTTGTTAGTTCTCGTAAACAAAATGATCCTTCAAGCTTGAGGTTTCCAGTCCATATTTTCCACAATTTATTTCTGGGCATACTTGCGAGGACCCAATAATTTGGCCTCTGCTCATACTATCGTATAGGCGAGAACTGTAGCTGGTCTATATTGTTAACCTAAAACGTGTGCAACATACTGTCGGAAATCATTAGTAACGCAGGAAACTAAGTTTCAAGGTGATAATATTTTTGAAGTGGGGAGTAGGATTTTATCCCCGGCCCCCTCCCCCCGCGGCCCTTCCTCCTCCTCCCATCCCATTCAATTTCTCGCTCACCCAGCGAAAGGAGAGCCTCGTCGCAAGTAGATGCAATGGACGCTTGTTGTTGTTAGGGTTGTTGCGGCGGAATTTAAATGACCTTATAAGTGACATGTGAGCATAATATTGCTTCGACATATTTTGACTCATGATCTGCGTGCCAGAGCCATAAACCTTGGACAACAACAGCAACAAACCTTTATTTCACCTTGAATTTAAAATAGCAAAAAAATGCTAATATCTCCGAGGAGATTGGAAGACTGGCGAAAAGCGTGTGTGTCACCGATCGTGGATGGTGTGGAAATATTCTAATGGTGGTACAAATTTCCTATCCTAAATTATTCCCATGAAATTTGCTGTTGGGTCGACTTGACGGTTATTCATGGCATGTAAATTGAATGTACCGTGCATAAGGGCATTTGCCACGGCCCAAAGTAATTAACATACGTCTAACCTTAATGATAACTCCAACGTGATCGCTACTCGTGATGACTGACGAGATGATTGGTACGTCTTGATGACCAAACATGTGTCTGAAGGACAGACCATAAGGAACCTAAGAAAGCAATGTAACGCTCTCTGTAGCATAACTATCTCTAGTCTACTTCTCTCTTATCCTCAATCCCATCCTCTAATGCGCTGAGGTAGTGGATAAAGGGAATGTTGGCAGGCATGCAATACTGCAGAGGTTTGATATCAGTTCGTCGCGTGGGCCGATTGCTAACACTGTATTGTCGGCATTGGGCGAAAGTCGGCTACAGATCAAATACAAAATCAGTATAGTTGCAGTATCTTTTTAGATGTTCCCTTAGAAGAGTGTCCGACGAACAAATAAAAAAACATATAAAAGCATCGTCCGCTAGGTCTCTCGGAAGTGTTCCTGAGAGGCATAAGTTCTAAAGTGAACATGTCTGGTAAACCGTGTTGCAGTTTTCGCCTTGTCAACTTGAAGCTAAGAACTGAGATCATTATCTTGTATGCTGATTCGTTCTGTTTTTGTTTCGTCTGGAAACCCGTCGTTGACGCGATAATTTGTTTACTTCAAAACATTGCCGCTGCCAAAATATTACCTTAAGTTATCTAGTTGTATTGGATCTTAGTGTGCCAAATCCTTCTAAAAGAAAGCCGCACGCGAAAGCTCTAGATCTGAATTAGAGGAATCACTCAAATTTTGAATTGGAAAATGAAACCACCTAATTTTACCACATTTTTGTTATTCTGTGGATAATCTGAAAAGTGCCGTTGAGCATTACGATATTCCTATGATTAAATAAAACAGGAAGAAAGAGAACCTTTTCGATAAGCGGACCTACTTTCAGGCAGTAACACAACTGGTAACAAACTTCAGAACTTTTTTCACTTTTCCTTCTTATAACTATAAATCTCTTTCTATACAGCAAGTTATTAAACAAGTTTTTCCAATAAAAAGAATGTCCGTTGTTCAGACAGAGCGGCAGACTCTTGTGTGGATTTAAGCTTGTATGCGTGCTCTGGGTCATATGTCATTCGCCTGAGTTTTGGAGCCATATGTATATACAAAAGGGAATGTTCTTTAACGCTGTACGATATTAAACGTTGATAACCAGATCAATACAGATAAAATGCCATTGTACCCCTGGATTTATTTATTTGGAGATTTTTTAAGCCTTGACAAAATGTCGCCGACTCAAAATCTCGACCACCTTGGCACGAAATCAAGCTGAGGGTGAACGCATTTTCAATGTTCCAATTTTCTGCAAGACCGGCGACACTTGATCCTAAAATTGGTGCTAACCCTTGTTCATATTTAATTAAATGCTTAAAGTTGGCTTATTTTTTTTCATGGGAGGATTTTCTGATTGAATTCGGCTCTCTTGTCAATAACATTTTTTTTTTCTATTGTTGGCTCATCATAAATTGTCTTCGAGAACTGCTTTTGGAATTGCCGCCTCTGTATCGTCGATTCGAGAAATTGGAAGCTTGGCTTTCCATAGCACTACCTTTCGAAGGCGTTTACAACGTCACGGTACTATGTATAATAAGACTAAATACTAAGACAAAGATCTCATCATCTTAGACAGAAGTGCTTTGCCCTCTTGCAAACCGATTCGCTGACAAGAGCTTTTTTCAGTTGGCCAACGGCGATCTGCGACCTTTTCAAAATCAAATTTTGTCTTCCAGGAGTGATCAACATGTAAATTCTCCTCACAGTTTCAATGAAATGTCAGTCAGACAGCTATTGAAAATTAAGATAATTATCAGCTTAAGACCTTGATATGACACCAAATTCTTATTACTACCCAGCAAAGAATTCTATGGTACTACTTAGGAGAATTAACGTTTCGATCTAGGGAATGGAAGGGTTAAGTGCAGGTTATATCTAAACCGAAGGAGGTGATAAATGTTCACAAAGATAAATGAATGAAATTTCTATTTTTTTACGGTTACTACTCAAACAAAATTTTAGTGCTCAAAGATGTTATCCAGATGGTTCTATTAAACATCGCAAACACTACGATCGATGAAGCACTGTTGTTGATGGCTAACGATTTAGCAAGCTGTCGTTTATGTACTGTGGATGTTGAGCTAGTTTTTCTTCCGAAACCTTAGTCATTAGTCAAAATAGGGACATCAAATTTGAAATCGAGGGGTGGCCAAGGTAAATTGAACCCCCTATCTGAACAGCGTCTTAAATGCACAAACCGCTGCTAACGCGTAAATTAGGGTCGACAGACAATTCAGTTAAGTCCCAAGGGTTTTTTTTTACCGCTTTCAATAGAATTACTAAGCGAACAATGTAATCGTTTTATTACAGTTTACGGCAAAAACAATAATCCAGAACTATCATTACTTGAAAAAAAAAAAAAAAACTCAGTTGGGCGTTTTGTGTTGATTTTGGCTTATTAACAATCCAAGTATCATTCTTACGTTCAGTTGTTTTTTTTTTTATTATCTGAAGTCCATTTTGACAAAAAAGATTTTGTCCATCGGAAGAGACAAACAAAGGTACAAAGATGATTTCACGAAGAGCTTAGGTTCAATCTGTTTTGATATATTTTCGACGCTCTTCTATAAAGTCTGATCTTGCAAGGCAGTTACTTTTATGCTATGGAACTGGCTCAATTAAATTTCAAGATAATTATGACAACTGAGGCTGTATAAGCCGGTTCCATTAGAAATCTGAGTATTTACACAAGGAATAAAATACATTTTGACAATTTGCCCATCGAGTCTTAGTTTATTCGATTTGTTAATTAAAAAGCATTTCACTACAAAAATATGTTATTTAATGATAGTTTTTACAATCCATATAAATAGTCACTCATGAGTACTGAGTTGAGCATGAAATGGTTACGACTTTCCATTTTTTCAAGGAACTCAAGAGTTAAATTTTGATTTTAAAATGGAATCAGGAAAACTAGGTGTCATACAAATCCGTAGCCTCTCGTCACCATGGTCTCCAAACATTGGTGTCGAAAGGTGTAGGTGCATTCGGCAGTGTCAAGGGCAAAAATTGTACAGCGTCATTTGGGAGAATTAAGGCTGGAATTCCGTTACTCAGAACAAACGGCGGCATCGAGGATGGCATAGGTGATGAAAGAGGCAAACGTTTTCGCTCTTGATTGTGAAGTGGGGAAGATGGCGGTGAGGGAAACTTGTTCGCCAGACAAGCGTTTGCGTCAATGAATGCTGGGTTCACGCCAGCGGCTTGAGAAACGGCGGGAAAACTCGGTAACGTCGCGTGGCTTTGTTGTTGACGTGGGAGTAGAAGTTCGCTCGGGAGTTGGCGAGAGACATCTTTTTGTTTTTGGCAGGACGACGCTAAATGTGTTAAGAGTTGTGTACGAACTGGGACCGTGATGTTGTCTGCTGTCATGAGAATGTGAGATACCTTGGCGGCACAATCGTTGAAACCGGCGCGATATCTTTCCACAGCGGCCTCATCTGTGGAATACAACAGTGACGAAATCCCTGATCAGTATCATATTTCAAGTTTGACACATCACTGTTTTACAGATGTCGGAACTTTAAGAGTGGGCGGCATTGTTGAACACGGTGGAATTCAATGATTTATGCTCGCTGACCGAGCACAAATGATATGGAAAATCTTACTCCTACATTCATGGTCGATAAATCTTAGTTAAGACTACTTCAAAGAAAAAAAACTTGGGTGAGCTATCAATGACAAATCCCTAATCTTGTCAAAGGCCCCGTCCAAGTCTTAGAAGAAAATAAGGTATTAATTAAGTGGTTAACCCTTGCGTTTTGTCAGACGTCCCTAATAATGTTCGAGGTTTTAAACTCTTTGCCGAAAAATGCAAAAATATTTTCCGTAAACTAAAGGCCCTTCAACAAAGATTTCATTTACACCTTTTTTCATTTGGTAATATTTTTGAGGTATTTGGATTTGCAGATTTTTGACGTCTAGCTACCTTCTCCTTGTTTCGATTACAGGTGCTATTTATAAAGATTGTTATCGAGATGAAACTGAGAACTACACAATTTAAACACCTTCCTTTCTCATGTCCCAAGCGTTAAAAGATCATTTAGATGGTCATTATAGCAATACTGTGGATCCTTCACAAGAAGAGAATTGCATACCCCACTTTGGCCAACGAAAGACAGCATGTGTGAATTTGTAGTAAGACGGAAATGAGCAGTTTATAAGACAGAAAAGCCTTTTACAAGAGAACAAATAAAGACACATTCTTCCTCTCTGAAATGCAGCCAAAACATATCTCACAGGGAAGAGTGCACTGATGGCACGCATCGGTTTGCACAAAGATAGACGTCCGTACCTTGCTGTTTTTGTAGATGTAGAGGCCTGTCTGTACTAAGTGAACGAAGATATTTAACAGCCATCTCCAAAATATCAGCCTTTTCCATCTTCGAATATCTCGATACCTTAAAAAAAACACGGAAAGAAATATTAGTGCTTTTAAACATACCTGGAAGAAAAAAGTAAGAAAAAAACTTAAAAGAAAACAATGATTCAGCCTTCCATCCCTAATGGCCTTAAATTTAAGGCTTCGGGCTACACAGTTTTCGTTAAAAAACTTACGTCTTTTTTCATAGCTTCCAGCACCAAACTTTTTAGTTCATTAAGACTGTCATTAATTCTTGCCCGCCGCATCTTTTCCATCAGCGGTTTCTTGGACTGTAAAAGAAAGAATGAAACAAATTGATACGGGAGTGAATTTATCCCAGTTTTCTTTCTTTAAGTCTTAAAGTTTTCTACACTTGGTCAAGTTTTCTCAAACTTTCCCCAATAAAAAAAAATATATTAAAATAAAAGTAAAAACAGAATTTCTTTGATTGTAATCGTGTCGATGTTTTTGATCCCAAAATCAGCGCTGAAATTAAGTGAATCCCTTTACAAACCGAAAGAAATTAACTTCCCTTCAAAATAAAACCACAAATTACCTTTTTCATATCCTTTTTGGAATTTCGCTGGGAAGAGTGAACAGACTTCAAAATGTCCCTGTCCATAACTGTTGGGAACTTTGCGCGTGCTGGGCTTTCAGAAGAAAATACTTTGGCACGCTTCGTGTCGACCTTGGGGCGCAATACCGGGAATCGGCTCGCGTCTTCTAATATTCTTTTTATAGTTCGCACCGTGGGAAAAATTCTCGGTCGTGTGTCGACCCTCGCAGTTATTTACAAACAGCCATTCATAGTCAGTAGCTGGAACGGTAAACAAAGAAGCTCTGATGCTGGACCGTGGGAATGCTACACAGTGATTGGTCAGCTTATCCAGAGGTCGCGGGGTCAAGTTGTATGATAGGTTCTTGAGCTTTAGTGGTGCGCTTAGGGCGTGAGAACGGCGCCGCTCGATTGGTTTGAGGCATTTGAATGGATTCCTGCAATTAACAAGTCGCGCGACTTTACTTTACTTGATTTCAGGCGCGTGACAAGAACACGCGCAGTCGGTTTACGCTTTACTTGCGACCACCAACAACGGTCTCAAGTGTGCCCATTCTTTGACCACTGTGAGTTTTTATGCTGAATTCAAAGGTGTGGTGTGTTGAACACAGTTCTTATAAACAAATGTAAACATTGTCGTTAACTTGACTCCTATCCCACGTGCTTGTCGACTTAAGTTGCCTATTATGTGACTTGTTTTTATAAGATCTTAGTTACCTTTGTCAGATTGTCTAGTTGAGAGATGATGCCACAAGGGAACAGTTGAATACAATGAGGCTGTGGAATTTTCCCACGCTGGATTTGAGCGCTTTTTACAAACGGTTTTATTTGAGTTACGTACTTAAGACTTGTATGGCTTGACAATATCAAACGGAATTAAATATTCCGTTTCTTTCCTTGATCATCGGAAGTGTATCTGTTACGACAATATTTTGTTTGCCCAGTTTTTCCCTAACTTGAGGTCTCGCGAGTCGTTTTTGTTATTAACCGAGGACAATCATGCCGAACACTAAACCTGACCATAATCGAGCCATAATAACAATCAGGACAATTCGTTTCAAGAAATCAATTCGTGCCCCGGCAGATCCCAACAAAGAAACTTACAGTTCACGAAAATGAAGAAAGAAACATGATTACTCACTTTTGAAAAACTATCAACTACAATTAAACGCACGCGAACCTACCATTTGTCCCTGGGATGATATTGTGAAATGTTTACTGCCAAATCCGTGGGTGGTCTGCGGAACAGTCTTGTTATGATAACGAATTTATGCACTGCGCATTATCCACCCCTCCCACCTCTCTGGTAGTTTGTTGAGAGGGTCATGGGGCGGACGATTTTGAAGGAAGTTATGCTTCACTTGCAAGGACACATATCAACGCAATATCACTATGCGAGAATACATTTTTTCAGCATCCTGGAGCGGCTCATTTTCATTCGATCGCTTAACTCTGACTCGAAGGCGGTTACTTTAAACAGCCTACCCTCCGAAAGTGGTCATTTCCTCGCGTGAATTTCGGCACATATCGATCAGTCGATATCGAGAATGTTTTTAACCCCAGGCTACGATATAATACTTTAATCGGCTTTATAGATAGCAAATGTGATAATAAATTCCAGCCGTATTGCCTCGTGCCATGCATGTCACGTGAAGTAAGCACATCAGCATTATCAAAGCGGATTTTTACTTTGGTCTGGAGGTCAGAATTAAATCTGTCATACACTGAATGTTCCCTGCGGCGATGTTTCGTGTCGTGTGATGTGCTCCTTGGTTTTATAAGAACTTCTATGGAAGAAGTGTTCTCCAGCGAGCAACGCACACAACTAGAGTGCTCTCCTTGTCGCCTTCAGGAATATTCGGGTTGTCTTAATTTAATCTATGGGTGGCCTCATTCCACTTTTCGCTAATTGATGTTCTTCCTTGGTTTTTCGTGAGTTCGTAAACTGTTTTCATAAAGGGGAAGCTCTTGTAGTAGGGCTTTCCTGTCGTGCTGTTAGCTCGTTTTCAGTCGAGTAAATTTTGGCCGAATTTGCATTTGGATTCTTTGGTTTAAAGAGGTTTGAAAATGACATACTTGAGTGCCTCTTAACGAGATCTCTGACATCCATACATGGAACTCAAGCTGAGTTAAGTGCCTCTTTGCTTTTAGAGTTTCAAGAATAATGGAATCCGGAATTTAACTTTCATTCTGTGAAAACATGTAATATTTCTTGGTCACGTTCATTGCCGAATAAGGCTTGCATAATTAAAGTAGCACATAGTCTCTTGTAAGAGTGAGCTCAGTCAGTTGCCTAGAATAGGATTGTCAGCATATCTTTTTCTCTGACTACTTGCAGAACACTAAAACAGTGGTTTTTTTTTTTTTGCGTGAGTTAATCCGTGAGTTGGTGTTGTTGCAAGCATTGTGTTGTCGATAGGTGGGGGTGGACTTAACGCCTCTTTTGCCCTTGATTTACGACTTTCTTTCTGCTGGACACATACGCATAAAAGAAAGGATGAAGTGACGCAAGCGTTAAGTAAGACAATAGAGACAACACCTAGGGAATTTCTTCGGAGTCGCCGGAGCGAGTGATGGCGAGAAAAAAGCAAAATTTAATCAATGTCACATGCGTAACAGGTTTGATTAGCGCGAAGTAAAAGATAAACTCCTGTCCGTGTGGAACACAACGGCAACTTAGAATTTCCATTTCTATAAACTTCTAGCAGACAACGAGAGAACGGTAGTGATTAATTTCCTCGGTTTTTTAGCTCTATATTTATCTGATAGTGAAACTTGAGCATTATATTTTGTGAGCCCTTCTTAGTAGAAGATAAGATTAGTTTATTACACATAACATGAGAATTTTATTCCATAAAGCTCATTTGTAGAAATCTATAAGCTTTATTTTCACTTGTGAAAAAAGCTTATACAGCCAATCAGAATGGCGTACAGCTCTTTCACGTGTTGAAGTATAACCAATCAACGATAGCATAAAGGCCTTTCCAAGCCACTCGTACATCTCGTGCATCTCGTGCATCTCGTGAAAATCGTATTTTGTTATTGAATCAGCCAGTGACTAAATGAGACTTTATCCTATTTATTGATTTTTGTGCTTAGATTAAAAAAATAATAAAACTTTTGTAAGTGCATTTTTCCGTTCAGCACTTTATTTCCTTGACTTTACATGTACTGCGATATTTTCCATTGCTATTAAATTTGCATTTGGTTCTATTGTTAGCCAGTTTTTGTTTTAAATTTGCGTTCAGAAAACTATTTCAATGAAAACTTTCGTCTTATGTGTAATAAACAGCTCACGACATAGAAAGGGCTTTGTACGGGGTTTTATTCACTCGTTGTTTGTGTCAAAAACCCTCACTCGCTCGTACCTCGCTCGTTCGGGTTTTTGACACAAACAACTCGTGGATAAAACCCCGTTCGCCGCACTTTCTTTGACGTAAACTTTATATAAGCCACACCCTTTATTGGGACAAACACTGAGGGGGGGGGGGGGGGGGGTTGGCTTTGAATATTTATCAGTCGCATCGAACTACAGAACTTTGGTCAGTATCTCAAGGAGTGATAAAAGCAACCTCCTCCCCAGGGTCTCTCTTCTTCCCTTCCAGAGCTCCCGCTCCAAGGAAGGGAAGAAGAGGGACCCTGGGGACTAGGTTGTGATAAAAGAATGGTGAATATACGAAAGGGATTCCAAAAATTGACGTTTCTGGCGGCGCTGTGACAGAGGGTTGTTTCTCAGAAAAACCTCAGCTTCTGAGTGCGGCGTTAATGGTGTCTTTTAATTTTGTTTTTACGGTTATGACAATGTTCATTGTTTGACCGTCACAGTTTCATGTGGAGTTAATGTGGCCTCAGAGAATTGAGGACAGTGTAACTATGAAAGCATTGAAGGCCAAGTCAAGTCAAGTTAATTTATATTTAAATCAAACAAGAAATTAAAGGAAATTTGATTACTAAAGAATGTACACAATAAGAGAAAAAATAGATTACTGATAAAATATGTTATGGAATTGTTACACATGCGAGAACTAACCGAGTAGCTACATGATGACCCAAGTTTTATGAAATAATAATAGGGGAGGGAATACATTCCGTAGTACAAAAAATAAGATAAAAATAGTATCCGGCTTTTTACACTAAATACCACGAACTGAAGTATATTTAAAGACAATATTATTAAAACCGTCAAAGATAGACTTCTTTATAGGTTGACGAAACGTGTAAAATGAACTGATTCCTTTGACATCGACAGATGATTGGTACTAGTGTCACGAAGAGAGCATGACCATATATCATCATATATCTTTATTTACCCTCGGAGTTTTAGAGTAGCTTGGTGTAGCTAATATCTCCGAGCATTTACCCTCCCAACCGTGATACACCACAGAAGACAGACCACAACACCGGGAACTACATGCCCTACCCTTTACGACAAGTGTGCGGGTTCTTTTACGTCCCACAGGATTATGAATATTGAAGGGTTGTGAGACGGGACCTCATCGTCCTTATCCGAGAAGACTAGAGAGTCTAACCATTTGCAGATGTGTCGCTTGTCTGAATTTTAAAATCACTTATGTCGAGGTTTAATCGGCTCATTCTCGGCCTTCTCGGGAAGGGATGTCGCTTTCTCGGAATTTACACTGTCAGGGCCTCTTGAATGTCTAAAAGAATGCTAACTTTGAACCGCTGATGAAGAGATTGTACCCTGGAAACGTCTGGTTCACATTGTAAATTCTCAGGCGAAAATTTAAACTTCCTTTCACCATTCAAGAGAATGGCTATGCGTGTGCGTGTTAACTCTTCGCATATGTCAAACAACGGCGTGAAAGTTCTCTGAAGGGGGCCTTGCATCTTGGGACGATTTAGTTTTTAATTTCTTTTTCCTAGTACGCCTCTCTTTTCCTTCTTTATTTAATCTTAATCATGGACAGTTGATTTACATTCTAAAAACAAGACGTCTTGGGAAAAATGCTCAGTGTTGTTTAATATTGCAAACTAGCTGCCCTTATCAGCATTGTGTAAGTTCAATGAAACATACGATGTGGGAGACGTTAAAAGAAGAGTCCACACACTTCTGAAAAGGTGTAGAAGACCGGCGTAGAGTATGGGGAGCTAGTGTATCTTCTAAATCGGACAAAAATGACTCATCCACATGATGGAAATTGTGCATTTGATTTATCTCACGAAAGGCAATGTGTGGTAGTAGAAATCTCAGGAAATTCATCTGAGCGGGCGGCGCTATTCGTGGAAAATTGGCCCACATGGTGATAGAGAAAAATCTAGCAGGGTGGTAAATGAACCCACGACTTTCGCATGAGATCACCATTGCTCTCCCGTCTGAGCTGGAAGCTCAAGGCCAGATGGGAGCTGGCCTTTTTGTATTGTAAAGCTGAATTTACCGGAATTGAATATTTGCACAGAAAGGGTAGGTTGGCTGGATAACAAAAGAATTAATGAGCTGTCTGGTGAAAGGGGGTATATATGTGACCTTGAGAGGCTTCACGCAAAGAGGGCTGATAAAATATTTATCCCATTTTTCAAATCAAGATAGATGCATCGCCACAATTGACACATTGCGTGATCTTACAAAGAACAGCAGGATGTTTCACTTGGCCACCGTCGACGATTACAGAAAGCATAATAATAGCAGCGATAGAAGTTCATCCAGCACAAGAGGTGGCTTGTACGGCAATTATCAGGTAACATGCAGACATACTGGAGACGTGCAAGGCCTATTATCACCATAGCAGACCAATGGGAAGTGTCTAATTAAATTACACACCAAGATTTTAATTCCTTTCTGGTGGCAAAAAGACATACAAAGCTATGACATAATTCTCACTTTTTATTTACGCCAATATAACAAACAAGTCTTTTATTTCTTTTGGCGTTACTGTTAGTCTGAAATTCCAGCCGTCTCCTCCCTGGCCCTGGTGGCCCCCCCCCCCCCCCCCCCCCGATGTTACTGTAAATCAGCGAAATCAGTGGAAATCCCGCGATATCAGCAGAAATCTTTCTCTAATCTCAAACGAATGGGAATCACTTGATTTTTCGTATGCGATCGCCCTCGATGTTAGCACTAAGGATTTTAGGTCTACGACCGCAAAATCAGCGAGAAAACGTCAGACTACTGTTCAACCAAGTCTCTGAATGTGTGTTTTGAACTTTGAAACATTTGTTTCGCGTTTTAGACAAATCTACAACGTCAAATGGTCCAGGCTAGGCAACTCGTCAACGCATGACACACCGTTGCTCCCAGTTTAATCGGTGGGCACTTGGATTCGCTATTTTCAAGTTTAAGTGGAGTAAAATGGAGCAAGCCCAAATTTTGCCATTTTAAAATCATTGATGACCTCGCTATCGTAGACCTTAAACACTCTGAAACCATGCCATCTTTGTTCCTAAACATCCTGCTTTTGACACAAAAAAAAAACGTACATTTTCACGTAGGGTCAGTTGGCTCAATTCAGCCGGAATTGATTTTGGGCATCAATCAGTTGATCTTGCACAAGAGTGTGAGAGTGTCGTGGCTTAATTTAAGTGTCCACTCTTTAGGGGTGCAGGGATGGCGCTGTGGTGAGAGCACGCGCCCTTCCACCAACGTGGCTCGGGTTCGATATCCAGACGCGGCGTCATATGTGGATTGAGTTTGTTGGCTCTCTACTCTGCACTGAGAGGTTTTTCTCTGGGTACTCCGGTTTCCGCCTCTGCTCAAACACCAGCTTTTGATTTGATTTGCGTTAATTTGTTGATTTCAGTTGACAATGTTCCCAATTAGTACTTCAGCGTTGGAAGACTAGACACTTAAGTAAAGTCCCTTTCCAAGTTCCTTTTACCAATATTGTCCATGTAAAATTGAATCGACTGATCACCCAAAATATCTTTTGTGTTTGAGAATTTGGGTATTTATAATTTTTGCTTTTTTATTTTGACGGTCTATGTGCTTTTCAGTAGCATGGTAGGGCTCTGATGTTATTAAAGATTTGTCTCTTTGTGAACGTCGCGCTTCAGTTGTAATCTGATGAAAGTTTTTCTCATTTGAACATGAGAGTACTGGTGTAAGAGTTTTAAAGGTGTGGACGACATCATTAGATAAAAATCTTCGGTCTATCCTTTTAAGTGATCTCTTCATTAACTCTAATTTGCAATGCAAATCTCACACTTCCCTTATCTCAAAGACACTTCTTGCAGATAAAACTGAGCAAATAAAAACCATTTAAATTGAGCAACATTTAATGGCGGCATGATTCATATGATTTGTGCGACATGGTGGGTGCAGAAGTTCAGAAGGCGACCACCGTGCTAGTAAAGCGGCATCGTTAGACATCAGTGTTGCCTAGTAATTTAGTGGCCTCCTTGGTAGACTTCCTGTTATTCTGAAAAAGTTGGCATGGGCTACTGTGCAGCTTACAGTTTCTTCAGGTTCACGTCCAGCTACGAATATGATCACCAAATGAGCTGGGTTTGTAGTTGGTAATTTCCGAATTCTTATCCGCATTATGCCCAATAAATCGCCACCGTCCAGTTGGATATCTTAACATGTTAATTTTGAGATGGTGCTCTCTATTTTCTATAATAGAATAATACAATACATGTTTTATTGACCACTCCCCATAGGAGCTTTTCAGGGCCAATTGCAATGAATCGCAATCACGACAAAAGAAAACATTCAACAACAACTGTTAAGAATCCAGACCGTCCGGAGGCAAGTTAGTTGGCTATTTCCAAGTGCAGCTGAGAAGTTGAACCAGAGACTACTAGGATCTGGTCAGAACGCTTCTTGAACCCGGGATTCTCGGATGTCAAGGCAAGCGCCCTAATAACCACTGGGCCCCACTTCCTCCAAGCTTGCAACTCATAAAGTATCACCTCGTCTACACAAATGGTTATTGTTTTTCTTTCAAATTAAACTGATTACTGACAAAAATGTGTTTCTTTGCTGCTCACTGTCTTATCTCAATAACATCCCGTATGTCAAGCTTAAGCTCGTTTAGATATAATCAGGGACCCAGTGCGTGTAATCGTTTTTTAAAGTCTGTTTTGTTCAGTTGAGAACAGGAAGAAAGTGTCAAAAAATGAATTAACACATTATCTAGAAACGTCCGTCCCTCTCAAATGTCGAGTTGAAAGCATAGCAACAGGGAATCTCGGCTTAAAATGCTCTATTTACCTATAAATGCCCCATTACAAAAGAAAAGAAAAGCAAACCAACAAAGAAAGTTGCAGAGTGATACATAATTTCTCGACGGTTCGGACGAAAAACAGCTGACATAATTATTAGAGTTTAAGAATATGCAACATAAAAGTCAAATGCTTGAAGGGGCAGTGTCACGATATTTTAGTCAAACTTCAAATTAACACTAAAAGACATCTTTGCATTAATGAAGACCAAAAAATTTAATGCTGTAGTTTTGTTGCCAATGACCATTGAAGTGCACTCAAGCTATTCTTTGTTGTTTGCAGCCAAGGATGGAGAGCATGGAAATGGATTGAAACTTGAAAAAACTGGCCAATTTTTTTCACGTTTCGGCGGAGACGGTGTCCTCAGAAGGTCGCCAAAAATTAAATACGAATAGCTCTGTGCCACAAACTTATATCTTCTCATTGGGTTGTCTGGAATATTGTACGTGTGAGCTTAAGTACTCATTTAGATTTTTACCCAGTTTTGACCTAAAAACAGCAATGCCCCTTTAAGTGGGACACGCTTTTTTTGGAATGTTTTGAAGCCGTTCAATAATCGTCGTGTTTTATCGGGCATAAAACCACCCGGCTTCGCCTCGTGGTCTAAAACCCGATAAAATGTACTGCAGTACCTTCTTGCAATTATGACGGATTGTTTTCTTTACGATGTTGCTAGACATGCGTTGTCAAAAACACTCCCGATACATTTATTTAAACTTCCTCACATTTAAGTGTCGTCTCTTGAATCATTGTGCTCGTCAATTAAATTAGGTCATAAAAAGTGGTTTCAACAGACAATCTGTCTGGAAAAAATGGTAATTAAAAAACCCCATTTGAGCTGGAGTATATCACTTCATCCTGTTTATTACTCTTTGATGAAGTGAGTATCTCCTGTGCTTAGATGACATGCTGTGAAGAGCTTCTAAAGTCACACGAAACGCCGTCCACGTCCATTTAATGTCTCAAAGTACGTCTTCTCTTAGAAAAGGAATTGCTCTGATTACATCGATTGTAACTGTAATATCTTTTGATAAGATATATACAACAAATGATGTTGCGTGTTGCGGATCAAAGCAATTCGTGGATATTCACGTCATTTACGGCCAAATCCTGGGTTTTTGCGATTAATCGGCTGATCCTTTGAATTAGCATCATCTATACGCGACAAATAATCAGCGCCTTTAATGTATATGCATTTTGCTTGCTGCTTTGACCTTAACATGGTGTGTTTTTGTCCCCAAAATCAAATTAACTTACTCACCGGAAATCGTATTCAAATTCTTTTTTTTTTTTGAAGAGGTTTTGCAGAAAAGGTTTAGACTTTCCCCGAAAAGAAATAAAAATTTGCAACTTAACTGCGTTAGAAATCTCAGTCTTGTGAGCAGGCATTAATCCGGATTTGTTTCACAGAGTGATGGAAGTATTTTTAATCATCTATGAAAGGAAAATAACACAAACAGCGGTGATAAACATTGTATTCCGCATCAATTCCTTTTTTTTCCATACAAAGATCGCTTGAACCGATCTCAGAGGTCCACTGGTCATCTGTAAAGCTGGTTGCTGGAACCGTGATGAATTCTACATTGGCAAAAGAAAACGAAGACTCCATGACAGAAAAACAGAACATTCAGCTATTGCTGATCATGTGAAAACCACTGGTCACGACATTAAATGGGATCATTTTGGCATTTTAGCGTCCGGAAAAACTGACTTTCGCTGCAAAATTAAAGAGACTTTGTTCATTCAAGGGCTAAAGCCTTCCCTTATGTCAATATTACTAGTGAGAAGTTGTTGCTGTTTTAGATATTACTCCTCATTATGTCTAGACACGTACTGCTGCAGATCATTTTTCTTAGTCTAGGTTCCAGACCTCTAATGTTTACTATACACACACACACACATATGAGCATATGCGCATGCTCACTAGCTCGCTAGTTTGAGCACTCTGGCATGGCTTGGATGTACCACATGCGTGGGACATTTGGGGTGGCTTTATAGCTTAACCTCCATCCTAGACATCAGCACTGCACTGATGAGGCCCAGAAGGCCGAAACAGTACTGTCTGCAGTTAGTTATATATATATATATATATACATATATATATAAAAGTCGTCATTACCCCATTCAACAAAAACTTTCTTGTTCATCGCAAAATGTTATTTATTTGGCCACTTGTGCCAAATGCAACCTGCAATATGTGGGCTCCACCTCGACTGAATTTAAAGTAAGATTTCGTAACCACAAGTCGAACATGCTGGAGAACAAAAGAACTTGTGAATTGGCTATCCACTTTAATAACTCTGAACATGAAATTTCTTGCCTGCAAGAGCTATTTCATCACATCTGAGCCGCAAGGAATATATTTCGGAAATCGTTATTGACACAGTGATTGTATTCTTATGATTTATAGTAATTTTTAATGCTTTATAGAGCTTACAATTCTTACTTTTTAATATTTCCGTAAATTATGTACCTGTTTTTCTTTTTTTAAGGGTGAATAAAATCTATAATAATAATAATAATAATAATAATAATAATAATAATAATAATAATAATAATAATAATAATAACAGGATCCTAGAAATTATACAACTAGAACAGAGACTAGGATTACCATCACTGAAGTCATGCGAAAGAACGAAGCTGAAAGCATAAGTTCGAAAAATCAATGAAGCCGTCAAAAGGATTCAGACGCACAACATCACTCTTTCATGTATGCAGCTGCATATGCTACTACAGAAAGAATGGGAATGATAAAAGGGAGGAAAGGGAGACGAACTGAAGAGCCATTCTGGAAGAGAAGATTAAGGAGAATATGGAAACTTGGCGAAAAGACCTGACAAGATTGAGGAAGTCCGAAGAGGAAACATGAGACTGAAACAAAGAGAGAGGGAAAGGTTGAACAGAAAATATCATCTTGAGGAAAGGGGCACTTTGTATGTCTCAGGCATGTTGAAACAGAAGATCAAGGCAGGTGGAGTTAAGATCAAAAGATACGACTAGAGATGTCAACAGTTGAAACAGAACCACCTGTTTAGAACCAATCAGAAGCTGTTCTACAAAACACTAGGTGGAAAGGAACGAGGAGAATCTGTATGATCCCACAGAAGCAACCTCCTTCTGGAGCAAGATCTGGTCGGAGGAAATCGATCACAATGAGAGAGCATCTTGGCTAGAGGATGTAGAGGTGGAGTTCAGTACAACAGAGGTGCAAGAAGATATCAGCATCACTGTGGAGGATATTAGAAATGAAGTGAGCAAGATGGCAAACTGGAAGGCAGCCGGCCCCGATCTTGTTCAGGGGTTCTGGTTTAAGAAACTGACAGGATTGCACTCTAGATTGCGAGAATGCTTGCAAGACTGTATTTGTCAAGGGAATGTACCAGAGTGGATGGTCAGGGGAAGAACAGTTTTGATACAAAAGGACACAGCGAAAGTTGCCCAGGCCAGCAACTACCACCCTATTGCCTGCCTACTCATGATGTGGAAGCTCTTGACAGGACTCGGAGTTATGGCAGAGACGTTATACCACCACTTGGAAAGGAAGGACTGCTAACAGATGAACAGAAGGGGCGCAGGAAGGAATCCCGAGGAACTAAAGATCAATTGCTTGTAGACAAGGCAATCCTGAAGAACTGCCGGAGAAGGTTGAAAAACTTGTCAATGGCTTGGATAGACTACAAGAAGGCATATGACATGGTGCCGCTTTCATGGATCCTGAAATGCCGGGAGATGGTTGGGGCTGCCAAGAATCAGCAGCAGCATGGTGAACTGGAAGACAGTATTGAGATCAGGAGGAATGGCTCTCGGGCAAGTGGACATTAGGAGAGGAATTTTTCAAGGTGACTCCTTGTAACCACTACTCTTTATAGTGATCATGTTACCCTTGACCTTATTACTACGAAAAATGAGAGCTGAATACAAACTGGCAAAGGACATGAAGCCCATTAACCACCTACTATTCATGGATGATCTGAAGCTGTACGGAGCTAGCAAAGATCAACTAGACTCACTTGTTCAAGTAGTAAGGATCTTCTCGCAAGACATCAAGATGTCGTTTGGGCTAGACAAGTGTGCTGTCTTGGAAATGAGAAGAGGAAGACAAGTTGGCAGTAGCGGAATAGAACTACCCGGTGACCAGCATATCGGGGAAATAGAGGAGGAAGGTTACAAATACCTTAGCATCTTACAGTTGGACCAGACTCTCAACACCAAGATGAAAGGCAAGATAGCATTTGAGTATATCAGAAGAGTCAAGAAGTTGTGTAGATCAAAACGCAATGAAGGAAACGCAATCGATGGCATCAATACCTGGGCTGTAGGTGTAGTACGTTACATTGCGGGGATTGTGAACTGGACAATGGAGGAGGTAGCCAACATGGATAGAAGAACTAGGAAGATCTTGGCAATGAATGGCTGTCTGCACACCAGGAGCAATGTTGCGACGCTGTACCTGCCGGAAAGGAAGGGGGAAGAGGACTGATCGGCATGGAGGAGTGTGTAAGAGGGGAGAGCAAATCCCTTCATGGCTTCTTAAGAGAGATCACAGAGTGGATGCTTCAAGCTGCGTTGAAGGAGAAAGTGATTGTTAAAAAAGAGAGTCTGCAGGACTATGAGAGGAGGAGAAAAGACGAGAAAGTTAAAAACTGGAAGTTGAAAGCCCTACATGGTACGTTTGTCCAACAAATATCAGATGAAGCTGGAGAGGAGTCTTGGAGATGGCTCAGGAATGGATTCTTAAAAAAGGAGACAGAAGGTTTGATTCTTGCTGCTCGGGAACAAGCTTTAAGAACAAACTCGATCAAGTACAGCATAAATTAAACCTCAGAGACACCACTGTGTAGATTGTGTGGAGATGCCACTGAAACAGTACGACACATTGTCAGGGGATGCAAGAAGCTTGCCCAGAGGGAGTATAGGAAGCGCCACGACAAGGTGGCCCTGCGGGTACACTGGGAGATGTGCAGGAAGTATGGAATAGAGTGTAATGACAAGTGGTATGACCATCAACCCTTGCCAACCGCA
>OX421456.1:29928969-29933969 GCA_949126865.1 Montipora capitata
TGGCCATAAAATACAACCGCCGCATCCCAGCCCAGAGCAAACCGGCTCTTCATATTATTTGATTCCACTACTGCTACTTTGCCTGTTAAATTTATCTCCTTTCAGCAACAAATGAAGGCTTTTTTTTGCAATTCGTCATTCAATCGCTTGGTTAACTGGAATGATAATTCTATTTCGGTTTAAAAAATCTTCAGGTGAAATACAGTTTATCTTTACAGGCAATGTTTCAAATAGACTTAACTGATTAGAGTGTAATGTGAAGTACTAGTTTTGTACCCCATATGAACCATGTGAGAGTTAGCTCTACTAATGGGCCCACACAAGGACAGAGAAAAACTCTGACCAGGATGGGAATTTAGCAGACCTAATCGTGCACTGAACTTATTTTTCCTGATCACGAACCACGGACTGATTTATACAGCATTAAGAAAGAACGTTAATTACCTCATCGGGTACCGCACATTATTATAGAAAGCATACAGAAAAGTTAATGTGAACGAGGGAAGACTGAAATGACTGTATCGCAATATTTTCTGGATTCAATAGCGCGTTACCTTTTTCGCCCTGGTATATAAATGTTTTCAATACAAATTTTTGTGACAAATATTTAGTCCCGATTGTTCGAAGAGAGGACACCCCTATCTAATTCAATGTATATTGCTATCCAGTAAATGACCCGACTGGTTTTCACTGCTACTATATTTTGTTCAGTGTTTTTATTTGGTGGAAAACGCAATCGGCTTCTTGGGCTTCGGGTTCATTTGTCAGTCACAAAGACGGAAAACATTTTGCAGCACGTGCCAGAGGATATGTCTTATTGTTGTTGCCCTTCAAGAATATAAACTATAAATCGCAAGTATTGCATTTGTGTGTCTGTGTTTATTCTACTTGCTTATTGACTGAGAGCGGGGGCAGGCCGATATCGCGACATCGTGATTTTTGTCGCCAGAGATTGGTTGCTAGTCTTCTATACCTGTCCACTAACATGAGTTAGACTGTAGAACAAAGAGGAAATCTTTTAGTGGAACAATCTGAGGTCACCGTCCCAGAAAGTAGATTCAAAGTAATCTTCGTGTCTTGTAAAGCCGTGCTCACACTCTACTTATTTGCCGGACAGAGTGAAGAATAGTTCTTCTTGATCCTGAATGCTGGTCTCTTTGTGATGATCGTGTTCAGTTATTGGTCCGTGTACTGTGATTTGACGAATTAGAACTTGACTTTTTTACATCAATGTTGGTTTTCTGTTCTTTGCTCTGAGGACAAAACTAGAGAGAAATATGATCCTGATTGTAACACGGTGAGAAGAGAAAAGGAATACTCTTCGAACCTTGCATGGGCTCGCCGATAATTAGCATGTCCGTTTACGCAACAGACTGAAAAGAAGTCACTGAAGCAACACCGAGTGGGTTTTGATTCAGCTTTTGTGCTTTTCAAAATTCCCGCCAATGTTTTAGCATTGGAGGATTTAACCAAGTTAAATTTCCCCTTTTTTATGTCGAGGTGTGTTGTTTTCTTAGGTGAATAAATCTCTACAAGATCGGTTGCGGCGCGACAGGATCAGTAAAAGCGTCGACCAACTCAAAGAGCTGATACTCGGACCATCCACTCAGCATGTTAGTATTGGGTAATGACAAAAAACAACAACAACAACAACAACAACAACAAACAAAAAACAAAAAACAAAACAGCCTGAAAAACACAGATTTGCTTAAACTGTGTTTCTGGGTTCGCGGGTGAGTCATACATGTCAAATGCAAATGAAAATGAAAACTTTGCCCATCGTAATCAGAAAACTACTTTTGAGCGATAGCTTCTTCAGCCAGGACTCGTTCTGCTGGAGTAGAAGTCAAAGTGCGAAACCGATACAGCTTTCTTATCTTTTCAAGAACACGATTGTCAATCTACGAATGTCAATTCATTTGATACCGATAAATTCCTTTGCTTCGCATATAGTATTCCACAAATAGTTTAATCTGGGGAAAAAAAGAGCGCACCGACGGCTTCTATTGATACTAATCTCGCAGCTGAAGGGACTGCCGAAGTTAAATAAAGTGACTTTACCTTTACCGTTCGGTTACGTTCTCCCCTCTGTAGATAACAGCCGAGAGGATCCATTTCAATACTGCAAACCTGGACATGAATGAGCGAATTTGACTGAAGAGTAGAGCTCCAAAACTAATACCGCCACATTATCTTCTTTTCAGGTGAAAATTTGTAAAGCGGACATTCTCAAGCTCACTGTACAATACATCAGGAGTTTAAGGCAAAAAGGTACATTTAATAACTGTTTCAAGGCTAAACAATATCATTAATTTTCAAGCTGGGAATTACGAAGTTCAGGGTAATGTGGCAGTTCGCTCACTCTTGGACGGTGATTATTAGCTGGTGTGATTTAGCTGCAGCCACTATGTCAGGGTCCAGAGCGGGATGGCGCAATGCAGAGTGCGCTCGCAAATCAGCAGTGCATGGTATTGTATGGTATACTAAATTTAAATCCAGAAGACACGATAGCCCCAACAATATTAAGCCTGGTTTCCATGGAGGGCGTGTCTTTACAAATGTGTTATATAAAAAGGAATTACGTGTAAATATGTGTATATAAAAAAAGTGACTTCAAGATAACATATATGCATGGATAAAACTACTTGAATCTGCTTAAGAAGCTAAGACTAACAATACTACTTTTATTTACAAACAAGAGTAAAGCTAATAGTACCGTATTTAATTTATAATCAATACCTTAAAAGCCCCTATACTATACTACCAGAAACCCATAAGGGTTGAAACATGTAACGCGCGTTCACAGCTTCCGAATATTCAGTGCGAACTGATTGGTTGAATGTTTCAGTGCTAAGTACCATATTTGGAAACCCTTGTTGTTCCAAGTATGGTACTTAGCAAATTGAATATTCAGAAGCTTGTTTCCCAGCACACAAGGGGCCGTTACACGTTTCAACCCTTATGGGCTTCTGATACTACCTAAAAGTGGAAGCCATTTGATATTGAGGCGCAGGACTAAATGAATGTAGCATGGTATGATCAAATCAGGTTTTGAGGTTGTTTTTAAATGAATTTAGTGAATCCGAAAATTTAGCTTAATTTGGAAGTTGGTTCCAAATCATAGCACCACTGTATTTAAAACTTCTTTTTTAGAAACTCCCCCTTCGGTTTAGGAAGTGTCAGATCGGTTGCACTATTTCGCTGGTGGTAGTTCATCCCACCAGTGTTCTTTCTCACGAAAGACTTCCTTAGTTGGGTGCGGTGTATCCCTTTCTAATTCCCATTGAACTTGACGCCATGTCTGATTTGAGTTAGGAGTTCTCTTCAAGCTCAAAGAGAGGTGTTCTCTTCAAGGTCAAAACGGCTTGTTTTCACGAGTGCTTCTTGTATGGCCGTAACCAAGCTTATGTCTTTGATCTCAAAGTAACGTTATATCTCTCCGGTGATAATTAATTAAGGCCGCAACTCACTTGGCGGTAAGTCGCTGCGACACCTCGCGGGGACAAGTCACCGCAACCATTCTTTCTGTTTGCCAAAGTTCCACCACCTTCTTCAGTTTTACGGCCATGCCTACCATATCACACATCTTGGTCATGACATGCGATCGTTACGTCTATATAATATGGCCGTTGCGCTATCGCGAAATTATCAACCGCTCTCGCATTTTTTCTCGGTTATCGAACTGACCACTCAATGATCACTGTTTGCATTAATACAATTACCGCACACCGGTGGCCCAGTTGGTTGAGCACCGGGCTGCCATGCGAGAGGTCGTGAGTTCGAATCCGGCCGGACTAACAATCAGGGTCTTTAAATATCAAACATTGTTCATTTTGGGAAAATCATTGTCGCTGCAATCGGATGCATGAATTCAAACCAGTTTGGATTCGTGCGACTGATCACAGCAACAAAATTAGCGAAAGCAGCGTTGTCGCACCGTGTGTACACTTCCGTCAACAACTCGCTGCGCAAAATATAAATGAACCAATATGAGAGCATCATATGGTTCGCCATATTGAATTAGAAAACTACTTCACATTCCCTCTCATACGGTATCACTGCGTGTGCACCGAACAGGCGTCGTGTCGCAGCGACTTGTTTCTTAAGCAATACACACGGAACGACTTGTCGCAGAGACCTATCGCTGCGACTTGTCGCCTAGTGTGTCTCGGCCTTTAAGGTTATCAGTCTAGTCTTGTACGGACCGTTTAATTTTCCTTCCTTGTTTTATTTAACCACAATTCCATAGAACTTGCCGAAAATACCACGCTTGAAAACAAAAAGGTCAAGGAAACTTGCAGTGAGCTGAGGGCAAAGACAGTGACACAGAACTACAGTGCTGACCAAAGATCGCCTTGCTCAACCTCTTCGCCGCTTGAAACGGCCGCAAATAAGGCAACAAGTTCAGTAGAGGAATCGGAAAATGTCACAGCATTTTGTGTCAAAAGAGTTAAATATGAACGACAGCTGCTTCTTCCCTCTCGAACTAGCACCACTCAATTCAACTTGCTTCGAAGCCCACGATCAATACATGGAGATGAAAGAAGAGCGCCTTTCCGGGAACTTGACTGTAACAGAGAACAAATAAAGGGCAAAGAAACTATTTGGAGGCCATGGTCGATTAATTGAAGGGTGACTTAAATTGACAAAAACATATCTTTGAATGCTCCCTCGCAGCAATATTATAGATTCTCGCCATTTTTATAGAAAATCAGTCATAAGGAAAAAAATGGACGAACAGCGCGTGGCACTTTGAAGTTCTTAGAATGTCTATTTTTTCAAACCCTACGAGAAAGTATCATCAGAACCCCCCAGTTCTTCAAGCGCTGGATAACTTTATCCGGGCGATAAGTCACCATCCGTCAGTTTCAATCTGTGCAAAGATTTAAGTATTTGCTCGAGTAATGTAAATATGCACACTCTAAGCAGATCTAGCTGAATAGCGTGTAAGAAAATCTTTGTTAATGTTTAACGCGCAGCATATCTGTTTTGCACTCTGG
>OX421456.1:29941469-29953969 GCA_949126865.1 Montipora capitata
ATTTCTGGCGCTTGTCGATGCGGGATTTTTTCCGACGAATTAAATTGAGAAATATCATACTTTTATCGAAATATATTCTAAGCAATGTTCTTTATTTACCACGGACGCCATAGAGCTGTTTTCGTTGCTGCACGTGGAGAACTGGCCGATGAAAAGCTGACTTTCTGTTTAGGAGAGACTTGAAAACTGAGGGGAGAAGTTGGTACAGCTATTTCGCAAAGTTCAGACTGAACCTGGCTGACAGGAATGAAAATAGCGGATTTACTTTGTGGCGATGGCGGCGGTGAAGGATACGGAACCCAGACGGCGCTTGGTGAAATGGCGGGAAAACTTGGGGTCATGGCGGGAATCCCTGCCGTGTGGCTCGTGGCAACTCGGTTATTGACGTTACTATGGCAGCATGATGCCAAGTGATTCAAGAGTGTTTCTTTGAGTTGGTCGCTGCCTTCCGCTGTGAGAATATTTGTTCTGACTTCGTTTGCGCACTGATTGAATCCAGCTCTGTACTCGGCCAGCGATTTGGAATCTATAAAGAAATATAGACACGACTTTAATTTTGTGCTCTCGTTCTTTACCAATGTTGTGCAAAGGTTTCACAGTGAAACTACCTAAGCTGTCATAATTAAACGAAGTTATTCATCCGCAAAAATGTGCCACTTTTGTAAACTGTACCGTTGCTAAAAGGCAAAGCTCTTTTTTGTGCAAGGTATCCTATTTCGGGAAGGAAGTCAACACAGAATTGTATGTAATTTATATTATATACGGCTTATGACTTTTTAAAGCGACCTGTATTAATTTCGGTCATCTCAGTTGTGTTGTGGTTTGTATGTAAATTTTGCTATCTTTATGATTATAAACGAGACTCACCTTCGTTCAAAGTGTCCTTTCGCTGCATCGCTCTCAAGTAAGTTACAGTCATTTCTAAAACGTCCGCTTTCTCCATCTTCGAATAACGGGAAGCCTGCAAAGTTAAATGAAATGAAGAGGGAATGGATGAGTAGTCTGGAAAACTGCAACTAATCAATCCGGCTGTAAAAGTCTGAGGTTGTCACAACTAAAAACAGCGAGGACACGAATTTATAGCTTTAACTAAGACTACTGACTTTAGAACAGCGACGACAAGAACATGATTTGTAGCTTTATCACTAAATTGTTGTGTACTTACATCTTTATTAAGCAGATCCAAAACCAAGTTTTTCATTTCATTCAAGCTGTCGTTGATTCTTGCACGGCGCATTTTTTCCATCAGAGGCTTCTTCGCCTAGAATCAAAACAGGCGAGATTTGAATAACGAACTTTAAAAGTCGCCTAACATCTTGTGTAACAAATGTGTCAAATCAGCAATTGAAAAATGATGAATTAGGCTTCAAACATTACGCTTACCTTTCTTCTTTCAGAGAGAATCTTGCTAACGTACATAGAACTATCGATGCATTCAACGGCCATGCTGTTTTTTCAAGTTTGGAAATTTGTTTCTGTAAGTTTTGTTTGAGAGATGTTGACTCGTTGAGTGTTTCTGCGAACTGTCTGACATGCATGATGCCCATCATTTATATTCATCAATCGTGGGAAAAAATCCGGGTCGTGTGCCGACATTAGATGAGCCTTATTTACAAACACCTGTCTGCTGACAATCGGCTTGCTGCACAAAACAATGCTGGCTACACACACAATGCCAGAACCGTGGGAACAGTCAATTTTGATTGGTCGAGCGCTTCGAGTCACACGATTACTGTTGTTTGCATTGTTTCCCGCCTTCAGTGGCGCGTGAAGAGCGTGAGACCAGGCAAATCTGATTGGCTAACACGCGCATATATCATTATGCCTGCGCTTCTTGTACATTCAAACAAAAGCAAAATGACAGTTCTGGATTCTTACAAGCGGGAGTCGAGGCTCTGCTCAACACGTGTCCTTTATTGACAAACGCGGTCTTTCCCGAAGCTTTCACCATGTAAACCTCTGACTCAGCTTAATATTGACCGTTTTAGAAAGTTTAAGCCGTACTCTTGTAATCCACGTGCTGTGGAAAACATAACAGGTATTGTTTTTATTGTTCGCCTGCTTTAGTTCTCAGTTATTCCTCTTTGCACTTAAATCGCTCATTGTACACCGCATTTCAATGACAAAAGCGGGCGAAAATTTCCCACGGTAGAACGAATCGCGAACTAAATGGGAAATAAACGACACATTCCCCCACAGCACTTAATCACACGAGACCAGGTGTAGATATATTTGTTTTGCTATAATAACGACACCGATATGGATATTGCTATGGACCGCAGACAATTTGCGGTTCGAACCAACGAAAGTCGGAAGTTTTGACAATGAGTCATTTGTAATCACTAAAAATATCGATTTCTTCAGACCATCTTTATGGAAAGTTGACTGGATCATTTCCTCAGTTCACTGAGGCCGAGACAGTCAAGCAGTGGCTTAAATGTACAGTTGAAGGAAGTGTGGATTTAAAGTGCTTTAGAGTGCTGACGCTAAAGAGACTCCGTTGAGTAGCGTTTGACTCCTGTTTCCTACACTGACTGATGGTACAGAGAAAACGGGCTACTTCCTTTGTCCTATCCCCCCAAAAACTTGGCCCTTCTCAATATTTTACTGGTCTTTGTTACCAATGAAACGAGGTAAAATAAGGCAAAACACAATCCCAGCTTTATAGGCTTGGCATGCAGTAAGACGAAATTCGCCAAACTGAATAAGGGTCAATAAGAGTTTGGTCTCGTGAGGCGGAAAACGTTGGGAGTTTCTTTGTGCTAATAAATTATATCAATCTAATGCAATAATGATATGATTTGATAAAAAGATGATCTTACATTCATTTGGAGTAACTCTGAAAACATCGTTTCAAAACAAAGTAAGCTTAGCCTGTGCTTTTGGGATAAGTTTTAAAACTGGATTCAGCCAAACCGAACTAGAGTTGCGTCAAGTTTTTCCTATATCCCTTTCCAAGCGTCCATTTTAACTAATTAACTCAGTTGATACTAATTTTAGTGCCTTACTAAACACCGAATACGAAAGGACACAGTTTCTTTGGCGAATAAAAACTTGATAGTACATAACAATGACTCGACTCGTTTGTAATCATGGAGTCACGAATTTTGTTTGTTTTCGTTTTACAATATACCCTTCTTTTCATTTTCAATTTTAACAAAATTAACCAAGTTCAATGAAAGCTAAACGAACTCGCATTTTTCTGCTCTCCCGCTTAGACCGGCCCTTGGGTTCAACCAAATCGAGGATTATTTGCCTTGAATTAGAATACACTTGCGACTTCAGTGTTTCCTGCAGAAAAATAACTCAACATTATCTGTTCCAAGTTTTCATCTGTTAAATAAAGTGTTAAATTTGTTATTGCTTTTCCGTAAATGTATAATACGTTGGAAACAATAGAAGTCTTTTGATTTATGCGAACCCTGTCAAACCCTCCCTTTTCACGGTTGAAGATTCAGGTAAAGTGATATATAAATGTCAGAAAAAAGAAAAAAACTTGAAAAAGAAGATCTTGTTTTTACGATGGGTCTGCTAATGTCACTGCTGTCAATATCAAAAATTATTTTCTCTTAGATAGCTTTGCTGACGCATATTCGTGAAGGAAGAAACAAAACTTAAGTTGATCCATGAACCTGCCGCCGAGAGTAATAGCTGTCCAACCCTTCACAATATTCCGTCAACGATTTTTTCTCTAAACTCAAATGTTAGCAAAAAGAGAAAATGAAAAACGGTCTTGCGACAAAATAAAATATTTTGGTTATTGTCAGTGTATATTGCATGGATCAAATCATGAAATGATTCAGCCTTGGACCTATGTTATGGAAACTGCAGCTGTCCCTCTTACCTAGCCGATATATTTCCTTTGGCAAGATTAACCTTAGTTCGTTCTCTCAATAGGTAGTTAGTTTTTTGCTGAGTAGTTGATTTATCGTGGTTAATTCCTAACTTAATTTCTTCAAATCTCTCAGCTCTGTTGAAGCTTGACTGACTTAGCCAAGTAAACTTACGCAACAAAGACTTCCAAATTAGGCAAAACTCTAGTCTTCCGTACTTGCTCTCCGCTAACGTACTGTGCCAGTAAACCTGAACATGCCTACAAAGTCATCCACGGGAAAGCGCTCGCTTATCTGTCCAGTTTAGTGTCGGTAAAATCCAAATCCTATTACCTGTATCACCCTTTTTGATCCCCCTAAAGGCAAGATGCTGGTAACTCTTGGAGGGCGTTCATTTCAGGCGGCCGTACCACAATTATGGAAAGCCCTACCGCCAAGTCTACGAGATGTCACATCAGTTCAGACTTTCAAGAAAAATTTAAAGACATTTTTATTCAGGAAAGCGTTCGCAGATAGGTTTACTTTAATAAAATTTTAGGAATTATTATATTTTACTTGTACATATTATGATTATTATATACTTTTAATCATTTCTATATTAATTATTGTAATTAGATTTACTATTTTATTTCATTTTTAAGACATGTAAAGCGCTTTTTGATCTTTCATTGCAAAAAGCGCTATAGAAATATTAAAGGCCGCACCGTCGGCTTCCATTGATACCAGCCTCGTAGCTGAAGGAACTACCGACATTAAATAAAGTTACGTTACCTTTACCTTTATGACTGGCAGTGACTCTTTTAGCGGCTGCCTGGGCGTCTCAGCTGGGCTCAGTGAAAAATAGCTTGCGTAGCTCCTGGTATTGTTGGCGCTAGAGGCAAAAGAATGTAACAGCTTCCAAAACAAAGCGATTTCAACCAGCCAAGCGTGACTTTTCTTTGTTTTGGATGTCCCAGTGCGTAGCTTGCCATCTAGCAGTGCAGATTTTATACCCTGTGACAGTTTCATGCAAAGGGCCCAATTTATTATTACTCTTTTCGAAAATAGGTCAACCCATGTAGTACGGTGTTTGCTCTCTTCTAAGTTTTATGGTTTCTCGGCGATATTAATACACTTGGTACTTAATAAAGGCAACGGCTCAAGTAGACGGGACCGTCTTCCAAATTATAGAAAAAAAAAAAGCGCAGTCCATGATATTTGCAGATAATCGATAACATATGACATAAGGTCATTCAGTTTGCTCCACAGTTTCACTGCATGTCAACCTTCAGGTTGATACTGAATAGAGCTCACCGATCTATATATAAAAAAAAGAACACCTCAAGTAGACTTGTGGTTTAAAGAAACATTTTAAAAGAAATCACACGGGACTTTGCAAAATGTTTACGTTTTATTATAACGTACACAATCACCTCCCTTACTTTCCATTTTCACCTTTGGAATCAACGTTTACACAAAATACTGATCAGTATACTGAGTTTGCATTTGATACATTGAATACAATACGACCCAAAAAACTCCTCTAAGAAATTAGACAGGCAATCAGGTTTTTTTTTTTCATGTTATATACGTCTTTATAAATTTCCTGAGCTGAGAGAATGGGCCTTATTCGCGCGGCGGCCATATTGGCCATAGACAAAGGTTTTCTTACCCCGAGCCTCGAGTTGAAATGTTTGGGAACAAGTTTCGGTGCGCAGAAATAAACGTTTTCAATCCATCGGGGCTCAACATGGCCGCAGTGTGATTAAGGCCCGTACGTTGATAAGATTTTCAAAGGAGAGAAATACTATCTTTTTATTGCTAGATGTTCCGGTGATATTTCCTGCATTTTTGTGAGCTATCTAAATTTGAAGGCAGAGTTTTGAACAAGGCTCTCGAACAACCTACGTCGTAGTTTGCACAGACAGTCAGACTTTTATGAAATTGCTCAATATGTTTGTTGGGACGGCTAACGAAATGCGCGGCCATGCTATTAAGCTTAAGAAATCCTAGCGTAATTAGGTTACGACGTTTACGGAAACGAAGAGATAACTAAGTTAGTGAACCACACATGAACATAAGGATAAAGGGAAATGACCTCTCTCGAGCATTTCTCATCTTTCCGCTCGCAGTCCACAAAGGCCAAGTTTATAATTAGACTTGAAAAGTTTGGCAACAAACCACAGACACATACGAGAATGCAACACTTGCTCTTTATTTGGCGCTAATTTAATTTTAAAGACCACACCTGTACAAAACATCAAATGATCACCATGATTTTATTTATTTTACAGACAGCATGGGAATTTATTCTCTCGGAAGAGGAGGAAAAAGAAACGAAATAATTGGGACTGCCGATTCGATATGGATGTTAGAGCATCGCGCTACCGCGCGCTTTGTTATTCGTATACAGACAGGCCCTAAGAATCTTTATGTCTCTTAAATGTAGATCTGTAACCAAATAGGAAGACGGTATTGCTGCAAATGAAAGTCTTAGTTCGCGCTTTTTCGAACAAGGGAAAGAAGCAGTAAGACCCGTCCAAAAATGACTTTCGTTTTCAATAAACTCTCTAACGCTTTGGACCCAGTTACCTTCTGCAAGCAAGCAGTAATATAAGTACTGATATTGAGGGTAGAAAAAGCGACATGTAGATAATGTCTCATCAAATTTACAAACCAGGCTGGCATTTTATTTCAGACTTATTTGGGATACATCCTGTAACGGTCTTTGCTCAGTTCTCAAGAGCCGGTCAAAAAGCAAACAAGCAAATGTTCTCATTTGTGATCAAGACTATTCTAGGCACGAAAGCTTACAAGTACATTGCCTTTTCTTATTTTATTTTGGAAGAGTACAAACCGTATCAAAACCGCTTTTATGAATGGGTCAGCTCAGCTTTCCGTAACCGGTTTTCCGGCTCTTTTTGGGGACTTCTGGACATGGCAAGAATACATTTAAGTTTCCTTTCTATCAGTGGTTTTTTGAGAGGAGTAACTTTCTCTTTCTAGCCAAGGGACTTATGTCATGGCAAAGCCACCTTTCTCTATTTAATGTGTAATAACAATAGCCCAATGGATATTCTATTCAGTAATTTGTATTAACTCAGACAGGAGTTGTGATAAAAGTAAACTGCACGGAAATTTGGACACAACTGGCTTGCAATTGTAACAACGAAGGTGTGGCTAGCACTACACTAATGCAGCTTTCTAATGGTTTTGTCGACGAGCGGTCTCCGGTTTAATTAGAGGATTAAAGTAGTTTATATGCGTGCAGTTTAAAGCGGTCCAGACGAGAAGTCACCACAAGCGGATGGCTCGGTTCATTGTTCAACAAAAGCATACATGAATATCCGACAAGTGTCTGAAAGTGTTGTCTTTGAAAATACAGTTACATCTTTGTGCACAGTATAGATGATTTTCAACCAATCTCTTTGAAACACCGATATGAATGGTGCAGAAATTTTCAAATAATGGTGAACACATAAAACGAGCAAATGCATGAGAGATCTTTTGTTTTGTTTTCAGCGAAACATTAATTGCGTCGATCAATTAACGTGTAATCCACCTTCTAATATACATTTCTTTCATTCATCGAGTCCTTAATTCGACGGGGAAACTAACTGAGTTCAACAAAACGACCAGCTCTCAACCGAGTGGCTTCATAGCATTGTATCGGCATCGCAGAGGTCATTGGTTCGAATCCCGTCGAAGCCACCTGTATTTTTCAGATGATTGCTTAAATTGCCCAGATAAGTGCAAAGATAACTTCTCTTTTTCGTTTTTAACCCGCACTTTTATACATTCATTTCACTTAACCATGCACCTTCTCATGGTACCATTGAATTGACGACGTGTTGTCGGTCGTAATGCCCTTTCTCGTCAGTTTAGCTAGACTGCTAAACTTCAAAGTTAAATGAAAATCAATGTTAAGCTATATAGATCGTTTTCACCCGCCACGTTTTTTTAAGCCGGAATAGAGTACCTGGGTTTATCTGAAGTGGGACTAGGGTAAAAATGGCCGATTTTAGAGGCAGACGCATGGATGCTCCAAGGATCCTAAAGTAAGTTTACACCGCGTGAAACAGGATGGAGAACGACATAGAACTCGAAAAGTGACGAGTTTTTCAAACGATTTTGCTTAGATAGGCTATCAGTGACGACAAAAAGAGAAGAAAAGGGAAAAGAACTTTGTTTTTTTGTACCTAATTAAGGCTTTTCAAGTTCGAAAAAAAAAGATCCTTTTTGTTCTCGCTTATTCTCCTCTTAGAAAAAGGAAATATATATTTGCTTGCAAATAGAATTTTTATGCTTTTCAACCCTAGTAAGTTGTTCATTATTTGGCCTGGGACTTGCGGGGGAGACATTAGCAATTTTATCGAACGTCCTCTAGGGTTTGTCTGTGGGTCACGTGATTGTGTAAGCACACGAACGTCATTCGCGGCTATCACGTCGACGAGACAAGACGCTTGTTTAGCCTAATTCTCCAATATTTAGAAATATTCATAAAATTGTTAAATCTTTAAAAGGAAAACTTTGATCTGATCTTTCCATTTTATGGGTCCATTCATTCTGCTCCACCTTACGTTTATCAACTATTGGTCATGCATGGAACCAATCTCTTGAGATACAATAACAATGTTTTGGAAAGTAAAATCCGCCTGCTCTATTGTTTCACACTTGATACATAATAGTGTAACTGAGAAAAGTGCAACTTGGCCGAAAACAATTCGAGAGATTGCAAAGCTCGTGAGTTCGATTTGAAATCGCAGGTATCTAGACCAGAATTGTACGACCCAAAGTTCGGCTACCACCTAGCTTAGTACAGTCACCCATTTTGGAATCACATTTTCAGTTAATAACATGATATTTATCGTCATAAACAAATAAAATAGTTCATTTTGTTAACATAAATTTTATTCATCAATTTTAGGACACCTGGTAAAGGAAAGGAAAGGAACTTTATTTAAGTGTCTAGTCGTTCTAGTGCTGAAGCACTAATTGGGGACACTGTAAATTGAAATTAACAATTAACACAAATCAAGTCAAATTTTGGTTTTTGAGGAGCGGGGAAACCGGAGTACCCGGAGAAAACCCTTTCGATGCAGAGTAGAGAACCAACAAACTAAACCCACTTATTACGCCGAGTCTGGGAATCGAACCCGGGCCACATTGGTGGGAAACGAGTGCTCTCACCACTGCGCCATCCCATGCTCATTATTTCATGCTCATTATTTCCTTGGCAATTCTTGTTGTACAATTTGTTTCTTCCATCGCTTGCAGAATGTAGATTAGTATCCCCATTCGTCCTTGTCACACGGCTGCCATATTGTCCCGGGAGACCAAAAAAGCTTTGTTTTGCCACGCCAAGCGTCATCCCCATGGTTTCCACTGCGAGGCTTGGCGTGGTAAAACAAAAGTCTTTTGGTCTCCCGGGACAATATGGCCGCCGTGTGACAAGGGCGAATTGAGACATTCCCAGTATGTCATTTCTCGAGTTAAAGTTACGTATGCGCGCTTGAGAGATTTTTCCAAAACGAAGACTGGACTTTTCAGGACAATGTACATGTCACTTATCTTTGAAAGAAAGGCATTTCAAGGCATAAATAACTTCGAAAATACTTCAGTTGTAATTTTTTGTTATCTTTTCTGTAACCTGGAAGGAAGAAAGATTCAGAATATGTGGATCGTCGTCGGACAAGTGACTTTTCCCTGTCAATCAAAGGAGTCACTTCCCAAAACGTTTCGTGTGGATCTTTATTTTGCACTGAAAAGCTCGACGTTTTTGCCATGCTTATGATTTTCTTCTCTTGAAAAAATGTAAACTGAAAAAATTCCAGAGTATTGCGGCAAAAATGTCGCGTTTTAATCAACTTCACATTTTGATGATTAAGTTTAGATTAAGTTATCCAAAAATAAAAATGATGATCATTATTTACTTTTTGTTTCAGCTCAGTATCGAGGAAACCGGTAATTGTTGGGAGTAACAAAAAGAAAGAAATAATACTGTGATAACATCGGCAGACCGTTGCAATTTCCTTCTCGAATTTGTCCCAATAATGAGCCATTCTGTCATCTCTGGGATTTTTCTGCGAAAGAATTGTTGCCTAGAAATTACTTTAATACAAAACACTTTGACTATTTCAGTCTTAGTAGATTGTTATTTTCCCCCGAAATCAAACAAACACGGACGCGAAGAAGCGACTGTACCGTGGGAAAAAGGAACGTGCCTTTGTTATTCTAATAATCTGTGTACCCCCGTGTGAAGCTCAAACAAAGACCTGTGAATCTTATTGCAACATGAAAAGCAAACGACCTTTAAGACTGACACACGTGGAGAGAATATATGACGTTTGTTCCCAAAACTTCGATGATACAATTTTGGGCTGAGAAAACAAATCTGCACACTACGGATGGTATACGCAGCTGCTTGGCTTGCTGTCGCTCACGCGTCGACGGAGGTGCTGTTTATTTTTCACTGATTTATGGCGCTCCCGATAATCTTACCACTAATTAATAGGAATGGCTTCTGAATAAACACGCACCAATCAAGGTTCCTTTTCTCACATTCGTTTCCCGCGGTCATTCCTGCTGTGATTATGTACTATTCAAGCGGCATGTGCCTATTTTGTTTCGACCAATCCGATTTAAACGTTCCCACGCTGGATCAATTGCCAATTGAATGGTCATAGTCCTCATCTATTAAAGTTATTGTTCAAGGCTATGTGTTCGCTAAAGTGTTTACAAATAATTGACAATGAAGTCACTGCGAAAGAATTTTACGCGAAGAGGGAAGGAGTCGTGCACGTAAATTGTCCACACAGACAAAGACACAAGATATTATCTTGTTAACACCTGATCGTTAACAAGGACACACACGGTCTCTGACGGAAAAATGAACTTCCAAGCACATAACACTACTGACTATGTCAGCAAAATTCGCTTGGAGAGAAGAAAGGTAATTGCTAGCTGACTGTTAATTTTTATTGCTTATTTGTTAATAGCCGCGTTACGATTTTGTTTAAATAGATATGTAAAGCTGACATAGCGAATTATAAGTCGACTGGGACGCGATGAGTTTTGAGAGGATATCAAGTAAAATAAACGCAAAAAACTGATTGCAGAAAAAATGATTGCAAGGTGGTAGTGAAAACGTGACCTTCTTCATAGAAACTAGCAATAAATGCCTTAAACTAGACTTATTCGGTAGCGCTAGCCGAGGAGAAATTGCTAGATCAGCATTTTGGTTTTCATAAAGTAATCAGATTTATTCTTAAAAGCGTTACCTGAACGAGATCCTTTATTTCAGAGGCTAACAAGAGCTTTCATAATTATTAAAATTCAGCGATAATTTAGTTTTGGGGTGAGAGCGTTACGATTCTAAGTGATTTTCTTTACCTCCATACAGTTTACACAACTTAGTTTAACTTTACTCTCAAGGGAAAGTTCATAATATAATTTCATTAGCAGTACTGTGTAAGAACTTTGCCTGATATACTTTGCACGAAGAACTTAAGTTCCATTTTAAATGCATTTATAATTAATTTCCTTTGTTAGGCGCAGAAACCAAAGATAGAGAAACTCAGACGTGACAGAATTAATGGAAGCTTAGACGAAATTAAGCAATTGGTCTTGGAAGCTTTGAATAAGGATGTAAGTTTTTTTCCCCTAAACTCATTAATTAAACCCTTTCACCACCATAAATACCATTCACACTTATAGACTTCACGCTGTTTTAACGCCAGACGATTTTTAATACTCGTCAATGGGGAAGCCCTCGGCGGTGGATGGGTTAAACCAGTGACAAGAAGGAAGAACAAAGAAATAATAATTAATCCGTATAATGTTGCTGCGCTTGATCAAATGATACTCAAAATATCCCAAAGATACAATTTCACTCCATGTACTGCTCATTTCTTAAAATAATATATTAACATTGATTAGATGTAGCAAACATACTCGCAGTGGACAACTCGAAAATGTTTTCTCAGTTTGGTCATTGTGCACCGTCAACGGTAAGAATTCCTAGCTTCCTATATTTTTCTTACCAATACTTAGTATGCACCTTGGTAACACTGTAGTCGCATGGTGAAAAAACGTATAATTGCGCGTGCAAAGAATAATGAAAGAATAGAGATTTGTTCTGGAAGTCTCTCAAGTTTAGACTTTAAATTTGTTTTATTGAAACCATTAGCATGCATTTTATACCGTTTGAATTGGAAATTCCATTTCATTCTAACTACTAAAAATAACATTCAACTCAGGTTCTCGACAGATTCAACGTAATTCAGAAATTTAGAGAGAATGCAAAACGCAAAATGAATTGGGCGTAAAAAGTCTGTGAATTTTCAAATTCCAACCATCTGAAAGAAGAAGAATAAGGACAAAACAAGAAATATTTGGTGATCAAATATTTAAGTTATTGCCCCCACAGGCTTTGGCCAACAGGCCAGAATCCGAGGAGGCAACCTAGAAGTCCCCGTATAAAAAGCATAAATGTACCACTAAAAAGTGGTAGATATTGTAGTGGGAATCAATCACTCTCTGATCAATCGGGCCAACAAGGTGGTATCGGTATTGCTAAAACGGGCGCGCAGGTGGTATTGGTATTCTTGTACACGATCGAGGTGTTTTAGGAAACTCCTACGGAGACTGAACCAAGTGCTGTTCGGATTAGCGATTGAAAAATCACAC
>OX421456.1:29956469-29963969 GCA_949126865.1 Montipora capitata
TCACACGTTCGTGGACAAAAGGCGATCGAAACCGCAATTTGAAAAGTAGGCTTTTTTAATGATGACTCTTATAAATTTTACTCTGTCTCGCATAAAACTACTCTATCCATCAATGTGGAACCAGAGGGTTAAAAGAAAAGCAACTATTACCGAAGTAAACTAAAGAAAAGAGGAAAGGAAAGGCAATTTATTTAAGAGTCCAGTCGTTCTAGCGCTGGAGCACTAATTGGGGACATTGTAAACTGAAATCAACAAATTGACGCTAATCAAATTCAATATATTTACCGCTACCAAAGGTAGAAGGCTTTTTCAGATATCTTAAGTCGATCTATCTATTTGAACAAAAGGCTGCGGGCACCTTACGAACGAAGTGGGAATTACTGAAATCTTTAATTTAGGAAACCCCTCTTTTTTCTTGCTTCTTTTATTTTGATAAGTCCTTATAGACCATGCAATAAATCCTTTACTGCCTTTTCGTAACAGCCTTTCAACCGACAGCTTTTAAACTTTAATGCTTTGATTAACTTTTCAGTTTGGGAAGTCATGTATACTGTTTTACTTTAAATAATTATGTAAATATGTCTTTCTTGTACGTAAGTCGTTTGTATTTTATGTGTGTGTGGAATATAATATAATTTAATTTAAAAAATTAAAAAAAAAAAGACGCCTACTTTCTCCCGTGGGATATGTAACTTTCAGTTAATTTATTTTTCGATGATTCGTTAACGGTAGCATGTCTTCCTTGAAGTCTGCTTCAAGACGGCGTTCCTCATCTGGCATCATAAAATTAACCACATTCATGAGGAGAAACTTTGACCGCCAATTTACCAAGTTTCGTGTTACAAATTTCTCCTTTAATGTTAATCTAGCTTCTATTATTTTTGCCTCGATCACGCTCCTCTATGTCTTTCATTTATATTGCTCTACACTTCAAAGTGGTAATTGTAATGTTCTACTCATTTGTTTCTAAAAGGGATAAGATCACAAGCCGAGCACACCACTGAGGTGATAACACAGACTTCAGCATCACAAATACCTTGCATTGCGCAAAATCAGCTGCAACTTGGAATGAACGGCGATCATAAGCCTGTGCCAGTACTGCCACCCTCCATTTCACCCTTTGTGACGACGAATATGGTCGCCATGGCAACTCGACCGACCTTTGTATGGCTTCCTTATCCTTCGCCGCCTCCTTCACCCACAGAGGAAGCAAACCAACCAAGTGACTTACTCTCACAACAAACCATTTCAACGCTTCGAAATGGAAATCCTCCTACATTTGACGCCGGCCAAATCATTCCTGTGACGTCACCTAGCAACGTCATTCCGCCAGTATGGAGGCCTTGGTGATAAACGGCACGACAATTACACATTTTAAAACATTTTTTGATTAATTATTTCGAAATTTGTTGCGATGCCACCTGGCAAGCCACAAGATGTCGCTAATGTGACGTCAGTGATAGCAGTCATTCTATCACGGTCAAAATGAGATTCATTTTTTATTGTAATTGTTGATTTATTTCCCGGGTACATCTGTAAGTGGGTGGATTACTCATGTTAAGAGAGGATGGTAGTTAATGCCATTTCTATATTCCCGCCAATAAACGCTTGTTCTCTTCACAGTTGTTGGTGGTTTTCACGTTACGTCATCGCCGCCATGTTGGTGGACGAAAACAGAAAATCATCTTCTCAGTAGCTCCTTTTGTTCATCCACCAGCAATAATAGTACAGTGCAGCTTAGTATTGTTATCGGTGTCTCTAGAGATTGGTTACAAACCATCTATTGGTTATTCGTTCGTTGGTTTATTCGGCCCGTTAATTCATTTTGTTCGTTCTTTGGCTTGTTCGTTCGTTCGTTCGTTCGTTCGTCCGTTCATTCGTCCGTTTGTTCGTTCCTTCGTTCATCTATTCATTCATTTTCCATTCACTCTTCAAAATGTATAGATGGTTTTCACCTGACGTCACAGCAGCCATGTTGGTGTACAGAACAATGGAGGAAAAAGTCTTTTGGGAATTTGACTCTATTCTTATGCAAAACATATTCCATAATTTGTTATTGTTTCGTACACAAACATGGCCGTCTCATCACCTGATTGAGAACCATCTATAGTTCTATCTGTAGACAATTTGTTATGCAAGGTCCAGCTGAACAAACTACAAGTACAGGATCTTGGGAGATCTAACCAGCAAATAAAAAATATATATATCCTCACAGCGGTACAACCAGCCTTGCATTGTTATTTTGTTTATAGTGCTATTTGTTTCGTTTTTACATACAAATGAAAGGGATAGCTTCTAAAGAAACTGTGATGCTGCGTCGGTGGGATTTGATCGTATCAAATGAGTTGATAAGTTATAGTAAATTAACGTGCGTAAGAAAGATTTATGTGTTGAAATTTCCAGCGAAATGATGAATTAAGGGTAGACCTAAATGCAAAAATCTGAATTTTTTAGGATTTTTAGAAAATTTAAGTATTTTTAGACGACAATGTTTAATAAAATACAGCCGATAGCATTAAAACAAAGTTTGGGTGGTTCTGAGAAGCTTCTTCCACTGTTTCCAAGCGGGCTCTTACCATTCACATACTACTGGTCAGTGGCTTAGCCCATAAGTTATGCTCCCAGCATGCCTTGGTAGCATCACTGCAAGGCCTGGAAGCACAGGAAGCTCAACATTTTGAACCAGTTTGGAGGTGTTTGCATCCAATTTGACCACAGGTTACAAAATTCCCGCATTTTATGCAAGTTATGTAATATTTCGAGAAAAAAAAAAAGGGACAAATCTGTATTATTTAGAATAAATTTTGAGATTTTTAGCGATAAAATTGGGATTCATTGGCATTTTTTGGAGAATTTCCGGAAAGATTCTTAGGCCATTTTTCGAGATGATTGTATCTAGGCCTTATTAAGGGATAACGCTCAAAACGTCAGCGGCACAAGTCGCCCTTGCGGTTGTTAATTCATCTTTATTAACCCGTTTTAAGGAGTAACATACTCTTCTCTGGCATTTCAATTCCGATTTGTACGCTATCTTAAATGAAATTGTCTCCAGCCACCTACCATCGTCTTCAGCGTCAAGAACACGTACTCTGCCCACAGCCAAAAATACGCAAAGTCGCGGTTGTGGCCAATCAATCACAACAGCGGTGCAACTCAAGACACACCTGCTAACTGCGCTCCTAGGTTAAAAACAGTAACAACTAAGTTTACAAAATACTGAGTCGAAAAACAAGCCCAAAAATCACCAACGTAATGTGGTGGGTAGAGGTTTCCTTTGAACAGCTATTTATTTACTCTACAGCTATGGGCTACTGCATTGCATGATAATAATGTCCCAACGCAATGTGGCTAGTAAACAGAATGAAGTCGATTTTGACAGAAAAACACCCTTTTCGTGAATCCATGGGATTCAGTTATCAGTTGAGCATGCGTCGTTCTCGTTCTCACTCGTACAAATTCCTTCGCACTACCCGTTTTTCTTCGGACACCGACCACTTGCCAAATGTCTCTTCTTATAGACTGTTTACCTCCCAATTATCAGGCGAAATGAGCCTCCACTTTCATACTGCCCCCCTCTCCCTGAGTGCAATTTTGTGACTCGCCGCAGTCCTCTGTTAGTCTTGTCATCCAAAATGCCGGCCGATAACTCGTATCAAAATACGCCTGCTTTGCAGGCTACTGGGACTTTAGATTTCTATCAGTCTCTAACGCGGAATTTCCTTGACCTTAATTTCTCGTGAAAAAGGTAATTCTTATCATAAATATACGATTCTGAGTTTTACTTTAATTTGCATGCACGTAAACAAGTGGAATTCATCGTTTTCCTTGGTGGAGTACGATTTTTTTCAGTTTTTCTCGAAGCAATCCATCAATTTCAGCCTTTCAGCCTTTCAGCCTATATTCTATAGTGAAACCAAAAGGTAACAACATAGACGTTTGAAAATATCAAAGAAGTATAAATAGTCCAGTTTTTGACATGAGCTTAAGCGAACAAAAGCTGGAAAAAGCGTTTTAATGAATGGATGATGATTGACTTAAATAATCACGTGTCACTTTTTACACCAATGTGATGAAAGAAAAACATCACGTGACTTAAAGGGGAATTTTTTTTCTGTGCTGTGAATATTTGTAGTTCTTTGCTATCTGATTTCGTAAGGATTTGTCAAAGTTGCTTACCTTGGTACGACAGTCAATTAAAATTTTTTTGCTAAATATCACTTCAAAGAGTGTTGCCGAAATTACTCCATTTCCTCACATGATGCATAACAACAATGCTATTTATCACCATGCACTTATCTCTTATTTTTCTTTCCTTATTTAATGTCACCCTATTTTTCTTCTGTATACATTTCATATTCGAATGTAGTACTACTTGGTGATCTTGTTGATAGCCTGGCCACAACAGCCTTCAAGAAGAAGAAAGAGTGTTAATGATTGATGGTACAAATGAATGCAAATATAATAGAATCTCTACTTATAGAGACAACAAGAAACTTTATTCCAATGACTTACAATGAACGATACTGTTTTGGCATAGAATTATAGTAAAACGTAATTTTGCTACATATGGCGCGCCATAAAGGTTTTGGCTCTGAACCAAACTTTTTTAGATTGACATTTTTACATTGAAGAGTCTCCCGTCATAATTGGCCACGCAGTGATCAAAACAAAAGTTTGTTTTTTTACTAAAGCCGGGGATCACGAATGACAACCTAATGCTTCAATTGACTAAAAAACGTTTGCGATCAGAAAAGAAGACTTCGCTAAAGTCCGTATATAACAAACAAAACTGCTGAAAACTACGAAGTCGTGTTCTCATTAATTGCTATCATTTTAGGCCGGGTTCGACAATTCTCCGTCCCAAAACTCGGTATTGTTGTAGCCGATTGACAAGTGCGCTCAGTCAATACCCCAGGGACAACATATGCATATGAAAATTGTTTTGCCGAAACTATCGACTGCTAAAAAAACAGTTCCTAATTTTGCCGCGTTGTTTTACAAAACAGCTGCGGCGAATAAAAACAATTGGAATATCGTCGAAATGAAGAGGGAATGACAACAACCTTACTGCTTCCTTCAGTTTACGGTAAGTGGCCTTATTTCGTTTATGAGCGCTCGATTATTATGCTGTGGATTCTGGAAAAAATGAGTATAATACTAGTAAGTACATTTGTTGTTGTTTTTTAATTGCGAAAACCACATATAAGACCGTACACTTTTAATTTGCTTTTGCTGCCAGTCGAAGATTTGGAGCAACTCTGATTTGCAAATAATAAGGGGATATTTATTGTGTTGAAACAGTCTCTTCGTCTGTGAAATTTCCTTCATGTTCATTCATTACTATGAAACAAAGATTAAAAAGACGTAAGTATCCTAAAATCGTCAGCCGATCTTAATTAAAAGCATGTTTTCACAGTTATCGTTTGAAAGAGAAACGGTTATGCTTTGATGTTCTGATTAGAGGAATGGGCCAACAAAGGGTGTCTCACTGTATCGTTGCTAGTAATGCGAGACCACAGTCTGATTACGGTATCCTCTCAAAATCCCAAATCCCTAGTCCCCTATTTTCCAAATCTAGCCTTTGAGTTGATTTCGGATTTCGTACTCTTACCGAAAAAGTTGCATGTCTTGACGTGGTCTGCGTCCTCTCCACCAAAATTCCAGTTGTTTGTAAGTAAAATCTATATGTATATACACTGGGACAAAGCACAGGATCTGATAAATCTGTTGCCTTTGTGTTTCAATAACAACCCATTTGTTTACAATGGTGCCTACTATCAACAGGTTTTTGTCGTAGAAATGGGCTCTTCCATTTTCCGCCGTTATTACTAAACACTGTAATGTAGGATGTGGAAGAATTCTTGGCAGGTACAACCTCACTTTTGGAAATGATATGATCGACATTATCTCTGCGGTGTGTTCAGAAAAAAAAATCCTGTCCCATTCAAGCTCGGTTGGCTACTATTTTTCTCCATTAAATTGTATCAGAGCTAACGGGGAAATTTAGAGACAGCTGTTTACGTCAAGCTACGCATGCAAACGAATATCTCCATTTTGATTCCCATCATGCTAATAGCCACAGGAAGTCGGTAACTAGAACTTTGATGACAAGGGCAGAGTAAGCATCTTCCATCTCGTAGTAATTCTAAGGTTAAGGATCAACTATATATTAAATGAAAGTTAACGGCTACCCGACATCTTTCCTCCTCAATTCTTTAAAACCAGTTGTTCCGGTTATTTCTTCTCGTGGCAAAATTCTAGGGGAGGACACGGTTAATGGTTCTGCCATCACCTCGTAGCTCGATGGGATTTTAGCTCAGCCCATCAATGAAACGTTGCGTAGCCAAAACGTTAAAGAAGGCCCTAAATTTCCTGACACTAAGTCATAATTTTGTCAGACCTAACGATCCTTGCATCGAGGGAACAGCGAACAGACCCTACTAAGTCTATACAATGACTGTAAAACGTTTACATCGCACGAACCAAAAGCTAGTTTGGTATACCTTTAAAACACCAAAAGCAGTTTTTCTTTCCAAAAAGGAAACCCGAAGCGTTATTTCCAAACCACCCATACTGTGTCGTGAGATAATAATAAATAAAAAGGATCATCACGATCATAATCCGGTGGAACCATCAACACCTTTGCTTGAAAACTTGGAACATTAGCTTCGATTTCTCCGTGACGACGGCTGCCTTTTACCTCGGGGGGGGGGGGGGGGGGGAAATCCCATATGGAACAGACGGGGATGCTCGTCAGAAATTTTGAATTTAACCCCTAAAGGAGACCGTCTGGGCGTGGCTCAAGCTTTTTGTGACCCCTAAAGGAGACTAATCTGGACGTGGCTTAAGGAAATTTTGACCCCTAAAAACAAGTTAAAAAGAAAATTTGACTTCTGTTTCTCTTCGCGTAATTCTGTGTTTCTTCGCGGAACCCTAAACGAGACCTTGGCGGTTTAAAATATTGGCGCTTTGCCCGGAACACCCTAAGCGAGACCAAAATCCAGAATTTACACCCCTAAGCGAGACGACGAGCATCCCCATCTGTTTCATATGGGAGTCCCCCCCCCGGGCCTTTTACCTAAAGTGTAGAACGCTAATGAGACCTAATCGGCTAACTCAAATGTTGAACCCAAATTCAAACCCTTTGGGAATAAAACGTTTTGTTATTTCCATATCATTTAAATACGAATGCTACATTATCATGCAAATACAATACACAAAATATCTTAACCCTTTCACCGCCAAAAATGCAAATTGACACTTATAGATTTTACTCTGTCTAACGCCAGACTATTTTACTCGTCAATGGTTAATTCCAGGGTGGAACATTGAGTTAGCCGATTAGGTCTATTACTGACTTCAAAAGGACTCTTAACATTCCTGATAAGACACCAGGACTAATGCCGAAACGTTGGGTCGATTATTAAAACATAGTTTAGACAATGTTCAACAAAACCGTGTTCTAAGCCATTTTCAACATTGCCAACAATCATATCCAAA
>OX421456.1:29968969-29996469 GCA_949126865.1 Montipora capitata
CGAGTTTATCATGGAACGATCACATTGACTTAGTTATAAGCAAAGCAAATAAGATGTTGGGTATTATCTACAGAACGTGCATCACTGATTGCGACCAATAAACTATGTTGGTTCTATATAAATCGTTGGTACGACCGCAGCTGGAGTACGCATCTCAAGTTTGGTCTCCCTATATTAAAGAAAATATTAAGGCCCTTGAGCGTGTTCAAAGGCGTGCCACCAAATTCATCTTAAAATGTGATTTAACTTATCCAGAACGTTTAGCTAAATTAGGTCTTTTGCCTCTCGAGTTTAGAAGGGAGGTTTTAGATTTATGTTTCTTTTTTAAATGTCTTAAGGGGCATATTGATTTTGACGTCCTCTCGTATGTTAGCTTCAAATCATATAAGTGCGATATGAGAAATTCAGAAGCCATACTTGCCAAGGGTCGTGTTAGAACCGACGTTTTTAAATTCTCATTTTTTAATCGTATTGTAAATTTATGGAATGGTCTACCTGTAGCTATTAGGACAATTGATCAAGTATCATTGTTTAGTAAGAAAGTGAATAAGTTTTATATTAGTAAATTTAACTTAAGTAAGGATAAATTCTTATAGTTTTTGATCACGTATTGTCTATGTTAGTTTTTTATGTATTTAGCATTTTATCACAGGCAGTTTATTTAAAATAAGGAATCCAGAATTCTGTATAAACTGGCCTAATTACTCAGATTTCCCTCTTTTTATACTTGTGCATATATTTAATTCTTTTTTTTTGTTTTTGCTTTGATCATCTGTGTAATTGAATTTGAGTAAATAAATAAATAAATAAATAAATAAAAGTAACGGTACCAGTTTACTGGCCGTGACATGCCCCTGCAAAACTCAAGCGGGGTGGCCATTTTGGTGTCCTTACAGGAATGTCAGGTATGTGGATTTTTCCCGCATATAACCGTGCACAGGACAACCACCTCTCGAAAGCCACAGGTAAAAAGTAGGCTTGCGTTCCACGAACGCAATTATTGGATGAGGTTTTCCCCTGATAGCGATAATTAGCAAGGCCAAAGTTTGTGTTACCTGCCGAAGCCGGAGGCTGAGTACCCTGGGTACCAGAGGTTTTTTCTCGCGCGCGGCGGACGGAAATTCTTCAATTCACTTTGCTTCCGCCACCGGAAACCGCGCAAGAAAAACCTCTGGCACCCAGGGTAAAGGCTGAGGTGGATAAATAAATCTACATGTAATATGCTTCTTTGCGAAATTTCGTATGGATGGGAGTTTTCACCTGACGTTGCACCAGCCACTGACCTCTTTCATAATGGCGGCCAAATAAAATAGTATTTTGCTTTAATGCTAATGAGCCTTTCTACAATCCGGGTCAAAACACTTTGGGGCACTTGTCAAATTTTGGACCAAAAGTAGAGAATTTACTGTACATGCTTCCATCGTTATATGAGCAACGTGTGTTCTTCTTTCGCTGCCTTTTTCGTGCCCCCCTTCACACCAGACAATGTTGAAACATGCCAGCGATCGATGAACGGAACTTGATTTTGGAGACCGTGAAAAATCACATTATAATGGGGTAGGGGGAAAAGCGCGAATTGTCCCAACAGTTTTGACCAGGATTGTAGCCTCTCTTGAAAAGAATTTCTGTTTGAAAATGAGAGCAGTAGGTCTAATTAACATAAAGACAAAAGAATGTAAAAATAGTCGCCATTTATGAAAGTGGTCTATGTTGGTGCACACAACAATAGAGAGAAAGGTCTTTTAGGAACGTGACTCTATTGTAATGCAACACATGAGCCATAATTTGCTATTGTTTTGTGCACCAACGTGGTCGTTTCATCACGTGATTGAACACCATCTATATAATGCCTCTTCATATGTCCTCGCCCAGAATAAAGCTACAATTGTAGGCAACTACACTAGATTATTATTGACTTTGATGTTTAGGGAATAAACGTTATGAACTAATTAAGAAACGGTCCAGATAAGAACGATAGCAACAACGGCAACGAACATGTTGGAATTCAATTGGTATGCAAAAAGGTGATAACTTTTCTATTGTCTGTACTTACTTCTGATTGGCTTAAACAGCAAAAGTTAACAAAAATTCATAGAATCAGTATTATATTCATCCTTATTTTCCAACCATCTTCCATCTTTCATCTGGTCTCAGTTTAAATGAATTCCACAGAAATCGTATGTGGGGAACATGTAAAATTGTAAACGTTTCTTGGCTTTTGTTTTCAACTCTTGTGATTGGTCAAAATCTTTTAACACAAAAAAACACCCTTTCAAAGTGGGCGGTAAATGAATTTTATTGCGTTAACGGCTTTCCTGTAGGTTTATGCATTCTCTGTGTAAAAATGATAACATTCCTATGTGGGGAAAGCCCCGTTGCCGCATAACAAAGGAAATTGCTATCCACCTTACACGGATCATTACTTAATTGTAAAAAGTAGCCGCGAGTAGAAGGAACGCCCAATGTAATACAGTTGATGACGGTCCACCACCAAAACGAACCAAAAAAGTGAGACTGGTCCTTTTTAAAATAGAAACGGAAGCTACTTAAGGCAGAGCTCTATTGAGGATCCAAAGCATAGACGCAACTAATTAAAACTACGCATGGTAATGGCATAAGAATCTTACACAATTAAGCGCCTCGGCTGCAAGTCTCTGATTTGCCGCGTTATCACAGATTTATTAATTGTCATTCTATGTCTTTTCTTCGTTATACAAGCTTATTACTCGGCTTTCATCTTAGGGCACTAAATTGAAAACCGGTTCAGTAATACTATTTCATGCATGCGAATTAACCTCAGCTTCACAATCCGTTTTGATTGCATTGACACATTTTGAAGTTGATTTTAAAATCTGACACTTACTAAAATGAACAATTTAGGAAAGACCTCGAAAAATCTTTCTCGAGCGCTTAAACTGGCTTGAATAATTCTGACAACCAATGTGAAATCCTTTTTAAGTGTCCTGAGCCATTTTTGAAATTATCGAAGAGATTAATTTCGCATTTCTGTGTTGCGGCGAGAATCAAAGAAATAATCAGTTAAGATGACTATTTTGTGTTTTTTTCAAGTAATATCGAGAAAAATGAAATTAAAAACTGTCTTTTTTCTACATCATTATCTATATTATAAAAAGAAGCTCCAGTCTGTTTTACTGAGTCGAACAAAACACTAGGTAAGATCTGCTCGTAGCGTGAGAGCCGACGCCATGGTAAGTTACATAGAATCTCATTCCAGATATGGAAAACATTTCATTTACAGAATAACTTTCTTTCCCAAAATTGAATTGGGTTGCTGCCACACATTTGAATAGAAAAAGTAACCCAAAATTTCCCGCATTTTAAACTATTCTAGTGAAGACTGAACGTAATTGGGCACTTCCCTATCATCTTCAAATATGACCAACCCATTAATTTTCAGGCGCTGCTATTGGCTAATTTACGTCACATGGTGCAAACTCACAGGACAGTTATCACGCAATAACCCAGCGAAATACTGTCCCAGCGAAATACTGTAGCGAAAAAAAAAAAAAAACAAACAAACAAAGCCTGCGGAAAAATTAAACTAGGCAACAGAAAAGTTTTTATTTGACAAACAAACTCGTTTTCTGGAGTCTAGTGATAGTGACATTAAAAAGCTGGTCGCAAATGCTGTTCCGGAAAGTCCCGCACAAAATATGCTGTCAACGTCTTTGAAGGTGAAGAAAGTTATGAGCAGACTTTACAGATTTAATCCTAAGCGAACTTAGACTGAGTCATTTTATAGAGTAGAGAATTTAATACAAAGCGTTTACTAACTATAAAAGTTCCAGCCGCACTTGAAAACACTGCCATCGAGACTTTGCACATTCTGTCTCTCATGGATCATCATGAATTAAATTTCTTTTTCAGTAAGCAAAAAAGCGCCTTGATTTCGAGTTTTTGACTCGCAGTGACAAATAAAATAATTTTGATTTTTTTTTCTAAGACCGACACGCTTTCTTTTGTAGTCAAATTTTGAACAGTACATAAAAAAAAAAAAAAAAAAAAAAATGCGAAGCACCGCCATCACATTCAACACTGGCTTTTTACGAGCGGTTTTTTTGCGCGATATTAAATTAATGGGAGGGTTGTAAAATAATTAAACCCCTTTCTGGCTTGCTGGCATGTTGGCTGATAATGTCCTTGGTTGAGAGATTGTCCTCAAAATAACTTATTTGCCCTCGAATCTTCGCTTCTCGGCCAAATATTCATTTTTCGGAAAATGTATTGGATTTGCTAATTACACGACTACGCATTGTAGGGCGAAAATGATAAAAAATGGCTTGATTCGTTTTGATGGGAGAGAAAAAAAGGCAAAATTATAATACCCTTTTTACTGTATTGTACACTAAGTGGCACACATAATTAGGATTACCTTGTTCTGTGAGGGTTGATTTAGGTGACAATTGTTTTCGAGAAAAAAAAAATTGCACTTGAGAACAAGTAAAAACTGAAATCTCATACGTTTTCGCAGCGACATGACGCTTCGGTCAAAGCACATGATCGAAGCACAGAGATTAGTTGTCACCTTTTCGTTCTGAAATTCAATTGGTCCCGAAATTCCCTCGTGTGTTCGTGCATGAATACAATTGTTGGCGAATACATCTTTGCAAGCTCGTGCAACTCTGAACATGGAACGATTTTATATCGGCATGGGTTACTTACGCGTTACGCGAGTTACGCATTTCTTCTTCACTTCATGTAACCGGTCACTTAGGGTCATTTAAGGAAACCTGAGTGAAACCTTTTTGCTATGACGTCATTTGTTACGCTCTTCCATTGGTGTTTACGTGCTAAAGCACTAGACACCAAAAAGGGAAGAAAGAAAGACAAAAAAAAAAATTTGACCAAATGTCAATGTGTTGTAGCTTTGAAAGCAGCCAAAAGTAATTTTGTGACAATTTGACAAGGTCTTCAACTTCGTAAAAGCACTCATATTTCAATTTAAGGCAATTTTTCAGTTTGCATTCCATGCACGTAGACTTTCAAACAGTGATTAATTAATGCAAGAATGAAGCAAAACTCGTAAAAACTGAATCAGGTGTATTAATGTAAGTTATAATGCATAATTTAACCAAAATAATAATAATAACGATCTTGATCGATTAGTCTTGTGCGTGCATTATATTGATTTTTCCAGAGTAGATATTTCCGGCTTCAACTTCGTTTTCTTTTTTTGTTAAGAACATCTGTTTTTCTTTCCCTTAAATTAACTGCCGTGCAATTTTTAATTTTCAGTAAAAATGACAAGTTAGGATCTATTGACTGGAAAGAAAAATCAAGTCTCTTTTTGGGTAAGTACATGTGGTAGAATAGAATTTTTGCGAAGTAGGATATACTCTAACCTTTTTGCCTAAGAACGTTCAGACTGAGATTAACCAAAATAAGTACTAAGAACATACCCAAGTTACGAAAGGTAAAAATAAAGCCGGCTGTGTATGTTGCCGGTAAATCCGTTCTCAGGTTGAATCTGTTTTTATCTAAGTTAAATTGCTGATCCTCATTTTATCTATGTTGAATACGGACTCAGATGAATAGAAGAAACTGTTTTTTGAAGCCTAGGTCAGGTTAGGATTAGTTTTGGTTATTATACATGCGTGGTATCAGTTGACTTATTATAGAAAAGTAAACAATGAAAAGAACTGTGCTGGATTGAGCACGTTCGTCGTTGTAGCTTGTTTGTAGTGCACGAGGTGAAAAACGGAAAGGAAAGGAACTTTATATGATTGTGTAGTCTTTTTAGCGCTGGAGCACTAGCCGGGGACACTGTAAACTGAAATATACAATTAACAAAAATCGAGTCAAACGTTGCTTTTTTGAAGAGAGAAGAGACAGGACTAGGGTTGGCCACATTAAAACGGCATAATTTTGAGCATAATAGTGAGGCACGAACATCGAGCATTGCGCCAGCGTAAAAGTAAGAAAAATTCCAAATTGGGCAATAGCATGCAAGAAAATCTTGCTTATCCATCCGTCATCTGCAGCCTCAGAGAGGGTCTCTCAGAGAGGGTCTTCTCATTGCTACAAAATGCCTTTCAGGACAACCAAGCATGTGCTATGGAGGAAGGACTAGGTTGAAGCCTCCATCATGCTTCAGTATCACAAAAGATCATCACATAATATAAAAGGAATACTTATACTTTATGTTGTCGATATAATCATCCATATATAAACATATCAAGCGACTGTACTTTATTTTAGGTAAAAAATGAGTGATCCGGGGGAAAATTTTTGAGCAGAACTAGTTCGAGTACCGGCATATGTATAGTGCAGTTCTTCGTTCCCTTACTTTGGTGCAATGTCCAGACTGAATGGATACGTATATTAGTGCAGAAACCGATAAGATGATACGAAACATTAAGAAGATGTGGTGAGATGCGTAATATAGAGCTTGAGGGAATGTATAGGTTTTTCCAGTCCTTTTTGGGGGGTTGGTAGGTAGAGTGCATATTCAACCTAGGAAAAATGAGGATCACCAATTTAATCTACAATTGTAGGTAAACTGAGACGGATGCAACCTGAGACCGGATTTGAGCGAAAACATGTATACCTTCCCCTTCTGCCAAACTCGCCGCGCTAATTGGACACTTCCCTGTTACCTTTAGTTATACTACAGTTGCTACTTATTTCTTGGCGGAAATGCTTAAAAATGGCTTCTTTGTAGTGGAAGAGAAAGAAAATGATGAAATTTTCATGACTCTTTTGAAGACTTAGCGACACATTAACTAGGACTACCTTACTCTGTGAGAGTTGATTTAGATGGCAATTTTTTCTTAAATAGAAAAAACACAGTTTCAATTTAAAGACAGAGGCCCTCGTTAATAATGGGTTTTATTATTTCATCCGCCACATTGAGCCTTTTGCGAGGCAACCTACCTCACAGCCGTGGAAAGGAGTGGCTAAAAAATAGCACTATTTGCTTTAAAGCACCCAAGAGTAATTTTGACAATTTGACATAAGGTCTTTAACTGCCTAAGGCACACATTCGAGCACATATTTCAATTCGAGACGATTCTATGCACGTAGACTTTTGAAACAGTGATTAATTAATGCAAAAATGAAGAAAAACTCGTAAAAACAGGATCAGATGTGTTAATATAAGTTATAATGCATGATTTAGCCAATACAAATAACAACGAGATTGATGAATCTAGTGCGTGGATTATGTTGGCTTTTCCAAAGTACATGTGTCCGGCTTTCATTTCGTTCTCTTTTGGTCTTTTTTGTTAAAAACACTATTTTGTTAAGAACATCTGCTTTTTTTTTCTTTAAATTAACTGCCGTGCAATTGTTAATGTTGAATAAAAATAACAAGTTATCATCTATTGACTGGAACGAAAAATCAAGTGTCTGTTTCTGGATAAGTATATATCTGATGATGTGGTAGACTTGAATTTGTGCGAAATAGGATGTATCTTTTGAAAGAACCTTTTTCCTTAATATAAAAAATAAAAAATAAAAAAAAAATAATAAAAAACATACTAAGAACATACCCTGGCTGAGAGTCTTTAATTTGCCTACTTTGAGTATTATAAACAAAGATAAAAGAAATGTAAAACTTCTCTCTAACAGGACAATTAACTCAAATGCGTAGGGACCTTCTTCAGTTAACATTTGCAGTATGGTTTTCTTATTGCATGATACGCTAAAGAACAACTCAATTTGTAGTCGAAGTTAGTATACCACACAAGTTTATTTAAGAACTAGTAATAGTTTTCATTACATCTGCCCCCACAAAGATAGTAGGAAAGGCAGTTGAGATACGTTGAAATTATATTCTGAACATGTCATCCCAGTGTCCGATTTGCGTCTGACAAATCGTCGCTCCCCCCTGTTTCTGATTTTTGTCCGGACAAAATCAATTTCTGAGCCAGGCAACCGTCGATTTGCATCAGATCTACTTCAATGTTTGATTTTTCAATTGCTAACTCGAACAGTACTTTGGTTCTCCTTGCGAGTTTTGACTTCGTGACTCGATCCTAAAACACCTCAGCTTGGACGTGTAGAACATCACCAAACATAAAGACCTTCAAGAAGATTTGTATGCCCGGCTCGCGCCTTAACAACCTTGTTCCTCCGTAAAGGGTTAGCGCGCCGGGCCGTTTGTTACGTAAGTCTAATAACTATTCGTTATTCAAATGTAGAACCGAAAGACTTAAGTCAAGCTTTTTTCCCAACAACGTGTAGAGAGTTATGCATATGCTATATAGCATTTAGCGTTGGGAAACCTAGAGTATACCTAGTGTAAACTTAAAGTAAATGTTTGTATATATTTTTATCATATACATATTTATTTATTTATATTTTGTAGATGCAATTCACTGTATTGTAGACGGTACGATTATTTTGTGAATAACACCATTATCTTATCTTATCTTATCAATAACACTTGCGCGCTCGTTTAAGCATTACTGATACCACCTTGGGCGCCTGGGTGGGCAAAACGAGATTGATTTCCCTTACAATATCTACCAATTAATTTATACATTTACCTTTTTCACGCGAGGACTTCTAGGTTGCCTCCTCGGGTTTCGGCATGGGGGCACCAAGGTAATAACGTTGTCAGGCTCAAATCGTAAATGAAAAGTAAGGATGTTCAGCGTCCTCAGACCTAATTCTAACTTGTGAAGCCGCTTCGCGTATAACATCTGGCCAACGAGTGTTTCAGCGGTCTTTGCTCCACATTTTGTCACCTTTAGTGAAACGAATTATTATTTTATAATTTCAGCAAACTTTCAGTTGCTACCGTGAACGTTTAATTTACTTTGCATACGAGTGTCGGCGTTTACTTTCATCCAATTAGTTCATAACGCCTTCATATTCATAGGAGGTGACAGTCGCCGCGGGGATTTATAGAAATGAGATTTAAGTTCTATTCTTCCGAAAGAATCTAAAAATCGGCGGACAGCCATCTCACCATGTAATCTGATGTTCTTTAGGTTGAGAGGAAAGTACCTGGAATTACTCTACCGATTCTAGATCGCAAAATAAGCCACCGCTCAACGTACTCATTTTGGCCTCGTTGACATAATTAATGTTCTTATCTAAGAGAACTATATTTCACAACAAGTCGCCCTTTGCTCACTGGTTTCTTCGCTCTCTATCCAGTACAGCTTCATCTTTGGAATTTTGTATAGAAAATTGTCTCATTCCATTATTAATTAAACACCACAGGACTAAGACTTTGTCCGCGCTTACGTCTTGAAATTCTAAGTTAATGTCAGCTAGTATATGGGCCTGGTTTCACTAGCGGATTTTTTTTTTCAAGGTCATCTGCAAAGCGTGCATGGACGAGTCTACCGACGCGCGAGTACCTAACAACTTTTTGTCAAGCTCTACCAAACTTTAGAGGAGGCGGTGTCTTGCCTCTTGGAAGGCCGATTTTTTTTGTGTTGATATCGCAAAGCTTGCATGGACGAGTGCAAGAAACGCGAGAACCTAACAAATTTTTGTCAAACTCTACCAAACTTTAGAGGAGCAGGTGCCTTGCCTCCGGGCCGGCGAATTTTTTTGTCGGATACCGAACAAAAAGAATCAGTTTACATTTTTTTGTTGAAAATTGGAAGTTCGTGATAATTTTTTGTAAAAAGAAAAAGCCTAGTGCACCCCGGGCTCTGGCGTGTAGAGAAAAAACAAACTTGAAAGCGTTATCTTAAAGACGGCACTTGCACTTCCAATAGCATAGAATCGAAAGGTTTGAAATTAGACGTGAAAGTTGTTGTCGAATGCTAACTAAGATCCTCTTATTATGAAGAACATAGTGCGCTTGCAAAAAAAAAAATAATAATAAAAAATAAATAAATAAATAAATAAAATAAAAAAATAAGTTTCACTTCCTTATGTGTAATCTATATTCATAGACAGCAAAATTATTCCCTCGGGCAGACCGCAAATCCTCTTTGCGGCACGGTCGGATTAGATAAGCGTGCGTGGGTAATTCCTTCATGTTTTTTGTGTGGTGATGAACGCGCTGAAATACAATTTCTCCTGTGGGTGGATCATAGGAAACTCGTCTTCTTTGAATTCATAAAGAACCGCAGCTGCTGTCTTTAAACTCAATTCTCTGTTATAGTAAGATTTGCTAGTGCTACAACTAATTCTGTCTGGAATGCCGATAATTGCAGGTTCCCTCTTCTGCCATAATTTTCTAAATACATGTAGTACCAAGAACCGTGGCTTTCGATCGCACCTTACCGCAGCTAGGAAAGGCGGACGCAACCATCAATGACATTATTGAAAAAAAAGAAAGAAACCGGTTAAAAAAAGTAAGTGCAAAGTTTTTTAGTGTTTCTAAATCTTTTTTTTTCTTCAAGTTTGGATCAAAACTTCCATTATTTTTGTTTTTCTTTTACCTCGCACGTCATTGCAATTAGCAAACATTTCTTCTTGTTTTTTAGGTCATTTGCGTCTCCCGTATTAAGTAAAGACCTCCCACCTGTTTCAATAATACCATGGAAGTTGTCATAAGCCGATGATGATGAATTAGCCCATTTTACCCCTTTTTGAGCAAGAATGATCTGTATATATTAACCTCGGGTTGTGTCATACCTTAGCTGATTTCGTGTTGATGGAGTTGTTAATTAAATGTCTCACCAAGGCTCCTTCTCTCGGCTTACACCGTGTTCCTGATATTATATAATAACCTTTGTTAATTGCGTAATACTATGCACTTTTTCCTACATTGCTCGTTGATGAGGTATTTCTCTTTTCTAAACGAAGTACTGAGTTACTATCACACTAAAAAAGTTTTAACACACGAGAAATAAACGAAGTAATATGCAGAGTCAGTGCCTTACGTAAATCGATAGATAGCAACCTGAAAATTAAAGAAGCGACTGCACTTAGACAAAGTCACAAAAAGGATTGATGGCTTAGCAAAGTCGATCCCTCATTTTCAAATGTTTTAAGTCATTATAAGACAATTAAATCACCAACAAAAGTTGTAAATGCTATTTAAAAATGGTTATGATTGAACGTGCCAGTTTAAGCTAGTCATTATGAAATGCCGCGAAATGAAGTCGGATTTTGGTCATTCCAAATTCCATTCACGTATGCACGACGAAACTTTAATTTTTATCAAGAGAGCCATTACGATGTTTTCTTGCGCTTAAAATGTTGCCCACAATTATTGTGATTGGATTTCAACATGATTTATTCAGAAATGTATCGTTACTTTCCTTAAAATTCAGAAGAGAAAATGCCATTTAAGCCCCGTCTAATTTTTCAGTAATTTTTATGTGGCAATTGTGGCCTTGTCTCTGCTGTCCAAAGGCATTGCTGACCCACTTATAAGTGCAGATTGACAACAATTATTTGTTGTGCTATCTACACGACCAAACGCATTTGCCACATAAAATTGTCACATACAAATTGTTCGTGTAGAAGGTTGCATGGGGTGAGGACCGGAAGTTACTCGAACTATTTACGGTTGGTGAGCAACATATTATAGGTCTGCCAAACATCCAGTGGACGATTGCTCGAGGCCTGCGGGTTAGCACTGACCGTTGGTTAAGGGATATCAAAACCTATACATTTTCCATGGCATTTAACGTTGGTTAGCGCTTACCATGTTTCGAGCAACCCGAGCCAGGAAAACTCTATCAAAAGGCCAAGATAGGGGTGCTCGAGATATCAGCGAAACATGTGATTATATTTCTCCTCTGCTGAAGAAAATTCTCACTTGAAAATCCTCGGCAGTCTGTCTAAAAGACAGGTTCTCTCCAACAATTTGATAAAACGATGAAGAGGCAAAAAACAAAGGCAACTAGTTGTCTATCATAACCAAGATGATCCATCACACTGTCCCGTTTGGACCAGGGGCGCTCGTTTATGGTGAAGATAAAATACCTTCTTTATTCCAAACATGAAATTAGATTAGTCGTTGAATATGTATTTCATGTTCACCGATACTTCAACCGGCCCGGCGGATGTTTTTTCGACCGTTCAATTGAAAACTGATTCTCAGTCTTTGATGATCAAACAAACATTTCCAAGTTAAGAGCCTTTATTTCTGTAACTGAACATAACATTTTTGCCTTTTTTTAAACGCAACTTGAAGATTTTAATATGATCTTTCCAAAAAGTAATTTTATGAGTATTGTTGTTTTCCAAGATGCTGCATTATGCATCGCTTTGTTAAAGGAACAGATGTTTTTAAAGTAAGCTAGTTAGAGCATTATGACGGAATGAAATGGTAATGTCCCGTAATTGATAGTGTTCTATAAAAAAGGCTTAAAGGAAAAAAATGAAAATAGTTTTGTTAAAGAAATCTATCGCTGGCTGAATGCTCTTTGGTGGTAAGTAATCAATAGCAATTTGTTCATCGCAGTTCTATTCTGATGTGCATATCCATATATTAGTTAAAAATGGGATTTGTTTTCTTTGTGTACGTGACTTGCCGTCAAGGAAAATCCCTCTCTGCCTTTTACTTTTTTTAGCGCGTTGGAAAAGAGCAGCACTGAATATGTTTTGAGTTCAGTGATGAGTTGAAAACAATTTGCTGCCGTACGACTGTTCTTTTTTATATTTGGAATACTAGAATGCACATGGACACTGAAATATTTATGATCTTGTATAGCGTTGCGCAAAAGTACTACAACTAACAACGACCGACCGTACAAGCATCGATCGATCGGTCTGACATTGTGTGTGATGCGGGAGAAGTTTCAGAATTTGCTTATCAGTATAATTTATATATTGCACATCTCGTTCAACAATTAATGAGGTGTGTATCATGTCGCATTAATTAAAGGGTGAAGTTTTACCAATTACTCGCCCCTATACTTGTATGTAACAAAAGAAAGCTTTGTGAAAAAGAAAAATGTCTTTCAAAATTCTCAAAAACCCAAATTTTAATCCATTTTAATCTTCTTCAATTTTTTTCCCATCCCGTCCCTTTATTGTACTTGCTATTATTCAAACCTTCCTCCGAAGGTTTTAATTAGTTATTTTTACGTTTTACTTGATTTGTTTGCCAAATTCCAGTCACTAAACTTTGGCTAAACTTCTTAAGTGACACAGCATTTAAATGCTGAAGAACAAGTTGATCACAAACGCATTCGAACCAAGTTGAACACAACTTGAGCCGAGCACTATAGCTATCCCGTTCATCTCCTTATGTTACCTTATGTTATGTTATTTATTTAACAAATTCGCCCCAAGGCAAGTAGGCATAGGAAAGAACACGAAGTCCCCTACTAGGTAAACCCAACAAATAGGTTGCTAACAAATGAAATATTTTAAACCATTAGGAAATAGCGTTTGCGCGGTATATATTTAGGCAGGCCTAAAAGTGGAGCTCCTCAATTATTGTTTATTTCGTGTTTTCAGATATCTTTATAATTAGTCTGCTTGCCATACGACCATTCAGTGGCGTGCTCATCGCTTTGAGTTAGTCTATTTTCCTTTGCTGTTGGTTGCTCTTTTTGCTGTCTTTCGCCACCATTATTCAGCCTGTTTTCTAGTGCTCGTGCTTGCTATCTCTCCCGCTGCTCGTCACTAGAATTTCGTTTCTTTATTCCGGCTCTTTCTTGCATTCTCTCGCGTTTTTTTGTTTTCTTGTGTTCTTAGTCGCTCTCGTTTACCTTGAAAATCGCTTTCTCGTCGCCTGCTTAATGCTTTTACTCTCTCTTTCTTTCACTTTTTTCTTCGTTGTGGGAGATTGTTTGTCTTTAAATTTTTTCGCTTGCTTTATTGAAACCCATTGTCAGATTTGCAACTTCCCGCCAAAAAAACCGCGGGTTCCAGCACTGCAACATTTCGCCTGTTGGCGGCGTACACATGAAAAGTTGAAAATACGGACGGACGCTCGTACGATAACGTCATAATGAAAACCAATATTTCGGGTAGACTTTCATATACCGGACTAAAATGACGGAGGACAAAAGAACCAACTTTGGGGGGGGGGGGGGGGGGAAGAATTTGAAAAGAAAACTTCAAGACATTGTGCTTGGCCGTGAAAAAAAAAACAGAGTGATGATGAAGCACGTGGTACGTGGTAATGCAAGCTATTGGACATTACAGAGTGCCATGTGATTGGCCAAAGAAAACAAAAAAAAAAACAAGAAGAGATCGTAAGTTCAGCTCACATGAGGTTGCACATGAAATCACTGCACATAGGACAAAGCTCAAACAAGAGTTGTCGATTTTCGGTGATCAATAAATTCTGATACGATTGTGCCCCACTATACTATTATCTTTACATTTTTTCGAAAGACAGCGTTTGTATCAGGAATAAAGAAATTTCACAAGCTTTCAAATTCCTGTGCGCCGTCATTCTGAATAATTGTGGTGTAAGTGGCGAATTCAGAAGCCGATCACATTGATTTCCAAACCTTTTCTCTGGTTTAAAGTTATGGCTTTGTGGGGGAGGAAAATATGCCCTCTGATCGCAAAGAATTCGTTGTTAAATCTAAGTTTCTAGGATATCAATCGTTGTGAGCTTTGATATTCAGGCATTGGTTACATGAATTGAAACCGAGTTCCATCAAAGAATAGGGCCCACACCCAACGAGTAATTTCGGTAAATATCTGTTCGTAAGGAAAGTGGGCTATAATTTTCCAATATCTGAACTCGGACTTTCGAGGCACACGTAGATTTTAGACATTTTTCTGAACAGATTTCCGAGATATTTCGAAAAAATAGTGAAGAGCCTGAAGAGTGTGTAGAAATTTTCGGAACGAGATCACTAAACGAGCTTTTAAAATATTGTTCGTGGAAACCATGTTGGGTAATTCTAACAAATTTTAATACATCCGGTCTTTGGGTGCCCTGAAAGAAACAAAAACTTGAGGAAAAAAAAGTAAAATAAGGTATGATTCTTCGATGGGCACAAGAACGCAGAGGGCGTCATCATCATACCAATAACAGCAACAGAATAAAAGCGGGAACTAAACTGAATTGATCCGAACTTTAGCAATAAAGCACTTAAGGTTACCAAAAGAAAAAAAGAAAAAGAGTCGAATTGTTAAATACTAAAGGGCTTTTTTTTGGTTCAAGTGCCCTAAGAATTAATGGACGCCATCTTGAACGCTCCTGAAACGAGCGATAGAGCCACTTATTGATTTGTATAGAACAACAGTTACATGGTATTCATGTGAAAAAAAAAAGGTTCGTTTCCTGTTATTTTTTTTTACATTTTATGTTTAAATATGAGCAAAAATTTTGACATAAGATGACTAAGGGTCGAAAATGTTCGTCCTTTCAGCTATCAGTAGTGATTGTCTTCCATCGATCAAAAGGCAAAAAAGAACCGGAACTGTTAACTTAACCGGCCATACACATGGGGAAATAATCAATATCGAAAATGAAGATAATATCTTTGAACAGACACCGTGTCGCTGTTTCCTTCACCTTCATTAAACTACCTGACACTTTCTGTTCCTTGCAATTGTTTTTGCTGGTGGTATTTCTACTACCTTTTACTTTGAGATCAACTGCAGACGGTATTTGGCTTTTGCCGACTCGACGGTGAACAGACCGTCACAGTTTAGCTTCACATAAATTGGTGAATTTAGAACTTACGCGATTTACTATACAGGGGCCGGTTCCTGAAAGGTGTAATAACTCTATCCCAGGGATAAATGTACGTGCCGGAATAATATTCCGGCATATTTACCCCTGGAATAGATTTATTAAACCTTTCAGGAACCGGCCCCTGGAAAACAATCCCTTAATAACCGAAACAAGAAAGGAACTCACAGTACTCAGACAACTCAAGTTGATAATCTTGTATCTTCCAAGAGGAATTCGGTCACTGGAGTCCCGCAAGGTTCTGGTCTAGGACCATTACTTTTCCTAATTTATATAAATGACATTTATAATGTTCTGATAAACTCAGGTTTTACTTGTTTGCTGATGATATACAAAAAAAAACTATATGCTGACAAGAATTTGCAGTCTCTTGAAGCCGTAGTTAACAATGAATTGAAAAATGTCTGCGACTGGCTGAATGCAAATAAACTAACTATTAATGCAAATAAATCAAATTTGATCATTTCTAAACCCATGCAAAAGAAACGTAATTATCAGATATGTTTGAAAATACAAGATAACCATATGGACGCAGTAACAGCTCTTCAAAGCAAGGATTATGTTAAATTTCTTGCATTGGGGTCCTAATTGACAAGCACCGTAAACTTGAAAACAACACATTGATTACATTGCTTCTAACTAAAATCGTTGGTTTAACAGCGAGGTTGCGGCACCATGTACCATGAAACACCCTTCTTCAAATTTATCGATCGCTCGTATTTCCACATATGTATTACGTTATAGCTGCTTGGGGCCAAGCTGCTCAGTCTGATTTAAGGAAGATTCTTGTTCTTCAAAAACGAGTCCTCCGCCTTACATCATCTTCTTTTGTAATACTAGATCCCATGCTATCCCATTGTTTGTCTCTTCTAACATTCTGTCAATTGATATGCTTTGCTTTGAAACAGTATCTACCCTTATGCATGATACCTCTAATAATTCTGTACCGAAGAACAATGATTCCGGCAGAAACAGTATTTAATCGGTCATCTAATATTCATAAATATAATACACGATCATCAGCTATGGGCAACTATTATGTTAGCGAATAGCGACTGAGCTTACAGTTGAAGTCTTTTGTAAACTTTGGAACAAAATTATGGAACTCTCTTCATCCTGACTGGCGCGCGCTTACTAAAAGGCTATTCAAAAAACGAATTAGGAAATTTCTGCTTACAGTAATCGGAGTTGAGAATGCTTATGTTGATGCCTACTCATTGATAACAAAACTGAATAATCATTACTATCGTACCCTATAATTCAGTTTTATTCTATTTATTTATTTATTTATTTATTCACTTATTATTATTATTATTATTATTATTATTATTATTATTATTATTATTATTATTATTATTTCGTTCATTCACACGTTATGTTGTTAACGTGGTTTGTAAACTAGGCATCAAGCCACGACCTATGGCCTTAGGTGTCTAGTGTTCTTCTCAAGATTCTTGCCGTTCCAAACAAGGAGGCTTTTTGTAGTAATACCGTGCAATCTAGTCCAATTTTCTTCAACGATGTTTTCGAATTATTTCTGAACTTCCCTAGTGCACCAACGACAATTGGTACGACAATTACTTTTCTGCAGCTCTAGATTTTCCCAATCTCTCTTTTTAATTCTTGGTATTTTTCCATTTTCTCGTGTTCTTTTTCCAGCACTCTTGTATCAAAAGGGCACGCGATATCTATCACATAACATGATCTTTCTATCTTATCAAGAACAACTACATCAGGTCTATTATGCTCAATTTGATGGTCTGTTTGAATTCGGAAGTCCCATAACACCTTTACTTGATCGTTTTCTATAACTCCTTCAGGATCATGATCATACCACTTGTCTTTGCATGGGATGTTGAATTTCTGACAGAGTTTCCAATGGATAACTTGGCCTACCTTATCATGTCGCCACATTTTCTACTGTCTTTGCGCCAATTTCTTACATTCCGCTACAATATGACTTACGGTCTCTTCTCGTTCTCCACATAACCGACACATCGGAGACACATCCTCTTTATCAATCCTGTTTTTAATGCTATTCGTCCGTAATGATTGGTCTTGTGCAGCGGTTAGCAGTCCTTCAGTTTCGGCTTTTTTTAGTATTCCCCTTTTAACCACCCCCAGGATTCTGGGTCCCTTACTTGTTCTGTAGCTGTCTCAAATTGCCCATGTAATGCTTTGTTCTTGTATTTAGACATTCTGTCTTCAGACACTTCTTTTTTTGTAGGCCCCTCCTCCAAAATATTTTCATCCGATACGAAACGAAGTAATCTTTCCTTACTTTCTCCAATGTATCTAAACAGACTGCCCACTTCAATGTTCACACAGTCTTCTACACTCAATAATCCACGTCCTTCCGCTGCTCTTTTCAGATACAGTCTATCTACGTCGGCTTGCGGATGGAAGGCTCTGTTTATTGTCAGCAACTTCCTGGTTTTGCGATCCAATTTCCTCAGTTCATCTTTAGTCCACTCGACAATTCCTGCACTATATCTGATTATTGAGACAGCTCTTGAGTTCATTGCATTTACCACATTTCCACCATTTAACTTTGACTTTAAAATTTTCCTTATCCGTTTGAAGTATCCCTTACATATCACTTCTTTCATGGCTGCATGTTTTAAATCGTCTGCTTCTAGTACTCCAAGATATTTATATCCTGATTCTTCTACTTCTCTGATACTGTTTCCATCTGGCATCTCAATGCAATCACAGAAAACCAGTTTTCCTCTCTTCATGACAAGAACTGCACATTTGTCAATGCCAAATTGCATTCCAATGTCACTGCTGAATATACGGACAGTAATTATTAAAGTATCAATTTGCTTTTCATTTCTTCCGTAGAGTTTAAAATCATCCATATACAGGAGGTGATTTACAAGATCCTTCTTCCCCGTAAGGTCATATCCAGCTTTAACTTCCCTCAGGACCAATGATAACGGGATCAGAGTTACTACAAATAGCAGTGGCGATAAGCCATCTCCTTGGAAGATTCCTCTTCTTACATTTACCATCCCTAAGATGTTCCCATTTACCGACAACTCCACCTGCCATTGGCCCATGCTCTTCTTCTTCTTCTTCTTCTTCTTATTCTTCTTCTTCTTATTATTATTATCATTATTATTATTACTATTATTATTATTATTATAATTATTATTATTATTATTATTATTTAACAATTATTCACCGAAGGCGAAGTGATTATTATTATTATTATTATTATTATTATTATTATTATTATTATTATTATTATTATTATTATTATTTAACAATTATTCACCGAAGGCGAAGTGATTATTATTATTATTATTATTATTATTATTATTATTATTATTATTATTATTATTATTATTATTATTTAACAATTATTCACCGAAGGCGAAGTGATTATCGGTGAGGCGAATAATTGTTTTAGTATAAATACACAGGTGATTATTTCAAAAAAAGAGAAAAAAAAACATTTCGACGCGAAATCATCTTCAAAACGACTACTGGCAGCCATTTTGTCCGTCGAGGTGATTATCGGCTGATAATCCGAGACAGCGAGCCAATGAGAGCGCGCGATTTTGTATAACCTGTGTATTTATACTAATATTATTATATTCACTTATTTTAATAATATTGTAATAATTATGCAACGTTTCTTCAGTCTGTCTGTTGTGTTATTGGCTCAATGTGTATTGTCTCGTTTTATTTTGTCTTAATAATTATTGTTTCTAGATTACACTGCACGCCTTGATTAGCATTGTTATACGCGTGCAGTGTTCATTGTAAAATTTATCTGTTATTTTTGAAAATAAATTTGAAACTTGAACTTGAACAAGAAAGTAACCCTCCATGGCTTTCCTATCAAAATTAGAGTTAGACGCCTTTTTTTTTCTTTTTTGTAAGCAGAGCTCATTGAGCGAATTTAACAGGTGGTTTCGTTCTACTCTTTCAGACAAATTTAAACCAAAGCGTTCACAGTTTGCCTCGAACTCCTTCCTGAGAGCTTGACTCAACACCTCATGCGTGTTTTGTACGCGCTTTGAAAAAGATAATTTGATTCGTAAGACGGATAAAGGGGTTTACGGTTTCTAAAGAAACTGTCATGCTGCGTCGTTGGCCCGGAAGTGAAACACACGAATGGGTTTATCAGCTGGGTTGATATGAAGTTTCCATATCAACCCAGCGGTTGATGATAAACCCATTCAGCCTATATTTTGCTTCCCGTTCGAAAGTCTTCCGTTATGTTATTTTCCTTCGACAACAGTTTTTAACTTCCTTCAGTTTCCATCCAATTTGGCACCAAAAATTATTTGTTTTCTTAAAATAAAATAAAAAGATCCATGAAAGTTGTTTGTAAACCACAGGAGGATCCTCGAGAGCCGCCGTCTTTTTCTGCAAATAATTAGATATTTCCAATTAATGAAATTAAAAACTCGTTCAAGGCTTGAAATCTTGCTGGCTCGAATTACCCGAAAAGAAGCTAGACGGACGTATTGGACGAGAGAATCAAGCGGTTTCTAAGTTCTCTCCTAGACAAAACTAACCCAAAACTTTCACAGTTGGCCTCAAACTCCCTGGTGTCTTCGTCTACAGTCCTCGACTCGATTTGATTGAGTTGATGAATGCTTTAAAACCAGACACGCTTAAAGCTCGAGTCTTCCAAGTTTCTTTTTCCGTAATCTGATTATTGTCACACAACAAGTTTTGACTTCCTTCAGTCTCCATCCAATTCGGTATTGCAACTAACCTTTCTTATAAGAATCACGTTTATGCTGTTCGAGGTCCGTTGAGAGCCGCCCGCTATTTTTGCCCAAACAAAACGCATTTTAGATTAAAGTCCGCAATTGTGCTTTAAAAAAATGAAACCAGGTTCGTAGCGGGTAAACAAAAAGCTAATCAAGCAACTGAAGAAGCTATCACGTTTAGCCAATCATTGTGCAAGGGACCACTCGATATTTTCCTTTTAACCAATCGCAGGTCATGGATATAATTATTACATTAGGCTTTCGGAACTACTACAAAGAACTGAAATGGGATAAATATGTAAACGAGGAAAGCTCAAGGAACAGTTTCTAACTCATTCGATCACAATTCAGTGCTGGAGCTGTGTACGAGGTAACGTATCAAAATTGCTTATAGTGTCGTTATGAAAAGAAATGATAGCATTTTATGTAGGAGAAAATGACTCAAAAATCAGCGTGTTTTAATGACAAATGAATAACACATATATTTATGTATGGCTTGCAAACGTAAGTTGACTGATGCATAAAAGTTAAAGAGGTAAAAGGTTTCGCTGAGTTATATCTTATCATTATTATTCTAACAAAAACCTTTATCAGCGCCTACAAACATGTTTTAGCTTTTAACGAATATGGCCATGTCATCCAAATATTTTGACCTTAACAGCTAATTATAAACGCCTCCTTGTATTTCACCTCTTTCGCCAAAGCAACGATTATATTCTCGGTAAATTCCACTAAATTTGAAATAATAACCTGGCTTGTTCTTCCCATTTTGTTGGGGTAAGCAAAATTAATCTTTATGAACCAGTTCCGTTTCATTGTTTACGGGTCTAAAGCTGGAAGGCAAAATTTACAGTAAAGCCTTTGTTCCTGTACATTTTTTTCTCAGGTTTCTTTTCACAAATTGACTCGCTATATTGTTGCTACACAAGTCGGAAAAACCCCAACCTTCCCGTGACACGATAAATTCCCGCTGGCTCTTGGATTATTTCATCCGCAGTTGATGCGAGGTATGAAAGTGAGCCCTATTTTAGGCAAAGCTTGCTTCAATGCTGTCACTGATTCTTCAAGAGTAACATTTCAGCTACTTGAACTTTTATCGCAACGCCTTGTTCCATTAACCAATCTTTCATTATCTTAATCTTTTGCTTTAGGAGACAATTGAAGTGCGATACCTGTCGAACAATCGGACAATGTTTGAGGCCACCTTGAAAAACAATTACGTTTTGCCCCTTCCATGTCATGTTGCCTCAATTCGTTTTTCAATACGTGTCTTCTTTTTAATTTTATTTTAAGAATAAGGAGTATAATAAAGTAAATGGCGCGATGATTCAATGTCTGTATTGCATCATTTTCAAGTGATGAAAAAAGCAAAATGAAAGTGATTAATTTATAGATCGTTTTCACTGCAAAATATATATATATTTCTTGAACTTGAATAGAATGAGAGCGCTCAACTCTGAGAGGAGCAGTGATAATAATGATCAATGGTAGCAGAATTTCAGTTCATCGTTTTATTGCTACAACGCTGTTTCGTATGGTCGAAGAATGACCACACTCATCAGGAAGAAAAGACAGTAATGTAGATCCCTTGAGCCAACAACGTATCACCCCCCAGGAGGATCGCAAATGGATTCACAGTCCAAGTTGAGGAGAAATTGAGAGAAAGTTACAGGACACTCAACACTGGACAATTTCTGGGGAAAACTGTAATTGCCCTGAGCGGGATTTGAACCCACGTCCCCGTGATCACTAGTCGGGTGTGATGACCACTAGGACTAGATTAGCAGCGTAATGTCACTTTTAAAAACAACTTAGAAAAAGTTCCTTTGTTCCCCAAAACCACTGAAATTGTAGAATTGATTGATACTTTAGGGGTATATCAATTTTATCACTTTAAAATGATGTCGTGGAGATATCTATTGAAACGTTGTCTTATTGAGATTAAACTCTTTATCCTTAAATGCTTATCTAAATTTAACCTTTTTTTTTTCTTATTTCATTTATGCCAAAGTGACGTAAATAGAAACTTTGTTTGTTTATTGGCCAAGTGGCACAAAAGTTGCCGACGGGGAAAGCTGATCCAATTATAGACGGTTTCAGAAAACAGTAACTCCAAGTCATGATAGACTTTGGAGTCGGGTGACTTCGGATCACGAGGACCTCCTTTGTGATAGCACTGGCTCATTTCATTGAGTGCATTGGAAAACCGTTCGGATGTTGCATGTCTTTGATCGTTATCTTATTTATTTCACCCGTTTAGAAATCGCTGGTGATCCTTGCAACTGATTGGCTCTCAGCAGTGCGACTTGATTTATTCACAATCGCACTATTTTTTTGCTCTAAATGGCACCTTTTCACCAGCCAATGAGAAAGGAACACTAAAACATAACAACCAATCCGATTTCAAGGCTTGTTTAAAGTAACCAATAAAATTGCAGGATAGTAAAAACAGAGAAATTCATTGTGTGGCGAATTTTGCAACTTTTAACCCCAAAAGTTTGCTAAAAAAATGGGTGAATCCTTCGCGCTGAAGACCTACATTTATGGGAGTTTCTAACTTCTAGTGTCCATTTTGTATCCGCTTTTTTATAAACCGGCAACTGGATTAATAAAATATTGGTAATGGCCAAAATCCTGGTTTCGGTTGCCGGTTCAAAAGGTGCGTAACGCTATCCACTGGATAAATCACTATCCAGCGGATAAACACTAGCAAAACCAATTGAGTTATCCAGTGGATAGTGTGTTACCCAGTGGACAAAGCTATATTCTTTTCGAACAACTGAGCTGTGTATTTGAGCCATGATTACATTGTTCGATTTCTAAATAGACGCAGAGGTTATTGAACTTTGTGTCGTTCAATTTTGGTCTGAAATCAAACCTATGATTTGATATTGAAAATAACCTATGATTTGATGCTGAATAACCTATGATTTAAATAACGATTCTATGATTTGAATAACCTATGATTTGATACTGAAAGCAATTTCCATTATTAACCACCAAATGTAGAATACGGATTTTAAAGAGACACTTTTTGCCCGTAGGACGTTTCCTGATTAAAAGTGTGTCAATTGTGCAACACCATGGAAAAAACGACTGACAACAGCACTAACACAGACAACTCAACTTTTCCCAGCAAAGGAGCTGTCATCGCGAGTTCCATCCTACTATTTGTCTTCGGATTGGCCGGGAATGGTATGATTGTTTACGGTTACTTCCGCTTCCGCCGGCTACGAACACGAACCAACTATTTCGTACTCAATTTAGCCATAGCTGATCTCTTGTTAACTGTTGGTCTTGGAGCCTGGATAATAGAGGAGCTTCGAGGTAATCCGTCAGAAAAAATTTTAAAAGCCTTCATGATCAACATTGATATTTTGTGTTTTTCAGCGTCGATGCTCAGCATGACCGCTGTCAGTGTTGACAGGTTTTTCGCCGTGACAAGTCCCCTAAAGTACAATCACAAAATTACGCGATCGCGGGCGCACATGGCAACGCTCCTTATTTGGTTATACTCCCTGGTTATGTTCGTTATCGGCGTCAGCAGATATTACGTGGAACAAATGGAGAGCGCCACTGCCAATAAAATATTTATGACAACACTGACTGTGACCTGCTTTGTGATACCGGCGCTTATTATGGTTTATGCACACGTTAGCGTCTTCAGAATTGCTCTAATTCGCAAGAGAGAAATGCCTGATGTTATGGAGTTGACGAATGGGCGTTCAAAAGAGATGTCAAAGACAGTTAAACTCTCCTTTAACACGTTAGTTATACTCGTACCCATGACAACCGCGTGGGGGATTTTTTTTGGGGTAACAGTCTACGAAGCTCACTGCACGATTTGCCTAATACCCACTTCGGAGTTTTCAACAATAGTTGGGTATTTGCCCTATATTGCAGCGGCAATTGATCCTCTTGTATATATCTTGCTTTCAAGGGATCTGCGACTGAAGTTATGCAGGTGTTTATAGAGTCCCTTAACGATCACACCTTTCGTTCAATGAGACAATACCGAATTAACGAACAGTCTAGTTACATGTCTAAGAATGCTTATCAACTACCCTGTCTAAGGTCCATTGAGGCTCCGTCCACACGTATCCGGAAACGTTTGTATCCGCATTTTTTTTTTCTAATACGGCTTGTGTCCACACCTATCCCGCGAATTCAGTAGCCGTATCTGAAATTTTCGAACGCAGTCTCCAGAGTGATTTTTTTTATACGCTATCGTAACACCATCGGATCCAGTCTTTCCCGCTTGAGGGATAAACCAAATGGCGTATTTGTAAGACTCTCATTTGCAAGTCGTTTCCAAAAAGAGAAAATGGCGCTAACATACCGTAACGATTTTGAGCACGCTCAACAAGCAAATATCATTTTGTCGACAGCAGTGGGCACAATAGTGTATTCGGATATGTGAGGACAGTGAAAACGATTTGAAAACGATAGGAATACGCTAGTGGACGCGTATACAAAGTATTCGCGATACGTGTGGACGGAGTCTTAGCTATTCCTGAGCAAGTTGAAGTCATTATTTTCTAATCAATTCTTCACCTTCAAATTACTGTTGAAAGCATTTTATACTGAAGGAGCAGATCTGAAAATGCGACACAGCAATCGCGAGGAAGCGCTATTTGTCTTCCGAAAAGCTGCACATATGAGAGTATAAACATTGTTTCACCTCGGGAAAAGTATGAAACCCATGTATCGGGCAATGATCGTGATTATTACGAGGGTCTCAATGGGGGTGTAGCAAACACGGTACACGGTTACAAATTTCGCGATTTCACGGTGCACGCTTAATTTTTACATCAAATAATTGTTCAGATCTTAGGAAAAGCTACAAACACCACGGTTATCTGGACAAAATAATTCACGACACATGGTTTAATTTTTTCCCTTTTTCACTACACACGGTTAATGTTTTGGACGTTTCACGCCACACGTTTAACCCCATTGAGACCCTCTAATACGGAATCTTATAAGGCACAAAATTTTCCAGTCACGAACAAGCATGTAGTGAAGAAAAATGCTGGAAAAAATATTAGATACATGCAAAAAGGTAACCACATAGTATGACACAGAACCGTTATATTAGAGATCGAATACACGTCGCCGTAGTGGGGCAAAACTTTTTCTGTTTCTGTAACGCTTGTTGGCATGACAGCCATTGTAATTAAAATGTACATATAAATAATCGATCTCGCTCAACACATTATACAATAATTCGCAATGAAGGCTGGTTTTCGCTAGCGCATAGGCACAAGCATAAGCAATGAATCTGAAAGTAAGTGAGAACACAACGATAAGCATAAGGACATACGCAGGCGCAGTAGTCACGAAATTCTCGATATCAACTTTCCTCAACTGCGATCAAGATGGCGCATGAAGAAGAGATCATTCTCCATCGAAATCCGTCATTTTGCTTGTGGATAGTTTCCCTACGACGTCTGAGTTAAATTAAGGCTGACCACCTTGCTCTTGTGCTTCTTGTTCACACTGCGACATAAAAATAACATAAGCAACCGAAAAACGAACAGTGCTCCTCTTCTTGTGCTTATGCTCATGCGTATGCTTATGTCGTGGATGTTTTCACTTTCTTATGCTAGTGCTTGCGCTTATGTTTATGCTTTTACATAATCACATCTATGAAAAGAAATAAATAGCCTGTAAGTAAATAATGTAAATAATGAAATAATCAATTACTGTAATAAAATGATCGTGATAACGGTTAATACAAACAAGCCGCAAAAGCCAATTGTGCTCGGTTCACTGAGCAACGTCACCACGCATTCACCCTAGAACTAAAGGTTTAGAGAATGAACAAGCTCTTGAGTTAGAACGTTACAAACAGGGAAAGTATGTGGCACAAGAAGAAATAAAATTTGAATATATCTGTTCGGGGAGAGAGGTGGTTGAATACCACCATATCATGAGATCGTTGTGTTTGAGGTTGAGGGAGAGTCACAAACTTAGAGAGATCCATCCCATTAACGTTCTGGGAGGGCTTATTCATGGAATTTAGCCATTGACACTCGCGATGCAGGAAAGTAGTGGCCAGGCCCGGACGTTAAGCATGCAAGAGACACTCGAGTCAGGCAGCAGTCTGTACATTCTCAAGGTTTGAAACATTGCGCTGAGTATACGGATCCCAAGCATAACGAGAATCTTCAAGTGACGGGCGTACGATAGTAAGATACAGTTTAGCCTTAGTTTCACGATTACAATGATAACATTTTCGAAAAATGAAATTGAGAGTTTACAAGCTCTTTTTAACGACATAGTCACAATGATCGTTTAAGCCTGGTTTCCATGTGATCTGCAACGGTCTGCGACAATCGGAAGGTGTCTGCGTCGGTCTTATCGGAGACGATCGTAAATCTGAAGCGATCGCAGACAAGCGTACCACCCTTGCATTAAAAAAAAAAAAAAGCGCAACTTACTGCTAGTTTGCGCTTCCTGCCCGGCAGATGAAAAGCGAAATTGTAAGATAAGAATGGTAAAACATGTTACTTTCCTTTTGGTGGGGAGATTATTTATATTGTAGACGAAAAATATTTGAGTTTAATATTTAGATGCACTTTAAGTAAGTAGAGTGGGATTTGGTCAAGGCCAGAGATCTTGAAGGGGTTAAGATTTAATTTGAAAGCTATTTGGAAATACCTGAAACACTAACCATAATATTGCCTCTTGGGGCAAAGGGAAGGGGTCAAGTTCTTACAGGTCATCTAGATTTTCTTTTATTAATTAGAGAAGGCAGAATGAAATAATTCGTTGAGAATACTGGCCTTGTGAGAGTTTGAACCACAGTCAATGCCCACCCTTTGCCCTGAGTAAAAGGAAGTGTTCCGTAGAGTTATTCTCCAAAAAAAAAAAAAACACTATTGTTATTTGCGTATTGTAATGGCTTAGAAATAAAACTCACTTCATAAAAACCAAATTCCGGAAGTCGTTTACCCTAATTGAAGTCCAGGGCCCGGTTTTTCGAAAGCCGATTAACTTAATCCAGGATTAACGTAAACAATTGTTTCATGTCTGCAACTTTTTGGTGAAAGTTTCTTTTGCTTATTTTTGGTTTTTAAGATTCACTTCTTCTAATGTAAAGTTTTGCCGAATATCAGCGTTGAACAGGATTTGATAGTAGAGAAACTAACTCCTTGGTTAGTTTTTGATCTGGGATTAGTGTTAATCGACTTTTGAACAACCGGGCCCAGGTT
>OX421456.1:30001469-30008969 GCA_949126865.1 Montipora capitata
AAAAAAAACAAGATATAAAACAAAAAAATAAAATAAAATAAAACTAAAAAAACCTCAGGGGCGATCATATTGAACTCTGAATACAAAAGCTGTTATTCTCATTCAAAGCAGCTCTATAATTACCTCGTTTCAGCGCTACTTTGGACCATATTTATTACCCTGAATTACCACGCAGCTGATAAAAGGAAATATTTGCTTACATTTTTTGCCTCATTTGAATAGGCCCATTCTTATAATCTATCAGCCAAACAATCAGAACTGAATATTGAAAGTGCATTGCACAATGAGCTATCTCTGAAACTTTTAGCGTAATTTACCAATCGATCTCTGAGTAATGACGCTTTGAAAAGTCGAAATTTTACAAAGAATGTATCAATAGTCTCATTAGTGCTCTTGCCACCCAGGAGTTTATCAGTTTTTGATGGCCATTAACTCGCTCGTTATCATGCAAAGCTGAAAGGCTTATAATTACAATTGCTGATCTTACTAAGTTTAAAACGTCCTTGAATCTTTAAAATCAAATTGTGAATAGCACGAGGCCTTCTATCAGCAAGCTCGTATGGTATGAGACAAAATGTGAACAATGACGTCATGTAAGATTCGCCTAGACTAATGCTGTTATTCTCATTCAGTGCGTAGCAAGCGACTAATTGTCCAGTGAGATCCACCTTTCGATCAATAGTGTAAGTACTAGGAAGTAGACAATGAAAAAAGACATGCCACCTTCAATTTTCACTCACTAATAACAAATTTCTCCACAAATAGTACATGATTTGCGACACTATGTAGGCAGTCATAAGGTAAAGGTGTAAGCAACGAGTGCATCGACAGAGAATAGTTTTGAAGAGGGAATAATGTGATCGAGACCCACCTTCTTAAATTCAAGGGAGCAATAACAGATATCTGGGGAAACGTCGGTATGTAAGGAAACGGACAGACATTTCAATCGTTCTTCTGAGACGCTTGTTGTTTGTAAAGAAGTGCGCAACATAAACGGAGAGGAAATCCTGCGTATGTTTCCAGAACTAAAGTTCCATGGAGAGATAATGTTGTTTGCATCCTCGTTCGCTAAGTCAATGAAAATTCGTGCTCCATTGTTTTTGTTCAATAAGCCAATGAAACGCTTTGCATTTTTGTTTACGTTCTGTTTTGACGTTTATTTTTCAAGGTCGTATGAAAGTCGCTCATGATCACATAGCGCGATGAAGAAGGAATAAAAGTGAAAAGACAGCCCAAAGTTATATTTTGAAGAGGTATTTTCGTTTCCGTAGACGTCTTTGTTTCTTAAACTCCCTATTGGTTCATATATGTCCTAACGGTAAACAGTAAGTAGTTGCAAAAGGTCACGAATTGTTATTTGCCCGAAGGGGTGTCGTTGCTATAAGAACGCGAATCGTACGTAAACAGTGAGGACGGACCAAACATCATGCAAAATAGAAGCACTAATATTAATAGCAGTTATTACAGAAGGGTGAGGATTGGGGTCTGGTAGTTACCTAAAATAGCTTGTAGCCTGCAAACATAACGAAAATAAGGGAAACTTTAAGGCAAATCCACACCCGTCCAATCAAAGGTGAGAGAATAACGCGCTCTGGTCTTTGTGTGGTCTCTGATGGTTTATTGTGCCAGTAAACTCATGGAATTTTGGCAAGTAGACCATACGTGTACATGGCTTAGAGGCATGATAAACCACTTGCGATGTTGGAAGAACACTTCTCGTGTTCCTCCACTTGAACATACCGCGTGGTCTATCAGCCTAAGAACTTTTGGTCTATTGCTCCGGCAACTATTTGTAAGTTTAAAAGGGGGGTGGGAGGGGAGTCACCTTTACCATTTTATTCTGTACTGAGATTATGCTTTAGGGGAGGGAGAGTAAGCGTCTTAATTTCCAATTTACTTTGTCAAGGATTGTAGTTTATATAAGGGTCTCATCATTTATAACGTCGCACTAAAGGGGAAGGGGTTGGAGGCAGTGGCTTTTAACACACACGTGTATATATATAAATTCTATTTCCTGTGTGTCTGATGGCCTGTAAACTTAAAGGAACTTTATAAAAGGAAAGGAACTTTATTTAAGTGTCTAGTCGTTCTGGCGCTGAAGCACTAATTGAGGACAATGTAAATTGAAATTAACAATTAACACAAATTAAGTCAAATGTTGTTTTTTGAGGAGAGGGGAAACGGAGTAACGTTAAGGGCCCTCGGACCTATCTTGCGAGCGTTTCTAAGGAAGTGAAATTTCACTTCCGGTCAATGGCGTCATCATTTTGACCAGGCGCAATGTTGCTAATTTACGCGCTAGCCCGGCAAATTTAAAAACATTACGTGGACATTTGTTCCTCTCGGGTGGTTTGCAGATCGTACGGTAAGCGGAATGCGCATGCGTAGCGAAAACACTTCCGGTTTGCTTCCTTTTCTTCCGGTTTACACAAAAACCCTATAATAATCGCGGTTTTTGCGTCGAATTCAATTTTTTCGATGACAGACTATTTAAACTGTGATTACAAATTAAACTATGGTTGCATTTTACAGAATTCTATCATTTCAAACAAATTATGAGAATTTCAAAGCTTAAACCTGGGTTTTAAAGTTTGCATAAAAAGCAGTCAAACAAAATCTCAGCATAGTTTAATGTGAATTTACATAGACACACTAAATCCACAGAAAAACGGTCATCAAAATGGCACACTTCCAGGATTATAGAGATTTTCGTTTCTGGTCACGTGATCATGGGCGTGGCCGGATGACGTCATTGTTCAATTTCGATATTGATAACAAGGGCTGTGTTATAAAATGACCTATGTGTAGCAAAAAATTTCCAAGTTATACCACAAACATATTCCTTAGCAACAGCTCCTAAAAATGGGTCTGAGGGCCCTTAACCGGAAAAAAAAAACCTCTCGGTGCAGACTGAGTAGAGAACCAACAAAGTCACCCCACAAATGACGCCGAGTCACGGAATCGAACCCGAGTGCTCTCACCACTGCGCCATCCCTGCGCCCCCCAAATTCCGATTCCTGTCGGCAAGGAGGATTGGTTACGTAGTATCCCAAATTAGATAGATGCTTGGCGGAAGAATTTTACCATCGAATCTGCCAATACAGTTAAAATAAGATTTCAATGTCAAGCTGTGGCTGTAAGTAACATTTTATACTTCACAAAATAAATGGTGAAATCGAAGGTACAGTATAACTAGCCAGTATTTTTATTGAATCTTCATGGACAGTACCGTGAAAACTCGCACAGTCACTGTTGCATTGTAACTTATGACTGCGTGTGCCAAATTAATAACAATAAATAGGAAATGACGCCCTGAATTGCCAAAGTTTTTGCCTAACTTTAAATACGTCGCGTTATTGCCTGGAAATCTCTTAATTCCTATGCTCATTTCTATCGAATTCACCTCGATATAATAAACAAGACCTTGTCGGTTCTATATAATATAAATGTGACGTCTTAACTTCAGTACGTGCGTTATTTTTTCCTGTGGAATTTTATTTTATTTTATAAGAACATAAGGATTCCGGTCTCGGAAAACAATAATGAGAAACAAGGAGGAGATAAGAAAAGACAAGGGAATCTGTCTGACGTTTCGTGAACTCGCGCACGTCTCAGACAATTGAGCTTAAAATTCATAACTTGCTGTCCATTCTTCCTCCTAGAGCACAACTCAAAAGAATGAGGCTGACAACAAGGCATTTCGGGAATCTCTTGCCTGTCCTGCAAAATTAAAATATAGAATTTAAGTGGAAGACTAGCGAAGCGGATCAATATATTTGGCACGATGGAAAACGTAATTTTGAGGTAACCTTTATGTGACAGTCGTCTCAATTGGCCCAGTATTGGTACAGCATACTTTCCGAAAAAACGACACTAGACATAGGAGAACATTTTACCAGCCATTACTGATTAAATTAACACATTCACTATTATATTACGAGCTTGTCAGTGTTTATGCATCCTTATTTGAAAACTGAGAAATAAAGCAGATCGTAAAGTGCCCCTTGAATTTTTTATTTACGTAGTAGACTCCCATTTGTTTTGTCTTTTTTCATCAATCTTCAGAACTTACATGATACGAGCCTTGCGTTCTCATATTGTTTGCATTATAACCAGGAAAAGATTCTCAGAATTTCATTGTGTCTATTATCTTGACGAGTAAGTACAACAAGAGAGTTAAGGATTCTCTGGAAGGATTAGAGCAAATGCGCAAAGTTATGCTTTCAAGTGTCTTCCGGCTTTGGCCAATTCTTGCACTAATCCAATATCCTTTTCTAGACCTCTCGTCAAGATAAGAGAATGGTTGATTGAAGAAAAATGTTTGTTGATGTTTGGAACCAACCTGATCAATACCACTAGCAAAACAAAAAGCGAAAATAAATGGTAAAGAAAGGAAAGCGTTTGTCAAAAAGATCAGTTAGCATTAGCTCAACACAGTGGGGTGTGTCGTAAAAATCTCTGTCAGGATTTGCAAGGTTAGCAGCGGTTAATTGACCTATATGTGGTGGTGTATTGCTCGCAATTTTCAATTGAAAATTTTCACCTCCAAACTTTCGATCTTCAATGATTGACATAGTTTAGCCCTTCTTAATCTTTCTCTTATTCTCCTGGTTTGAAGTCGATTAAAAAAACTGGCTTGCCATATCCCGTAATAACGACTCCATTTTGCGACCATGCCAGACTGAGAATATGAGGCCATCCTCTCGATGAGGTTTGACATTCTTTTGATTCAGTACTGGTGAATCAGTTTACATGATGGCAATGAACTGTTAGAAATCTATCCAAAAATGATATAAAGAAAGGAAATACAACAATTAAAAATAATAGATCTTTAATTTGTATGTCCCGGTCAAACTACTTTTCATTGGCAAATGATTAAGGGTGCTGATTGCCATGACACGAGCTGGGCCTGGGCACAGTTGCTTAATGATTGCAAACGTTGCATGATTTTAGTGATACATTGTTCAAAGAAGAAGTTATGATTTTTGCATCGAAATTGACGCCGAAATCTATTCTTATAAGATATGTAATATAATTCAATATTTGGTATGTATGTTGCCGGTAAAATCCGTTTTCAGGTTGAATTCGTTTTAAACTAGGTTAAATTGGTGATCCTCTTTTTACCTAGGTTGAATACGCACTCAGATGGATTGAAGAAACTGGAGCCTAAATTAAGCCTGAAGAAAAATTCGGGTCAGGTTAGGATTATTTTTGGTTATAGGCCACTTCGGAAAATACCATAATACTCTTTGTTTATCACCCCAAATTTTGCATAAGCATTGTTTCCAGTTTCTCCTGGGACTTACCGAATTGTCCCAAGAGAAAACAAAAACGATGCTTATGCAAAATTTGGGGGGACAAACAAAGAGTATTATGGTATTTTCCGAAGTGACCTATTACACATAGATATTAATTGACCAATCATAGAAAAGTAAATAATGAAAAGAACTGTGTTGGATTGAGCATGCTCGTCGTTGTAGTGTTGTTGTGAAGACACAGTACTACAAATCTGGAGGGTGCGAGTTCCAGTACCGGTAAGTGCATAGTACAGTTCTTTGTTCCCTTACTATGTTGTAATATTGAGACTGAATTAATAAGTGTATGAATACAGAAACAGCTAAGATATAATACCGAAGACTAAGAACATGTGTTAAGATGGGTTTCAGGGGGGTTTAAACTAGGTTGAGTGCATAATCCAACCCAAAAATGGTAAAATGAGGATCACGAATTTACTACGTTAAACGAATTTAACGTAGGATCACGAATTTACTACGTTAAACGGATTTAACCTGAGAACGGATTTTACCCACAAGATGCATATGTATAGTCATATTGATTTGAATGCACTTATTCATGAGACCACCCAAGGAAAAGGTCACGTTTTTTTTTCATTTTTAATAATTTATTTTTATTTTTATAACTAATCAGCTTTTTGGAGGTCCAAGTAAGAATCATTGAAGAATATATGCTCTCTGTCGATGGCAATAGAATGGTAGACCTTATGAATAGTCCAAATACATTTTTGTTTTTCTATACGAACGTCTAGTTTGGAGCCGAGGCTGAGCGTTCGTATTTTTTTGCGATTTGAGCCTAAAAACGTTCTTAACATTTTATTAAAGTTGCCTACTTTGTGAGTTGTTCGTCAGTGTATCACGTAATAAGAAAATCACATTGTTAATTTCAAAAAAACGTCTTCAGTATTTGACTTAGTTTTCCTGTTAGACTGCAGTCTTAAATTTCTTTTATCTTTATTTATACTCCTCACAAAACCCAAACAAAATAAGCAAAAACTGAAAAGAAGGCAAAATATGGCACGAAGCCATCGTTGTTAACTGACTCTGTATGTTCTTGCTATGTTCAACTTCTTGGTACTGTTCTTATCAAAAAGGTATGTTATAAAAAGGGGTATGTAGAACTTATTCCCGAAAAGCAAACACCTTTTTGGTTAATACTGTGGCTAGCGACGAGGAAACAATGTCACAAGTCTTAATAAACGGAAATAGTAGAGTTTTTCTTGGTTTCATATATCATATATCATATCATATATCTTTCTTTACCCTCGGATTTTTCCGAGGGTAAAAACGGTTTCGGTTTCGGTTCGGTTTCGGTTTCTCACTATGAATTTAACAGCTGGTGCTCTTTTGTGATGCTCTCGACAATCACTTTTTTTTTTTAGTTAGGAATGTAGCTAACGACAAGGAAACAATGCCATAAGTCTAAATAAACGGAAATAGGGGTGTTCTGCTTGGTGTCTCTCTATGAATTTAACAGCTGGTACTCTTTTGTGATGCCCTCGAGAAATCGGATATCGTTTCCGAGCCAGTGACACTTGACGGCAGAACAAATTTCGACGAGAATGGAATAATCTATTTACATAACACCATGAATCGATAATTTCAAATGACATTGTCGAGAGGACTGTGTAGTCCCCGGTGTTGTGGTCTGACCATTGAGTTACTGAGTGTAAAATTACATCAAATCCGTATCCGGTATAGCCACCAACGCTCAGAACACTCCAAAAAAAGCAACACAAACTAAACACCATCCTATGTCGCACCCCTTAATATATTTCATCATCTTCTTCATAGGTAATCGAACTTCTAGCTACGTCTCTATCCGCAAAGAGTGTAAGCGATATTTTAAGCCTTTAATTAAACCGCCGGAAAAGACGGATTTTCATCAGAACTGTTCATCCTGGTCACTGGCAGCAACTTTAAGTGATGAACTCCTGTTGATTTGTTCCTAAGTATTTATCGTAATATCCGTTAAATTTAAGGAAATTATACTTCATCAGATACATTTAAAACACATGAATGCAATGGGCATGTTAATTGGCGAGTTTGGGGAGCGTGGAAAATTTTGTTGAGTATAATTATCTCTTTGAGACTTAGAATAGCGCTGCATTTCTTCAAGGTAAGTGGGTCATTTAGTTATTAGTTACTGGGTAATTGTTTTCGTGAGAAACATGTAGAGGAATTGCGTTTCTGTGAGAAGAATGCA
>OX421456.1:30013969-30021469 GCA_949126865.1 Montipora capitata
TATCATTCATTAAACCGTTCGCCCTTATCATATAAGGTGAACAAGACAGAAAAATCGCGGAATACTTGCGATAGCGCTAAGTTATATTATGGAATGACGTTTTCGTTGCCGTAGCCGTCGTCTTTCCTTAAACTCCCTCATAACTGTTGGATTCAAATCATAGATTTTCGCCTTTCCGAGATTATCACCCCTGGGAATTAACAGACAGCCTATTTTTAGGCCTTGTTGTTTATCAAGTAAGCGTAAATACCTCACCTTCAAGCGTTTTGATCTCATTATGCCCAGAGGTATGTCGACTTGCGGGTGGATTAGGATCAGACACCGTTGATTTCTACTGTTTGGTTCTTAAACGCAAGGTGAATGTTATTATGAGCATAGTCTATCATAAGATCTGTTTCTTTTGTTCTTATATTTGTGCTGTCTATGAGGCTTACCCATATCACATTGATATAGCTGTCAAAATTACCAAAACGTCTGTGAAGATATGAAGACATTCAATCAGTGTTCTTGCCATTATTTGAGGTCACATGAGCCAATGATTCTCAAGTTCTCATGAGCCAATGAATCTGACAAAGGGCCTCTTCATACTCGGAGTACATAACACTGTCAAGGCAATACATGCGTGGCAAAACCGTAAGCAATATCACCAAAAACCTAAAAGAGGAAGGCTGATTGAACGGTGAAGGAATTTATATTTTCTAGAGCCAAATGTTTGGAAAGGCACTGTCTTCGTTTCATCATCAGAGTTTTAAAAGCAATGCATGCAGTCGTCTTTAGATAATACACTCCTTAACAGTTTAAGCAACCTTGTTCAGATTTTTGGATTTAACCACGAGCCCGTATGAACTGGCTGGCTCGGTTTCAGACAGAGATGTCTTCTTTGCACAGAGGCAGACTGGCCCGTTTGTCGAGATGCATGGCAAGATCTCGTTACTTAGACTTCCAAGGACAGGAACTCAACACATTACTGAAGTTCATTTTTTTTTTGTCTGCACTTTGGCCTGAGTCACAGAAGAGTGAATTTTGTTTATACAAGTTATTAATCTGTCACTACAAGATGAGAAATAAGTGGGACCCCACGTTGGAAAAACTCTTTTCTTTTTTTTGCGGATTGCCAAAAATTCTCGAGAAATTTCGCTAATCTTAAAAAAAAAAAAAAAAGAAGTGCTGCCTCTGACGACCTCTTTGGCTACCAATTTTGGCAACGGAAACAATTTTGTTTGTTTAAGCATCACGTTGTCATTCAACCTATTCGTGTACAGTCGGCCCTAAATCTTAAATTTCGGTGGAAAATCGATCATTGCAATTCCAAACGCGTAATGGCAGGGCAAAAGAAAGTTTTTCCACGATCTCTCTACTGAGCTGCAGTTTTTACAAAGAGAGCGGCAGTTATGATATACGATATCCAGCATACGTCTAGGGATCCTATCCTGAGAATTCGGAGTGATTTAGGAGAAAAACTGCTGAGTCGGGTGTCAAGATCGAGTTCCCCTGGTTCGTCTATTTTGACGATCGCAGAGCCGAGCAATGTTGTAATCTTTCCAGTTTGAAACGCTTTTCAAAAGATATCGCCAAAATGTTTGATGATATAAAAGCTTGCTCTTATGCGATCCGGCTCTAAGTAGACAAATGAAGCTCAAGTAGACCACAAGTTAGGAAATTTTAATGACTTGTGGAGCGAAACGGTTGTCGAGGCTACTATACTACTGCTACTGCTACTGCTGCTGCTACTGCTACTGCTACTGCTACTGCTACTGCTACTGCTACTGCTACTACTACTACTACTACTACTCACTACAGTTCCCAGTTGATGATGCATAATATCTTTCATTTATTATTCCACTATTATTCCATTTTACCATATTTGGTCAAGAAAACGCGCAAAATATGAGGCGGTAATACACTGTAGTGTCCAGCTTTGACCGGTTTAGAACAGAGCAAATACGAACGGAACGGGATTTTTTCAATGAAAGAAGTTGTTTTCAACAAGATGCAAAGCCTGAGAATTTAGCTTATCATCACTTGTCACTCGTCATTTTGTTTATCCCATCAAATAAAGATCTTTGGCTGGCTTTTTGTGCTGTTTACATTGTTCGCACGCGCCCTGAAGAACAGATGTTGCATTTTTTTAAAAACACCTTACCAAATAAAATTGAAGCAAAATAACACCTTTTTGTAGTGGAATAATAAATCTCTTATTCGATGGTTCAACATATAATACTCCTGGACATTTTGCTCATTGCTCGTAATACTACGCAACTCGCAAAATATCCGCGCGTATTATCAGTTAAACCATCGAATAAGATGTATGTAATTCTCTCATTACTTGCTTGGGTGGTTGGTTGGTTACATCGCCGATATGCCTTAATGTGACCGCGATGCAGTCAACACAAGCAACAAGTTTGCGTGGTTTCTCAAGCGCCACAACACTGAATATTTCTGTTACTGCGAACTCATTTTATGATAACTAAAGCGAAAACGTTCTAAAAAACAGCCTACTACTACTACTACTACTACTACTACTACTACTACTACTACTACTACTACTACTACTACTACTACTACTACTACTACTAATCATCATCATCATCATCATCATCATCATCATCATCATCTCCAAATTCATAGACCACTATAGGACTTAAAAATGGAAGTGCAGAAGACCCGGAACTATAGAAGAGTATCTGTCATCCCTATTGTAGTTGGAGCCCTTGGGACTGTGGGTAAACACCTAAGGATGTGGATCAGCAAGTTGAGACACCAGGAATCATTGCATTACTCGATCCACAAAGCTTGTTTGTTAGGAACAGCTAAGATCCTCAGAAGGACTCGAAACTCCCAAGGCTATATATAGGAGATAGCTTGATGTTTTGGGAATATGGCCATCTATAGGTGTGAGACATCATCATCATCATCATCATTATCATCATCATAATAACTGAATAATAATAATAATAATGATGATGATGATGATGATGATGATGATAAGAATATTGCTATTTAAAGAATCACAATTAGGAAGAAAAAAGAGCATGCGCACCTCAAAATAATCGGTGTCCTGGTAAACCTTGGAACTATTGCAGAGTATCGCATTGGAAGCCTATTCGGAAAATGTCCTAAGCCCATAACTATCCAACCTGTGGAATTTCTTTGATAACGATAATGATAATGACATTGTCATCATCCTCAGGTACTTCCTTTTTTGCGTGCAGGGATGGCGCAATGGTGAGAGCACTCGTCTCCAACCAAATACCAGACTCGGCGTCATATGTGGGTTGAGCTTTATTGGTTCTCTACTCTGAATCGAGAGGTTTTTTTCCGGGTACTCCGATTTCCCCCTCTCCTCAAAAACCAACATTTGATTTGATTTCAAATAGTGTCTCAGCGCTGAATACACTTGACATTTCAATAAAGTTCTTTATTACTATTATTATTATTATTATTATTATTATTATTATTATTATTATTATTATTATTATTGTACTCACGTTTTTACTAGTGCTACGTAGTCAAATATCCAACGGCGGGGAGTTCCGTCAATTTTAACTCACAGACATCAGAAAGGTTGGCGTATATTTCTGCCAGAACTCTTGAGAATTTCGCAGCCCTTTCTATTTTGTTTAACCCCGCAATATTTTCGTTGTGGGAAGTTGCCTTAGCGAAATTTAATATCTTTAATCTACTTGTCTTACTGTGGTTTGTGTAGGCTGTTCTTTAGAACGTTGTCGCTTTAGTTATAAAATGAGTTCGCAGTAACAGAAATATTCAGTGTTGTGGCGCTTGAGAAACCACGCAAACTTGTTGCTTGTATTGAGACTTTTTTTCATGAAACCTTCTCTTTTTGTGCATTATCCTGCCTATGCAAAGATGGCCACATTGGTGTTTGTCTTCCTTGCTGTCTTCGTGAGAAACCAAGTTGTGGCATATACAAAAGGTAATTTGTTTATAAGTGTGTTTGTGTGCTGAGTATACTCGTTATGTAACGTAAAGAGCATTTTTAGATTTGCTGAAATTGACTGGCAACGACCGTTTTTCGACCTCACTTTCTAAAAGTGATCATACAGTATTAATGCTTAAGATTTAAGGGATTTTAGGAAGCAAACTGGTTCTTATGGACGGACAACTTTATCTTCAAACAACAGCTGACTAGTGTGACACCTGTGTTTTGACTCTTTACTATTAACAGAGAGGAACTAGGACTTTGCGAGCATATCTTTCTTCTTGATGCACTTATGTTCCTACCGACCCTTGGCCTATTGCCCGATGAGTACTTTTAGTGAATAACTGAAATGTCTTCATTCGGCGGTGGTCGGTAATTGAATTATATTTCGTCAGCTAGAGTAGCATTATGCATTATTTTAGCCCTAAACAATTTGGAAAATGAAAAAAAAAAATGTAACTTAACTTGACTTGAGTTCAGTTTTTCATTTTAAACTGTGTTCGCAGAGTTGTTTAGAGATGCGTTGAATTCATCAATCACTGTGGATTAGTAATGTTATTGCCTGTTGAGTTCTTACTTCATTCTCCATATGATAAAACTTAAGATTAATCAGATGCAAACTTTGAAAAACAAGATTAATTAAAATGCCATCATACCAACCATTTTCGGAATCTCTTCTCTTAATTAACTGAAATTGCTTTAAACGACGTTTGTTACAACCCATGTCACTGATTCAGTTAAGGACGAGGGTGATTTTTTTTGTTTATAAGAACATTTTTCTTCATAAATACTATTTTTCTTTGGCCTTCTTAGCTTCAGAAGGAACAACACACAGGTATACCGTTGACAAGAAGGTGATATAAACGCACCCTTTGAAATCATATTTGAAGTTGAAGTTGAAAGTTTATTATTAAATCACATTGCAGCGGCTGCTCCAGCTGAAAAACGTAATATTTACAATCTTCTTACTTAAAAACACTATATTACAATATTACTAAAATACAAAAATGATATGATGAAATGATTAATAAGTGATAAATATGACATAAATATAATATCTACTAGTAATAACACTTAATCTAAAATATTTAACACTCAAAGTTTCGTATGCTTCAACATACATAACAGGAATCCGACCGCATCCAGTGATATTTCACGGTTGTAGCGTATTTGATTCTTCTTGTGTGCCTGACCGTTTTTTAACGTCTCAGCTCTTAGCCGTACGCACTTAAACCATCAATTAAGTGAAGCGGCGTACGAAACGTTAAGCAAAATTTAAGTTCAAAGCCGAGGATGCGTATATTTCTTCTCATGTTTGTCCTCGCTGTTGGTTTTAGTTCGTCGTAAAGGTAAGATGGATGACCAAAGAAAATGAGAATTTACGACATGGTTTACTGATGTGCTGGGTACGGTGCAGGAGAGGTTGAAAACTATCAGTGATCATGAGAAGAATCTAGAACGCTAAGACAAAATATCACTATCACTGGATGTCGGGTTTCTGTGATGTATGTCTTGAAGAATACGATTCGTTACGTAAAATACAGTTTCAATGGCTGATGCGTTTCACCGTTGCTTGTGTGTTGTTCATTCTTCTTCGATTCATTGCCCGCAAAATAGTAATACATGTACTAAGTCAAAACGTGAACCGTGACAAAAACAGGTCCTTGAGAAAGGCATGGTGCGTTACTTTTATTGGAGGCAGTGGAGTTCTTTCAGATTGTTTATGTGCAAAGCTCGTTAATTATCTGTTTCCATGAGTGGCAAGGGGATTTACGTTTTCTTGTATTTTGCATCAGTCTGTGCGCTCCGATTGGTGCATTGGTCCTGGTACTTTCTTTTTTCTTTGTTTCCTGTGAGTGTTGAAGTAGTAATCTTTGAAAGTATAAACAGCTCACAATCACGGAGATTCAGACTGTAAAGGAAGGATCGGCGACGCCACAGAGAGGACAAAAATTTGAGGCTTGCGCCAAGGCGACGCTTAGAGTTGGGTCGTTGTTTGATTGGAGCTTTTGTTCAATCTGTCAAAGCAAAGATGTAATAACCTCTTACTAACAGAGCGCGTGGGCCGTACTGGGGAATATTGACTCGAGGTGACCGAGGGCCAATATTCCCAGTACGGTCCCGAGCATTTGAGTTTGGTAAATAGTTTATTTCTGAGTTGCTGTTTGCCTCGGTTTCAAAGCAAGTCCTGGTGCAAAACCATTCAAATGGAAATGAGCTAGTGGTGTATTTTCATGCAAATCAAACTCAATATCATTTGAATGGTTTAGCACCAAGATTCGTTTTGAACCAGAGACAAACAGCAACTTGAAAATGGCCTATCGTTTATTATTTGGTATCGTTTCTTTGGGCGATTGGACTGCGTCTTCCATCAGCGAACTTTGAACGGTAACCTTTTACACGTAAAACTAAATTCCGCTTCCTCTAATTGTACTTCTGGGATGAAAAAAATTAAATTCCCTATTACAAAACTTTTTGCGTTTCGCTCAACTTAAATTTCTCGCGAGACAGAAAAAATACGGTAACGGACCCTTTCCGTGGTAATGGTCCGTACTGTAAAATCCTGAATGAAAACCATGCTCCGAGCCTCAGAATTGCTTGCCGTCTAATAACTGATGAGTGGTGAAAAAAAGGTAGACGAGTTGGTAACTGGATGTATGAATTGTCAGCTTTTGCCGATCAATCAATCAATCAATCAATCAATTTATTAATTAACTATTTTGGACGCGTACGTGATAAAAGTTACCACCTGAAATACCTAACCGAAATAATCAGCAAATTTGAAGACTGAAATACATGCGGTTTCTTTTTTTTTGTTTAATTATTACTTCTAAGTTTTAAATATTCAGTGTAGATCTGTTATAAGAGTCGATGTTCTCTTTAACATTTGCTTAACGACCCGTTTCTCTCTCCCTACCTCCCCCAGATATCTGAATCTGTCTGTCTGTCTGTCTGTCTTTCTAAATAAAACTTAGCAGATATTAAAATTTACAATTCAGCCCCTTACCGCTAATCAGCTACATTAAGCTCGATCCTGTATGCTGTGCAATTGTTAGGCAAACTCTAATTCGCTTCGCATTGAACAGGTCCAGGATGTGGAGCGCTTCTCACTGATAAAATTGTTGACAAGACGGTTTTAGTAACAGGATCAGTCAACTCCAGCTTCGACGAAAAACGTGCGTTCCTTAACAGTTCTAATGGGTGGTGTTCCGCCGACGTGGACCCGAATCAATATCTAATAATCAAGTTAGGTAAGAGTTAACACAAAGAGGACTTTGCAACATGCAATATTATATTCCGATTCAGCTACAAGGAGAAATATGGGTGCATATGTTGTTGCTGTTATTGTTGTTGTTTTGTCCTGGTTCACAATTTTTTAAACCAGTTCAATTTTGGTTTTCCTTTGTTTCAGATAATGATAATGAATATTAGACAAAGAATAATGAAAATTGAACTGCTTTGAAAAATTTAATACCAGGAAAAATTACAAAAATTACTACTTATTTTTGGTAAAAAAAAAGAGTGCATATTTTTGACCATCTAATGCAATGGCACCAAAC
>OX421456.1:30026469-30028969 GCA_949126865.1 Montipora capitata
ACCGTTCTTAATAACAATCGTTTGAAACCGTATGCTTTGTATTTAAGCACGACTTTCCACACCTAAAGTCTGCACACGCTGTTTTCTTCACAAGGATTAAGTATAATGATTTTCCACAGTGGATGGTGGTTATACGCCTTGGTCAGACTGGAGTTCCTGTTCCAATTTGTGTGGCAATGGAATCCAAGTTCGTCGCAGAGAATGTTCCAATCCATCCCCTGCAAACAATGGTCACAACTGTTCAGGAGAATCAATCCAGGCACGAGATTGTGTTGGAACTTCTTGCCCTGGTAGGTTTCCCAGAAAATCTTCATATGCCCATTCATTCTTTCATCCATCAAAAAAGCAAGCATCTGCGGGATGTAAATCTTTTCAGTTTTGCTGTGTGGTATTTTAGGCGGTAAAACAAAAAAACATCCTGAGAAATCGAAACGCTTTTCCACTAAGTAATGGGCGAACGGTCGGCTGCCGTAAGGAAACTAAAGGATATAACCAACTCATTTACGTCACTATCGTCATCTTCATTATAATCATCATCATCTTCATCTTCGCCAACATTATTCGCTCATTGCAAGAGTCTATTACCCAAGAGTAAGAATCTGGTATCAGGTTTGTCCCCGTCAGCGTCAGAAAATAGTTTATTTTTAAAACCAAGTTTTGCGGGGAAATAAACAATAAACCAAACCGGCTTTCCAGGGGTGAAGATTCTTTTTGTATTGTATTTGCATTATAACGTAGCCTTCACATTTAAATGATATGGAAATACCTGAAATAAATCGTTTTATTTCCAAAGGGTTTGAATTGAACATTGAGTTGGTCCATTGTTTATTTTTCCGCAAAATTAAAACCTGGTTTGGCCCCGTGCAAACGGACGCAACATTGTTGCAACATTGAAACTCCTTACAATGTTGGCCAACAACTCCTTACAACGTTGGTCAACAACTCCTTACAATGTTGACCAGCAACTCCTTACAATGTTAGCCAATAACTCCCAATGTTGGGAGTTGTTGCTTCCGTTTGCACGGGGCCTTAAAATATACACTTTCCTGACGCCGATGATATGGGGACTAAGCCAATTCAGGTAATTCTTACTCTTGCGTGATGGACCCTTGCTCATTGTAGCCTTCATGGCCACGAAAACTCTGACCGCACGTAGCCTCTTCAACATGTCCAAAAAGTCTTCTTGTGATCCACGGCAAATGTCCCTTGTCCATTCCTATATGTTTTTGAATGCGAAAATCAAAAGTTCATGCTTTGACGCCCAAACAGATCCTTATTTTGTAAAAAAAATAGTTGTACTCATATGATGGCCTTATGGTCCTATAGCTAAACTTTACTTTCTTTTTATTTAACAGTTGATGGTGGTTTATCTAATTGGTCAAAATGGACCCCCTGCAGCAGAACATGTGGAACTGGCATCCAATTGCGATTTCGAAGATGCACAAATCCTCCACCGATGTTCGGTGGGAAATTATGTGAGGGAAACTCGTCACAAGGTCGGACGTGCCAACTAAAGCGGCATTGTCAAGGTATAAAGATGCCAGTACTATTCATTAATTCACACTGAAGAACAGGTTCATGCTTCACGTGTTTTTCTCGAATTACTACTATTTTGTTTGTATGCACGCGCAATAAGGCGATATTTGACAAACAAGCAGTCAAGTAATTAGATGCACGCGGACTTCAGTAAATCAGTGTTACGAAGTGTCCCCTTCACCTTTTCCCCAACTTCAACATCACTCGTGTCTCGGAATACAGACAATTAACGTCGCAAAGTGTCCACCAAAGGCTTATCCTCAAGTAAGGATAAACTGCTACATTTACCCTGACGTAAAAATAAGGCTAAGCTTTAGCCTAGGCTTATATTTAGAAGTAGGCGGGAAATGCTTAGATTTAAAGGTCAAAATTGGGCTTGCATTTAATTACTTGCATTTCCGGACACAAGTGTGGCTTGGACACTTGAAGGTCTACGGCCTGAAATCATCGCTTGATAACATTTGTTCTTCCCTTTTTTATTTTGCCAAACCATTGGAGATGTGTTCGTGGCCTTTGTTTTGTCAGAAAAACTGATAAAGAAAGAAAAGTAATAATTTTAGCGGGCGGCCGTAATTACTAAAGGCAAGAGTGGTGGAAAGATTGTTAATAAACATCGGATCACTTTATGTTATAGACGCATGGCGACACGTTTCTAAATTTCTAGTTCGTCGCCATTCAATTGAATTTACTAGGACGAATTCAGTTGCAATATTTTCCGGGTTTTGAAATCTACAATTAAAAAGTCCTAAAATGATTAATCATTTTACGTGGAATGCATGATCACAGCTTAAAGTACACCAGTCCTAAACTCAAATAATTTTCGGTTACAATATTAATCTCCCCACCAAAAGTAAATATGTCTTTTTATCTTCCGGGCAAGACACGCAAAGGTATCAAGATTAGTAGTAGTTTGGACCCACGACCATGATGTCTATTCTCGATTTTACGTCACAAACTGCTTTGC
>OX421456.1:30033969-30073969 GCA_949126865.1 Montipora capitata
GTTGAGAGGACCACGACGAAGCAACGGCAATGTGAGGACTAGGGGTAATAATCGTTTCAAAGAGCAAGAGAGTCTTCTCAAGAAAAATTGATAGACTGCTGAAAGTACAACCCATTCTACATTTTCGAATGCCCCATAGTACGCTTTGTCCCCCCCCCCCCCCCCCCCCCAATTTTGCATAAACGATTGTTTTCAAATGCGCTTGGGAATATGCAATGTCCCCAAGAGCATTTGAAAACAATAGTTTATGCAAAATTGGGGGGACAAAAGAAGTGTCTCATGAGGCATTCGAAAATAGAGAATAGCATAAGCACAAACATCCCTACATAATTGTAAACAAACAATGGAACCCTAAAACGGAAGAGATTGAGACTATTTCATGAAGTCAGTGCTCCCAATGCATGCAAGCGGGTTTTGAGCCATATATACCTACCACAAACTGGATTTGATCTCAAAGGCCTTTTTGATTACAAAGTCAAAGCCATTCCTTAGAGCAAAAATATTCAGAAATGCCAGTGTTCTAAAGGTTGTCCAAACACTGCTGTAGAATATATAAGTATTACTGGAAAAACAGAGATCGGTTTGTGGCAACACAATTGGTGATGATTTTGCATTGAAAGCAACTTCAAAATACTACTTTAAGTTCAGTTTGAAATGTTTGTAAGTGGGCTAGCTGAAACGTTGTCAATTTGTTGTATGGACTAAACAAGGAATCTTCTCTGTTGAGTTGACCGATGACTCTAGCTTTATGTCTAATGTGTGCGCCATACTAGAGAAGAGTCCTTCCCTTTCTCCACTTTTATATAATAATAATAATAATAATAATAATAATAATAATAATAATAATAATAATAATAATAATAATAATAATAATAATAATAATCGGTTCGGATCGGTTCGTTAGTTATCACCAATTGGTTTGTAAATAGGTTGAACAGTAGGGATTGTTACACAATAGTGCCTTTTCCTACTTATATTTGTAAGCATCCTTACGTACTACATACTGCATAATAATAATAATAATTAATAATAATAATAATAATAATAATAATAATAATAATAATAATAATAATAATAATAATAATAATAATAATAATAATAGAAGTTCAAAATAGTACTTGAAATGAATATTTCTTGCTAACAATGAGTACTGTAAAAATTGTGTGAAGCAACAGATGCATCACCTAATATAACGAGTTTAAACTGTTCATGAATTACGACTGGTAATTTGACAATGTTTGTTAGAATGGTTCGCCAAAAATCAGCAGATAATTTGTTTTAAGGGAAATCTCCCAAACAGTACTGTAGTGTGGATATGTGTCATTCCAATTAACAGAAGGTCACAAATACTGTTCCATGTAATAAAAATAAAACCTGCTTCAATGAAGAAACTTTCTCATTTTGCATTGGCTCAACGCTGCATTGATCCTATGGTCAATGGTATGCACGATATATAATTATAGCTAAACAGCAAAGTGTAGACTACTATACAGCTAGTAGTGTATGAACTGTCCTTCGTACACACAAACGAGTCACTGCGATGACATGCCATTATTCGCGTTTTACACCTCTCGATTTCTATAACTTCGGCCGGAAAATGCAAAAACACACTTGATCGGATAACCATTCACGTGTCTTACCTACGATTTTGGGCATCGGGAATCGTTTTTACGAGTAACAGAAGCACGCCTTCTATTCGAGACCATTCTGCAACTCACAATAAACGGTGGAAATTACTACTGTCAGCTACTGTCTCTGATGCAGCTAATAAACCACACTAAAATCACTTTTATTTGATTTTATTACCGACCTTAAAGGGAATACATATATGACAATTTTAATACACAAAGGTAAATTCGTAAACAACATAATGCGAGGAATGCATTTCGTTTCCGTCCGCCCAGCGATCGAAGAGAGAACAACCAGATTCACCCACGTCAATCCTGTCGAAATACGAGTGTGAAACTATCGCGTCCTACACCAAATGCTAACCATCGAAGTGACTAATGTCTCTGTAGCATCATTTCCAAGTCCAACGCAAAAAGAAACTAACATTTCATATCCGCTCGCCACACCATCTCACTGTGTGTTTTATGTCCAATCTACTCGTATGTCCGAACTTTCAAGGTTTGTTTACATGAAAAGTCACGTGACACTACACGTGAAAGCCAGCGCTCAGAAGGTCAATTGTCTCGCTCTTACAGACACCTGAAAAAAGTCAGGTAGCTTTAACGTGATTCGAACTGCTGAACATGGAAGCTCTCCTTGGCTTGATTTTAAAATGAAGGAAGGAGGTAGCATGCAATAATTTTGAAGCAAGAAACATCGCAATTACCCTGGCAGTTCTTAGAAAAACTAAGATGTTTCAAAATACGAGAATTCTCTTATCCTGAAAACTGTTCTGCTCACTTAAACGTGCGTAAAAATGCCTGTCGGTTTCACCAAAGTATTTTATTTATTTTCAGTCATTCCAATGGTATTGCTAACAGTAGCTCTCATATTGTTCGTTGTCATCGCTGTTGGTGTTTTCTATTCAGGAAAAGTGATGTGGAAAAGGTAAATTAAAGTCCATATTGTCCCACAGTCCTAGCAAGCAACCGGTCACTGAAAAGAAAAGGAAATGTATTAATTAAACTTATCATGTCCGCTCACTTTGTTTTACGTCAAATGCCTAATATATGGATTCTCAAACCTTAAATGATGTATCTGAAATGAAGCGAGTCTTGATTTTGATTTGCTGGCGTTGCACTCGGAAAACGAGAAATAGAATTGAAATTATTATCAGTTGTTTTTCCTACCCATAAAAAAAAGTAATGTACAGTGTTTGAGGGGTGACCCGAAAACACTGACCCCCGGTCCATGGACCCCCCTACGGACTGGGTCCACGGACTGCCTCACGGACCGGTCTATGGACTACCCCTACGGACCCTCTATACGGACCACCTTGAAACAACATAGAAATGAAAATAAATAAAAACTAAATATTTGACTTACCAGTTGTGTGGATAGACCACTCTTGTCGGCGAAATCTCAACCGTTACGCTCCGCAAATGTAACAGAATAAAGCTCAGGTTCGGGCGCAAAGTCTATTAATCACACAGTGTCCCTTCCTTCGCTGTGGACCGGAATGCTTCGAAAAAGATTGATGATAAGTAAGTTCTATTGGTATTTTCTTTCCTTCCCTCAAACATTTTGTTCGGATCATTCTCCCGCGAGTTTGTGAACTCGCCCCAGGCTTCATGATCTCTCTGTTCCGAACAAAGTGGCTGAAAGAACTTAGATATTACCGGTCTTCTTCGAAGCACTCCGGTAAACAGCGAAGGAAAAGGCAACATCTGAGCCTTAGTCTGATTTGCGCCGGCAGGAGTGATCTATCCAGACAACCAATATAAACAAATTTTCAGTTGTTATTTATTTTTCTTTATTTATTTTTAATTCTGTGTTGTTTTGGGGTGGTCCGTGGAGGGGGTCCGTAGGTTAGTTCGTGGACCGGTCTGTAAGGCAGTCTGTGGACCCGGTCCGTAGGAGGGTCCACGGACCGGGGGTCAGTGTTTTCGGGTCACCCATGTTTGAGCGTGCGAAAAGCATCACAGATTTTTATATTTCTACGGCACAGGAACAGCAGAGCCCTTTTTTCATATACTGTATGTATCTTCCTTTATTGTGACTAGCAGGACGTCCTTTAATTGTAAACCCTGGAGGGTAATTGGCACTGCATTGGTTCGGGGGACACGTTTCCATTTTTTTTTTTTTGACCGCAGTGGTTTTCTGGTACTTCGTATCCGGCAGTGTCACATCTTTATACAATATATCATTGTTATTTTTGTAAATGTACTCTCGATCGTAGTTTGTTCACGCCTGTCACTAGCGCGTGGACGAAGGAACCCAAACTATACGTAGTGAATTGAATTCGTGTGATGTATAATGGAGTTGAAATAATGCTATGACACTTTCACGTTTTGTTATAAAAGGTTTCCAGCCATAGTTCAGTGATATGTGTAGTGAGTTTTCGCTATCGCCTAATAAATTCACGTTTTTTGTCTTTTTCTTTCAGGGTCTCGGAAAAGAAAGACTGCCAAGAAAAGAAGAAATGGCAAATACGATACAAGCCCTCAATAGACCAAATCACCAAACTCAGTGTTTTACCCAATTCAAACCTTTGGGAATAAAACGTTTTGTTCCTCGTATTTCCATATTACTTAAATGTGAATGCTACATATATATGCAGAATAGACCATATTGGTATTCTCAGTATTGGACTGGAACAAGCCTGCAATGGAGGCTAATGCGGGGGAATATATTAAAAAGTATTTGCATTTGAAAAGATTCCCCGCATTAGCCTCCATTGCAAGTTAGTTCCAGTCCAATATTGAGAATACCAATATGGCCCGGTTGATCGCAAGCCGATTAAAAAACTAATCGAGGATTAACTTAAACTTTTGTTTCATGTTTTCAACTTTTTGATGAAAGTATCTTTTGCTTATTTTTGTTTTTGAAGATTGACTTCTTCAAATGTATAGTTTTGCCGAATATCAGCTTTGAACAGCATTTAGTAGTAGAGAAATAAACTCCTTGGTTAATTTTTAATCTGGGATTAGCGTTAATCGGCTTTTGAACAACGGGTCCATGGTCTATTAATACATGCATTAGTATAAATGCACAGGTGATTATACAAAATCGCGCGCTCTCACTGGCTCGCTATCTCGGATTATCAGCCGATAATCACCTCGACGGACAAAATGGCTGCCAGTAGTCGTTTTAACACTGTAAGTGAAGATGAGTTCGCGTTGAAATGTTTTTTTTTTTCTCTCTCTCTTTTTTGAAATTATCTCCTGTGTATTTATACTAAAACAATTATTCGCCGAAGGCGAAGTGATTATCGGTGAATATTCACCTCGACTTCGTCTCGCTGAATATTCACCGATAATCACTTCGCCTTCGGCGAATAATTGTTAAATACACAAAGAACCTTAACCCCGGGAGATTAGAATTAGGTACAACATTGAATTAGCCGATTTGGTCCATCAATTGAAAAAAATGTACAAAATTGAAGTGTTCCTCACACGACTTGTGCAGCCTGCATGGACCGGATGGCCCACAAAATACCTAACAGTGACATCCCGGACGTCAATGCTTAAAATTTCTTGTTTAAAAATACAAGGTTAAAAATGTAATCAAATGCGTTTAGCTTAGTTTTATCTTATCAGCTGTGCTATATGTTCCGCATATAAAGAATAAGTATTTATTGCCGCATTTGATAAAATGTAGTCACATATTTATATTAGTTTCTTTGAGTATTGCTTCAGGGCGTAGTTTAGTTCTGTAATTTGTGTTCAGTTTGCACCATTGTATTATTCATGTACTTTATGAAAGACAACTTAAGGTTGAGACAACTCAACTAACTCGACTAAATAGGTGTTTGTGAGGTAAAGGTTCGGGGTACGCGTATATATGGCATGTGCCGTTATCGCGTGTTTTTTTTTGTGTGTGTGTGTGTGCGGGAAAATATGACAATTTGTTCTGGAGAAACCTAGGGGTTACTTTGTGACATTTACAAGAAAGGATGATCATCCTCTTTTGCGTTTATCTAACAGAGCGTGCAATTAACACTAGACATATCTGCTTCACTCTATAAGGGGAGGTTTTTCTTGTAATCTTATATTAAGAGACCGAAAACAATAAAAAACCGTCGCTGGTTTAAGAATATTCAGTTGTAACTGGAATCATTTGTATGACCAAAACATCAAATATTTCCCTGAAATTCACATCGTTGTAAAAAGTCAGCTTGCTACATTATGAAGTACATGCGAGTTTTCCAAACTGAGCTTGTGCTAGGTTTGCATGGGGAACGGAATTTTTTTTGGCCTGGTATCCGCTTCTCTAAAGTCCCTTAACACTACGATCCATTTTCGGGTGTCATAACTCCCTCTGTATCTCTAAAGCCGAGACGTTCTTAGACAGCTTCACATGAAGCCATCTTGCTTTTTGTTATCTTATAAAAGACCAGCTTTCGAAAACAGGGGTAGGAAAGTATCACAAATTATGGCTTTTCGGGACCGGAAACATTTCTGGTCTTGGTTGTTCAAAAGGTGGATAACGCTATCCACCGGATAAATCGCTATCTGGCGGAAAAACACTAGCAAAACCAACTGAGTTATCCAGTGGATAGCGCTAACCACCCTTCGAACAATTGGGGCCTGGTCAGTTTCGAGAAAAGGACTCAAAGCAAAAAAAAGCATATATTGATTTTAGACAAGAGCTAATCAGAAGGAGTCTTTCTCCGAATTGAATTCTTGATCAGGGGCTTTGATAGACATATTGTAGTTATTTTTAGAAACACTTTCTCGGGAAACAGCGTTTCCGTGGTTACGGTTAGCCAATCAATGCTGTAGATTACGCATTTTAAATTTCACATAACTTAGATTTAGCTGATACATGGCGGACAGACGGGAATCGGAAAGCTCAAAATTCGGAGTTAGAAAGTAGATGGATTCCTCAACCCTAGTGGTTTGTTCTCTTGAAAAAAATCATGATGTCAATTTCTCCACTTCATCTTTGGTTTGCCTTCCGGATCCTTTTTTGCCAGACCGGCGCGTTTCTTCGTGGGATGAGAATCCTTCGGAGTAGTCGCTTCTTCGTGTCCCTCACTTCCTTCAATACTTTCTAACTCACTCTCACTCTTACTCTCAGATTGTTCGAATTCATTACTCCAACAGTCGTCACCTGATTACCAATTATCGGTATCTACCGCGCTACTTTGTACTTCTGAATTTGGGCTTTTCGATTCCCGTCTGTACGCCATGTTTCAGCCAGAGCTTGTAATAGGTAATCTACAGCACTGATTGGCTAACCATAACCAGGTGAACACAGTTGCCGGAAAGTGTTTCTAAAATAACTAGGTCTGTCAAAACGCCCGATCCAAAAGGTAAAATAAAAAAGGAAGGCTCCTACAGATGGGCTCTTCAGCACAGTCACAAATGTGTCTATTTTCAGAATACCCGTAGAGCTGTCCACAAATTGCTCATAAATGTTTGAAAAGTTGTCCCAATTTTCTCAAAAAGTTGCTCAAAAGTTGCTTCAAAACTCTAAAAGTTGCTCAAAAGTTGCCTGAAAATCCAAAAGTTGCTCAGAAGGTGCCTTTTTGTATTTTGGTGCATAGATGCCAGATACATGTTGCATATTGATTTCATTATAATTGTGTGTAAGTTTAAGTTTTACATTGCTATCTTCACTCAACCCACATCCCAAAATCTGATTCTCCTCATTGACTTCCTTATATTACAATTATCGCTAGTCAAATAATCACCTGATGGTATTCAAACAAAACAAAACTTTAACGTTGCTAATGTGCTTATTTGATACATCAAGTATCTCTGACGTACATGACTCATTTGCTATATAAAAACATATCCTTGGAATATTTATGAGTTCCCAAATCCATTAAGCATCTTTGCGGATGTAGTACAAGCACTTTCTCTGGGTGGTTACCGATAGGGATGTTTTGCACCCCCAGTTGTTTGTCCCCTACAAACTGATATAAATCTAGCTATCACGCACGCTTATTGTCATTGTAACGTAACATGACTGATGCCTCTACTGTTTCCTATAAAGCTGCATCTTGCTGCTTGCTAAATGCGTTTTGAAGCAGACTAAACACTCGTTCAGCTGATGCTGAACTAGGTTGCACTAGCAAGATCTTTTTGACTGCAGCAGACTAATTTGCATGGGAGAGCAATGGCATGTGTGGCCCACCACTGTACTTTTCATTTCTCTGTTTCAATTACTGCACCATAAGCCATGGCCAGATATTTGGGGAGCTCTTCCACAAGCTGTAAAACTTGTGCATTAGTAATGCAACTAAATTGCTTCAGTTCCTGAACTGAGGCTGCAGTTGGCTGTAGCGCTTGAACTTGCATTGGGCAGCATAAGCGTGAAGACTTAAATTCACGGACTGTATCATGGAATTGCACGCTGAATTTCTGCTGGTGAAAGCGGAAGCCCGGGTTGATGCACACCTTTGCTTGAGCAACCAACTGGTTGTACAACACCATATTTCCCCCTGCATGTTTGTGAGCTTTGGCCTCAGTGTTGGGATATGATTCAACAGCTATTGCATTGGCTAATGCTGACAAACGCTCATAGCAGCTAAATACTAACGGATCATCCCCTTCAAGATAGTAAGTTGCCTTGACAAAGTGCTCGCCAGCGTCAATCATAGCAGCAAGCTCAATGTCAAAGTCTCTAGCAGTGACTGGGTCATCAAAACAGGACTGCACGACAAACAGGAGGAAGGTTTTCGTTTCCCCTTAGGAAAGGCTCTACATCGCCTAAAAAACTCCATCACCTGATTCAGGACTTCACTTGCTCCACCATCTGGTATTTGACTGAAGTCGCATCGCTGTCCCAGTTCTTGTTTTCCACAATAGCCGAGCAGCTGGGCTAAAAGAAAACATTGTATTCCAACACCTAGAAAATGTGTCTAGGACACTAAATGCAAAGTACTTGCCAACATTGTTAATCGTGTGAGAGAAACATGTCACAGTAAGAATGTTGGGAAAGAAAAACTTGACTTGACGCAACCTAGCTTCATTTACTGATGCGCCATCTCGCATTGCTGCTAGCAGCTGGTGCGTGGCTGAATTCAGCCAGGCATTGAATTAATCTCTGAGCAAGCTCTTCTGCATTCATGCTCTTGGCTAGGATCTCTAACTTGACAAGCCTCATCTGTATATTCCATTCGCTGTCAATGAAGTGCACAATAATTGCTGACGCTTCTCCGAGCCTGGTGCTTCCATCAAAGATTACAGAAAAAGCGCTATTGGCAGCTATTTCTGATTTAAGAGAGTCTATCTCCTACTGACGAATCAAGGGAATAAATTCCGCCAGATGGGTGCGAGGTGTTAAGCGATGACCATATTTTTCAAGAAATTGCCGCAGACTGTCGACTTTTGAAAGAAGAATACGCGTCTTCAGGAAAGCTTCCACAAGGTCTTAGCGATAGAGTCTTATGTCCTCAGGTAATGTTGATCCTTTTGCTCCCCCACGTGTTTTTTCCTGGAAAATGCTTGATATTCTGATCTTTCTTCTTGGTTTTCTTGATGTTCTCCAGTGATTTGATATGCTTCACGGATGATACATGCTTCTTGACAGAGCTCTTCTTTTTTGAGAGAGTTTCTTTGCAGGCGTCACATCTAGGATTTCCTGACACCACAGTAAGACACTGGCCTTTTAACTCCTTAACTCTATCCCACAAGTGAATGAAGGGGGTAGTTTCTAAAGAAACTGTGGTGCTGCGTCGGTGGGGAAGTAATGTACAAAAATTTGGTTTTATCAACGGAGTTGATAATGTAAATTGGCCACCGTTCAGAGATTCTAAAAGCTGACGTTTTGAGCGTTAGCCCTTCGTTAGAGCGAATCGAGGAATTGTGGGTTACGTGCAGTTTTTATAGTAGAGTAAGAACTACGCTATTTGTGGTAACATGGCAACGTGAAAAATAGGAATATATTAGCTAAATGAAAAGCTTTCGTTATTCGTTAATACCATGAGGATTAAGGGTGCCGATTTGGAAGATGAATTTTTGTTCCAGATTCATGCGTCTTTCCGTCGTATCTAGATGTAGGGAAAGGCCGCAGATAGCCATGTGTTTTTTGGAGTGGTTAGGGCGAAATGACGAGCTACTGGCTTAGATGCATCCTTGTCATTCTTCTCAACATCGCGAAGGTATTCGCGGAATCGGTCACCGCGAACAGTGATACGTACTGATAGCGTTAGCCGGCTATGTTAAGCCGCTGTTACACTTTAATTTGAAACTCTTAGCTTAGCTGAAACGTGTGTGCAACCGCGCTACAAATCGAGTTTCTGTAGACGTTGCACCGTGTAACATAAAAAGTCGAAACTTGTTCGGGAACGTTGAAACTAGTCTCGAAATGTTGTTACTAGATTCCCACAAAACAAGTTGATACTAGTTCCATGGTCTTGGCCGGTTTCTGATTGGCTTACCCAGCGGATATAGCGTGAAGAAACCGGGCGAGACCACTTTCACGAATAAGGAGTTAAGGCCCGGGCATATAGTTAATAGAGGAAACTGGTTTGGAAGCTCGGCAAACATCAAAGGAGCAAACAAAGATGCCAAGATTTAGGTTGGAAAGTCCATGACCGTGCACAATCTTTTGTTTTGCGCTCATACATCATGCATGAATTACGTAACCAACACGTTTCTATTGGTTAGTTCCTCCGTACGGAGTAAACAAATATTGTGTTTTGTGCACGGCCAAGGCCAAAAAAGAGAATAAAAACCTACAACAAAGAAATTCCCATTCCCGTCTATTAATTAACTAGGGGCAGACGTATTCAAGTTTTGCTTCAACATCCGTTCGATTTTGTTGAACAGTGATGTTGAAACCGTGTACCACTCCCCCCCCCCCCCACCCCCCTTCCCTCCCCCGCCTTTCCTTTCAACCTTGTTGAAACATGTTGAATCTAAGTTGAATCGATGTTAAATGAGTTCAAAAGCGTTTAAACGTTTCTTCAACAACCATTCAACATTTCTTTTGTTTCCGCGAAGGTTGAATGAAGTCCCCTCTTTCAACATTGTTGGGTATGACTTTGCGCACTAATCGGTCTCTCAATGACGTATCCGTGTTCTTATCCACACAATCGGCGATAAAATTAGTTGAGACACGTTGCCAAGTACGGAGGACACTGGTAACGACACTTTTAGTGTTTTCAAAGATAAATAGTCGAAAAAGTACTTTTGCGTAAACCCCTGAATAATAGGCCAAATGCACCATGACGTCAAACCTCAAAAATTCACCACCAGGCGTCGTTTGCTCAACATTATTCACATCATCTGGACACTGTTCGCTCGAGGGTTCCCTTTACACGTTTTTTTTTCCTTGGGATTCAGTTCAAGCTAAAATTTGCAAGTTTGATTTTCGAATTCAAGTCTCGGGTTGTGAAATCATCTAGGCAGACGTCACGCATAAGGGAAATTAAACTTATGGTCGTCTAGTGATTATCAAGTCTACAGACCTGATCATATGCTTGTTATTATTAGCAATAACGAATCGATATCCCGGAAAATTAGTGTTTTACCAATTTTCTTATCGTAAAAAAACAAATGGGATCAATGTGAATGCCTCTTACCACTCGGTGCTTTTATAGATTTTTTTGCTTTTGCTAGTATTATATTCCCTTTCCTCTTACACTGTACGTTTTGTATTTATCAGTGCAAAAAAGATAAATTAGGTTTACAGAAAATTCCGACGAGGTGACGAGGAAGCAAGGGAGCGCTGACATTTGGTGATCACGTTATTAATGGTGCCTATTGTTTTCAATTATTGAGCAAACTGCAGATTTGACCTCTATTGTTAGAATTTAGCGGCGAACATATTGAACTCTGAATACGAAAGATGTCATTGTCGATCTCATTCAAGGTAGCTCTATAAATATCTCGTTTCAGCGCTTGCTTGCGACCTTATTTTCTAACCCGGAAGAAGATGAAACCTCTTCAGTCCTAATGAAATATGTTTTCAGCGTTGCTTACGACGAACTTTAGACCGTGAATAGGCCTTTGTCGATATACATTAAAATTCAGCTAGAAAGAGAGGTTTAGAGGACAAAGACAAAGGAAAGTGGATGATATCTAAATACACTAATTCCAAAAGTGTTTGTATTGTTTTTGTCCTCACTGCCTCACTATGAAGCTGAATATTTGATATTTCGGAAAATGGCCTATTGCCACTCGCAGCTTATGTAGGGGAATCTTTGTTTGCACTTTTTGCCTAATTACCATTGGCCAAGCGTTTTCTTCAGTCTCTCATATCAACCAAAAAAATCATTACTGAATATTGAAAGTGCATTGCATAATGAGCTATCCCGGAAACGTTGATTTGTCCGATAATCTCGAAATAATCATGCCACTTTGAAAATTTGAAATTTTACGAAGAGCGCTTTTGCCACCCAAGATTTTATGACTCTGTGATTGATGGTTAATAATTAACTCGCTCGTTATCAAAACTAAACTGAAAGATTTACAATTGGAGATTTAACTAAGTTTTGCACGTTCTTTTACCTTTTGGAGTTAGGATCCAATTTGTGAATAGATCGTTTTCACTGTCACGCAATAAAAAAATAAATCGAAAACCATCCAGTGGAAAAAGTCAAGAATTCTTGATGTTGTAGAAGATAAATGAAGAAGACACTTCTCCAAGTTTTAGGCCTGTGCGTTTCCCCAAACTTCAGATATTCGTCGAAATGTTTCGCAGAAAGTTACAGAGCCCAGTATGAAAACGCCATGTTGGTGCACATCTGTGGTGCACCAATATGGCGGCCGGAAAATAGTGTCAACATCTGTTACTTACTTTGGCTATCTAGGCGAGTGATCATCTGTACTGAACAGACAGCTATTTACCTAAGCACTTTTCCTAATGCTTTAAATTCTAAAAAGGCTCAAAACCATGAGATAAATATATATTTCTCAATAAACTCGATCGTCGCCTCGTGTCACGCACCGCTATAACTCAGAAATTCAAAATGCTCTGGTTTCCAAACGAAGCACGCTATTGAGCTTTAAAATTGCAAATGGATACAAATTTACCGCCTCTTATGCCTGATGAGGGTAAAAACTTTCGTGGCTCTTTAGTTTTGGATTTTAGAAAATGATGACGTCACGTGAAAACGATCTATAGCGTGATGCCTCGTATGTTAATGAGACAAAATGTTCTGTTCACCAAAGATTCGCCTAGACAAATGTTCTTATCAGGGGCACCCAACGTCAATTTTCGGAAAATATCTGTTCGGAAGACGATTTGAGATCTAGAATTTTCGAACATTTTGTTGTAAAATTTCTTGCTTGCCTGCCTGTCCTAGGATTTTGGAACATGGTATCATTGCCCATTTTTAACAGATTTTTGTACAGAACAATGTAGTAAAATGTCTTTTGGGAATTGTATTCTATTATTATGCAAAACTTGTGGGGCCATTTTCTATTGTTTTTTACACCAAAATGGCCGTCTCATCACGTGGATGCAAACCAAGAATTATAGAATTCAGGGCCATCACAGGGAAATGCAAATGCAAATTATCGGGAGCTTTCGAAGAACGAGATACATAACAATATTCAATGATATGGAAATAAGTGGCCCTGCATTCTATAATTTAGCCAGGCGTTGTTACACTGTGAAATGTTTCGTGGAACTTGTTCCGCCACAATGTCGCCAAAAACATTTGCAACTCATGTTGCAAGGCAAGTTGCACGAACATTCTACACTGACAGTAACCGGATTAAATATTTCCGTGCCCCAAGGCAAGAAAATATTTCAATGACCAGAAGAAAAAAGCTTTTGATCACCTGCGTAAGTGCCAGGAACTAGGGACTGAAAAAGTACTTGACGCCTTCAATTTTGACTGAGCAATCACACATTTCTTCACAAATAGTATTCGAGACACTTGTAGCCAGTCATATGGTAAAGGAGTAATCAAAGGGTGCAAAAATAGAGAAAATTTTTGAGGAGGCAAAATGTGATCGAAACCCACCTTCTTATATTCAAGCGTGTAACAAAAGATAACTGAGGGGACGTCTGCACATAAGCTCACGCAAGGTTACAGACAAACATTGCAGTCGTTGTTCTGAGGCTCTTGTTGTTTGTAAAGAAGTTCGCAACAGAAAGGGAGAGGATCCGTTTCCGGAAATCCTTCGTATGTTTCAAGGTCTACAGTTTTCAAGGTACGAATAGATCAGGGTACATGTTAACAAGGTATTAACTTAATCGTACAATGTCTTGCAAGACGAGGAAAATTTCGAGTCAGCTATGACAGAGAGTAAGCAATAGCATAACTTAATTAAAAGGGCAATCGATGTTCAATGCGGAAAAAAGCAAACGTTTCGCTAATTTACAAAACTAAAAAAAAGGAAGAAGATTGAAACAACAAGCGATATCCAACCATCATTTAGTAGACGTTTTATGCCCTGTCAATGGTGGTTGTAATTTGACCGCAGCCGCCTTGAAGACTTTCATCAAATGCGAACTTTCCGTTTCTATACACTTTTATGAATCAAAATCGATATGAACATGAACACAAACAGCGAAACGCAGATGCATTGCTGTTAACTAGTACCCTGAAAAAAAAGAGCTAATAGCTAACATTTGGTTTCCGCATGTCTGTTGTCTGTTGTCTATCTTCCTTGCGTAATACTATTGAACGGCAATTAATTATGTAAAACGGGTCGTTGGTTGTGATACTTATTATCATTCTTTGACCGAGACAAGAAAGTGTTACCTGGTTCATTTGAGTTTATTGTCCTGTATGTTTCGATTTGGATACGAATGCTGTGGTGTTTCTTCCGTTTGAAGCAGAGAAATGAGAAAATGAATTTTACAATTTCAACAAGGCAATTACGTTAGGTAAATCTTGGTATTGCTGAAGGAGTATTCTGCTAAACCCAATTAACATGGACACTTATTCATTATCACTGTTTTGCGGTAAAAATGCCGTTTGCTCTTTTTGCATATTTCTTAATACAGCAGATATTCATGTTTCATTTGGACAACTATAACATTTGCGGAATGCAAACGAAAGCTATGCGACAATGTTAGAATCTGACCTCGTGACCTCGCAGGAACTGCAATTGATGGCTTGCCCATTGAATGTGAAGCTTGTTAGGTTGATTAACACTTTGGCTAGTGCTGATTTCGCTATCACTTATTTGCATAAGAATAACAGCTACTGTATTCCGACAACTCTTCTTCGGAAAACGTTTCGACGATAAATTTCCGCGCCAATCCCTTTATTCGCCTTTTATTTAATTTTGGTTTTCAATATAAATTTTGGCTTAGATTGCGTGACGGGTTTGCAAACCACGCTGAGCTGACTAATGTTTTCTCGTGATGCAAACAAGTAACATACACAGCTGCATTAACTTCCTGTTAATTCATTAATGCATTCTGTCCTTCAAAAGGTCCAAATGATGGAGTCTAGTGCGTTTGCGTTTCTTAAGTTATTCACGTGAGTAGGCTTGCAGTGCTTTAACGAAAACTACAATCCTGGTCAAAATTTGTTTGGAAGGTTGCGCGCATCACTTTTACTTCACACCTAATTCGATTATTCTAACTATTGGCTGAACTATTTGGGAAAGAGCATGCTCTTGTGCCCCCCCCCCCCCCCTCCCCCATAGGGGGGCTATCTCAAAAGTGACGCTACCTTCCCAACACTTTTGTCCAGGATTGTAGCTCATGCTCAAACGAAGCTTGGCCCAAACCATTAGTCAGTCGAAATTTACCACCTTTTAGTGAGAGCAGCCGAGTCAGCCTGCCCCAAAAACTGATTGATCGAAACGTAAAACACCATAATACTCTTTGTTTGTCCACTCAAATTTTGATTAAGCATTGTTTTGTTTTCTCTTGGGACCATTGGAAAGTCCCAAGAGAAATTGGAAACAATGCTTATTTAAAATTTGGGTGGACAAACAAAGAGTATTATGGTATTTCCCGTTTTCAGGCAATTGCGCTCGAGGAGAACGCATTCCAATCGTGCCACTTTCACAGGATGTCCCTGGCGTATCGATCAGACTTGTTTCCATGTCTCAGAATGCCCTTGGACGATGGGGGCGTGGGTCAAGCTTACCGATGCCCTTGGAAGATGGGCACCTGGGTCAAGTATAATGAAAACAGGCAGAATCACAGCTACAGTTCAAGAAGAAATCGCGTTTCTGAGCTAAGCCGCGCTGATCTAACAATTTTTAGGTTTAAGTACCACTTTGAAAACGGTTAGCTTTCAGTTGTTTTGCCAGGTACCGCTATGAGAATTCTCAAAAAAATGTCGAATTCTCAGGGTCTTGCCAGTCAAGTGGATATCGGAAACTGTATTGAGAAGTTCGGCTCAAAGATTCGACTATTCTGAAACTTCTCTGCATGTTTAAAGAGTTTGTTTCTTTGCATTTGAAGTAGGTTATATGTCGTTTAAGTTGAATTAAAATGCCATTTTAGCAACGTGATAACAGTCAAAATACTTATTGCCCCCATTACCTTCATTACTGAATAAACACAAGAAAAGGGTACGAAACGATTGTCCCCATAGTTTCAAATGCCTCGTCGATGATAAAAGAGGAATGGAACGAACCTCACTAATCCTTGATTAACTACGCTAGTTAAAGTACAAAACGCTGTTTTTTTTTTTTTTTTTTTTTTCCGCTAGTCAGTATCTTTCACTCATAATAATCAGTAAGAGAGCCGGTTACTTTTGGCGCAGGATTCGTGATGGGAGGTTAGCCGGTAGGTTGGCTGCGAACAAAAGTATCTTCATAGGTCTTCTCTTCAGCGCTATGCTTGCTTTCACTTTGATGAACATAAAACACAGCATGGCAGCGATACCTCGTTTCAGACCATATTTGTTAACCCGGAAGTAGATCAAAGTTCTACAGTCCTAAAAAAAAATATAGTTTCAGGGCTGCTTACGATGAACTTTGTTTAAATCCTAAATTGTCGCGTAGGTAGCAGGTATTGGAGGGCTGCCTTGTAGGGTGCGGCTGAAAGCCTATATATTCATAGCTTGACGTTGTTTCTGAAGCTACAAAATGTTTTTGTAACTCGGCTTGAGGGGCGTGCTATTGTCAAAATCAAATGTAGTATAATAATTCATAATAATAATCATGATGATGATGTTGTCATTCTAGAACTTGCACAGTGTTGGATTGACCAGGAGCGATTATTGACGAGATAAGTATATTTTGTTGTGTTTTTTTCCTGACATTGTGAAATTTTCGCTTTCTATGAGCATGCCTACTTTACTGATATAGGGTTTCAGAACCGACCGAATGCACGCGACCGAAATATCATGGCACTGGTAGGAACTTTGATTAGTCATAACTCATAAATTTATGAAGTAATTACCGTTGCCAGATTCCGTGGTTCAGGGACGTTTAATTTGCTCTTGAAAGAAGCTATTTCTTCCAAGACAGATCTTGCCTCACTACACACTTGAAAGATTACTCTTTCAAGATCGGCAGATACAATGCCCGAGCTGGCATCATGATAGAGGTGGCAAGACTCTTGAAAGATTATGCACTTTCAAGTCCTACTCAGTTTTGTCCAATATTTGCTCTTAAAAGATTGCATGAGACGCTTTTAAGACATATTATGACACATGTCCGGATGTAGGGATGGAACGCCCGAGCTGGCACCATGATAGAGGTGACAAGGCTCTTGAAAGATTATGCACTTTCTGTTTTTAAAAGATTGCATGAGACGCTTTTAAGAAAACAAAAAAAGACAAAAAATTAAAACAAAACAAAACAAAACAAAAAACAGGGAGACATACCACTTTCTTGATTACTACTCGCGGATGCGTTTTTGTCGAGGTGAATTTTTTCTGCACGACAAGGCAAAACGACACTCGCGTGCTTTTGCAGCCACAGACAAGAAAGTTTTCCTTTTGTTATCTCCCTGTAAGATTGTGATAGGGTGAAACGCTAAGCTAAATCACCGATTGCGCATGTAGTCCTTCAGCGAACAGGCTTGAGCGCATGTTTCTATCCCTGTGAGACATTGCAATATTCACTGCTTGTTGTCCACTATATAATTTTTCTTGTTAGCCAAAGGGGAAAAAATTCCTATAGATGTGAACGTAAACGTAACCGAAGAACAAGATGTCACTCTTAACTGCACGACATCAAAAGAAGCACCTTCGCCGAAGTGGTCCCGTAAAGACGGTGAAGCTGTGGAAACGCAGTCGCGGGTTTTGAAAGATGACGAAACCAAGCTTCGCATTACCTCAGCTTCCGTTCGAGACGCTGGTATATTCTATTGTGAAAGTGACCATGACAATATAAAGTACATTTTCAATGTTAGCGTCAAAGGTGAGTGATTCTTCGGTTTCTATTTATAAGTTTCCCTACGAAGCCACTCGTGAGAAAAAAAGAAAGTTAGCGTAGGAGCGTTGGCCGGGATTTGTAAGTCACACATAACTTTGAAAAAAAAAAAAAAAAAAAAAAAAAGAAATTAGTTCATTGCGAACATTAGTTTTTCGAAAGCGAGTCATTCATCGCTTTTTCTCATCAATAGATACTCGCTGGACTTTAAGACTAGGTCGAGGGGAAGTAAATTTATCCGAGTGGCCATCCCCGGAGTTTGAGAGTGCCTGATGCAGGAAAAATGTGATTTTGCCTGCGAGATAGAAGGCAATAAAGTACGGCTTTTTATTGACAACTTTAAATTTTGCCTGACTGAAGCTCGGCCGCCTGTGGTTCGCCCTGTTTCCTCGTGTCTTTCCCTTCAAGTGGCACAAGAAGCGCTGGCGGCGGTGTCTTGTTTGTATAAGGCAGCAAGTCAGATCGCTAATCAAAGGGGAATTATTGAATTAGATCAAGTTCAATTCAGCCCATTACCCCTTTTTGGGCCGCAGAAAAGCTGGCTCTTTTTACCTATTCCTCCCCTATTTGAGGTCTGGGAAACTGTTATGCCTCTCAGGCTGTTACTTCATACCCTTCAGACTTGTGCCAAGTCAGACTTGACAGATTCTCCCGTACCCCCATGATTTTATGCTCTACTCTAGGTGGAACTTTGTATCCTACGGCATCGAATCATTTTGGATTTGGCTGTAAACTTAGAGAAAAAATTCAGTTTGTCTCGGTTTATCTGCAGATAAATCCAGCTGCAGGTAAACCCAGCGAACGAAATGAAGCCACATGCATGGATAAACCCGAGGAGTACCTTGAAGCTGGATGGAGTAGTACATCTTTATTTTTTTTGTATTTTTACCAAGAGAGAAGGCTGAATGGAAGACCAACCTAAGGTCTTTTAATTTATTATCCCTTCGAAACTCCATATCCGCCCTAATCGATCACGTAAACTTCAACTCGACCGCATCTTATTTCGTTTTTCCCTTCACTTGACAGTACTTGTTAAAGTGGAAATGGTTATAAAAGTCCTTAATTACCAATACACACCACAGCTGCAGAACAAGTCATCAAAAATTTTCATAGAAACAGCGGAAAACTTCACGGCGGAGGTAAGCACAGTGTTTCAACTGGCGGCAGGAAAGCATAATTTGAAAATTACCATCATGTTGATGCACGAAACTCTTGCAATCTACATTTTCAAGTAGCTTCTTGAAAACAAAACAATTTTTAAATACAACTTTCAATTACCATAGGTCTATTCTCGCGTTGAGAAAATTGCCAGCGGCAACTGATAGGCCATTTTTCAAATGTCAATATTGGGCTTCATAACGGGGCAGAGAGGACAAAGACAATAGAAACACTTTGGAACGAATGTGAAAGATATTAGCATATCATTCACTTTCCTTTGTCTTTGGCCTCCAAATCTCTCTTTCAATCTGAATTTTAATTTATCGTAAGTGGCCTATTAGTAGCGCAGACTTGCTTTATAGTTTTAATAACAAGATTTTGCAACTCAGTATATAATCATAAAACCCTTTTTGTGATTTACCGACTTGTTAAGTTTTAGTATGGGGTACGGTTGTGGGTATGGTTACCCTTGGGTTTGTCAGTGGGTGACACTATGATTATTTTTGCAAAGAGGGACCTGTCAATTTTAGGGTGGAAGCTTATTCCCTTCCTTCTTTTCCGTCGTTTAAAACTATTGTAGGGCAACTTTTTTTAAAGTGTGTCAGCGAGGCCCTAAATAGAGAATGTTATGATCAGCAACGAGTGTAAGTACGAGAACAAGTACAGTACTCGTTCTCGAAGTTGAGCTCTACGTATTTAGGTAAGCGTATAATACGAGTTTCAGTCAGCCGAAAATACTGTATTATGGGATGAAATTCACATTTGTGCGCCAGTTTTGAATGAGATACTCGGTGTCCACGTTTGCCATTGGAAATCCTTTATAGTAAACGGCGAAAAGCAAAAGATACTGGTCACATTGGCATACATGGAGGGGTGGTCGCACGGTCGTACGGACCAAATTGGTTACCATATTTTTTTTACCAGTGGTGCTCCGCCCGCGCGCCAAAAGAGCTCTGCTATGAACTGTCACTCCCAGGAAAAATGGGTTAATAGGGACATAGTGTCGATGTGGATGTAGAGATTGCATTGACATTTTTAACCGCTACCCACTCCCCCTCCCATTCCCCCTCCCACTCCCCCTCCCATGCCTTTCTCCAGTACCTAGTAAAAGAACTAGTACATTTAGAGAAACGCGGCATATCGATCATAGTACCAGGCGCGAGCTATAACACTTGGTTGGATGTTTTGGGGATTTTACCTCTGGGCGAACACCATGATCAGCTTTGTAACACCCTTTTTAACAGCACCCTTTCGGACCCGAATCATAAGATTAGAAACTTGTTGCCTCCAACTCGCAGCGGCAACAGTTACAACTTAAGGAAACAATGCAGTTTTTATGTGCCCAATTTGAAAACTAATCGGGAAAGGAACTCCTTCATATACGCCATGGCTGCGATGGTCTAATTATTGACAAATCTGTGAGAACTTTTAAATTTTCGTAAATGTTAATATTTTTAAAGTATTTTTAAGTATTTTAAAATTTCATTCTTATTATCTATTGATTATTGTTATAGTGTTTTAATAAACCGTCTATTTATCTATCTCTCTCCCCCCCCCTCCCACCATTGGCGAGAAAAATTGTCTGGCGTGGCCCTTTATGAAGGCTAAGGGTTAAGTCTTGTAATTTAGAAGTCAATCATTCGAATAATAGGGACCTTTAGATCGGAGGACAAGCATGACTACGAGTGTCAGTTTTCCGCACTGAGCATGCGCAGAAGGTTTGGAGGCCAACATTCTTCGCGAGAAAACTCGCACGCGTAGTCGTCCTCCGATCCAAAGGTCCCTAATATCAACGACTGCTATTGATTTTACACTACAGATGGATATAGTGTACAAGAATACTCCAGGCTATGTGCGAACGGAGGTGCTGAATTTTACGTAAGTCCAATATTTTTTGTTCTATGCAACTCATTCTTCTTTGACCATTCTTCAGACACTTTTTTTCTCTTGCTCATCTTCCACCTTTTGTTATTGGCTTATCAAAAGTTCATGCTCTCACGTATCTGGAAGCTTTAAGCAATTGTGTCTTGTAGACAACTGCTGAAGCCACCTGAATTTTTCAGGTGTCAATAAGAGAAAATTGCGTAAATTGTGCGAGGATCACTTTTCCATTTCGTTTAAGGTAATTCCCGTGAAAATGACGTACTATCCAGATTTATTTCAAACTTGGCACAATTGATATTCATGCACAGGGCATTGAAAAAATGTAGTAAAAAGATGGTGTGACCATGCTTATTTCGCGCTGCATGTCCTTTATTTTAAGTGTTTTTTTTTGCTGTTTTTGTTTTGTTTTTTTTTTTAACCGAATTACGAAAGAAGTGTTTGAAACTTGATCAACCGGAAACATTGTAGTTATATAGCAAAAGCAAGCAGCTATTGCTGAAAACTTGAGCCTACTTGTTTGCCCGGGTCAACTTCTTTCAGGAAATTGATTTTAAATTGCTCGATCTTGAAAAAATGTAAGGAAATTGGACCGCTACATGATCACCTCAGACTGTCTGGCTCCAAATGCAGTTTTCACTCATTTATATATAAATACTACCACGTCTGCTATCCAACTCTTTTCTCCTTAAAATATGTTTTCCGTATACCTATTACTAGTACATAACACCATTAAAAAGACGGGTTCACCTTGTCAGGAGAAAATAACCATTCCTTGACAGATTAAGCTCGGCGTCAGTGAAAATCCGCCATTTTATCAACGTGCGCGAGCTAATGCGCGCGCCAATGACGCAAAAAATTATGCGCAGTAGGGTTGCGCAATGCAAAACCAGGGAATCACCTTCACGTTGTTGGTGTCGTTGTTGTGGATACGTAAGCCAATTGATTATATGCATTTTCTCTTCCAGGAAAGGAAGTGTAAAAGTGGATTTTCGAGTTATTATTATAATTGTGGCTACTGATCCCAAAAACGAATCAACTATAACAGATAAGAAGGCCGAAACTGGGCAGAGGATTATTCGTAAAGCTAAAACTGGATCTGTAGAGAGGCTCAAGGTCTCCCCAGACGTTGAAGTTAAGGGTGAGTCACCGATAATGGAGGATTTCACATTTCGTCAGGATGATCCTTATGTAACACAAAACAGTTAGAGTTAAAGTGGTTTTTTTTCGTTTGGATTTCACATCTATGCTAACTAAACACTAAGTGACCCAAGTTTTAAGCCTGAATTTCAGAAAGGCATTTGTTCATTTGAACTAAAAAATTCCTGTTAAATGGTCCGCCATTACTAACTTTAGAATCTTGAGAGAGCTGGATAAAGAAAATGACATCAAAGACTCACTAGTTTAAGAATGCAATGTGTTTGTACGCGACTGAATTAATATGCAGCACGGAAGTTTCAGGTTTTCAGATTTTTAAACTCGTGTTTTGCATACATAATAAACTGCTTTTACACGCTGAAATTTTAAGCTATCGGGTGAATGACGTCCCTTTTCCCCCTATCTAACCCTCTGAGGTCCAAACGGGCAGTTTTGAACGTGAGTAATGGCGGATCGTGAAATCCAAAACTTATACTCATGCTCAAAGTAAACAACCTTTGGATAAAAATCAAACCTCAAATTTTAACAGGCAGGTGTTAAGCAAACACACTTTCAAAATCTGAAGGTAAAAAAGGAAGCGATTTTTTGTGACAAGTATCAGTGTTATTATAGTGATAGCAAAACAGCCTTATGCATAATTTGGCCGCTCCGTCACTAAAAAGTATCATGTCTTTGTTGAAACAAGTATAATATCTTTGACAAAAAGAGATTGTTTCTCCAATAAAGCTCTTAATACGTGTGCGTATACTGTACGGGTTACGTTGACCTTACATGATCACCGCAGGGTTATGAACCGATAACCATGTTGTGATAAGCCAATGCTTAATATGGAGGGACTTTTAAAGAAGCTAAGCCATTCTTTGATGCCATGCGCAATTCAAGTTGTTCTCCTTTAAAATGTCTCCGACCGTCTACAACCGGAAGAGAACATTTCGCGTGCCAAGACAGACTTTTATACTAATCATCTCTAATGGAGTGAAGATACTTACTAATGTAAATGTGGTTGTGTGAAGACTAGTTAAAAGGGAAAACAGCTCACCTCCGGTTGCCGCCCGTGTCTAAAAAAGCGCGCGTGCTTAAGCGCCCGAGGTCGTGACAGTACGGACCTTGCTGTGCTTGGTCCGCACAAAAATGACCGAGGGTCAGTATTCCCCAGTACGGTCCCGAACAATTGAGGTTAGTAAGTTGTTTATTATATGGCATCGTTTCTTTTAGCGATCGGACACTTCTTCGCTTGGTGAATGTTCGTAATCTTCGTCTTCCAACAGCGAGCTTTTAACGATAATCTTTTACAAGTAAAACTAAATTCTGCTTGCTATAATTGTACTCTGTTGTAATGGAAAAATGAAATTCCGATTTTAAGAACCTTGGTGTTTCGCTCAACTTGAATTTCCAGCGAGAGAGAAAACTATGGAAACGGTCATACCGTCGCCATGGTAATGGTCTGTACTGTAAACCAGAAAAAAAAGTGCCCCATTTAGCCTGAGAATTGCTTGCCATATAATAAATAAAGATACTATTTATCTCTTTTCTTTGATTTAGCACCTCCTCCGGATCCACGGGACGTAGAAATCTTTGACTTAAAGTCAGACGAACTAAGCGTTCGATGGATTCCGCCTGAAGACCTAAAAGCCTTCAATGTTTATGAGTATAAGGTGCAGCACAGGCGATTTCAGATGAAGGACGTTTCGACGAATGACATACCAGCATCAGAGGGAAGAGATAAATACAGCTACAGGATTCAAAACCTGGAACCCGAAACAACGTACATGATTAGTGTTGCTGCTGTAAACAAGTATGGTTCAAATTTCAATGAAGAATCGGGTCACCAAACACTTGAGCCACGTAAGCCAAACTTTGGTATGGATTTTTTTTTTTCTGGTTGTCCCGGATTCAACCCACCACGCTTTGTAAATAACCAACTGGCACGGGTTGCTCGAAGCATGGTTTGCGCTAACCAGTTTTGAATACTATGGAAACCTATAGGTTTTGATACCTCAACCATCGGTTAGCGCTAACCGGGCTTCGAGCAACTGTTCCCTGGTTGCCTGCTGCCAGTTGGGGTTCTTAATCATGTTTCTGTTAAGTTTGAATTGTTTCATTTGGACTTTTAAAAGTGGAGTGCCTGATAGCTAATTGCACTTCCAGTATAAAGAAAGCATTTACCTTTTTTTCTTTTTTTTTTTTACATTATTGTTATCTGTGTCTGGAGATTGATTGCAAACCACCTGTACGCACGCAGACACTTTGGCATGCTGTGAATCGGTGCAAGAGATCTAAGCTGTACTGTGTCTTCGTAAATTGCTCGTACTTCAGCAACAACAAACAACAACAACAACAACATTTATTCACACATGCAAACAGATAATTGTATCAATGTAAAATAACGAGTAGACAAATATAAGAGAGGGAAAATTCACACAGCCCGCAGTTAACAATGGGCAGCTTTAGCAACGTCGACGGCATCGGCAACGAGAACGTCGTCGTAAAATGTGAATTCGCGTTATAGGAGACTGTTTATAAAGAATTCTTTTGGTATTTAAATTTTGCCAACCACAGAACAAAATAATCTTTTGTTTCGACGGCCAATAGATCTCTGTTTGGCACATTAATGACAATAGGTGGCGTAACGGTGAGTATCGCTATTGTAATCGCTTCGCGACTATTCCAAGCTTTTTAACGTGACAAACCCTCAAGAACGAAACAAGTACGAAAAACGATCAATTTATGGGAGAAAATGAAAATTTATCTTCAAGCGCTGACGTTCAGTCACTTCACGTTGTTGTTTTGCTGACGACGGCAAAGAAATAGACAAAAATGACAACGCACGTGCAGAGCGTGCGAAGCTATTGTGTTGCTAACGAAGGTCCAGTTCAGACTAGGTTTGCGTTCCACGGTACCGTGGCCGGGCACTAAAACGGAAGTTGTTCAGGCAACACATTTATAACAACGCAGTATTTCTTCCTTCACCCACTTTGCACCGGCCGCCATTATCGCGATTGCATCGCAGGGAAGCATGGGAAAAAGCGCGGGAATTGACGGAAGCGTGTTCAGACAAGTTCCCGTTCCAGAAAACGGGAACTTGGGAGGTAGTGCCCGTGCCTGGTCACGGTGCTCAAATGTTTGCTAAGGCACTAACAAAAAGCTATGTTCAGACTGATGCCCGTTCCCCAGAACCAGGCACGGTCACCTAGTCTGAACGGAGCCGAAATATGCAAATTTGTGACGTTCTTGTTGCCGTCGCCGTTGTCGTTGCTAAAGCTCCCTAAAAGCTAATTGGCGGGTGAAGTGGAAGAGGAAATATAATAATGGTAAGAATTATTACATTAATCTTGCAAATAAGTTATATGGATACACAGTGATTACAAAACTAGAATATACCTCCAAAAAACGAAAAGAAGAGCAAAATTACCCATAAAACTAATTGTAAAAAATATGATTAAAAAAAATAAAAAAATCCATACATGCGTGCGAACAACAGACTTCAACTGGCAGGTTTAACGATGATAGATAATTTACAGTTGATTTGAACAAGGGCAACATGACACGTCATGACTTTCAAAGATTGTTATTTTCTTTCCTGTTTTCTATAATTTAGCTCTTGCCATATGGATCATCCTTCTTATAGTCCTTGGAGTCATATTTCTTATTGCTATAATTATTGGTGGCATAGTTTGCTTTCGTCGAAGAGCAGCAGAGAGACGTAAACGCCAAGCTGAAAAAAGGGCATTAGAGGGCTTCGGAAACCCCAAGGAACTTGTGAGTTACCTTCAACTTTTACCATGGTTTTCTTTGTTGGATCTTTCTTTTCATTTTATTTGTGTTAAAGAAAGTATTTTACGAGTTATTGAAAACATGATGCGTGTTTGCTTCTCGCTTCTTCAAGTAATCAAGGAGATCATCGCATATAGGTAACGAGCCGCGCCTTAATATTTGCAGAAAGTTAATAGACTTTCGAAGTTGACAAAAGCAACTGAATTAACATGTACTGGCTTTGGTTTGCCATGTATTGTCGTATCTTAGCCCTCCCCTCTGACAAGTAGTAATGTAGTGGAGCTCCGTCTGACAGGAATAACCTCTCACTAACCGAACGTACTGCAGCCTCCAACCTCAGTCCCTCGGAGAGCCTGCTCGCAAGCTAAATGTACTGGGCAATATTGGCCCGAGGTCGTGGCAATATGTCCCGAGCGTAGCGGGTCCGTGCAAAAACGACCGAGAGCCAATATTCGCCAGTACGGTCCCGAGAAAGTGAGGTTAGTAAGTTGTTTCTTATATGGTATCGTTTCTTTGAGCTATCGGATACTTCTCTGCTTGCTAAAATTGTACTGTTGCGATGTAAAACATAACTTTAATAGCTTTTTAAACACTTTGTTTCGTTCCGCTTAAAAAAATACAGTAACGCACCGTTTCCATAGTAATGGTCCGTAATGTAAAATCCCGACCGAAAACCAGCCAATCAGAGTGATATTATCTCCATTTCAAACTCTTGTGGAAGGGATAAAGCTAGGATCTCAACAGGTTAAGGCATTTGCATCGCAAAAAAACAAATGCCAATTGAAAATGGGGTTGTAATCATGCTAAAAATGAAGATTAGGTGTTGACAGAGTTTCCAGGCATTGCTTTTCCTTTACATAGTGTAGAGATAAAATGAACGATCAAAAATCACTTATGAAAATGCAAAAAAAGCACTGTCTCGAATTCCTGTTGTTGCACTTCTTCCTGCTATTATTGATCAGTTGTTGTTTTATTTAGGATTCCGTACTTCGATATGAAGAAAAGAATGTAAAGGGCTTGAAGTTCTCGTTCGTTAACGATTCCTACAAACCATCTGATGTTAACTGGACAGAAATCCCATATGAGAATATCAACTTAATGGACGAACTTGGTTCTGGAGCTTTTGGAGTTGTGTACAGGGGAGAAATTATTCAAGAAAAAGATGACGTCACACCATGCGCAGTAAAAACAGTGAAAGGTGAGCAAACAGATACGCCGATTAGACTTCCCTTCCCTCCCCCCCCCCCCCTTCGCTCTCCCCAACCTTCATCCTTCTTAATTAGCCACTATCAAAAATACCATAATACTCTTAGTCTGTCCCTCCAAGATTTTGCATAAGCATTGGTTTTATTTTCTCTTGGGACTTACAATGGTCTCAAGAGAAAATGGAAACAGTACATATGAAAACTTTTGGAGGGAAAAACAAAGACTATTATGGTATTTTTTTATACTGGCTAATGGTGGAAGTGCACTTAGCTATCAAGCTGTAGTTCACAGGCACCCCACTTTTAATAATCAGAAAGAAACAATTGAAACTTAACAGAAACATGATTAAGAATCCCAACTGGCAGGAGGCAACCAGTTTGCTATTTACAAAGCGTGGTAGAGTTGAATCCGGGACAACTCGGAAACAAATCCAAACCACAGGCCTGAACGGGATTTGAACCCGGGGCAACTGCATGCAAACCCAACTCCCTAATCACTGGAACAAGCTGCTGCCCTAAATAAAACTGGAATAAAACGTTTTGTTCCAGGTATTTCCATACCATTTAAGGTAATTCCTTGTGCACGATTTTCGCGTCATTAGCTCGCGCACATGAGCACGTGCGCATACAAAACGCAAGAGAATTCCCTTAAACTAAGCCCGATAGCGAAATAAATGCTCCTTTTCTGTCAAACGAGCACGGTGACCCCCGATTTTTTTTTTCCAGGTATTGCTAAGAACAATTTAATGAAGGACATATTTGAAGAAGAAAAACAGTTTGATAGTAGAACATGATTTTTTTTTTTAACAGTTCCGTACTCGGTGTATTTTGGCCAAGGCGAGGACTGTCCCAAATAGTGCACTATTCCTACAACCAGGCAATCAAAAACGGCGTAGATGAAGCAATACTGCTTATGTGAATAAAAGAAGCTTTATTTTCAAAATAAATTTTGTATCTTTCAAGTAACCAAGACTTAATTCTGTATGAAGGTGATTCGAATTTTTAACGCGCAATCAGTAAAAATACCCCATTTTAAGAGCCTGCTGACACGTAAACAAGCACGGTGACCCCATTTTTTTTATTATTGCATTTTTTTTAAAGTTCATATAAAAGGTGAAAAAGAGGTAAAGTCAGCTTACAGGCCTAGTGGCCCATCAGGCCGGAGCTTATCCCCGGTTTCTGTAGCATGAAGCAATTAGGAGTATTTCTACTCCCCCCTGGATGGGATGGTAGTCTATCGCAAGGTTACCCCCAGCATTTCGCTGGTACCCATTTATACACCTGGGTGGAAAGAGGCACCGAGAGAGTTAAGTGTCTTGTCCAAGAACACAACACAATGTCCAGTTCCCGAACCCGGACCATTCGCTCCGAAGTCGAGCACACTAACCATGAGCCCACCGCTTTTCTCCTAAATGTTCATATCATGAATGTTAATTATGCCAAGTTTCCAAAAAAGTTTGATAGTAGAACAATTTCAAGGGAATTACCTTAATTGTGTATTATACATTATAATGCAAATACAATAGGTTTTCAGGTGACGTTATCGCCATACATTTCTCTATTGTTATTAGTGTCCCTAGAGGTTGGTTGAAAACGTCCTATACACAGAGAATCTTAATCCACATTTGAATTAGGTCCAACACTTAGTTAGCCGACTTGGTCTATACCTCTTTAAATTATAAGTTAGGGCTGTTTTTTCACAAATTTTTCATCTTATTCGCAATAAATGATGTTTCACTAAGCCTTTTCCCTCTTTTTTTTTAATACATATTAATCTTTATTTTTAACACGACTCTCTTTCATTCCATCTCGTTATTTTTGATTGACTTATAGCATCTGCAAGCCATGAGGAGATCCGAGATCTGTACAATGAATTGGAAATTATGACAAACGTCGGGTATCATCCAAACCTTGTGAACTTGCTTGGGGCTTGCACAAAAGATGGTTTGTACTACATAATAATACATTCGTGATCTGCGGTTGCACGTTATTGATATTGTTGATGTAAACTTTTTTGAAAAAAGATACATTATCCATCACCTGCGATGAAGACAGGATTGTCAAAATTAAACGTCGAGTCTTTGAATTGTGACTTTTTTGATAAGCTAGATTCAAAATTCTTCAAAGCAGAGGAGAATCAAACTATGTGTAAACGAACAAAAAAAAAACAAACAAACAAACAAAAACAAAAACAATTGACATGGTGAAAAAGCAAAACACTTCTGTTGTTTCTTTTTTCTTTTCTTTTTGTTATGCTGGCCCACGTTATCATATATATCTACCTTGTTTATCGATCAACAAACTGGGAAAGCAGTATAACTCTAAAAAGCAATCCTGATTTGAAGGGACTACTCAGCTGAGTCTTTCGCTTTGTTAATCCGTAGGAAACCTACTTGTCGTCCTGGAGATCGCTGAAAATGGGAGCTTGTTAGACTTTTTGAAAAAATCACGGAATGGAAATGAGAACTACGAGGGTGACGGCATTAAGAGTGGAGGCCTGGCTGAAGATATGAAGCTTAGGATCGCTACTGACGTTGCCAAAGGCATGGCTTACTTGGCAAGCCACAGGGTACGTATTTATTGACGGAAACGCATCCCACATTTTTTAAACATCGCTATTGAGTTCCACTATTACTTGCACCTTGGAAGGATTTAAGTATCCCGGGTTCGACCCAACTCGCTTTCATTGTGTCTGCTCCAGCTTTTTTAATCTTAGTAACAATAACATCAGCCACCAAACGTTTTGTCATCATCATCACCATATCAATATCATCAACTTTATTTATACACGACATCTTATCACCACAAAAGTGGTCTTCCTAGGAATCGTGCCTAACTAAATACAATCTACGACATTTAATTGATTTTTATTTCTTACATATTTTAACTGTTAAAAGTTTTTAAAATAACACTGTTTTATTAAAATCTTTTTTTATCTTTCCCTTTGAGTGAGTTCTTGAAGTCTCTTAGGATAGGCACAGAACAGATCCTCGATACTGTAAGCTCCCTTTTCTAACCTCTGTTCTAGGTCAAGGGATGTTGTTGTGCTTTATTCTAGCAAAGTACGTTGAATAATGGTGTGCCGCTTTTCGTTCTCACCACATTTTGACGTCTTCTGTGATCTATAGGGAGCTTTAGCAACGACGACGGAAACGGCAACGAGAACGTCATCACAAAACATAAATTCTCATTATTGTTATCACTTCACGACTATTCCAAGTTTTTCAATGTAAGAAAGGTATGGCAGTCCCTCAGGAATGAAAACGTTATGAAAGGCGCTTTATTTAGGGGAGAAAATGAAAAATTATCTTCAAATGCTGACGTCCTTCATAAAACTTCAAATTTGGTCATTCCACGTTGTTGTTTTGCTGACGACGGCGAAGAAATAGACAAAAATGAAAAAAAGCACGTGCAGAGCGTGCAAAGCTGTTCTCTTTGGCCACTAAATATGCAAATTTGTGACGTTCTCGTTGACGTCGCCGTTGTCGTTGCTAAAGCTCCCTGGAATCTATTTGTTGCATATTATAACGAATTACAATTTTTTTTTGTTTTAAAGGGGCATTTTCACGGTTTTGCGCATGGCCAAGCCTTGGCACTAGCGGTTGTAAATTTTACGGTTTCTTACTGAACCAGATGATTAATCACTGAGAGTATTAAAGTAAATACACTAAATGACTAAGACCCAAATTTGGTTGAAAATACTGCGGGTTTACACAGAAAATATTAAATTTAATTTTGGCTTTGAATTTATTGTACGGGTCAAACCTTTTCTGTCATAACGCACGAGTTATCTATTCGCATGCAGGAGGTTCGGAACACAAAGGAAATGATTGCAAAAGTAATTTCAATGAGTAATTACACTTCTATAACATGTTTTCCTTTTCGTGCATCAGTGCTTTCGATTGTTTCAATAACAATGGAATTAATTGGGCTGACGTGACAGTTTGCCCATGCGCAGAGACGTGAAACTCTCCCTTTAAATGCTTGCATCGCAAAAACGAACGTGGTGACCGGCCTCATTTTTAATTGCCGGAAAGACATCAGCTGGTTGCAGGAAGCTCTCACTGCAACGTTAAAGAAAAAAAAAGTTCTAAAGCGGATTCAGATAAACCAATTGCGAAATCTGAGTCCGTAGCAATATAATTTTGTTGTTATTATTATTGTTATTATTATTATTATTGTTGTTGTTATTAATTATTGTTGTTGTTATTATTATTGTTGTTGTTAGATTTATTTAGTTTAATATAGTTGTTATTAATATTTTTTGTTTTGCAAAGAGTTTCAACTTAACTTTCCAATCACTTTATAGTAATAAAGATAAGTTACAGTGTATGGTATTAAAAACACAATAAAATGGGTTCTTAGATGGCTCTCCTGTTGCTGTGGTAACCCATTACATCACTACCATACGACAGCGTTGCATGGTCGAAAAGGTTCATTTTCACCTTAAGTGAGTATTTTTTTTTCACTTCCCAGTGCATTCACCGTGATCTTGCAGCCCGAAACGTGCTACTTGGTGAAAACTACGTCGCAAAGGTGGCAGATTATGGGATGGCACGTGACGTATATGAGAGCTTGATGTATAAAAAGGAAACCCAGGTATTTTAAAATGTCTTTGCGCGATTGCAGCAAATCACACAGTGAGGAATTAGTGGCAAAATAATTAACTGCAAGCAAGCCATCAAGCCCGAATTGATAAATTGAGGCTTGTTGCTAAACTGGGTGAATATAACGACAAATAGGTCATATTCGAAAACAACTTATAGCGTACAGCTTAACTGCTGAATTATCCCTGCCACTCAGTTATAGGCAAGAGAACATCACCTTTTGCATTTTGACTAGTTTTTCAAAGAACGCCGTTGAATGCTAACAAAGGTGGCAGCCTATTGCTATTCAGCAGTTACTCCTAACTTAACGTGAAAACAGTTCTTGACGATGTGTGTTTTCATAGAGGCCGCGGTCTTTGCGCATTGAAATCTAGATCAGTACCATGAATAATGAACACGCGGAAATGGCATTTGTTACCTAAATAAAGTATCATTGCATGTCGTTTGAAACCTCGTCTTAGTAACTTTCGATTGGTTGCGGGAAGAAAGCCAATAGGATGAGGTGGGCAATTGATTTCCGTTACTCCTGTAAACATCATAAAAGGAGTAAAGAAAAAAAGAGTTCCGGAAATTTCGGTGGACATTTCCATCGGGTGAAAAACATGTTCCATTTAACTCAGGTCCGTTCGCCGCCCAGTGATTGCGATTTTACGCGCCAAAATTTAAAAATATGGCCGTAAATAGCCTGGAAGTGGTAAGACCTTTCAAAAGTTGTAAGTGGAACACACATTTCCATCGGAAAGTTTCCAACGGGAAAACAGGACTACGTTTTCAGAAGTTCGTTTATTCCGGAAATTTTCCAGTGGAACGAACCAAAAACGTGTGTTTCATTTACATCCCAACTGGAATTTCTTGGTAAATGGAAAACGCCCTTAATATCTTTCATGTATTTCGAGCGTGAATTCGTTTCCTATATTATATGGTGCTTGCTTTTTCCTAGACTTGCCAGAACTTTTGAAGTTTAATTTTTTGTCTATCAAACACGACTATTTCGTTAACTGTTACGTATCACTAAGTGTTAACAGCTTCCTACTAGAAGACTCCATTGGAATCATGCATGTCAGTACCAAATTATCTTGCTATTCTATAACTGTTACATTTGTTTCGATGAGTATAGCTCCTGGGAAGGGCAAGGTGCTATGGGTGCGTCCGTTTCTTGGGTCAAACTATTGTGGATCGTTGGCTCAAATGAGAATCTGAACCAAAAGTAGCTAGCGTAGTAGTTTGAAAATGGAGTCATAACCAAGTGGTCCATTGATGAACAGTCGACGATACAGTTGCGTTAGAGTATTCTTTACATAGGAGCAGGTGTAACTCAGTTGGTTACTGCGCGGCTTTCAGTGCAAGAAGTCTCCGGTTCGACTTCAACGCCTGTTTCGACTTTTCCTCTGATCCGTGTAGCTACAGCTTTAAACACACTTAAAATGAAGCACTGACAGCGTGAGGGGTGCAAAGGGCGCACCGTCGGCTTCCATTGATACCAGCCTCGTAGCTGAAGGAACTACTGACTTCACCTTTTTCTAAATTTAACAGGTGAAATTGACATATTTGTGGTGTTTTTTTTTTTTTCCAGGGAAAACTTCCAGTTAAATGGATGGCTATTGAATCATTGGAAACTTATGTGTTCACTGTGGAATCAGACATGTAAGTTACCAGAAAAAGAAATGCCTCAATTTTTTCACAAACCTAATTAGTTCATGATTATTGCATATTTTAAAATATGCATAGCACACGCACACCTAACAACGCACAACACACTATAATTAAAATTGTGCATGTGTGTTGTGGTTGAATAAAGAGCTGCACCTAGCTAAGCTTGATAGTTAGCGGCCGCTAAAAAAAACAAGACCGAGATTGAGGGAGATTCGGAAACGATGGTTTGGGTGTTTGGTCTTATCTTTTAGTACAAGATTTAATATCAACGACAGCAAAAAAATTCATCGCGTTATAAGAAAGTAATTTTGATCGTAATATTGAAGTGCGAGTTCTATTTTATTTATTTATTTTTTTAAACTTTGCTTTTAATTTCTCATGCATGGTTTTAATTTCTTTTACGCAGTTGGTCCTATGGAGTTCTTCTTTGGGAAATAGAGTCTGGAGGTATGTCATTTCTTCGTCATTCGTTTTTGCTCATACTCTTTGGATTTGTTTGTTTGCTGCTTTGCCGTATTGACCGAACATAATTTGTCAACTGTACGTTGATATTATGGTAGAATGATACCGTAAAATTAGCCAGTCAGAGCGCTTGTTATATCGGCAACGAGCACTAGCATAAATTATTACTGGCTACTGACACTTTCTTGCCGTAATTCTCTTAACCAGGACTCAAACCATATGCAGGCATGACAACGCAGGAAATTATGACCGAACTGAAGAAAGGGTACCGGCTGGAGAAGCCCAGTGGATGTTCAGATGCTATGTAAGGACACTATTAATCAACAATCTCGTTCCCAGAGCCTCCGTTACCTTTGTCCAGCGGAACGGGCGCGGGAGGATCTGGAATAATCCAAAACCGGAACCAGTCCTGTTAGATTCAGAGTCAATTGACTCTGAAGATGACTTCCGCTCAGGTTGTCGAAACGTCAGTCAATGCCATCTCAAACCGTCCTTCTCAGGACTACACTCACCCGGCAATCTTACTCTACTTAATTACATGACTCCTGGGCTCAAACCATTTACAAAAAAAAACAAAAAAAACAAAACAAAACAAAACAAAACTTAGCTACTTTACTGGGAGTAATCATTAAATATGAAGTGCATCATTGGGAGAACTTTGGAGGTTGGAATAACTAGACGAGCCAAGATGCCATGGACACGATACATTTATATACGTCTTTCGAAAGTATTAATATAGGAGGCATGATAGTACTTTTGTCGAATGTGGCTAAAAATGGAAATTTTGGAGTAAAGAGGTGGTGATGTCACAAAAACTAAATTGTTCAAAAACTAGAATTCTTTAAATTGTCTGAGAGGTTATTACGAAAAAATGTCCCTTGCCAAAAATTCTCCTAACGCCGAACGCAATTACGGTCCTAAATTCGGCAATTCATACCAAAGCGAAAGATATCAAATTGTATAGCCAATATTAGAGCCGTACTCAGTGTTGTCCCTGCTTCATTTGTTCATCACATGCAACATTAATTATTATTTTTTACTTACATGTAGGTACCAAGTTATGAGAGACTGTTGGAACCCGAATCCCAAACTCCGACCATCCTTTGAAAAACTAGTAGAACGACTGGAAGCCATGGTCTAGTGTCCTCGTGACCTCTACAGCTCATGGTTACCTTCACCGAAGTTTTGAATTTAGTGCTCAATTACTTCCGTATTGTGTAGCAAGTCTTGTTTGCATGCCAGCGTTTTGCGCAAACACATCCGGAGATTGAAAGGCCATTGCTATACTTCATTTAATTAAGGCATTAACAGTTGTTTTGGGCAATTGTAGCCTTACAAAGTACAGGGAGCCATTGATTTGTGTGTGTCAGTATGTGTGGTTTCGGGGGGATGGGGATGGGATGTTTGTAGGGACAAGGGAAGGATGGAAGTCGTGTGTCCGTTAAGGGGGTGGGTGGGGTATGGGTTTTAGCATACGACAGGAGCCCATTAGTTGGAGCCTCCATATGCAGTAGATCTTTGAGTCAATATTTGCGTGTGTCTTTCTATTTTTACAACGAACCCTTGAGCAGGAGACTCGCATTTACATAAGTTTACATCAATTTGCACGATTTAAATACAGTTTTACTGCTCTATTTGTCTTCGTTAGAAAAGGACTTTACTCTGGTTGGCCTTTTAAAACAGTGCGTGCAGAGCCGAGGAACTCGTGGCGTTCTAAAAATAGAAAGATACGAGCAAAGGTTAACTCATGAGGGCGTGTATGGAGAGGTTAGTTTCTACTCATGGGCTCCTGCATACGACTGTTCTACTCTCCATTTCATTTAAGTGATTATTTTTCGTTGCATGAAAGATATTTGTTTTAAACGTGCGCCATGCATCTAGTGCAATCAGAGTACATGATTACAGCTACAATACATTAGTCATTACCAGAAGCCTCGATCTCTCTAGCGTGTCGTAGTCCATGAGTTCATGGGATTTTCTTTGTGCCTCAAAGTACAGTTACTCTAAATGATGGCCAACAGGAATGGGAGCCTCTGATTGTTCGGCAACCATGTAAAATCTCGTAGTAGCCGTTCTATAGATAGATATTTGGAAATGTAATCAAGGACGATGGCAACGAAACAAGGATATTATTGGCTAAAAGAGGAATAACAATCGTGCTGCACGTGCTGCACGCGTTTTAGAAGGTTTTTTGTCGCACTTTGGCGACAACGTGAGTAAATTTGGTTATGTACTTCTGTCATTCCTTTAATTGCCGTTTCAATGTAATCATTTTGATATTGCACTGTGTTTATTGTACAAAGTAAGGTATTACGTCCCTTATACTTAGTTGGGTTAAAAAGCTGCTTCTGTTGATATTAAGTTGTCGTCTTATTTGCAGCGGGTAGGTTAACGAGAGGAGGTTGATTAAGTATTATTTCCTTATATCTTTAATTTTCCACTTGTGTCCGGAGATGCAGCTAATAAGATGCACACCCAATTTTTGACATCCAACACGAAGTGCCTCTTTGAGTCTAAGCCTTTGCTCTACTTTCAACAATTAGGTAAGGATAAAGGTTGGCGTTATTTTTAGCTTAAGGTAAAAGCAAGTGTTTATCCTTCCTTGAGAGGCAGAATTTGGGGGACACTTTGTGACTGTTACTGAAATCCCCGTGCATCTATTTAGGGGCATTTCTAGACACAATGGTCCTTATTGGAGCTGAGCCTGCAGGCACATTTTTTTTTTAACTACATGCAAGAGAGGCTTAATGGTCAATTCAATACAAAATGACCCCTTAGCCTCGTTTATGCGGCAAACCGCTGATAACCCCGAAAAGGGCTAATCCACCGAAGACTCTGAAGTTTGTTATACAGAACTATTTCTTGAAGACCTTCCATGAAGGATGAAACCATTTGTGTCAACCACTTCTGAATTAAGTTACTAGCTTAACAGCTCACGTAAGTCTCGATTTCAAGGCTTGTCTGAGAGCCAAGTCTTTCTAACTTACTAATTTGTAAAAGACCTTTTTAAATATTATATTCACGAAATTTCGGTGGATGTGGCCTTGCTCTAGACATCTTTTTTATTGACGATCGATTGTTTTTTGGTTTTGTTTGTTTGTTTATTCTTTAAGCTATAACTTAGCTTAATGAATAGCGAGCGACTGAGCGCGGAGTGTCACACGACCAAGATAATTTCTTCTATAAAATTTCTTGACCCTCGAAATGATCCTTTTCTTGTAACACTCGAGTCCTAAAGTCATTTGTCCGACAGTCGGGCAAGTAAAAGGCAAGTATTTTCCCCATTGCACGTCGGAAATTGGTTTTGGAACACTGTTCTTGAAGAATGCTTGTATTGCAAAGCAGTTAATGGAGTGCAATAGGGAATTACCTGTGCCTTTTGCTGGTTTCCCCTTGTATCGAAGGACAGCTAGTTTGCTTACTTTTAAGGCACATAAAGTCAAAGTAGCTAAAATACGCCTTTTCTAAAGTTCTTAAGAGATTTCTCGCAATTATACTCTATAGTAAAGAAAATGATGTGTTTTATATTTGAGACCATGTCTTGATTGTAACCAGGCCCCAGTTGTTTGAAGGGGTGGATACGGCTATCCACTGGATACATCACTATCCAATGGATAACTCGATGGTACCCATCAATACGAGAAATTTTGGTTTTATAGCCATGACGTCACGACCGTCCGTCCGTACGTACGTACGTCCACCCCTCCATGTATGTCAATGTAACCAGTATCATGCTAGTTTACAGCATACATCTTTGACATTGGACACCCATGTTTTTTTGATCAATTGACACCTGTCAAAACAAGGCATCCGCTGACCAGGATCACGTGACGATATCGGGGGCTCAAGTGTAGAGCTCACCTCAGTGAGCTGTTTTTTGAAGTTGACCGCTGACCAGGTACTGGTTTTCGATTGGATTGCAGGCTTAACCCAGGTTAACTCACCTAAATATAAGAGAGGCTTCATTTTTCGCGCAGTTTTCGTGGCTCGACGCGGCTACACTGCCATACTACATCAACTATAGTTGTTACACAGTCAACGATTTTCGTGTTCAGGTGGAAAACGGTTTGGAAAATGTTTTCTTTCTGCATTTTTCGCTGGTTTCAATCCAGTTTGACATATCATGATAGCTGTGGTCCACACTGGCGGTTACGCAGTTATTCAAGTCAAGCATCGAAGAGATGTAAACTTAAAGTTGAGTGTTTATTTTTAATTTGCTTACAGCTACTTTTTGGCATATCTTTAGAAGCTCTGATAAGGTTACATGATGCCTGGAGGACCTATGACTAGAACAGAAACGAAAGGAGATCGAAAGAGAACGACAATGACAAAACAGAATACCAGTAATAGCTCATACTTTGTGCAAGAAGTCACTCCACAAATTCTTTCCTTGGACACTAAACCGTTTGTCATTTTCAAAAAGGGGTTTTAATCGGTTTTCCCTTTGTTCAGGAATGAAAATCAATTTTTTTTGTCAACTGGAATTCAATAGCAATTATCTGTACTCTTTTTGACAAGCAGAAAAAGTAGATTTGTTTGTTTATTTTGCTCTAAAATGTGATCGTACAAGTGCTTTTTAACCCGTTTGCCCAACTGGTTTTCGATTTGCCTCGACAGTGACAAGAAAATTTTGGCCTTATGTTATAAACACGTAATCGCAATGAGTTCTCGTAAAATTAGGGGGAAATTTAACTAGCTTGTGTTTTCAGAAGTTGTTTAAAGCACCTGCACGTTATTTAAGTGTTGGAGCGGATCTTGTTTGAAGTTCGTTCTGCTTTGGTCGCATTGCCGTATTTTGCTGATTCTTGTTCCAAGCCAATCTGGTGTGTTTCAATGAAATACATCAAAATGTGAATTATTTCGTTTTCAGAGATAAAGTGCAATAAAGTACATCAGTAAAACTCTTCTTTGACCTTGAACTGACGATGTTTTTTTTGTTTTCCTTTTTTTTTTTTTTTTTTTTTTTTGTTATTGTTGTTTTTTTTTTTCTGATGGCTTCTAATTTTAGCGTGATTCCTATTCGCTGACAGTTGACAGTTGACTCTGAAATGGCTTTTTCCCTTTTCCATTCGCTTGCTGAGGGTGTGCTTGTTTTCTTTTAAAGTGCCACTGCGACGAAATTTTTCGAATTAATTGTTTTTGCATTTTCTGAATCTATAAGTGGTACTTACTCACCTGTCCAAGCCGTTTTGTCCAACAAGCGCGGGAAGATGGATTTTTTCACGGTTTTTCCCGAAATGTTTTCGTCCGCCATTATTGAATCATGTTCCTACAACCCCATAAGTCCTTGCTGCTTTGTGACGTCATACTCCTAACCAACTAGGCGCTCCTGGTGAATTTTCTTATAACATCTCTATGTAGTTTGCAGTTAATTGGTTTTGCAACGTGAATCTAGCGTTTTATTCGAGTCGAATCATGCCTGATCGTTGTGTAGTCACGGCTGCAGCAACAGATCAAATGTGAAAGCAGGTATTTCTGCTCACTTCAGTCCAACAATTAAAAGTGAGCGAGATAAGTGGTCGCGATATGTGCGCACTCGCCGCGCGAACTTCAACCCGACTGGAAAGTTTGTGGTGTGCTCTGTCCACTTTGCGGAGGAATGCTTTTCAACGGCGATTCACATGGAAGGCTGTAGTCGTCGCCTTATTCCTGGCTCAGTTCCCACAATATGGAAGATCGAGCCAGGGAAACCATCTAATTCCAAACGACAACACCGCAAGGTAAGCCTTGTTTATCTTATGTACACTGGGATAAGCTTCAGTTTTGTGTTAGCCAAGAAGTTTTCGTTTGCGTAGAAGTATCCTACATTTTTATTCCTAGACATCTCTGCGATTTGTAAAGATCTTTCCAAGTAACTCATCAAGACAGTTTAGTATTGTTCATATCGCCGCGCTATACACTTTATTCCAAAATGGCTACGGATACAAATTGGCCCTTTTTGCCTCGTTCAAGGTAAAATATTCTTTTGAATTTTAAGCTTAAGAACGAGGCATCAAGGGCTAATTTGAATAAAAGCAAAAGAAAATTTAAATGGCGGACATTTTGGAATAAGGTGTATTGGATTTTATTCTTTTTATGTTTTCTGTTTATTACAATCACGAGCATTCGGTCTTGAATTTGGCGCGTTCGGAAGATGCTGGTTTACCGAAGAGCCTTTCAATGGTTTCCAAAGTTTTCAAATAAATTACTGCTTCTCTTTTCATAAACAATTTACTGTTTTTTTTTCCCCTCAAAC
>OX421456.1:30081469-30083969 GCA_949126865.1 Montipora capitata
CGCCCGAACTTTTGTGGAAACAAACAAGTAATCAATCTGTGGTTGAGACCGGACATCACCATATACAGCATAAACATGCAGTAATGATTACATGGTTAATGTAAAGTGATTATAAAAGTGTATCCGTTATTCGTTTTGTATTCTTTCATGCTCATGTTGTTTACTAGTTATGTATTAATCCCATGGGCCCGAGGGCACGTTAATAGACGAGTTCACGCTCTTGAGTGCATCATGGGTAATCAGGGCAAGATGGAGAGAAATTGAGAGGTTTGTAAGGAAGTTCAAAATGATGAAAAGTATTCATGATATGCAATTTAGGGTTTTTTTTATTTTCCAAAACAGATGATATGCGGTCAAAGGAGCAGAAAAATAAATTTGGAGAGAATGGCTATCTTAGAAATTATTTTATTAACAAGAGTTTCTGCCATACATTTCCTGTAATTCCAAAGGCACAAAATTACAGAGAATGTATGGAGACAACAAAAAAATGATTTTTTTAGGATTCCAAAGAACGAATACCAAGTCTAGTTCATCTCAGTTGTGAACATGAACTTATTTGTTTGATTTATGAAGGCTAAAGTCTATAAAGTAGAGTCATGTACAGTATATTTTGCTTTGAATTTCCATACAAACCTTTGAATCTCCCGCCATATGTTGCCCTGATTACCCATGATGCAATCAAGAGCGTGGACTCGTCTATTTCACACGTATGTTCAAAGTTATACAAGCGAAATTAATCTTTTATTGCTCAAGGGCATATTGCGATTACGTGTTAATTAATCACGTAACGGGTGAACTCATTGATGGAAGCCAGTTCAATGTCGTCACAAACGGATAAAAAATGGCCCCGTATGTGATTATGTAAATAACTGAATAATAGGCCAAATGCACCATGACGTCATAGCTCAAAAACTCAGCACCAAGGCTCGTTTGCACAACATTATTCACATCATCTGGGAACTGTTCGCTCTTGGGTTTTCTTTACAAGTTTTTTTTTCCTTGGGATTTGGTTCAAGCTAAAATTTGCAAGTTTGATTTTCGAATCCAAGGCTTGGTTGTGAAATCATCTAAGCAGACGTCACGCATAAGGGCAATTAAACTTATGGTCGTCCAGTGATTATCACTTATCATTATGTCACTTATGTCATCTAGTGATTATCACTTATCACTATAATATGCTCGTTATTATTAGCAATAACGAATCGATATCCCGGAAAATTAGTGTTTTACCAATTTTCTTATCGTAAAAAAGCAAATGGGATCAATTCGAATGCCTCTTACCACTAACCACACTTACCACGCTTTTATAGATTTGTTTTTTTTTCTCTTTTGCTAGTATTATATTCCCTTTTCTCTTACCCTGTACGTTTTGTATTTATCATTGCAAAAAAGATAAACTGGGTTTACAGAAAATTCCGAGTGCCCTATTATGAATTCCGCAAATTTAATCAGGCGTTCCACGATTTTTTGTATTGGTTGTTTTGGCAGTCCGTGAACACGCCTGGCCGAAACAAGGGAGCGCTGACATTTGGTGATCACGTTATTAATGGTGTCTATTGTTTTAAATTATTGAGCAAACTACAGATTTGACCCCTATTGTTAGAATTTAGGGGCGAACATATTAAACTCTGGATACAAAAGCTGTCATTCAAGGCAGCTCTATAAATATCTCGTTTCAGCGTTTGCTTGCGACCATATTTTCTAACCCGGAAGAAGATAAAACCTCTTCAGTCCTAATGAAATATGTTTTCAGCGCTGCTTACGACGAACTTTAGACCCTGAATAGCCCTTTTTCGATATATTAAAATTCAGCTGGAAAGAGAGGTTTAGAGGACAAAGACAAAGGAAAGTGGATGATATGTAAATATTTTTTGTCCTCACTGTCTCACTATGAAGCTGAATATTTGATATTTCGGAAAATGGCCTATTGCCACTCGCAGCTGATTTAGGGGAATCTTTGTTTGTACTTTTTGCCTAATTAGTATTGGCCAAGCGTTTTCTCCAGTCTCTCATATCAGCCAAAAAAATAATTACTGAATATTGAAAGTGCATTGCATAATGAGCTATCCCGGAAACTTTGATTTGCCCGATAATCTCGAAATAATGCCACTTTGAAAATTTGAAATTTTACAAAGAATATAAGAATGACTCTTTGATCGATGGCTAATAATTAACTCGCTCGTTATCAAAGCTAAACTGAAAGACTTACAATTGGCGATTTAACGAAGTTGAGCACGTTCCTTTACCTTTTGAAGTCAATTTGTGAATAGCATGATGCCTTTTGTCAGCTAACTCGTATGTTAATGAGACAAATTGTTCTGTTCAGCAAAGATTTGCCTCGGCAAATGCTCTTATTCTGATTCAGTGCATAGCAAGCAATTAATTGACCTGTGATATCCAAAAGGGCTTAAAAAAGACCAGAAAACGACGACTTTCAACAGTTATCCTCATCTGATTTAATTCAGCCCTGCCCTCTCACAAATCTTCAATGAGAAATGGT
>OX421456.1:30091469-30103969 GCA_949126865.1 Montipora capitata
CTGACAAGTTACTGCTTAATGTTCCAAAGATAAATACAGTTATTTAGGGCCAACGTGCCTTCTCCTACGTAGCCGCAACTCTCTGGAACTCTATACCGGACAACATTAGAAACTCTGTAACAGTTGAAATATTTAAAACCAGACTCAGAACATTTCTTTTTAAAGAAGCATATAATTCATTTAATTGAACTTTTCTTTAAATTATGATTTACTTCTTTATAATATGTATATATGTATACAATATTTTTGTAAACGCATCGAGATTTTTAGATGCGTAATAAGCAAGCACATTATTATTATTATTATTATTATTATTATTATTATTATTATTATTATTATTATTATTATTATTATTATTATTATTATTATTATCTGGTGTTTGCAGCTGCTGGCTTTATGTTCTCCTGAAAAGCACCGAAAGCAAAGTTTGGCCTTAATAAACACATTTCGTATTTTCTTCAAGCGACTTCGCAGCAAAGGCTTTACATTCTTCCAAACTATGTTCAGCTCTATCGTGAAATGGGCACCTCTTCACAGTAGTTTCCACCTCCCTCAGTGATGGCCTCGGATTCCTGCTACTTGGTTGAGTGTTTGTTGCTAATGTTCTTCTATTCTGAACTCTACGGCTCGGTGCTGGAGTACCTACAGGTGTCAGTTTGGCTCCAATGAGAATGTTGGCGTCGTTCTTCGTTCTTGCCTGGTACTGGATTACGGTGGAGAATACAGCGAAGCCGGGGTATGCACCTACATTTCTCTGTGAGTACTTTGCTATCTCTTTCTTCCACTTTCCACGCAGGGATGATGGCAGCTTCTCGGCGATAGGCTGTACTGCATTGGGAAAAGTCAGGCATTGTAGGCCAGGCAAATGGGCAACTTGGCTCTCTACGTCAGCGCAGAGATCAGCAAACTCTTGAGGCTTCGTGTTTTCATTCTCACCGAAGGAAGCAGTCTTATGCATACGCTCTAATAAGGCGTTTGTTATTACTGCCGGGCTGCCGAAGCGCCTCTCCAGTTCGGCCCAAAGATCCTTTAGTAATGCGCTGGGGTTTTGCTGCTGTCTTTTCCGATAATTGTCTACCAAACGTTGGGGTAGCCCCGCAGGTGAAATTACGCAGATAATTTATTTCTTGTATAGGGAAAACCTCAGCGTCGCTTATCATGGCTTTGAAGGCCGTTTTCCATGAATGGAAAGGAGTTGGATCCCCGCCAAAAGTGTCTGGGTGGCATTTGGGAAGAGTTTGCGTCGCTAATCCATCGACTATTGGTTTATTGGAGGATGCAAGTGTTTCAATTAGATAGCTGGCTGACGTTTCTCTGATCGGGGTTGAAGCAGCGAATAACCCACCAGGGGTGAACTGAAGGTCTCCGTCCTTCCCTTGTAGGGTAGCTGTAGCGGCCGTGTTTGCGCGTGGCGTTTCTGAGCATTCTCGTGGGGCGTTATCATGTTGTGGTACGGGTACCTTACTTTCCTGGGGCGGTTATTGCGTTACAGATTTCGCGCGAACCCAGTCTTGTGTTCTGACCTCGCTTTTGACCTTTGGAATCTCCGGGATTTCGCATTTTACTTCAATTTCTTCCTCCTCAATAGCACGCTCAATAGCCTTGAGTTTGGCATTCGCTACAGCAACCTTTCTATTTGCGGCGAGAATTGCTAAGTCTTTTTCGTACTCGGCGCGTTCTCGTTGGTGTTTTCGCTCGATCTCCGCTTCGCGTTCTCTGCGAGCGTGTTCCTTTTCGGCAATAACTCTTTCATATTCTGCGCTTTCGCGTGCTGCAGCAGCTTCAGCAAGAGCCCTCATCCTCGCCGCGCTGCTTGTCGTGGAGCCGTACGATATAGATTTACTGCGGCGCGAATGACGAGACTGACGAGAGCGGGTCTCCAACTGTTTGTTGGATTGCTTAATCTTTATTTCGTCGATCAAAACGTGTGCGTGATTTAAAGTTAAGTATTCGTTTGTAAGGGACGTTTCTCCTTTGTAAACTTCGAACTTGTCTTGCTCATAGAGGCTTTGTAATTATTGCAATGTTATTCTAAAATTTTCAGCGAGGGTCACAATTTCACTTAAGACATTATCAAAACAATGGCTGTCATCCGATCCCTCGGCGGATCGTATTACCCCTTGAAGTTTTCCATGTAGAATATCTGCCTCATGCCGCCTTTGTTCAACAGCATTTTGTAATCCTTTCCGAGATAGAGTTCTAGATCTCGTACCCAGATCGGTAACTTGTTCTGGGCGGTCTTCGATACCTTCCGCGCCTAGTTTTTCTCCGCTTTCATTCATTCTTGGCGTCGTTTGATAAGGTCATTAAGATACGGCTTACCTCAAGACTGTTTATCCTCCGAAGATCAGATTTTTTCTGTCCCGTTCCCGGTGAAGCAGACACGTGGTGTTGTTCACCGGAGTTCGCCAGGTTAACCAAAGTGGTACACAGTTTTAAATGATTTCAAGCTTTCTACTGATTTGGGCTGAGCCGCTGGTACATTACTCACGGTAAAAACCACAAATGAAATAGCCGATTGCATGTGTCACAATGGGGCATGAAATTACAATTCTAAAACAATTAATATTACAAGACTGGAAGCGAGAAATAAAAAAGAAAACTGCTTACATCTGATCTGTGCTCCGGATGCTAAGAAAGCCAACGAAAAACTCCTGATTTCCCCAAATGATGCTCCTTGTAAACTCCATTCGCCTAACATGCGACTCCGAAAAACTAACTTAATTAAAGCACGTGCTATTGAAATACTAAACCCTAAGTTCTAAATCAACGACGTCACAAAGAGACCTAAAGCGGCTACAATCTGAAAAAAAAAGGGAAGTTAATAATCAAACAGATCAAGTAAAATAATAACAGAACGGAAACAAGTGTCAATCTATGTACAACACAAAGGGCAAAGAGGTTGGAGCATGTTTACATGAAAGCAACCTAGCAAATGTTCCAAAAAACAACTTAACCGTGACCGTCTGGCAACGCTGCATTAAATGCGCTGTTACACTGTGAAATGTTTCCTGCAACTTGTTCCTCCATAATGTCTCCAAAACATTGCGAGACAAGTTGTGCGAAACATTTCACTGTGTAACAGCGCCGTAACGATGAAATATTTCAATGACCAGAAGAAAACAGCTTTTGATCACCTGCGTAAGTGCCAGGAACTAGGCACTGAAAAGATACTTGACGCCTTCAATTTTGACTCAGCAATAACACATTTCTCCACAAATAGTATTTGAGACACTTTGTAGCCAGTCATATGGTAAAGGAGTAAGCAAAGGGTGCATACAAATATAAAATTTTTGAGTAGGAAACATGTGATCGAAATCCTCCTTCTTATATTCAAGCGTGTAATAAAAGATAACTGAGGGGACGTCTGCACATAAGCTCACGTAATAAGGTTACAGACAAACATTTCAGTCGTTGTTCTGAGGCGCTTGTTGTTCGTAAAGAAGTTCGCAACAGAAAGGGAGAGGATCCGATCCTTTTCCCGAAATCCTTCGTATGTTTCAAGGTCTACAGTTTTCAAGATACGAATAGATCAGGGCACATGTTAACAAGGTATAACTCAATCGTACAATGTCTTGCAAGACGAGGAAAATTTCGAGTGAGCTATGACAGAGAGTAAGTAATAGCATAACTTAATTAAAAGGGCAATCGATGTTCAATGCGGAGCAAAGAAAAAGTTTCGCTAATTTACAAAAAAAAAAAAAAAGGATGAAGATTGAAACAACAAAGCGATATCCAACCATCATTTAGTAGACGTTTTATGCTCTGTCAATGGTGGTTGTAATTTGACCGTAGCCGCCTTGAAGGCTTTCATCAAATACGAACTTTCCGTTTCTATACACATCAATATGAACATGAACACAAACAGCGAAACGCAGATGCATTGCTGTTAACTAGTACCCTGAAAAAAGTGCTAATAGCTAACATTTGGTTTCCGAATGTCTGTTGTCTATTCTCCTTGCGTAATACTATTGAACGGCAATTAATTATGTAAAACGGGTCGTTGGTTGTGGTACTTATTATCATTTTTTGACCGAGACAAGTGTTACCTGTTTCATTTGAGTTTATTTTCCTGTTTTATTTCGATTTGGATACGAATGCTGTGGTGTTTCTTCCGTTTGAAGCAGAGAAATAAGCAAATGAATTTTACAATTTCAACAAGGCAAATACGTTAGGTAAATCTTGGTATTACTGAAGGAGTATTCTGCTAAACCAATTAACATGGACACCTATTCATTATCACTGTTTTGCGGTAAAAATGCCGTTTACTCTTTTTGCATATTTCTTAATACAGCTGATATTCATGTTTCATTTGGACAACTATAATATTTACGGAATACAAACCAAAGCTATGCGACAATATTAGAATCTGACTTCGTGATCTAGCAGGAACCGGCAGGTATTTTTTGCAGGTTGCAGGTTGAAGGTTGAAATTTAATTATAACTGGATATACTTACCGTGACTGTTACATGAATAGCTAACCTTAGGCCTAATTAGGCCTAAAAAAAGTTTTTAGGCCTAAGGTTAGCTATTCATGTAACAGTCACGGTAAGTATATCCAGTTATAATGAAATTTCAACCTGCAACCTGGCAACCTGCAAAAAATCCCTGCCGGCAGGAACTGCTATTGATGGCTTGCCCATTGAATGTGAAGCTCATTAGGTTGATTAACACTTTGGCTAACTGCTGATTTCGCTGTCACTTATTTGTATAAGAATAACAGCTACTGTATTCCAACAACTCTTCTTCGGAAAACATTTCGACGATAAATTTCCGCGCCAATCCCTTTACTCGCCTTTTATTTAAATAATTTTGGTTTTCGATATAAACTTTTGCTTAGATTGCGTGACGGGTTTGCGAGCCATATAAGCTGACCTGAGTAATGTTTTTCTCGTGATGCAAACAAGCAACATACACAGCTGCATTAACTTCCTGTTAATTAATGAATGCATTCTGTCCTTCAAAAGGTCCAAATGATGGAGAGTCTAGTGCGTTTGCTTATCTTAAGTTATTCATGTGAGTAGGTTCGCAGCGCTCTAACGAAAACTTGCTCATGCTCAAACGAAGCTTGGCCCGAACCATTAGTCAGTCGAAATTTACCACCTTTCAGTGAAGGCAGCCGAGTCAGCCTGCCCCAAAAACTGATTGGCCGAAACGTAAAACACCATAATACTCTTTGCTTGTCCACTCAAATTTTGATTAAGCATTGTTTTGTTTTCTCTTGGGACCATTGGAAAGTGCCAAGAGAAATTGAAAACAATCCTTATTTAAAATTTGGGTGGACAAACAAAGAGTATTATGGTATTTCCCGTTTTCAGGCAATTGCGTTCGAGGAGAACGGATTCCAATCGTGTGAGTTTCACAGGATGTCCCTGGGGTATCGATCAGATTTGTTTCCATTCCTCAGAATGCCCTTGGACGATAGGGCCTGGGTCAAGCTTACCGATGCCCTTAGCTTCAGTCATAGCTTCAGTTCAAGAAGAAATCGCGCTTCTGAGCTAAGCCCCGCTGATCTAACAGTATTTAGGTTTAAGTACCACTTTGAAAACGGTTAGCCGTCAGTTGTTTTGCTAGGTACCGCTATGAGAATTCCCCCCCCCCCCAAAAAAAAAAAAAAAAAAAAAAACGAATTCTCAGGGTCTTGCTAGTCAAGTGGATATCGGAATCTATATTGAGAACTTCGACTCACTGCTTCGTCTATTCTGGATCTTCTCTGCATGTTTAAAGAGTTTGTTTCTTTGCATTTGAAGTAGGTTATATGTCGTTTAAGTTGAATTCAAATGTCAGTTTAGCAACGTGATAACAGTCAAAATACTTATAGTGTGATACCTTCATTACTGAATAAATACAAGAAAAGGGTACAAAACGATTGTTCCCATAACAACAACTAGTTTCAAATGCCTCGTCGATGATAAAAGAGGAATGGAACGAACCTCACTAATCATTGATTAACCACGCTAGTTAAAGTACAAAACGCTGGATTTTTCCGCTAGTCACTATCGTTCACTCAATAATAATCAGGAAGAGAGCCGGTTACTTTTGGCGCAGGATTTGTGATGTGAGGTTAGCCGGTAGGTTGGCTGCGAACAAAAGTTTATTTTTAGGAATTCTCTTGCGCGCTATGCGCTTTCACTTTGATGAACATAAAACACAGCATGGCTGCGATACTTCGTTTTAGACCATATTTGTTAACCCGGAAGTAGATCAAAGTTCTACGGTCCTTAAAGGGGCTAGGGCACGCAATTTTAGGCAATTTCAGCACTGATCGAATGGTCATAGAATTAAATAAAATATCAAAATAAGTGTTCAAAACTATAGAAGAACCCTAACAAAACACAGGGAAGCCAAGAAGGGACATGGATGGACAAAACTGGAGAGGATTGAAATGGATTGAATTTGGGTAAATTGAAAAACGTCGGCCCACCTTTTTTCAAATTTATATGTCTATATCAAAATGTCATTTACAAAGCTGGAAAGGTTCTCTGTTGTTCTCTGTTGTTCTCTGTTGTTATGTGGCCGTCATTTTGCAAATGAAAGAGTCTTGCTCTGCCAATTTGACGTTTAGAGCTCATAATTGACAAAATTAAACAAAATTACCTAAAATAGCGTGACCTAGCTCCTTTTATTAAACCCTAAATTGTCGCGCGTATCAGGTATTGGAGGGCTGCCTTGTAGGTAGGCTCGATTACCAGCCGCTGTTTCGGCAAATGAGCCAGCGCTCACTCCCGAAATCACGGCTGGACGCGTGAGGTGAGCCATTGTTAATCTCCGCCAATCAGAAACTCGCCTGCACAAATCCGTCTGGCATAATTTTATTTTTTGGCTGCGAAGGTATTCTTTGACCCGGCCTGTTCGAGGTTTACAGTGCTTTTTAAGGTAGGAAACATCCAAGATTTCGACAACGAAAAGTGTTCGAGAAGCTGGAGAAAGGGGATTGTGTCGTTTTCTACCGCCTGAGTTCGGAAACTTCACTGATTTTCCAGTTGGCGCCAAGGTCAAAATACGGCTTTCAAATCCATTGCTATTGCAATTTTCTCCTCAGACTTGGCTAATGTAAGAGCAAGTAAAATTCCTGAAGATCAATTGAATTACTGCTGAGTTTATTGGTGGCAAAACGAGGGGGCGGATGAGGTCGACCGAGAGCTGAAGCGGCCGAAGATTTTGTTGATGATTCGCCGGTTGAATGATCATTTAATCACAAACTCAAGCTCGTATCATCTGGAAACTTCGCACAGACGTTTTTAGGCATTGTTGTGTAATTATTGTTTTGTTAAAATCAGTGTTTTGGGATGTCTAATGCTATTTCCCCGCAACTATTAACTTCGTATAAATTATATTTGAATTTACGTCACAGACACAACTTATCGCTCACGCGTCCAGCCGTCTCTTCTTGGGGAGGATACCCGAACTCGAGTGAGCGGCGGATATCGAGCCTACCTTATAGGGTGAGGCTGAAAGCCTAAATATTATAGCTTGACGTTGTTTCTGAAGCTTCAAAATGTTTTTGTAACTCTGCTTAAAGTGAGCGCTATTGCCAAAATCAAATGTACTATAATAATTCATAATAATAATCATGATGATGATGTTGCCATTCTAGAACTTGCACAGTGTTGGATTGACCAGGAGCGATTATTGAAGAGATAAGTATATTTTGTTTTTTTGTTTTCCTGACACTGTGAAATTTTCGTTTTCTATGAGCATGTCTATAGTTTACTGATGTAGGGTTTCAGAACCGACCGAATGCACGCGACCGAAACATCACGGCACTGGTAAGAGCTTTGATTAGTCATAACTAATAAATTTATGAAGTAATTACCGTTGCAAGATTCCGTGGTTCAGGGACGTTTAATTTGCTCTTGAAAGAAGTTATTTCTTCCAAGATAGATCTTGCCTCACTTAACACTTGAAAGATTACTCTTTCAAGATCGCCGGATACAATGCCCGACCTGGCATTAGAGGTGACAAGACTCTTGAAAGATTGTGCACTTTCAAGTCCTACTCAGTTTTGTCCAATATTTGCTCTTAAAAGATTGAATGAGACGCTTTCAAGACATATTATGACAGATGTCTAGATGAAGGGATGCAATGCCCGAGCTGGCATCATGATAGAGGTGACAAGACTCTTGAAAGATTATGCACTTTCTGAAGATTAAAAGATTGCATGAGACGCTTTTAAGAAAAAAGCAGACAGACATACCACTTTCTTGATTACTTCTCGCGGATGCGTTTTTGTCGTGGTAAATTTTATGTGCACAACAAGGCACAACGACATTCGCGTACTATTGCTAGCTGTCACAGACGAGAAAGCTTTTCTTTTGTTATCTCCCTGTAAGATTGTGATACGGTGAAACGATAAGCTGAATCACCGATTGCACATGGCCTTCAGCGCACGGGCTTGAGCGCAAGCTTCTTTCCCTCTGAGACATTACGATCTTCACTGCTTTTCGTCTACAATATCATTTTTCTTGTTAGCCCGTGAGCCAATTGTAATATACGAGAATGCAAACGTAACCGAAGAAGATGATGTCACTCTTAACTGCACAACATCAAAAGACGCACCTTCGCCGAAGTGGTCCCGTAAAGACGGTGAAGCTGTGGAAACGCAGTCGCGGCTTTTGGAAGATGACGAAACCAAGCTTAGCATTACCTCAGCTTCCGTTCGAGACGCTGGTATATTCATTTGTGAAAGTGACTATGACAAGATAAAGTACATTTTCAATGTTACCGTAAAAGGTGAGTGATTGTTCGGTTTCTATTTAAAAGATTTCCTGGGAAGCCACTCGTAGGAAAGCTGGAAAGAGGCAGAGAATTAGCGTAGTAGCGTTTGCCGGGATATGTAAGTCACATACCTAAACAAGAAAAGCCGCCTTAATTACGCCACCCGATGTAATGTTTACAAATCACAATTTATCGACGTGGCCATGGCGGCGCCCGCCTGGGAAAATTCAAACAAGAAAGAAAGCGTTGCCAAATTTATTTATTTTTCCCTTATTTTTCCTTGTTTTTTTTTTGGAAAAATAAAATAAAATTGGTTTATTGCAAACATAAGTTTCTCCACAGGCAACCCAGCCTTAATCGGGTGAAAATTGTAAGGACCGACAACAGACTCAAAAATTAAAAAAATAATTACACACAAAACTTTACTATAGAAAAGCCGTGTACTTTATTGTCCTGGTGATTCGCTCGCTTCTGTGCGATTATTTGCTTGATTGAACGCGATTTAAGCGATTTCACAGCTTCCCTGGTTGTTACTCGAACCAAAAATATATTAGGAAAGGCTGGCTTACCTCACATCTGGCTGATGAAATCATACTTCTCCTACATCAGTCACGCTCAATCTCCTGCTATGGCCACACGAATAAATTAACTTCTCCTTAACCAAGTTTCAAGGTCCAACGAGTATCTCTTGTTCCGAAATAGAGATGAATATGAAACGACTTTGAGAGTGACTGATGTAGGAAAAGCGTGATTTTGTTGGCGAGATAGAAGTAAGCCAGAAAGTGCTTCCCTGGTTGTTACTCGAACCAAAAATATATTAGGAAAGGCTGGCTTACCTCACATCTGGCTGATAAAATCACACTTCTCCTACATCAGTCACGCTCAAACTCCGGCAATGGCTATACGAATAATTTTACTTTTCCTTGACCAAGTTTCAAGGTCCAGCGAGTATCTGTTGTTGCGAAACAGAGATAAATATCCAAATGTTCAAATCCTTTGAGGCTCGCTTTGTTAACTGTGCACTCATCCTATTGGGGCTCCTTAAAAGGTTTGCCGTGTCCACGTGCGCTCACTGTATCGAGAGAGGCTTAGTAAACGCATGCGCGTAAAACTTGCCGTGTCCAAATTCTTCGAAAGCGAGCCATTCATCGCTTTTTCTCATCAATAGATAGTCGCTGGACTTTGAATCTTGGCGAGGAGAGGTAAATTTATACGTGTGGCCATCTCCGGAGTTTGAGAGTGACTGATGTAGGAAAAGTGTGATAGAGGTAAGATAGAAAATACTTTCCAGTCGGTCTCCTTTATTTTTGGCACGAGCGACAAAGGGGAGGCTATGAAATTGCTTAATTAAATCGTGTTAAATTAGTCAAGTAACCGCACAGAAAGCGAGCCAGTCAACGGGGCAATAAAGTACGGCTTTTTTATTGAGAACTTCAAATTTTGCCTGACTGAAGCTCGGCCGCCTGTGGTTCGCCCTCGTGTCGTTCCCTTCAAATGGCACGAGAAGCACTGCTGGTGGTTTAATTATATTTTGTTAGTATATATACTCTTTCGATCACTCGTTAAGGTAGCAGGCCAGATCGCTAATCAAAGGGGAATTATTGAATTAGATCAAGTTCAATTCAGCCCATTACCCCTTTTTGGGCCGCAGAAAAGCCGGCTCTTTTTACCTATTCCTCCCCTATTTGAGGTCTGAGAAACTGTTATGCCTCTCACGCTGTTACTCCATACCCTTCAGACTTGTGCCAAGTCAGACTTGACAGATCCTCCTGTACCCCCATGATTTTATGCTCTACTCTAGATGGAACTTCGTATCCTACGGCATCAATTTCATTTTGGATTTGGCTGTAAACTTTGACAAGAAATTCAATTATGCCTCGGTTTATCTGCAGATAAATCCAGCAAACGAAATGAAGCCGCATGCATGCCTTTTTGGATAAACCCGAGGAGTACCTTGAAGCTGGATGTTGTAGTGCATCATTCCTTTTTTTTTTGTATTTTTACGAAGAGAGAAGGCTGATTGGAAGACCAAAGGAGGGTCTTTTTTAATTACTAACCCTTCAAACCTCCATATCCTCCCTAATCCTTCAGGTAAACCTCAACTCGACCGCATCTGATTTCGTTTTTCCCTTCACTTGACAGTACTTGTTAAAGTGGAAATGGTTATAAAAGTTCTTAATTACCAATACACACCAGAGCTGCAGAACAAATCATCAAAAATTTTCATAGAAACAGCGGAAAACTTCACGGCGGAGGTAAGCACAGTGTTTCAACAGGCGGCAGGAAAGCATAATTTGAAAATTACCATCATGTTGATGCACGAAACTGTTGCAATCTACATTTTCAAGTAGCTTCTTCAAAACTAAGCTATTTTTAAATACAACTTTCAATTACCATAGGTCTATTCTCGCATTGAGAAAATTGCCAGCGGCAATAGGCCATTTTCCAAATGTCAATATTGGGCTTGATAACGGGGCAGAGAGGACAAAGACAATAGAAACACGTTGGAACGAATGTGAAAGATATTAGCATATCATTCACTTTCCTTTGTCTTTGTCCTCCAAATCTCTCTTTCAATCTGAATTTTAATTTATCGTCAATGGCCTATTAGTAGCGCAGACTTGCTTTATAGTTTTAATATTAAGATTTTGCAACTCAGTATATAATCATAAAACCCTTTTTGTGATTTACCGACTTGTTAAGTTTTAGTATGGGGTAAGTTGTGGGTATGGTTATCCTTGGGTTTGTCAGTGGGTGACACTATGATTATTTTTGCAAAGAGGGACCTGTCAATTTTAGGGTGGAAGCTTATTCCCTTTCTTTCCAATATCGAGATCCCTTCCTTCTTTTCTGTCGTTTAAAACTATTGTAGGGCAACTTTTTTAAAAGTGTGTCAGCGAGGCCCTAAATAGAGAATGTTAGGATCGGCAACGAGTGTAAGTACGAGAACAAGTACAGTACTCGTTCTCGAAGTTGAGCTCTACGTATTTAGGTAAGCGTATAATACGAGTTTCAGTCAGCCGAAAATACTGTATTATGGGATGAAGTTCACATTTGTGCGCCAGTTTTGAATGAGATGCTGGGTGTCCACGTTTGCCATTGGAAATCCTTTATAGTAAGCGGCGAAAAGCAAAAGACACTGGTCACATTGGCATACATGGAGCGGTGGTCGCACGGTCGTACGGACCAAATTGGTTACCATATTTTTTACCAGTGGTGCTCCGCGCGCGCGCCAAAAGAGCTCTGCTATGAACTGTCACTCCAGGAAGAAAGGGTTAATAGGGACATAGTGTTGGTGTGGATGTAGAGATTGCATTGACATTCCTAAACCCCCACCCACTCACCCTCCCATGCCTTTCTCCAGTATCTTAAAAAGGAACTAGTACATTTAGAGAAACGCGGCATATCGATCATAGTACCAGGCGCCAGCTATAACACTGGGTTGGATGTTTTGGGGATTTTACCTCTGGGCGAACACCATGATCAGCTTTGTAACACCCTTTTTAACAGCATCCTTTCGGACCTTAATCATAAGATTAGAAACTTGTTGCCTTCAACTCGCAGCGGCAACAGTTGCAACTTAAGGAAACAATGCAGTTTTTATGTGCCCAATTTGAAAACTAATCGGGCAAGGAACTCCTTCATATACGCCATGGCTGCGATGGTCTAATTATTGACAAATCTGTGAGAACTTTTAAATTTTCGTAAATTGTAATATTTCAAAAGTATTTTTTAAGTATTTTAAATTTTCATTCTTATTATCTATTGATTATTACTATAT
>OX421456.1:30108969-30126469 GCA_949126865.1 Montipora capitata
TTTGGTATACTCGACTTTACTACAAGAGGGTGATTTTAAACTGGATTAGTAACATCTATAAAATATAGCATAGCAGAGGATAATGCCTCTCTAAATGCTCGTGAGATCAAAATAGCTATGAATACAACGAACAAAAACATACAAGAGTGATTTTATTTTTATTCTGTTTTTATTGTTTGTTTACAATTCTCGAGCGCGTGAGCGTTTGATCTTCACAGCATTTCCAAAACATCAAACGCCGTTTGATTCATGGGTTACCTCTACGAATCGGTTAAATTGCATTGTTTAAGTTACAAAATATATCTAGAAACCCTCACCAGTCCAGATTTCTGACACGAAAATTTTCATCGTCGTGTTGACGCTCCCCTACTAATTCTCCTTCTTCCACACTTTCTTCGCTGGAGGAGAACTCTGGTTCGAACTGGTACGGCCGAATCACATTTTCAGGCATATTTTCATTGTCAATAGAAAGACTTGATTGCAATGAATGTGAAGAGGTTTCGTCGTCAGACATTTCGGCGCGACTGGAACTAAACAAGCTCAATCTACTCACTTCGGCAAGCTCGCAAGACTTCTCAAGCAAAACATAAGCGACGCGTAAGCCCTTCACTTGCTCCCTTCACGATTTGACGTCACATCTTAATCCGCTGGCCGTTTAAGCTCCCGCGATGAAAAGCCAACATGGCGGGTGCAGTCCGAAGCTTTGGACCGATTTTTTCATAAAATCATTCATCGTCGATATAAATTATCCCTGTAAAATTAATCCATCCAATGTCAACATCAATACAAGAAAAAGTTAAAATTAGCCTTGAGTTCCCCTTTAAGGTAATTCCCTTGAAAATGACGTACTATCCAGATTTATTTCAAACTTGGCACAATTGAATTTCATGCACAAGGCATTGAAAAAAAGTAGTAAAAAGATGGTGTGACCATGCTTATTTCGCGCTGCATGTCCTTCATTTTAAGTGTTTTTTTTTGTTTTAACCGAATTACGAAAGAAGCGTTCGAAACTTGATCAACCGGAAAAATTGTAGTTATATAGCAAAAGCTACTAGCTATTGCTGAAAACGTGAGCCTACTTGTTTATCCGGGTCAAACTTTTTCAGGAAAGTGATTTTAAACTGCTCGATCTTGAAAAAAAAAACGAAAAAGTAAGCAAATTGGACCGCTACATGATCACCTCACAATCGGTGTCTGGATCCAAATGCAGTTTTCACGTCATTTATATATAAATACTACCACGTCTACTATCCAGCTTTTTTCTCCTTAAAATATGTTTTCCGTGTACCTATTACGAGTACATAACACCATTAAAAAGACGGGTCACCTTGCTCATTCAGGAGAAAATAGCCATTCCTTGACAGATTAAGCTCGGCGTCAGTGAAAATCCGCCATTTTATCAACGTGCTCGAGCTAATGGGCGCGCCAATGACGCAAGAAATTGTGCGCAGTAGGATTGCGCAATGCAAAACATAACCAGGGAATCACCTTTACGTTGTTAGTGTCGTTGTTGTGGATACGTAAGCCAATTGTTTATATGCATTTTCTCTTCCAGGAAAGGAAGTGTAAAAGTGGATTTTCGGGTTATCATTATAATTGTGGCTACTGATCCCAAAAACGAATCAACTATAACCGATAAGAAGGCCGAAACTGGGCAGAGGATTATTCGTAAAGCTGAAACTGGATTTGTAGAGAGGCTCAAGGTCTCCCCAGACGTTGAAATTAAGGGTGAGTCACCGATAATGGAGAATTTAACATTTCGTCAGGATGGTCCTCATTTAACACAAAACAGTAAGTGTTAAAGTGGTACTATGATCAAAAAATCCAATCTTTTTTTTCTTTTTTCTTTTTTTTCGTTTGGATTTCAAATCTATGTTAACTAAACACTAAGTTACCCAAGGTTTTAAGCCTTAATTTCATAAAGGCATTTGTTCATTTGTCCTGAAATTGTCCTATTTAATGGTCCGCCATTAATAACTTTAAAATCCTGAGAGAGCTGTATCGAAAAGAAAATGACGTCAAAAACTCACTAGTTTAAGAATGCAATGTGTTTGTACGCGACTGAATTAATATGCAGCACAGGAGTTTCGGGTTTTCAGATTCTTAAACTCGTGTTTGCATACATAATAAACTGCGTTTACACGCTGAAATTTAAAGGTTCCCTATCTTAAACCAGCCAATCAGAGTGCCCCATTAATCCTGATAAATGCTTGCCATATAATAAATAAAGTTAGTATCTATCTCTTTTCTTTGATTTAGCACCTCCTCCGGATCCACGGGACGTAGAAATATTTGACTTAAAGTCAGACGAACTAAGCGTTCGATGGATTCCGCCTGAAGACCTAAAATCCTTCAATGTATATGAGTATAAGGTGCAGCACAGGCGATTCCAGATGAAGGATGTTTCGACGAATGACATACCAGCATCCGAGGGAAGAGATAAATACAGCTACAGGATTCAAAACCTGAAACCCGAAACAACGTACATGATTAGTGTTGCTGCTGTAAACAAGTATGGTCCCAATTTCAATGAAGAAACGGGTCACCGAACACCTAAGCCACGTAAGCTTACCACTCCTTTCAATTTTAATTAGAGCTGGTCTTGGTAGCACCACAATTATTCATTCAAGCAATATTGGTGGTGTTAACGTTACCTTATCGCGGCCATGCTGGTGGACAAAAACAAAATATTTCTCATTAGTATCACCCAACAAGTGGACTAATACAAATCCTGCATTTGGATTGGCTACGCTACTAGAGAACTATTAGTAATAGTCCTTGAGTAGCGAAAAGCGTGACGCTTTCTTTCGTTTTATTCCCAAAAAAATATTTCTTCAACTTGCATTTGCTAACTTTATTATTGCCTTTTCTGACCGACTAGTTGGGTGATACTAAAACAATTAGACTCTTCGCCCTCAAGGGCCACGATTCAATAGCCCATTTGGCTTTGCCTCATGGGCTATTGACCCGTAGCCCTTGCGGGCTACGGGCTACGGGTCGAATTGTTAATTAGCTCCATTTGTTCGTCCATCAGCAATTGTACTTTACAATTGTACTTTGAGGAGGCATCGTGGTTCAGTGGTTAGGGTGTTGGATTTGCGTTCGGTTTACGTGCGGCTTGCGTGCGGTTTGCGTGCGGTTGCCTCGGGTTCAAGCGTAGTCCAGTGGTCAGGGCATTGGTTTTGCGTGCGATTGCCTCGGGTTCAAAGCCCGCAAGGGCTACGGGTCTAATTGTTAATTAGCTCCATTTGTTCGTCCACCAGCAATTGTTCTTTACAATTGTACTTTGTGGAGGCAGCGTGGTTCAGTGGTTAGGGCGTTGGATTTGCGTGCGGTTTGCGTGTGATTTGCGTGAGGTTGTCTCGGGTTCAAGCGTAGTCCAGTGGTTAGGGCATTGGTTTTGCGTGCGGTTGCTGCAAATAACTAACAGGCACGGGTTGCTCCAAGCATGGTTTGCGCTAACCAGTTTTGAATACTATGGAAACCTATAGGTTTTGATACCTCTTAACCATCGGTTAGCGCTAACCAGGCTTCGAGCAACTGGCCCCTGGTTGCCTGCTGCCAGTTGGAGTTCTTAATCATGTTTCTGTTAAGTTTGAAATGTTTCATTCAGACTTAAAAGTGGAGTGCCTGATAGCTAATTGCACTTCCACTATAAAGAAAGCATTAACCTTTTTTTTATTTACATAATTGTTATCTGTGTCTGGAGATTGACTGCAAACCATCTGTACGCACGCAGACACATTGGCATGCTGTGAATCGGTGCAAGAGATCTAAGCTGTACTGTGTCTTCGTAAATTGCTCGTACTTCAGCAACAACAAACAACAACAACAACATTTATTCACACATGCAAACAGATAATTGTATCAATGTAAAATAACGAGTAGACAAATATAAGAGAGGGAAAATTCACACAGCCCGCAGTTAACAATGGGCAGCTTTAGCAACGTCGACGGCATCGGCAACGAGAACGTCGTCGTAAAATGTGAATTCGCGTTATAGGAGACTGTTTATAAAGAATTCTTTTGTTATTTAAATTTTGCCAACCACAGAACAAAATAATATTTTTTTTCGACGGCCAATAGATCTCTGTTTGGCACATTAATGACAATAGGTGGCGTAACGGTGAGTATCGCTATTGTAATCGCTTCGCGACTATTCCAAGCTTTTTAACGTGACAAACCCTCAAGAACGAAACAAGTACGAAAAACGATCAATTTATGGGAGAAAATGAAAATTTATCTTCAAGCGCTGACGTTCAGTCACTTCACGTTGTTGTTTTGCTGACGACGGCAAAGAAAAAGACAAAAATGAAAACGTACGTGCAGAGCGTGCGAAGCTATTGTGTTGCTCACTAAGGCCCAGTTCAGACTAGGTTTGTGTTCCAAGGCACCGTGGCCGGGCACTAAAACGGAAGTTGTTCAGGCAACACAGTTATAACAACGCAATGATTTCTTCCTTCGCCCACTTTGCACCGGCCGCCATTATCGCGATTGCATCGCAGGGAAGCATGGGAAAAAGCGCGGGAATTGACGGAAGCGTGTTCAGACAAGTTCCCGTTCCAGAAAACGGGAACTTGGGAGGTTGTGCCCGTGCCCGATCACGGTGCTCAAATGTTTGCTAACGCACTAACAAAAAGCTTTGTTCAGACTGATGCCCGTTCCCTAGAACCAGGCACGGTCAGCTAGTCTGAACGGAGCCGAAATATGCAAATTTGTGACGTTCTTGTTGCCGTCGCCGTTGTCGTTGCTAAAGCTCCCTAATAGCTAATTGGCGGGTGAAGTGGAAGAGGCAATATAATAATGGTAAGAATTATTACATTAATCTTGCAAATAAGTTATATGGATACACAGTGATTACAAAACTAGAATATACCTCCAAAAAACGAAAAGAAGAGTAAAATTACCCATAACACTAATTGTAAAGAATATGATTAAAAATAAAAAAATAAAAATAAAAATCCATACATGCTTGCGAACTACAGACTTCAACGGGCAGGTTTCACAATGATAGATAATTTACAGTTGATTTGAACAAGGGCAACATGATACGTCATGACTTTCAAAGATTGTTATTTTCTTTCCTGTTTTCTATAATTTAGCTCTTGCCATATGGATCATCATTCTTATAGTGCTTGGAGTCATATTTCTCATTGCTATAATTACTGGTGGCATAGTTTGCTTTCGTCGAAGAGCAGCAGAGAGACGTAGACGCCAAGCTGAAGAAAGGGCATTAGAAGGCTTCGGAAACCCCAGGGAAATTGTAAGTTACCTTCAACTTTTACCATGGCTTTCTTTGTTGGACCTTTCTTTCCATTTTATTTGTGTTAAAGAAAGTATTTTACGAGTTATTGAAAACATGATGCGTGTTTGCTTCTCGTTTCTTCAAGTAATCAAGTAGATCATCTCATATAGGTAACGAGCCGGGCCTTAATATTTGCAGAAAGTTAATAGACTTTCGAAGTTGACAAAAGCAACTGAATTAACATGTACTGGCTTTGGTTTGCCATGTATTGTCGTATCTTAGCCCTCCCCTCTGACAAGTAGTAATGTAGTGGAGCTCCGTCTGGCAGGAATAACCTCTCACTAACCGAACGTACTGCAGCCTCTCTTTCTACCTCCAACCTCAGTCCCTCGGAGAGCCTGCTCGCAGGCTAAATGTACTGGGCAATATTGGCCCGAGGTCGTGGCAATATGTCCCGAGCGTAGCGGGTCCGTGCAAAGACGACCGAGAGCCAATATTCGCCAGTACGGTTAGTAAGTTGTTTCTTATATGGTATCGTTTCTTTGAGCTATCGGATACTTCTCTGCTTGCTAAAATTGTACTGTTGCGATGTAAAACATAACTTTAATAGCTTTTTAAAAACTTTGTTTCGTTCAGCTTAAAAAAATACAGTAACGCACCGTTTCCATAGTAATGGTCCGTAATGTAAAATCCCGACCGAAAACCAGCCAATCAGAGTGATATTATCTCCATTTCAAACTCTTGGGGAAGGGATAAAGCTAGGATCTGAACAGGTTAAGGCATTTGCATCGCAAAAAAACAAATGCCTATTGAAAATGGGGTTGTAATCATGCTATAAAAATGAAGATTAGGTGTTGACAGAGTTTCCAGGCATTGCTTTTCCTTTACATAGTGTAGAGATAAAATGAACGATCAAAAATCACTTATGAAAATGCAAAAAAAGCACTGTCTCGAATTCCTTTTGTTGCACTTCTTCCTGCTATTATTGATCAGTTGTTGTTGTTGTTGTTGTTGTTTTATTTAGGATTCCGTACTTCGATATGAAGAAAAGAATGTAAAGGGCTTGAAGTTCTCGTTCGTTAACGATTCCTACAAACCATCTGATGTTAACTGGACAGAAATCCCATATGAGAATATCAACTTAATGGACGAACTTGGTTCTGGAGCTTTTGGAGTTGTGTACAGGGGAGAAATTATTCGAGAAAAAGATGACGTCACACCATGCGCAGTAAAAGCAGTGAAAGGTGAGCAAACAGATACGCCGATTAGACTCCCCTTCCCCCCCCCCCCCCCCTCTCCCCAACCTTCACCCTTCTTAATGAGCCACTATCAAAAATACCATAATACTTTTTGTCTGTCCCTCCAAGATTTTGCATAAGCATTGGTTTTATTTTCTCTTGGGACTTACAATGGTCTCAAGAGAAACTGGAAACAGTACATATGCAAACTTTTGGAGGGAAAAACAAAGACTATTATGGCATATTTTTATACTGGCTAATAGTGGAAGTGCACTTAGCTATCAAGCTGTAGTTCACAGGCACCCCACTTTTAATAATCAGAAAGAAACAATTGAAACTTAACAGAAACATGATTAAGAATCCCAACTGGCAGGAGGCAACCAGTTTGCTATTTACAAAGCGTGGTAGAGTTGAATCCGGGACAACTCGGAAACAAATCCAAACCACAGGCCTGAACGGGATTTGAACCCGGGGCAACTGCATGCAAACCCAACCCCCTAATCACTGGACCAAGCTGCCGCCCTAAATAAAACTGGAATAAAACGTTTTGTTCCAGGTATTTCCATACCATTTAAGGTAATTCCCTTGAAATTGTCCTACTATCAAACTTTTTTAGAAACTTGGCATAATTAACATTCATGATATGAACATTAAAAAAATGCAATAAAAAAATGGGGTCACCGTGCTTGTTTACGCGTCAGCAGGCTCTTAAAATGGGGTATTTTTACTGTTTTCGCGTTAAAAATTCGAATCACCTTCATACAGAATTAAGTCTTGGTTACTTCAAAGACACAAAATTTTATCTTGAAAATAAAGCTTCTTTTATTTACATAAGCAGTAATGCTTCATTTACGCCGACTTTGATTCCCTGTTTGTGGGAATAGTGCACTTTTTGGGACAGTTCCGTGGTTAGCTTGAAATCCTCGCCTTGGATAAAATACACCCAGTACGGAACTGTTTTCCATAAAAAATTCATGTTCTACTATCAAACTTTTTTTTCTTCTTCAAATATGTTCTTTATTAGACTGTTCTTAGCAAATACCTCAAAAACCAATCGGGGGTCACCGTGCTCGTTTGAGAGAAAGGAGCATTTATTTCGCTATCGGGTTTAGTTTGAGCGAAATCTCTTACGTGTTGTATGCGCACGTGCTCATGTGCGCGCGCTAATGACGCGAAAATCGTGGGCAGTAGGGATGCGCAATGCAATACTAAGGAATTACCTTGAGGTAATTCCTTGTGCACGATTTTCGCGTCATTAGCGCGCGCACATGAGCACGTGCGCGTACAAAACGCAAGAGAATTCCCTTAAACTAAGCAAGATAGCGAAATAAATGCTCCTTTTCTGTCAAACGAGCACGGTGACCCCCGATTTTTTTTTTCCAGGTATTGCTATGAACAATCTAATGAAGGACTTATTTGAAGAAGAAAAACAGTTTGATAGTAGAACATGATTTTTTTTAACAGTTCCGTACTGGGTGTATTTTGGCCAAGGCGGGGACTGTCCCAAATAGTGCACTATTCCTACAACCAGGCAATCAAAAACGGCGTACATGAAGCAATACTGCTTATGTGAATAAAAGAAGCTTTATTTTCGAAATAAATTTTGTATCTTTCAAGTAACCAAGACCTAATTCTGTATGAAGGTGATTCGAATTTTTAACGCGCAATCAGTAAAAATACCCCATTTTAAGAGCCTGCTGACACGTAAACAAGCACGGTGACCCCATTTTTTATTATTATTGCATTTTTTTTAAAGTTCATATAAAAGGTGAAAAAGAGGTAAAGTCAGCTTACAGGCCTAGTGGCCCATCAGGCCGGAGCTTATCCCCGGTTTCTGTAGCATGAAGCAACTAGGAGTATTTCTACTCCCCCCTGGATGGGATGCTAGTCTATCGCAGGGTTACCCCCAGCATTTCGCTGGTACCCATTTATACACCTGGGTGGAAAGAGGCACCGAGGGAGTAAAGTGTCTTGTCCAAGAACACAACAAAATGTCCCCGGCCAGGTCCCGAACCCGGACCATTCGCTCGGAAGTCAAGCACACTAACCATGAGGCCACCGCGCCTCCCTTAATTGTTCATATCATGAATGTTAATTATGCCAAGTTTCCAAAAAAGTTTGATAGTAGAACAATTTCAAGAGAATTACCTTAATTGTGTATATAGAGGATACTACACGGTGGCGAGAAGATATGAATTTTATGTTCGAGTGCCAAGAACAATATCTCACGAGTGAGCGAAGCGAACGAGTGAGATATTGCTCTTGCCACGAGAACATAAAATTCATATCTTCGAGCCAACGTGTAATGTTCTTTTTATTATATGGAGACTAAATATTGCATATTTCCGATTTTATTGTGTTGTGTTAAGTAGTCAAGTTTTACAAATACGGCTACGCTTTATAACAAAAGGCGGGAAAAAAAGGGGGGAATCGTGACGTCATTGAACGATACGACACTCGCAAAGGTGACATACGGAAAATACGCCACTCGGGTCCCGCATGAAGTGGCGTATGGAATCTACGAGTGGTTTAGTTCCCAGTAAAACACTCTCCTCCATATAATAATATACATTATAATGCAAATACAATAGGTTTTCAGGTGACGTTATCGCCGTACATTTTCTCTATTGTTATTAGTGTCCCTAGAGGTTGGTTGAAAACGTCCTATACACAGAGAATCTTAATCCACATTTGAATTAGGTCCAACACTGAGTTAGCCGACTTGGTCTATACCTCTTTAAATTATAAGTTAGGGCTGTTTTTTCACGAATTTTTCATCTTATTCGCAATAAATGATGTTTCACTAAGCCTTTTCCCTCTTTTTTTTTAAATACATATTAATCTTTATTTTTAACACGACTCTCTTTCATTCCATCTCGTTATTTTTGATTGACTTATAGCATCTGCAAGCCATGAGGAGATCCGAGATCTGTACAATGAATTGGAAATTATGACAAACGTCGGGTATCATCCAAACCTTGTGAACTTGCTTGGGGCTTGCACAAAAGATGGTTTGTACTACATAACAATGCATTCGTGATCTGCGGTTGCAAGTTATTGATATTGTTGATGTAAACTTTTTTGAAAAAAGATACATTATCCATCACCTGCGATGAAGACAGGATTGTCAAAATTAAACGTCGAGTCTTTGAATTGTGACTTTTTTGATAAGCTAGATTCAAAATTCTTCAAAGCAGAGGAGAATCAAAGTATGTGTAAACGAAAAAAAAAAAAAACAAAAACAAACAAAAACAAAAACAATTGACATGGTGAAAAAGCAAAGCACTTCTGTTGTTTCTTTTTTCTTTTCTTTTTGTTATGCGGGCCCAAGTTATCATATATATCTACCTTGTTTATCGATCAACAAACTGGGAAACAGTATATCTCTAAAAAAGCAATCCTGATTTGAAGGGACTACTCAGCTGAGTCTTCCGCTTTGTTAATCCGTAGGAAACCTACTTGTCGTCCTGGAGATCGCTGAAAATGGGAGCTTGTTAGACTTTTTGAAAAAATCACGGAATGGAAATGAGAACTACGAGGGTGACGGCATTAAGAGTGGAGGCCTGGCTGAAGATATGAAGCTTAGGATCGCTACTGACGTTGCCAAAGGCATGGCTTACTTGGCAAGCCACAGGGTACGTATTTATTGACGGAAACGCATCCCTCATTTTTTAAACATCGCTATTGAGTTCCACTATTACTTGCACCTTGGAAGGATTTAAGTATCCCGGGTTCGACCCAACTCGCTTTCATTGTGTCTGCTCCAACTTTTTTAATCTTAGTAACAATAACATCAGCCACCAAACGTTTTGTCATCATCATCATCATCATCAATATCATCAACTTTATTTATACACGACATCTTATCACCACAAAAGTGGTCTTCCTAGGAATCGTGCCTAACTAAATACAATCTACGACATTTAATTGATTTTTATTTCTTACATATTTTAACTGTTAAAAGTTTTTAAAATAACATTGTTTTATTAAAATCTTTTGAATCTTTCCCTTTGAGTGAGGTCTTGAAGTCTCTTAGGATAGGCACAGAACAGATCCTCGATACTGTAAGCTCCCTTTTCTAACCTCTGTTCTAGGTCTAGGGATGTTGTTGTGCTTTATTCTAGCAAAGTACGTTGAATAATGGTGTGCCGCTTTTCGTTCTCACCACATTTTGACGTCTTCTGTGATCTATAGGGAGCTTTAGCAACGACGACGGAAACAGCAACGAGGACGTCATCACAAAACATAAATTCTCATTATTGTTATCACTTCACGACTATTCCAAGTTTTTCAATGTAAGAAAGGTATGGCAGTCTCTCAGGAATGAAAACGTTATGAGAGGCGCTTTATTTAGGGGAGAAAATGAAAAATTATCTTCAAATGCTGACGTCCTTCATAAAACTTCAAATTTGGTCATTCCACGTTGTTGTTTTGCTGACGACGGCGAAGAAATAGACAAAAATGAAAAACGCACGTGCAGAGCGTGCAAAGCTGTTCTCTTTGGCCACTAAATATGCAAATTTGTGACGTTCTCGTTGACGTCGCCGTTGTCGTTGCTAAAGCTCCCTGGAATCTATTTGTTGCATATTATAACGAATTACAAGTTTTTGGGAGCTTTTTTTTTTTGTTTTAAAGGGGCATTTTCACGGTTTTGCGCATGGCCAAGCCTTGGCACTAGCGGTTGTAAATTTTACGGTTTCTTACTGAACCAGATGATTAATCACTGAGAGTATTAAAGTAAATACACTAAATGACTAAGACCCAAATTTGGTTGAAAATACTGCGGGTTTACGCAGAAAATATCAAATTTAATTTTGGCTTGAATTTATTTCTGTCATAACGCACGAGTTATCTATTCGCATGCAGGAGGTTCGTAACACAAAAGAAATGATTGCAAAAGTAATTTCAATGAGTAATTACACTTCTATAACATGTTTTCCTTTTCGTGCATCAGTGCTTTCGATTGTTTCAATAACAATGGAATTAATTGGGCTGACGTGACAGTTTGCCCATGCGCAGAGACGTGAAACTCTCCCTTTAAACACTTGCATCGCAAAAACGAACATGGTGACCGGCCTCATTTTTAATTGCCGGAAAGACATCAGCTGGTTGCATGAAGCTCTCACTGCAACGTTAAAGAAAAAAAAAGTTCTAAAGCGGATTCAGATAAACCAATTGCGAAGGTAAATCTGAGTCCGCAGCAATATAATTTTGTTGTGATTATTATTGTTATTATTATTATTATTATTATTATTATTATTATTATTATTGTTGTTGTTATTAATTATTGTTGTTGTTGTAGTTGTTGTTATTATTGTTGTTGTTAGATTTATTTAGTTTAATATAGTTGTTATTATTTTTTGTTTTGCAAAGAGTTTCAACTTAACTTTCCAATCACTTTATAGTAATAAAGATAAGTTACAGTGTATGGTATTTAAAAACACAATAAAATGGGTTCTTAGATGGCTCTCCTTTTGCTGTGGTAACCAATTACATCACTACCATACGACAGCGTTGCATTGTCGAAAAGGTTCATTTTCACCTTAAGTGAGTATTTTTTTTTTCACTTCCCAGTGCATTCACCGTGATCTTGCAGCCCGAAACGTGCTACTTGGTGAAAACTACGTCGCAAAGGTGGCAGATTATGGGATGGCACGTGACGTATATGAGAGCTTGATGTATAAAAAGGAAACCCAGGTATTTTAAAATGTCTTTGCGCGATTGCAGCAAATCACACAGTGAGGAATTAGGTGGCAAAATAATTAACTGCAAGCAAGCCATCAAGCCCGAATTGATAAATTGAGGCTTGTTGCTAAACTGGGTGAATATAACGACAAATAGGTTATTCACATTAATCCCAGAATAACCGAAAGAACCACTTTCAGTGAACAACCCTTCCAAGCATGCTTCATTACGACCCTTTGCCTTTATTTTTAGTGATTCTTAGGGTAAAAAAAAGTTTGTCATATTCGAAAACAACTTATAGCGTACAGCTTAACTGCTGAATTATCCCTGCCACTCAGTTATAGGCAAGAGAACATCACCTTTTGCATTTTGACTAGTTTTTCAAAGAACGCCGTTGAATGCTAACAAAGGTGGCAGCCTATCGCTATTCAGCAGTTACTCCTAACTTAACGTGAAAACAGTTCTTGACGATGTGTGTTTTCATAGAGGCCGCGGTCTTTGCGCATTGGAATCTAGATCAGTACCATGAATAATGAACACGCGGAAATGGCATTTGTTACCTAAATAAAGTATCATTGCATGTCGTTTGAAACCTCGTCTTAGTAACTTTCGATTGGTTGCGGGAAGAAAGCCAATAGGATGAGGTGGGCAATTGATTTCCGTTACTCCTGTAAACATCATAAAAGGAGAAAAGAAAAGAAGAGTTCCGGAAATTTCGGTGGACATTTCCATCGGGTGAAAAACGTGTTCCATTTAACTCAGGTCCGTTCGCCGCCCAGTGATTGCGATTTTACGCGCCAAAATTTAAAAATATGGCAGTAAATAGCCTGGAAGTGGTAAGACCTTTCAAAAGTTGTAAATGGAACACACATTTCCATCGGAAAGTTTCCAACGGGAAAACAGGACTACGTTTTCAGAAGTTCGTTTATTCCGGAATTTTTCCAGTGGAACGAATCAAAAACGTGTGTTTCACTTACATCCCAACTGGAATTTCTTGGTAAATGGAAAACGCCCTTAATATCTTTCATGTATTTCGAGCGTGAATTCGTTTCCTATATTAATGGTGTTTGCTTTTTCCTAGACTTGCCAGAACTTTTGAAGTTTAATTTTTTGTCTATCAAACACGACTATTTCGATAACTGTTACGTATCACTAAGTGTTAACAGCTTCCTACTAGAAGACTCCATTGGAATCATGCATGTCAGTACCAAATTATCTTGCTATTCTATAACTGTTACATTTGTTTCGATGAGTATAGCTCCTGGGAAGGGCAAGGTGCTATGGGTGCGTCCGCTTCTTGGGTCAAACTATTGTGGATCGTTGGCTCAAATGAGAATCTGAACCAAAAGTAGCTAGCGTAGTAGTTTGAAAATGGAGTCATAACCAAGTGGTCCATTGATGAACAGTCGACGATACAGTTGCTTTAGAGTATTCTTTATATGGGGGCAGGTGTAACTCAGTTGGTTACTGCACGGCTTTCGGTGCACGAAGTCTCCGGTTCGACTTCAACGCCTGTTTCGACTTTTCCTCTGATCCGTGTAGCTACAGCTTTAAACACACTTAAAATGAAGCACTGACAGCGTGAGGGGTGCAAAGGGCGCACCGTCGGCTTCCATTGATACCAGCCTCGTAGCTGAAGGAACTACCGACTTTACCTTTTTCTAAATTTAACAGGTGAAATTTACATATTTGTGGTGTTTTTATTTTTATTTTTATTTTTTTGCCAGGGAAAACTTCCAGTTAAATGGATGGCTATTGAATCATTGGAAACTTATGTGTTCACTGTGGAATCAGACATGTAAGTTACGAGAAAAAGAAATGCCTCACTTGTTTCACAAACCTAATTAGTTCATGATTGTTGCATATTTTAAAATATGCATAGCATACGCACACCTAGCAACGCACAACACACTATAATTAAAATTATGCATGTGTGTTGTGCTTAAATAAAGAGCTGCACCTAGCTAAGCTTGATAGTTAGCGGCCGCTAGAAAAAACAAGACCGAGATTGAGCGAGATTGGGAAACGATGGTTTGGGTGTTTGGTCTTATCTTTTAGTACAAGATTTAATATCAACGACAGCAAAAAAATTCATCGCGTTATAAGAAAGTAGTTTTGATCGTAAGGTTGAAGTGCGAGTTCTATTTTTTTTATTTATTTTTTTAAACTTTGCTTTTAATTTCTCATGCATGGTGTAAATTTGTGTTACGCAGTTGGTCCTATGGAGTTCTTCTTTGGGAAATAGAGTCTGGAGGTATGTCATTTCTTCGTCATTCGTTTTTGCTCATACTATTTGGATTTGTTTGTTTGCTAGTTTGCACTAAATAATCCACCCCCCTGCTTTGCCGTATTGACCGAACATAATTTGTCAACTGTACGTTGATATTATGGTAGAATGATACCGTAAAATTAGCCAATCAGAGCGCTTGTTATATCGGAAACGAGCACTAGCATAAATTATTACTGGCTACTGACACTTTCTTGCCGTAATTCTCTTAACCAGGACTCAAACCATATGCAGGCATGACAACGCAGGAAATTATGACCGAACTAAAGAAAGGGTACCGGCTGGAGAAGCCCAGTGGATGTTCAGATGCTATGTAAGGACACTATTAATCAACAATCTCGTTCCCAGAGCCTCCGTTACCTTTGTCCAGCGGAACGGGCGCGGGAGGATCTGGAATAATCCAAAACCGGAACCAGTCCTGTTAGATTCAGAGTCAATTGACTCTGAAGATGACTTCCGCTCAGGTTGTCGAAACGTCAGTCAATGCCACCTCAAACAGTCCTTCTCAGGACTACACTCACCCGGCAATCTTACTCTACTTAATTACATGACTCCTGGGCTCAAACCATTTACAAAAAACAAAAACAAAAAAAAAACAAAAAAAAAACTTAGCTACTTTACTGGGAGTAATCATTAAATATGAAGTGCGTCATTGGGAGAACTTTGGAGGTTGGAATAACTAGACGAGCCGAGATGCCATGGAGACGATACATTTATATACGTCTTTCGAAAGTATTAATATAGGACGCATGATAGTACTTTTGTCGAATGTGGCTAAAAATGGTGGTAAAGAGGTGGTGATGTCACAAAAACTAAATTGTTCAAAAACTAGAATTGTTTAAATTGTCTGAGAGGTTATTACGAAAAAATGTCCCTTGCCAAAAATTCTCCTAACGCCGAACGCAATTACGGTCCTAAATTCGGCAATTCATATCAAAGCGAAAGAGATCAAATTGTATAGCCAATATTAGAGCCGTACTCAGTGTTGTCCCTGCTTCATTTGTTCATCACATGCAACATTAATTATTATTTTTTACTTACATGTAGGTACCAAGTTATGAGAGACTGTTGGAACCCGAATCCCAAACTCCGACCATCCTTTGAAAAACTAGCAGAACGACTGGAAGCCATGGTCTAGTGTCCTCGTGACCTCTACTGCTCATGGTTACCTTCATCAAAGTTTTGAATTTAGTGCTCAATTACTTCCGTATTGTGTAGCAAGTCTTGCTTGCATGCCAGCGTTTTGCGCAAACACATCCGGAAATTGAAAGGCCATTGGTATACTTCATTTAATTAAGGCATTAACAGTTGTTTTGGGCAATTGTAGCCTTACAAAGTACAGGGAGCCATTGATTTGTGTGTGTCAGTATGTGTGGTTTCGGGGGGATGGGGATGGGATGTTTGTAGGGACAAGGGAAGGATGGAAGTCGTGTGTCCGTTAAGGGGGTGGGTGGGGTATGGGTTTTAGCATACGACAGGAGCCCATTAGTTGGAGCCTCCATATGCAGTAGATCTTTGAGTCAATATTTGCGCGTGTCTTTCTATTTTTACAACGAACCCTTGAGCAGGAGACTCGCATTTACATAAATTTACATCAATTTGCACGATTTAAATACAGTTTTACTGCTTTATTTGTCTTCGTTAGACAAGGACTTTACTCTGATTGGCCTTTTAAAACAGTGCGTGCAGAGCCGAGGAACTCGTGGCGTTCTAAAAATAGAAAGATACGAGCAAAGGTTAACTCATAAGGGCGTGTATGAGAGAGGCTAGTTCCTACTCATGGGCTCCTGCATACGACTGTCCTACTCTCCATTTCATTTAAGTGATTATTTTTCGTTGCATGAAAGATATTTGTTTTAAACGTGCGCCATGCATCTAGTGCAATAAGAGTACATGATTACAGCTACAGTACATTAGTCATTACCAGAAGCCTCGATCTCTCTAGTGTGTCGTAGTCCACCATGAGTTTATGGGATTTTTTTTGTGCCTTAAAATACAGGTGCGCTAAATGATGGCCAACAGGAATGGGCTCCTCTGATTGTTCGGCAACCATGTAAAATCTCTTAGTAGCCGTTCTATAAATAGATATTTGATAATGTAATCAAGGCCGATGGCAACGAAACAAGGGATATTATTGGCTAAAAGAGGAATAACAATCGTGCTGCACGCGTTGTAGAAGGTTTTTTGTCGCACTTTGGCGACAACGTGAGCAAATTTGGTTATGTACTTCTGTCATTCCTTTAATTGCCGTTTCAATGTAATCATTTTGATATTGCACTGTGTTTATTGTACAAAGTAAGGTATTACGTCCCTTATACTTAGTTGGGTTAAAAAGCTGCTTCTTTTGATATTAAGTTGTCGTCTTATTTGCAGCGGGTAGGTTAACGAAAGGAAGTTGATTAAGTATTATTTCCATATATCTTTAATTTTCCACTTGTGTCCAGAGATGCAGCTAATAAGATGCACACCCAATTTTTGACATCCAACACGAAGTGCCTCTTTGAGTCTAAGCCTTTGCCTTACTTTCAACAATAAGGTAAGGATATAGGTTGGCGTTATTTTTAGCCTAGGGTAAAAGCAAGTGTTTATCCTTTTTTGAGAAGCAGAATTTGGGGGACACAAGTGACTGTTACTGAAATCGTCGTGCATCTATTTAGGGGCATTTCTGGACACAATGGTCCTTATTGGATCTGAGCCTGCAGGCACATTTTCTTTTAAAAAAAAACTACATGCAAGAGAGGCTTAATGGTCAATTCAATACAAAATGACCCCTTAGCCTCGTTTATGCGGCAAACGGCTGATAACCCCGATAAGGGCTAATCCACCGAAGACTCTGAAGTTTGTTATACAGAACTATTTCTTGAAGACCCTCCATGAAGGATGAAACCATTTGTGTCAACCACTTCTGAATTAAGTTCATTTACTAGCTTAACAGCTCACGTAAGTCTCGATTTCAAGGCGTGTCTGAGAGCCAAGTCTTTCTAACTTACTAATTTGGAAAAGACCTTATTAAATATTATATTCATGAAATTTCGGTCGATATGG
>OX421456.1:30131469-30203969 GCA_949126865.1 Montipora capitata
TTTCGCGTGCTGCAGCAGCTTCAGCAAGAGCCCTCATCCTCGCCGCGCTGCTTGTCGTGGAGCCGTACGATATAGATTTACTGCGGCGCGAATGACGAGACTGACGAGAGCGGGTCTCCAACTGTTTGTTGGATTGCTTAATCTTTATTTCGTCGATCAAAACGTGTGCGTGATTTAAAGTTAAGTATTCGTTTGTAAGGGACGTTTCTCCTTTGTAAACTTCGAACTTGTCTTGCTCATAGAGGCTTTGTAATTATTGCAATGTTATTCTAAAATTTTCAGCGAGGGTCACAATTTCACTTAAGACATTATCAAAACAATGACTGTCATCCGATCCCTCAGCGGATCGTATTACCCCTTGAAGTTTTCCATGTAGAATATCTGCCTCATGCCGCCTTTGTTCAACAGCATTTTGTAATCCTTTACGAGATAAGGTTCTAGATCTCGTACTCAGATCGGTAACTTGTTCTGGGCGGTCTTCGATACCTTCCGCGCCTAGTTTTTCTCCGCTTTCATTCATTCTTGGCGTCGTTTGATAAGGTCATTAAGATACGGCTTACCTCAAGACTGTTTATCCTCTGAAGATCCGATTTTTTCTGTCGCGTTCCCGGTGAAGCAGACACGTGGTGTTGTTCACCGGAGTTCGCCAGGTTAACCAAAGTGGTACACAGTTTTAAATGATTTCAATCTTTCTACTGATTTGGGCTGAGCCGCTGGTACATTACTCACGATAAAAACTACAAACGAAATAGCCGATTGTATGTGTCACAATGGGGCATGAAATTACAATTAATATTACAAGACTGGAAGCGAGAAATAAAAAAGAAAACTGCTTACATCTGATCTGTGCTCCGGATGCTAAGAAAGCCAACGAAAAACTCCTGATTTCCCCAAATGATGCTCCTTGTAAACTCCGTACGACTCCTAGCATGCGACTCCGAAAAACTAACTTAAAGCACGTGCTATTGAAATACTAACCCTAAGTTCTAAATCAACGACGTCACAAAGAGACCTGAAGCAGCTACAATCTGTAGCCATAAAGGCTACAATCTGTAGCCATAAAACGGAAGTTAATAATCAAAAAGATCAACTAAAATAACTAGACCCTCCGTGAGGGTACACTGGGTTGCCTGTGGTACGTGCACCGTTCCAGACAATTTTTTCAAGTTGGGGGGTCATAAAGACCAGTTAAGGGGTCACCCAGAAGTCATACCAGCAGAGGCCCTTTGGCTCACAGGTTCTCACACGTTCGTACGACGAAAAAAATCTGTCCTTGCGTAATATGTAGCTCTAACAGTGCACGATATTGTTTTGGTATTGTCTATCATTGTAGTGCCATGGTAGAAGCCTTGGGTAAATAGCCTGAGAAGACATGTGGTTACTAGCAAAGTACTGAACCCAGAAAGATTGAAGAAAATAAATGGGAAGTGAGAAACATTGGCTTCTGGGCTGACATGTTGATAAACTTCTTTTCACCACAAGTTTAAGCGTGCCCTCTGAGCATCTGACAGCTTTGTAATACTAAAGTTTACTAAAGTTAATCCCTCTCCGGCGGGATTAGTGTCTGGATGGGTGACCAAAAACATATACGCCTTCGTAAAACAGAAGCATTGGACCGAAAATACTATTAATTAACGCTAACAAATGCGAACAGGGTACAGATTTTGTTAGCTTGCTTTATGCAAAAACAAATATTGATGCAAAAGTAAATAAATATTTAAACACAGTTTTTAGAAAGAGCAGAAGGAAGTTTCCAGGAGGGTCGCTCGGGAATAACATATCTACGACATGAAAACAACATTAATTTTGAACCGTGAATATAGAATATAAACAGTTACGATCAGCGACAAACATTTTGGGAGATTTTTGCTACGTTCAATTTTGTTATTGTACGTTTTGGCTGCACAAATAAATCGCAAAATGGAAAGTGACATCGCCGGAATTCAGCGGGCGCCGTGATACGGCGGCATGTTTACTTGCCAAACAGTGAAGCATCTGTGTCAAATGATGGCAAGATACCGGGTTTTCGTAAGTTTCTTTTTCTGTCAAGTGTTATAAAGTTTGACAATAAATGAGCGAATTCAAAACAAAGATCACAATCGCCCACCATTGTTTCTGCAAAGTCAAAAATTTACTCTCCAAGACGAGGTTATTTATCACCAGGTAATTCCATTATTTTGGAAATAGCAGCTACTTAATTATTCACCGGCGTCACAATTTTTTGCTGATTTTGGGGCTCATTTTGTTGAAACTCAAGCACGCTTCCAACAGACCTGTTTATTTTCATGAAACCTTTCCTGCTTACAGAGTTATACTAAAAATATCCTCCCGTATCACGTTTCAACCTTAAGCTCGAAAATTCAATACACAACATGATATTATAATTCACAAAGGCAGAAAATATCACAGAATCCTTTTCCAGCGAAACATTTTATTGAAACAAACAACATAAGATGCACTAAAACGCCATTCGCGTTGCAATGACTTTCCATTGCTGGTTAACGAGAATAACAAACTCACGAGGCAGAATGTATATTTATATTTAATTAAGTTAGCACAACACAAAAACGCTAACCTCATTTTGACACGAAAATGCTTTACTATTGCCATAAATACTATCCAGCACACATATCATAAAACATGATGAATTTATAAAGGCCATCTTTTCCAGCGAACAATTTTTTGAAACAAACAACATATTTGCTATTATTGCGTGCGTGAAGAGAAAAAACTCAATCGTGTCAAATATTCGCAATATTACAACAAACTAAAATTTCAGGATCAAACCGTTTCCATGAAGAACCTTTTCCTTGAATAATGAAGCACAAAATAGACGACAAGCTTTCTTTCAAATAATTCTTGGCTGTCACATTTCCAATTTTTTTACCTGAAGACTGTGCAGAGTTGATCACAGATCCACTTAAGGTGTTCGAAAGCTCGTCGCTTTTGAGATTCCAGGTGTTGATTTTCACCGCCTGCGTAGTTTATCCAACTGACTTTCCATTATTGAGCTCCATAAGGGTATATTTTGTTTAAGGATCCAGTAAAACGCCATTCGCGTTACATGACTTTCGACGCCATTGCAGGCTAAGTTAATGATTCTACTGTGTCCACCCGAGAAATCTACGCAGTTCCACTACCCTCTCGATCCTAAGAAAATACGCGTAGAAGGCTCTATGCACAAAGATACCACTTACCAGGGGAGTGACAGGCAAGACTTTTACCGACACGGAAGAAAAAAAAATAACACCGAACAAATGCCATCCATTTTTAGACTGGGATTGCCATACGGCAACCCAGTAATAACAGAACGGAAAAAAGTGTCAATCTATGTACAACACAAAGGGCAAAGAGGTTGGAGCATGTTTACACATAGTTAATAGAGGAGAATGGTTAGGAAGCCCGACAACTTTCTTTGTTGTAGGTTTTTGTTCAATTTTCTGGCCTTGACCGTGCACAAAACACAATGGTTGTTTACTCCGTACTGAAGAACTAACCAATAGAAACATGTTGGTTACGTAATTCGTGCATAGTGTATGAGCGCAAAACAAAAGATTGTGCACGGTAGTGGACTTTCCAACCTAAATCTTGGCTGCTTTGTTTGCTCCTTTGATGTTTGCCGAGCTTCCTAACCATTCTCCTCTATTAACTATGGTTTACATGAAAGCAACCGAGCAAATGTTCCAAAAAACAGCTTAACCGTGACCGACTGGCAACGCTGCATTAAATGCGCTGTTACACTGTGAAATGTTTCGTGCAACTTGTTCCTCCACAATGTCTCCAAAACATTGCGAGACAAGTTGTGCGAAACATTTCACATTGTAACAGCGCCGTAACGATGAAATATTTCAATGACCAGAAGAAAACAGCTTTTGATCACCTGCGTAAGTGCCAGGAACTAGGCACTGAAAAAATACTTGACGCCAATTTTGACTCAGCAATAACACATTTCTCCACAAATAGTATTTGAGACACTTTGTAGCCAGTCATATGGTAAAGGAGTAAGCAAAGGGTGCATACAAGTATAAAATTTTTGAGTAGGAAACATGTGATCGAAATCCACCTTCTTATATTCAAGCGTGTAATAAAAGATAACTAAGGGGACGTCTGCACATAAGCTCACGTAATAAGGTTACAGACAAACATTTCAGTCGTTGTTCTGAGGCGCTTGTTGTTCGTAAAGAAGTTCGCAACAGAAGGGAGAGGATCCGATCCGTTTCCCGAAATCCCTCGTATGTTTCAAGCTCTACAGTTTTCAAGATACGAATAGATCAGGGCACATGTTAACAAGGTATAACTCAATCGTACAATGTCTCGCAAGACGAGGAAAATTTCGAGTCAGCTATGACAGAGAGTAAGTAATAGCATAACTTAATTAAAAGGGCAATCGATGTTCAATGCGGAACAAAGCAAAAGTTTCGCTAATTTACAAAAAAAAAAAAGGATGAAGATTGAAACAACAAAGCGATATCCAACCATCATTTAGTAGACGTTTTATGCTCTGTCAATGGTGGTTGTAATTTGACCGTAGCCGCCTTGAAGGCTTTCATCAAATACGAACTTTCCGTTTCTATGTGTCCCTCTCAGGGGCACAAATATGGCGGCCGGAAGCTGACAAAAACTTATGTCATCGAGTTTTGCTATAAAAAGCCAGTAGTCGTCTTCTGAGGGCTCATAAACATCTATGTGAGTACTTATTCTCTCACAAGGACTGTTCAGATTGCAAAATCTCAGCGGATAAGTCACTTCTTTAACCTACGTGATAGCATTCTCGACCTCAATTTTAATATCGTGTCACGCAAAAGCTTAGAAATTCAACCTTGCTTTATCTCAAGACGAAAAACCCTATCAAACTGAAAATTTGTGAAAAGAAAGGTCTTCAGTTGTTCTAATAGCTAACTAAACTAAAATCTCAAAAGGATTGATAATTCCTTATTTTTTAGTTTTGATGACGTCACGTGAAAACCAAGAATACTTACCGTGACTGTTACATGAATAGCTAACCTTAGGCCTAATTAGGCCTAAAAAAAAGTTTTTAGGCCTAAGGTTAGCTGTTCATGTAACAGTCACGGTAAGTATATCCAGTTATAATGAAATTTCAACCTGCAACCTGGCAACCTGCAAAAAATCCCTGCCGGCAGGAACTGCTATTGATGGCCTGCTCATTTGAATGTGAAGCTCATTAGGTTGATTGACACTTTGGCTAACTGCTGATTTCGCTGTCACTTATTTGTATAAGAATAACAACTACTGTATTCCGACAACTCTTCTTCGGAAAACGTTTCGACGATAAATTTCCGCGCCAATCCCTTTACTCGCCTTTTATTTAAATAATTTTGGTTTTCGATATAAATTTTTGCTTAGATTGCGTGACGGGTTTGCGAGCCATATAAGCTGACCTCAGTAATGTTTTTCTCCTGATGCAAACAAGGAACATACACAGCTGCATTAACTTCCTGTTAATTAATTAATGCATTCTGTCCTTCAAAAGGTCCAAATGATGGAGAGTCTAGTGCGTTTGCTTATCTTAAGTCATTCATGTGAGTAGGTTTGCAGCGCTCTAACGAAAACTTGCTCATGCTCAAACGAAGCTTGGCCCAAACCATTAGTCAGTCCAAATTTACCACCTTTCAGTGAAGGCAGCCGAGTCAGCCTGCCCCAAAAACTGATTGGCTGAAAGGTAAAACACCACAATACTCTTTGCTTGTCCACTCAAATTTTGATTAAGCATTGTTTTGTTTTCTCTTGGGACCATTGGAAAGTGCCAAGAGAAATTGAAAACAATCCTTATTTAAAATTTGGGTGGACAAACAAAGAGTATTATGGTATTTCCCGTTTTCAGGCAATTGCGTTCGAGGAGAACGGATTCCAATCGTGTGAGTTTCACAGGATGTCCCTGGGGTATCGATCAGACTTGTTTCCATGTCTCATAATGCCCTTGGACGATGGCGGCCTGGGTCAAGCTTACCGATGCCCTTGGAAGTTGGGCGCCAGGGTTAAGTATAATGAAAACAGTCAGAATCACAGCTTCTGCTTAAGAAGAAATCGCGTTTCTGAGCTAAGCCGCGCTGATCTAACAGTATTTAGGTTTAAGTACCACTTTGAAAACGGTTAGCTTTCAGTTGTTTTGCTAGGTACCGCTATGAGAATTCTCAAAAAAAAAAAAAAAAATAGTAAATAAATAAATAAGTAAAAAAAAATCGAATTCTCAGGATCTTGCCAGTCAAGGGGATATCGGAAACTGTATTGAGAAGTTCGACTCACTGCTTCGTCTACTCTGGATCTTCCCTGCATTTTTAAAGAGCTTGTTTCTTTGCATTTGAAGTAGGTTATATGTCGTTTAAGTTGAATTAAAATGTCAGTTTAGCAACGTGATAACAGTCAAAATACTTATAGTGTGATACCTTCATTACTGAATAAATACAAGAAAAGGGTACAAAACGATTGTTCCCATAACAACAACTAGTTTCAAATGCCTCGTCGAGGATAAAAGAGGAATGGAACGAACCTCACTAATCATTGATTAACGACGCTAGTTAAAGTACAAAACGCTGGCTTTTTCCGCTAGTCCGCTATCTTTTACTCAATAATAATAATAATAATAATAATAATAATAAGTAAGAGAGCCGGTTACTTTCAGGCGCAGGATTCGTGATGGGAGGTTAGCCGTTAGGTTGGCTGCGAAACAAAAGTATCTTTTTTAGGAATTCTCTTGAGCGCTATGCATGCTTTCACTTTGATGAACATAAAACACAGCATGGCTACGATACCTCGTGTCAGACCATATTTGTTAACCCGGAAGTAGATCAAAGTCCTAAAAACAAAATATAGTTTCAGAGCTGTTTACGATGAACTTTGCTTAATTAAACCCTAAATTGTCGCGCGTAGCAGGTATTGGAGGGCTGCCTCGTAGGGTGCGGCTGAAAGCCTAAACATTATAGCTTGACCTTGTTTCTGAAGCTGCAAAATGTTTTTGTAACTCGGCTTAACTTGCCAAAACCAAATGTACTATAATAATTCATGATAATAATCATGATGATGATGATGTTGCCATTCTAGAACTTGCACAGTGTTGGATTGACCAGAAGCGATTATTGACGAGATAAGTATATTTTGTTGTGTTTTTTTTTTCCTGACATTGTGAAATTTTCGCTTTATATGAGCATGCCTACTTTAATGATATAGGGTTTCAGAACCGACCGAATGCACGCGACCGAAACATCATGGCACTGGTAGGAACTTTGATTAGTCATAACTAATAAATTGATGAAGTAATTACCGTTGGCAGATTACGTGGTTCACATTTGCTCTTGAAAGAAGCTATTTCTTGCAAGATAGATCTTGCCTTACTAAACACTTGAATGATTACTCTTTCAAGACCGCCGGATACAATGCACGAGCTGGCATCATGATAGAGGTGAGATGACTCTTGAAAGATTATTCACTTTCAAGTCCTACAGTTTTGTCCAATATTTGCTCTTAAAAGATTGCATGAGACGCTTTTAAGACACTCACCATTTTATGACAGATGTCAGGATGTTCGGATACGATGCCCGAGCTGGCATCATGATAGAGGTGACAAGACTCTTGAAAGATTATGCTCTTTCAAGTTCCACACAGTTTTGTCCAATATTTACTCTTAAAAGATTGCATGAGACGCTTTTAAGATGCTCAACTACTCGCGGATGTGTTTTCGTCGTGGTAAATTTTATGGGCACGACAAGGCAAAACGACATTGGCGTACTTTTGCTGTCACAGACAAGATTGTGATAGGGTGAAACGCTAAGCAAAATCACCGATTGAACATGAGGTCCTTCAGCGCACAGGCTTGAGCGCAAACTTGTATCTCTGTGAGACATTGTGATCTTCACTGCTTGTTGTCCACTATATCATTTTTCTTGTTAGCCGATGGGCCAATTGTAAAAAAGGAGACTGTAAACGTAACCGAAGGAGGAGATACCACTCTTAACTGCACGATATCAAAAGAAGCAGCTTCGCCGAAGTGGTCCCGTGAAGACGGTGACGCTGTGCAAACGCAGTCGCGGGTTTTGAAAGATGAAGAAACAAGGCTTCGCATTACCTCAGCTTCCGTACGAGACGCTGGTATATTCAATTGCGAAAGTGACAATATAAAGTACATTTTCATTGTTAGGGTGAAAGGTGAGTGCTTGTTCGGTTCTATTTAAAAGATCCCCTGGGAAGCCATTCGTGGGAAAGGTGGAAGAGACAGAGAGTTTGCTGGGGTAGGAGCGTTGGCTGGGATATGTAAGCCTCACATAACTTGTATCGGAAAATATCCTTGAAGGGAAGGTTCAACTGAACAAGAAAAGGCCCCTTATATTAATTAAGCCACCCTATATAATGTTTATAAATCACAATTGTTACACGCAAAAGTTCACAATAGAAAAGCCGTGTACTTTATTGTCCTGGTGATTCGCTCGCTTCTGTGCGATTATTTGCTCAATTGAACTCGATTTAAGCGATTTTTCAGCTTCTCCGGTTGTCACTCAAAAGAAAAAAAAAAATAGGAAAGGCTGCCTTACCTCACATCTGGCTGATAAAAAATCACACTTCTCCTGCATCAGTCATGCTGAAACTGCTGCGGTGGCCAAACGAATAAATTTACTTCCCCTTGACCAAGTTTCAAGGCGCAGCGAGTATTTATTGTTGCGACTCAAGAGATGAACATCCAGATGTTCAAATCCTTCAAGGCTCGCTTTGTTAATCGTGCGCTCATCCTATTGGGGCTCCGTAAAAGGTTGGCCGTGTCCAAGGGCGCTCACTGTATCAAGAGAGGCTTAGTAAACGCATGCGCATAACTTGCCGTGTCCAAATTCTTCGAAAGCGAGCCATTCATCGCTTTTTCTCATCAATTGATACTCGCTGGACTTTTAAACTTGGTCGAGGAGAAGTATAAATTTATCCGTGTGGCCACCGCAGTATAAACCAGGGCCCGGTTGTTCAAAAGCCGATTAACGCTAATCCCAGATTAAAAATTAACCAAGAAGTTTATTTCTCTACTCCCAAATGCTGTTCGACGCTGATATTCGGATAAAATTTACATTAGTAGATGTCGGTCTTGAAAAACAAAAATAAGCAAAAGAAACTTTAACCAAAAAGTTGAAAACATGAAACAAAAGTTTACGGTAATCCTGGATTAAGTTAATCGGCTTTCGAACAACCGGCCCCAGAGGAGTATCTTGAAGCTGGATGGAGTAGTAGATCGTTCTTTTTTTGTATTTTTACAAAGAAAGAAGGCTGAATGGAAGATCAACCGAAAGTCTTTTATTATCCCTTCGAACTCCATATCCATCCTAATCCATCACATAAACTTCAACTCGACCGCATCTTATTTCGTTTTTCCCTTCACTTGACAGTACTTGTTAAAGTGGAAATGGCTATAAAAGTCCTTAATTACCAATACACACCAGCCCTGAGGAACACATCATCAGAAATTTTCAAAGAAACAGCGAAAAACTTCACGGCGGAGGTAAGCACAGTGTTTCAACTGGCGGAAAGAAAGCATGATTTGAATTACAATCATGTTGATGCACGAAACTCTTGCAATCTGCATTTTCAAGTAGCTTCTTCAAAACAAAACTATTTTTAAATACACCTTTTAATTACCATAGGTCTATTCTTGCATTGAGAAAATAGCCCACTTTCGATACATTAAAATTCAATACTAAACGAAAGGTATCATCTCGAGACTCTGGGGAATAAATAGAAGGGTTTGTATGAGTTTATTCCCCAGAGCTTCGAGATGATGCTTTTTCTTTAGGGCTAAATTTTAATATATCGAAAGTTGGCTATTGCCAGCGGCAATAGGCCATTTTAGAAATATCAATATTGGGCTTGATAACGAGGCGGAGAGGAGAAAAACAATAGAAACCCGTTGGAATGAACGTGAAATATATTAGCATATCACCCACTTTCCTTTGTCTTTGTCCTCCAAATCTCTCTTTCAAGCTGAATTTTAATATATGGAAAGTGACCTACTGGTAGAACAAGATTTTACAACTCAGTATATTTTTATGATTTCCCAACTTGTTAAGTTTTAGTATGGGGTAAGTTGTGGGTTTCGTTATCCTTGGGTTTGTCAGTGGGTGACACTATGATTATATTTGCAAAGAGGAACCTGTCTTACGTTTAGGGTGGAAGTTTACTTCCTTTTCTTTCCAATGTCGAGACCCCTTCCTTCTTTTCCGTCGTTTAAAACTATTGTGGGGCAACTTTTTTAAAGTGTGTCAGCGAGGCCCTAAATAGAGAATGTTAGGATCGGCAACGAGTGTAAGTACGAGAACAAGTACAGTACTCGTTCTCGAAGTCGAGCTCCACGTATTTAGGTAAGCGTATGATACTAGTTCCAGTCAGCAGAAAATACTGTATTATGGGATGAAGTTCACATTTGTGCGCCAGTTTTGAATGGGATGCTGGGTGTCCACGTTTGCAAGTGGAAATCCTTTATAGTAAACGGCGAAAAGCAATAGCAATTTCCTTTTGCCAAACTTGTACTTTCGGCTACGATTTCGTCGCAGACCAACTTGCGGGGACGAGTCGTCGATTCTAACATTCTCTATTGTTTCCTTGACAACAGTCCCGAACTGCTAAAAAAACACTTCTCTAAAATTCAGTTGTTGATAAGTATTTCAAAAATCAATTCCATGACCTAGTTTTTTTTTTGTAATATAGGGAAGAGCTATCGAGTATCGTTGAGTAACGTAGAAAACAAAGATGTTGGAAGATGGAAAAATGTGGCCTGGTTAGGAGGCAAAAGTAAAAAAAGCTGCGCTATTAAGGAGACTGGAAATAGCATGCCAGTGACGTCAAAACAAAAAAGCATGTATTTTTAGTGCTAGAAATTTTCGTTTCTTTGTCTTCAACATTATTGCAACCAAATACAACGCATCTCAGAAGCAGTTTCAGCAACTTCTCAATCTAAACAAAAGGAAAATATCCCTATTTTGATATAATAAAAAAATCAGTCCTAAACAAAAGGCATCATCTCGAGGCTGTGGGGAATAAACTCATACAAATCCTTCTATCTATTGCCCAGAGCCTCGAGATGATGCCTTTTGTTTAAGAATGAATATTACAATGTAACATATCGAAATTGGTTTATTCGGGCCCTAGAAATTTTTGTACTCTTTTGACGTCACGTTTCTGGTACTCCCAGTCTCCTTAATAGCGCTGTTTTATATCCCCCGGAAGTTAAAATTCCGATTTTTGAAAGGTAGAATAAAAACCGGTATGGAATATTTTTGGTTTTTATCTCAGAAAAAACGTAATGTTTCACCTGCCACGGTAAATAAATAAATAAATAAATAAATAAAAATCTGTCCTGTACACTTAATAACCCTTTTGCCTCTACGAAGTTCCTTATTGACAAGTAACATTGTCTGGCATTAGACCGAGTAAAATATAATATATAGAATTAGCCAAGCCTTATAGCGGGACTCCCGGGTTATTTTGTTCTTACAATACGTTAAACTGACTTGAGCCTGGGATCCAAACTCAATGAAAAAAAAGCCCCTCCCATGGCTTTTCCCAGTATTTTAAAAAGGAACTAGTACGTTTCAAGAAACACGACATATCCATCATAGTACCAGGTGCCAGCTACAACACTGGGTTGGATGTCTGGGGATTTTACCTATGGGCAAACACCATGATAGGCTTTGTCACACCCTTTTTAGCAGCATCTTTTCGGACCCGAATCATAAGATTAGAAACTTATTGCCTCCAACTCCTGCGGCAATAGTTACAACTTAAGGAAACAGCGCAGTTTTTATGTGCCCAATTTGAAAACTAATCGGGCAAGGAACTCATTTACATACGCCATGGCAGCGATGGTCTAATTATTGACAAATCTGTGAGAACTTTTTAAATTTTCGTAAATTTTAATATTTTAAAAGTATTTTTAAATATTATAAAATTTCAGTCTTATTTTCCATTGATTATTACTATATTATTGTATGTTATTGTTATAGTGTTTTAATAAACCATCTATCTATCTCCCCTCCTACCATTGACGAGAAAAATCGTCTGGCGTGGCCCTTTATGAAGGCTAAGTGTTAAGTCTTGTAATTTAGAAGTCAATCATTCGAATAATAGGGACCTTTAGATCGGAGGACAAGCACGACTACGAGTGTGAGTTTTCCGCACTGAGCATGTGTATACGGTTTGGAGGCCAACATTCTTCGAAGTGCGCGTGCTCAGAACGGAAAACTCGTAGTCGCTCTTCGATCTAAAGGTCCCTAATATCAACGACTGCTATTGATTTTACACTACAGATGGATATAGTGTACAAGAATACACCGGGCTATGTGCGAACGGAGGTGCTGAATTTTACGTAAGTCTAATATTTTTTGTTCTATGCAACTCAGTCTTCTTTGACCATTCTTCAAACGCTTTTTTTCTCCTGCTCATCTTTCAATTTTTGTTATTGGCTAATCAAAAGTTCATGCTCTCACGTATCTGGACACTTTAAGCAATTGTGTCTTGTAGACAACTGCTGAACCCATCTGAATTTTTCAGGTGTGAATAACGTAAAGCGAAATTGCGTAAATTGTACGAGGATCACTTTTCCATTACGTAAAAAGGTAATTACCTTGAAAATGACGTACTATCCAGATTTCTGTCAAGCTTGGCATAATTGATATTCATACACAGGGCATTGACAAAATGCAGTAAAAAGATGGGGTCAACTTGATTGTTTTCGCGCTGCATGCCCTTTATTTTAAGTGATATTTTTTACCGAATTATGCGAGAAGCATAAAAAAAAAGATTAGAAACATTGTAGTTATATAGCAACTACAGAAAAATTGTAGTTATATAGCAAAAGCTACTGGCTATTGCTGAAAACTTGAGCCTACTTGTTTGTCCGGGTCAAAGTGTTTTAGGAAAGTGATTATAAATTGCTCGAGCTTACAAAAAAATAAATAATAATAATAATAATAATAATAATAATAATAATAATAATAATAATCACTTTATTTCCATGATAAAAATATTTACAAACATTAAAATATCTCCAAAAGGTAAGAACTATAAATTTACAAGCAATTAAGTATTTCTCTGTTTTAAAACTTCAAAAAAAAGAAAATAATAATAATAATAATAATAATAATAATAATAATAATAATAATAATAATAATAACAAACTTCATTGAGCACTCTTTCATACAAACTTGAATCTTACATGTATCTGGTAAAAATAAATAATAATAATAATGATAATGATAAAACTCAAATTAAATAAAAATTTAAATGCCAGCGGTGGCGACATTAATCCGGCAATCGTCAAGAGAGTCTCCTATATTCCGGAAAGGTACTCGGGACCCTCTTATGCACGCATGTACTGATCTTAAGAGTTCAAATGAGATGACAGTTCTGAGCCAATTAATGACGTTGTTATAGGGCTCACCGTCCTTCTGTACTAACTTGTCTGCTAAGTGCTTAAGAAATCGTTGGCACTCATTTCCCATCCCACCGTTCGTTCCGAAAACCAAGGGTGTAAAGGATCCCATCTCGACCTCAAGCACTCGTTGCTGATATTTCCGCTTTTTCTCCTCTTCTTGGTCTTTAAAGACTTCGGATGTCGGCTTGCTCTGGTTACATTTGGAGTTAACATGCGTGACCCTGACGTCGAAAAATGCTGTAACTCCTCTAGACCAGAAATCTCCCGCCTTGATGTCTAAACGTGCCTCTGAGCTGGTAACTGCGCTTCTAAGATGCATCCGTTCGTTGTCAAGAGGTAAGAGGCGTGGCTCCGCCTCCACATTCTTACAAACTTTGGTGATGAATGATGTCAGTAGGTTTCGTACACCATCATGCCTTTGTGCCACAAACCCTCCTTTTTTACAAGAGAGGGCGTGGCCAACATTGAATCTATCCCCACAAACGCACTGGGCTGGTAGGTCGGTGAGAGGCAAGTTGTAACGTAGCCGCAGAGAGTCTCTGAATTCTTGCTTGTTAAGAGCTAGACCTTGATCTTTGAGGGGGATCGCGTTAAGCCAAGAGCTGGCCCCTTTGTCTCTTGCTTGATTGGCCAATCGAAGAAGATCAGGGGAGAGGGTGGAGTCAATCGACTCCATTTTTGCCTTTTCCCTTTCGGCCTTTAGCGCCTGGTGGTGACGTTTCAGCTCCTCTACGGAATTTTCGCCTGTTATCATGATGGTACTCTGAGTTGTTATGGAGTCTACATGTGCGGCTGTGATTGATGCTGATGCGGTAAACTGTTGTGGTGCTTCCGATCTCAGATCCGGCACGCCTAGTCCCCCTTGGGCCGTTGTCAAGGTAGCGAGTTGGCGCACTTCGTCGGGAAGGGGCTCTGTCTGGCCAAAGAATGTTGGAAGTAGTAGATCGTCGATTACCTCCTGGACTGGGTCGATATAGTCCTCAAATGACTCAATTGTGCGAAGAAAATAAGTAAACTTGGACTTGAACCCCTTCGTAAAAGCGATATACGCTGCGTGGGGCTGATTCTTAGCAATTTCTGATAGTGTTTCAAGTTCCCCTCTCCATGCACGCACTTTCTCCTTACAATACATATCCTTGTATTCTTGTGATCCAATGACCGCTCCTAGATGACGTTGACCCTCAATAGTGATATTAACTTCATCACCGAATACTCTCGCTGCTTCTGCGGCAGCTTCCTCTGACTTTACTATAAACCAACTCTTTGACCCATTCACAAGGTAACCGAACTTCTCTCCTTCCTGACTCAACAGCTTGTACCAATCGTAAAGCGATGTGATTACTCCACCGCCTGCCGAATCATCCGCGAGCCATGCTTGTTTAACCCCCGGGCAGTGTGCTCTCAAATAATAAATCATCATTGATGTGTTAACCGAGTACCAAGCCATAGCAAGGGGGTCGCCCTGTGTTGTCCCCTCCTGTGAGAGTATTTCACCTCCCCCACAGATGAAAAGTCTAGATGGGCTTCTGTAGGTGTTTATTATATAAAGCGCCATTTCCTTGCATAAAATCTGAATGTTGTGCAAAGCTACAGATCTGTTCATTTGGTTAAATGCATTACTTGCATCGATCAACAGTACTCCATCTGACCCCTCCTCATCGAAAATCTGGCTCATGGCGTGTATCGCGGCCTCTGCCCCTGCGCTGTGGCCTGCACAAACTTGTAGGGGCCCCGCGGCATCCTTGATATCCTCTTTAAGGAACACGGACACAGTTTTACCTAATAATAATAATAATAATAATAATAATAATAATAATAATAATAATAATTTAAGCAAATTGGACCTCACATTGTCTGGATCCAAATGCAGTTTTAATGTCATTTATATATAAATACTACCACGTCCACAATTGAACATTTTTCTCCTTAAAATATGTTTTCCTAGAACATATTACGAGTACATAACACCATTAAAAAGACGGGGTCACCTTGCTCGTTCAGGAGAAAATAGCCATTCCTTGACAGATTAAGCTCGGCGTCAGTGAAAATCCGCCATTTTATCAACGTGCGCGCGCCAAAGACGCAAGAAATTATGCGCAGTAGGGTTGCGCAATTCAAAACCAGGGAATCACCTTCGCGTTGTTGGTGTCGTTGTTGTGGATACGTAAGCCAATTGATTATATGCATTTTCTCTTCCAGGAAAGGAAGTGTAAAAGTGGATTTTCGGGTTATCATTATAATTGTGGCTACTGATCCCAAAAACGAATCAACTATAACCGATAAGAAGGCCGAAACTGGGCAGAGGATTATTCGTAAAGCTGAAACTGGATTTGTAGAGAGGCTCAAGGTCTCCCCAGACGTTGAAATTAAGGGTGAGTCACCGATAATGGAGAATTTAACATTTCGTCAGGATGGTCCTCATTTAACACAAAACAGTAAGTGTTAAAATGGTACTATGATCAAAAAATCAGATTTTTTTTTTTGTTTTTTTCGTTTGGATCTCAAATCTATGTTAACTAAACACTAAGTGACCCACGTTTTAAGCCTTAATTTTTAGAAAGGCATTTGTTTATTTGAATTGGAATTTTCCTATTTAATGGTCCGCCATTACTAACTTTAAAATCATGAGAGAGCTGCATCGAGAAGAAAATGACGTCAAAAACTCACTAGTTTAAGCATGCAATGTGTTTGTACGCGACTAAATTAATATGCAGCACGTGAGTTTCGGGTTTTAAGATATTCAAACTCGTGTTTTGCATACAAAATAAACTGCGTTTACAAGCTGAAATTTTAGACTATCGAGTCCCTTTTCCCTATCTCAAACCAGCCAATCAGAGTACCCTATTTAGCGTGAGAATTGCTTGCCATATAATGATAAATAAAGATACTATCTATCTCTTTTCTTTGATTTAGCACCTCCTCCGGATCCACGGAACGTAGAAATTTTTGACGTAAAGTCAGACGAACTAAGCGTTCGATGGATTCCGCCTAAAGACGTAAAATACTTCGATGTTTATGAGTATAAGGTGCAGCACAGGCGATTCCAAACGAAGGATGTTTCGACGAGTGACATACCAGCATCAGAAGGAAGAGATAAATACAGCTACAGGATTCAAAACCTGGAACCCAAAACAACGTACATGATTAGTGTTGCTGCTGTAAACGAGTACGGTTCAAATTTCAATGACGAATCTGGTCACCTAACACTTGAGCCACGTAAGCCAACCTTTGGTATGGATTTTTTTTCTGGTTGTTCCGGATTCAACCCACCACGCTTTGTAAATAACCAACTGGCACGGGTTGCTCGAAGCATGGTTTTCGCTAATCAGTTTTGAATACTATGGAACCCTCTAGGTTTTGATACCTCTTAACCATCGGTTAGCGCTAACCAGCCTGAGGGTTCGAACAACTTTTCCCCGGTTGCCTGCTGCCAGTTGTGGTTCTTAATCATGTTTCTGTTGAGTTTGAATTGTTTCATTTAGACTTTTTCAAAGTGGAGTGCCTGATAGCTAAGTGCACATCCACTTTAAACAAACCATTTACCTTTTTTTTTGCATATTTGTTATCTGTCTGGAGATTGGTTGCAAACCATCTGTACGAGCGCAGACACATTGGCAAGTTGTGAATCGATGCAAGAGATCTAAGCTGTACTGTGTCTTCGTAAATTGCTCGGAGTTCAGCAGCAACAAACAACAACAAGAACAACAGCAACATTTATTCACAAATGCAAACAGATAATTGTGTCAATGTAAAATAACGAGTAGACAAATATAAGAGAGGAAAAATTCACACAGCCTGCAGTTAACAATGGGCAGCTTTAGCAACGTCGACGGCATCGGCAACGAGAACGTCGTCGTAAAATGTGAATTCGCGTTACAGGAAATTGTTTATAAACAATTCTTTTGTTATTTAAATTTTGCACAACCGGCAGCCAATAAATCTCTGTTTGGCATATTAATGACAATAGGTGGCGTAACGGTGAGTATCGCTATTGTAATCGCTTCGCGACTATTCCAAGCTTTTTAACGTGACAAAGGAGTTACAAACCCTCAAGAACGAAACTAGTATGAAAAACGATCAATTTAGGGGAGAAAATGAAAATTTATCTTCAAGCGCTGACGTTCTCTCAAAAACCTCAAATTTGGTCACTTTACGTTGTTGTTTTGCTGACGACGGCAAAGAAATAGACAAAAATGAAAACGCACTTGGAGAGCGTGCGAAGCTATTGCTTTTGCTCACTGAGGCCTAGTTCATGGGCACTAAAATGGACGTTGTTCAGACAACCCAGTTATAAAAACGCAATGATTTCTTCCTTCGCACACTTTGCACCGGCCGCCATCATCGCGACTGCATCACAGGGAAGCATGGGAAAAAAGCGCGAGAACTGACGAAAGCGTGTTCAGACAAGTTCCCGTTCCAGAAAACGGTGCCCGAGTACTACCCTTGGGAGGTTGTGCCCGTGCCCGGTAACGGTGCTCAAATGTTTGCTAAGGCACTAACAAAAAGCTATGTTCAGACTGGTGCCCGTTCCCCAGAACCAGGCACGGTCACCTAGTCCGACTGAACGGAGCCGAAATATAAAAATTTGTGACGTTCTTGTTGCCGTCGCCGTTGTCGTTGCTAAAGGTCCCTAATAGCTAATTGGCAGGTGAATTGGAAGAGGAAATATAATGATGGTAAGAATTATTACATTAATATTGCAAAGAAGTTATATGGATACACAATGATTACAAAACTAGAATATACCTCCAAAAAAACGAAAAGAAGGGCAAAATTACCCATAACACTAATTGTAAAGAATACGAAAAAAAAAAAAAATGCGTGCGAACAACATACTTCAACGGGAAGGTTTCACAATGATAGATAATTTACAGTTGATTTGAACAAGGGCAACATGACACGTCATGACATTCTTTCTTTCTTGTTTTCTATAATTTAGCTCTTGCCACATGGATCATCCTTCTTATAGTGCTTGGAGTCATATTTCTTATTGCTACAATTATTGGTAGCATAGTTTGCTTTCGTCGAAAAGCAGCAGAGAGACGTAGACGACAGGCTGAAGAAGGTGCACTAGAGGTCTTCGGAAACCCCAGGGAGCTTGTAAGTTACCTTCAACTTTTACGATGATTTTCCTTGTTGGACCTTTCTTTCCATTTTATTTCTGTTGAAGGAAGTATTTTACGAGTTATTGAAAACATGGTGCCTGATTGCTTCTCGCCTCTTCAATTAATCAAGGAGATCATCTCTTATAAATAAAGAGGCGAGGCTTAATATTTGCAGAGAGTTAATAGACATTCATTCGAAATTGACAAAAGAAACTGAATTGCACATGCACTGGCTTTGGTTTGCCATGTATTGTTTTCATCTTAGCCATGCCCTCTGACCAGTAGTAATGTGGTGGAGCTCCGTCTGGCAGGAATAACCTCTTTCTAACCGAACGTACGCTCTCTCTCTACCTCCAACCCCAGTCCCTCGGAGAGCCTGCTAAACTTACTGGGCAATATTGGCCCGAGGTCGTGCCAATATGGCCCGAGCGAGTCCGTGCAAGCAAGCTCTCTCTCTACCCCCATCCCCAGTCCCTCGAACAGCCTGCGAGCCGGCTAAACGTACAGGGCCCGGTTGTTCGAAAGCCGATTAACTTAATCCAGAATTTGCGTAAACTTTTGTTTCATGTTTTCAACTTTTTGGTGAAAGTTTCGTTTGCTTATTTTCTTTTTCACTTCTTCTTATGTAAAGTTTTGCCGAATATCAGCGTTGAAAAGCATTTGGGAATGGAGAAATGAATTCCTTGGTTAATTTTTAATCTGGGATTAGCGTTAATCGGGTTTTGAACAACTGGGCCCTGGGCAATATTAGCCCGAGGTCGTGCCAATATGACCCGTGCGTAGCGAGTCCGTGCAAAAACGACCGAGAGTCAATATTCGCCAGTACGGTCCCGAGGAAGTGAGGTTAGTAAGTTGTTTATTATATGGCATCGTTTCTTTGAGCGATCGGTCACTTCTCTGCTTGATAAAATTGTACTGTTGCGATGTAAAAAATAACTTAGCTTTTTAAGAACTTTTTGTGTTTCGCTCAGCTTGAATTTCCGGGAGAGAGCAAAAATACAGTACCGCACCCTCTGCATGGTAATGGTCCGTAATGTAAAATCCCAACGGAAAACCAACCAATCAGAGTGCTCCATTTAGCTTGAAAATTTCTTGTCATTTAACAAATTGATGTCAGTTTTTCATGCGTCTGTCCTGTTATTGATCATGAATTTCGTCATAACATTGTCAAAGTAGCTGTGGATCCACGAAGCGATAACCTGACGAGGCGATAGCCTGACATCAATTTGTTTTTTACAAAAAGGCAGAGGGGTCAAAATTAAGGCAAAACACGAGAAGAATGCGAGACAAAAATCTGACGCGAGCAATGTCGCGTCATTGTCGCATAAATTATAAATTTATGTGTCTGTCCGCTTATTAAGAATAAAAATTAGGCAATGAGCGCGCGAGATTTCTGCAGTCAATGTGATTATCTCCATTTCCACCTCTTGGGGAAGGATCTGAACAGGTAAAGGCATTTGCATCGAAAAAACAAATGCCAAAATGGGGTTGTAATCCTGCTAAACATAAAGATTAGTTGCTGAGAGAGTTTCCAGGCATTGCTTTTCCTTTACATAGTGTAGAGATAAAATGAACGATCAAAAATCACTTACGAAAATAAAAAAAATTAGAAAAAGAGCAAAGTTTAATGTTACGATTTCCTGCTTTTCCCCTTTTCCCGCTATTATTGATCAGTTGTTGTTGTTGTTGTTGTTTTATTTAGGATTCCGTATTTCGATATGAAGAAAAAAATGTAAAGGGCTTGAAGTTCTCGTTCGTTAACGATTCCTACAAACCATCTGATGTTAACTGGACAGAAATCCCATATGAGAATATCAACTTAATGGACGAACTTGGTTCTGGAGCTTTTGGGGTTGTGTACAGAGGAGAAATTATTCGAGAAAAAGACGACGTCACACCATGCGCAGTAAAAGCAGTGAAAGGTGAGCAAACAGATACGCTGATTAGACTCCCCTTCCCTCCCCCCCTTCCTTACCCCCCCCCCCCTTCGCTCCCCCCAACCTTCACCCTTCTTAATTAGCCACTATCAAAAATACCATAATACTCTTTGTCTGTCCCTCCAAGATTTTGCATAAGCATTGTTTTTATTTTCTCTTGGGACTTACAATGGTCCCAAGAGAAACTGGAAACAGTACATATGCAAACTTTTGGAGGGAAAAACAAAGACTATTATGGTATTTTTTTTTTTATACTGGCTAATAGTGAAAGTGCACTTAGCTATCAAGCTGTAGTTTACAGGCACCCCACTTTTAATAATCAGACAGAAACAATTCAAACGTAACAAAAACATGATTAAGAATCCCAACTGGCAGGATGCAACCAGTGGCTATTTACAAAGCGTGGTAGAGTTGAATCCGGGACAACTCGGAAACAAATGCAAACCACAGGCCTGAAGGGGATTTGAACCCAGGGCAACCGCATGCAAACCCAACGCCCCAAACCACTGGACCAAGCTGCCTCCCTAAATAAAACTAGAATAAAACGTTTTGTTCCAGATATTTCCATATCATTTAAGGTAATTCTTTAGGATTGCATTGCGCATCCCTACTGCGCACGATTTTCGCGTCATTAGCGCGCGCACATGAGCACGTTCGCGTACAAAACGCAAGAGATTTCCCTCAAACTAAGCCCGATAGCGAAATAAGTGTTCCTTTTCTCTCAAACGAGCAAGGTGACCCCCGATTTTTTTGTCCAGGTATTTGCTAAGAACAATCTAATAAAAAAGACATTTGAAGAAGAAAAAAAGTTTCATAGTAGAACATGATTTTTTTTTTTTTTGAAAACAGTTCCGTACTGGGTGTATTTTGGCCAAGGCGAGGGCTGTCCCAAAAAGTGCACTATTCCTACAACCAGGCAATCAAAAACGGCGTACATGAAGAAATACTGCTTATGTGAATAAAAGAAGCCTTATTTTCAAAATAAAATTTTGTACCTTTTAAGTAACCAAGACTTAATTCTCTATGAATTTTTAACGCGCAATCAGTAAAAATATCCCATTTTAAGAGCCTGCTGACACGTAAACAAGCACGGTGACCCCATTTTCTTATTGCATTTTTTTAATGTTCATATAGAAGGTGAAAAAAAAGGTAAAGTCAGCTTACAGGCCTAGTGGTCTATCAGGCCGGAACTTATCCCCGGTTTCTGTAGCATGAAGCGACTAGGAGTAAACTGAGGCATGCAGCAACTCGGAAATGGGCTATTACCTTAATTGTGTATGATACATTATAATGCAAATACAATAGGTTTTCAATTGACATTATCGCCGTACATGTCTCTATTGTTATTGGTGTCCCTTGAGGTTGGTTGAAAACGTCCTATACACAGATAATCTTAATCCACATTTGAATTAGGTCCAACACTGATTAGGTCTATACCTCTTCAAAATATAAGTTAGGGCTGTCTTTTTACGAATTTTGATGATGTTTCACTAAGCCTTTTCCCCCTTTTTTAAATACATATATTAATCTTAATTTTTAACACGACTCTCTTTCATTTTGATTGACTTATAGCATCTGCAAGCCACGAGGAGATCCGAGATCTGTACAATGAATTGGAAATTATGACAAACGTCGGGTATCATCCAAACCTTGTGAACTTGCTTGGGGCTTGCACAAAAGATGGTTTGTATTACATAATAATGCATTCGTGATCTGCGGTTGCACGTTATTGATGTTGTTCATGTAAACATTTTTGAAAAAGATACATTATCCATCTCTGATAATGCACGATGGAATTTTGGCCTGGAGAGCTCGAGAGGGTGATCCAAAGTCTTGGATATAAATTCGGATCACCTGCGATGAAAACAGGATTGTCGAAACGTCGAGTCTTTGAATTGTGACTTTTTATTCAGCTAGATTCCAATTTCTTCAAACCAGAGGAGCATCAAACTATGTATAAAGGAAAAAAAGCAATTGACATGGTGAAAAAGCAAAGCACTTCTGTTGTTTTTTTTTTTTTTTCTTTTTGTTATACGGGCCCCAAGTTATCATATATATCTACCTTGTTTATCGATCAACAAACTGGCAAACAGTATATCTCTAAGAAGCAATCCTGATTTGAAGGGACTACTCAGCTGAGTCTTTCGCTTTGTTAATCCGTAGGAAACCTACTTGTCGTCCTGGAGATCGCTGAAAATGGGAGCTTGTTAGACTTTTTGAAAAAATCACGGAATGGAAATGAGAACTACGAGGGTGAAGGCGTTAAGAGGGGAGGCCTGACTGAAGATATGAAGCTAAGGATCGCTACTGACGTTGCGAAAGGCATGGCTTACTTGGCAAGCCACAGGGTACGTGTTTATTGACAGAAACGTATCCCACAATGTTTAAACATCGCTATTGAGTTCCACTATTACTTGCACCTTGGAAGGATTTAAGTATCCCGCGTTCGACCCAACTCGCTTTCCTTGTGTCTGCTCCAGCTTTTTTAATCTTAGTAACAATAACAACTTAACATCGATTAAATGCCCAAATTGCGTAGCACGGAGACAAATTTAGATTTTTCTTTTATTGGTCACGTGACCATGGGCGTGGTATGATAACGTCATATTTAGGGTCATTGGCTTACAAAAGTTGGAAACTGACCAAAATAATGCCGCATTCTCTCAAATTACTTAACCATTACATCCTTAGCAATGCACCCCCAGAAAATACGTCAGTGGGCCCTTAAGTGAGTATTTTCTTTTTCACTTTCCAGTGCATTCACCGTGATCTTGCAGCCCGAAACGTGTTACTTGGTGAAAACTTCGTCGCAAAGGTGGCAGATTATGGGATGGCACGTGACGTATATGAGAGCTTGATGTATAAAAAGGAAACCCAGGTATTTTAAAAAGCCTTTGCGCGATTGCAGCAAAAGAGGAATTAGGTCGTACAATAGTAAACTGCAAGCAAGCCATCAAGCCCGAATTGATAAATTGAGGCCCTTTGCTAAACTGGGTGAATACAACGACAAATGGGTTATTCACATTTATCCCAGGATAACCGAAAGAACCACTTTCAGTGAACATCTCATCCAAGCATGCTTCATTACGACCCTTTGCCTTTATTTTTAGTGATTCTTAGGGTGAAAAAAAAACGTTTGTCATATTCGAAAACAAACTGCTGAATTACTCCCTGCCACTCAGTTATAGGCAAGAGAACATCACCTTTTGCATTCTGATTAGTTTCTCAAAGAACGCCGTTGAATGCTAACAAAAGTGGCAGCCTATTGCTATTCAGCAGTTACTTCTAACTTAACGTGAAAATAGTTCTTGACGATATGTGTTTTTATTGGAGCCCGCGGTCTTTTTGCATTGTGAATCTAGACCATTATCATGAATAATGAACGCGTGGAAATGGCATTTGCTACCTAAATGAAGTATCATTGCATGACGTTTGAAACCCCTTCTTAATAACTTCCAGGTGATCTGGTTACGTAATTTGGAGGACTCGGAAGAAAAATTTTAACGCCGTATCCCACAACCGCGCGGAGCCTTAGATGTTGTCTCCAAACTCCCTGCAGTACCTTACATCGCCAAAACTCAACAGATTATTCCGTGTCTACCACATTTCCTGTTACTGAATGAACATTCAAGTAGAAACGACGAGATCTAACCTCGCCTCTGCCATGTTGAATTAAAAAATAAGGCCGCGCGTGGTTGTGGGATACGGCGGTAAAGTTTTTTTCCCCAGTCCTCCGAATTACGTTACCAGATCACCTGGTTTCGATTGGTTGCGGGAAGAAAGCCAATAGGATGAGGTGGACAATTGATTTCCGTTAGTCGTGTAAACATCATAAAAGGATAAAAGAAAAGATGACCATGATGGTTAAAATTAGACTATATGACTGCGTGATGCAGGTGTAGTCTACACCCACATCACCCTTGCTCACCACAGGGTCTCCAGTAGCTTCAGTGATTAGCTTATCCGTTCTCGATCACGGAGGGTCGTGGGATCAAATCCCATCAAGGGCTCGGATTTTTCCGAGTTCCCAGTTGATGATGGTGCTTGATATCTTTCATGTATTTCGAGCGTGAACTCGTTTCCTATTATCGGGCGTTTGCTTTTTCCTAGACTTGCCAGAGCTTTGGAAGTTTTTCTTTTGTCTATCAAACACGACTATTTCGATAACTATTGTGTATCACTAAGTTTTAAGAGCTTCCTACTAGAAGACTCCTTAGAACCATGTCACTCAATGTCCAAACAAAAGGTTTTGCCCCTCGAACCTATCATTCAGTGTGAGACTAGACGGGCAAAGACAATGCAAAGACGAAGCCTTTATTCCCACTAACTCCAAAATGGCCACCGAGTGATAAAGATGAATTGAAATCATGCATGTCAGTACTAAATTATCTTGCTATTCTATAAATGTTACATTTGTTTCAATGATTATAGCCCCTTTAGTACTGGGTGGTGGGAGAGGTGCAATGAGTGCGTCCGCTTCTTGGGTCCAACTATTGTGGATCGTTGGCTCAAATGAGAATCTGAACCAAATGTAGCTAGCATAGCAGCTTGAAAATGGAGTCACAACCAAGTGGTTCATTGATCAACAGTCAACAATAATTAACAGTTGTGAACCGTCACTGATATTTGAACAGTTGACTTAAAGTATTCTTTACATAGGAGCAGGCGTAGCTCAGTTGGTTACTGCGCGGCTTTCGGGGCAAGAGGCCTCCGGTTCGATCCTCGGTGACTTCAACGTCTGTTTCGATTTTTCCTCTGATCCGTGTACTGTCGGCTTCCATTGATACCATCCTTGTAGTTGAAGGAACTACCGACGTTAAATAAAGTGACTTTACCTTTTTCTAAATTTAGCAGGTGGAATTTACATATTTGTGTTTTTTTCCCCAGGGAAAACTTCCAGTTAAATGGATGGCTATTGAATCATTGGAAACTTATGTGTTTACTGTGGAATCAGACATGTAAGTTACTAGAAAAAGAACTGCCTCACTGTTTTTCACAAACCTAATTAGTTCATGATTATTGCATATTATAAAGTATGCATAGCACCCGCACACATAACAACAAACGACACACTATAATCAAAATTATGCATGTGTGTTGTGGCCAAATAAAGAGCTGCACCTAACTAAGCTTGATAGTTAGCGGCCGCTAAAAAAACAAGGCCGAGATTGAGCGAGACTCGGAAACGATGGTTTGGGTGTTTAGTCTAATATTTTAGTGCAAGATTTAACATCAACGACAGCAAAAAAAATAATCTCGTTATAAGAAAGTACTTTTGATCGTAAGATTGAAGTGCGAATCCTATTTTAATGTATTTTTTGAAAGTTTGCTTTTGCTTTCTCATGAATGGTTTAATTATCTGTTACGCAGTTGGTCCTATGGAGTTCTTCTTTGGGAAATAGAGTCTGGAGGTATGTCATTTCTTCGTCATTCGTTTTTGCTCATACTCTTTGCATGGATTTGTTTGTTTGCTAGTTTGTACTAAATAATCCACCCTCTCAGCTTGCCGTATTGACCGAACATAATTTGTCAACTGCACGTTGGCATTATGGTAAAATTATACCGTAAAAAATAGCCAATCAGAGCGCTTGTCATATCAGCAAAGAGCACTAGCATAATTTATTACTGGCTACTGACACTTTCTTGCTGTAATTCTCTTAACCAGGACTCAAACCATATGCAGGCATGACAACGCCGGAAATTATGACCGAACTGAAGAAAGGGTACCGGCTGGAGAAGCCCAGTGGATGTTCAGATGCTATGTAAGTTCACTATTAATTACCAATCTTGTTCCCAGAGCCTCCGTTACCTTAGTCCAGCAGAACGGGCGTGGGAGGCTCTGGACTAACCGGAACCAGAAAACTCTGGTTCTGGTTAAATAACTGCGCGTGCGTGAGGGGAAACGGTTAGAAATCAACAAAAACATCTGAAGTTCACCTTGCTACGAAAGCGCTTATTTTTCACTCGCGAGACAGCACACATGAGTATAAACACATCTCGTAATACACTCGAAACGTTTCAACTGCGGAGAATAAAAAATAACGGGAGCAATTTTTTTTTCAATCGAAACAAATTTCAGTATCTGGTGTCACGCAAATTCAGAATGCTGTATTTTCAAAAAACAAAATCGTTACGGAACTGATAAGTAGTAAAAACGATATATTTCTAGATCAACTTCGACCTCGTATAGATAAAAATCCGGAAGAAAGCATAATTTTTTACTTTATAATTTGCAAATTGCAGGAAATGAAACCGTTTTTCAACAGCCAATCAAATATGACCTTTTTTGGATTTGACCAGAGTCTCTCGTTTCCGACCGCTGGTCAAGGGAACGATGACTCTGGGCACGGGATTAACCATTAATATAAGTTATTGCGGAGCGTGCGCGTATATAGTGCTGCTTCGATCACGATACTAATTCCCGTTTTTCTTCATATTTCGAGAGTGTGTTAAATGATGTTAAGCCCTAGTCTTTTTTCAAGCAGGAAATTGGTTAGTTTAAGCTGATTGCCACACGCTGCACCTCTTGGAAAAGGTTCGTTATCGTACGCTTGCAATTCAAAAGAAATCATTGAATATGTCGACAAAGCTGAGAGGATGATGCAACAAAAAATTAGAAACAGTTGTGTGATAAAACTATTTCTTCGATATTCTTTAAAGACCTTTGATACTTCTTTGTTACATCTGAACGTTTTTCATCTATTCAACATCGTTTAAGCAGCGGAAAATAAACAGAAGCAATATAATAAACAAGTATTCACTCAGCTATGTGGCCATTTGTTGCACTACATTAGTAAAGATGAAAAATCCTGGACTTTCATCCACGACATTTAAGTACATTACCCGGCGCCCACGAAATTTCCCTGAGAGGCGAAAAATACCTACTTTCCTTAAACTATTAGTCGATGTACATGCTATAGAACAATAAAACATGATCTCATCTACATACTTGAACATTCTCAACCTGGCAAAGATCAATCACAATACATAGACTTAGCTACTTTACTGGGAGTAGTCATTAAATGAGAAGTGCGTCATTGGGAGAACTTTGGAGGTTGGAATAACTAGACGAGCCAAGATGCCATGGACACGATACATTTATATACGTCTTTCGAAAGTATTAATATATGAGGCATAGTACTTTTGTCGAATGTGGCTAAAAATGGAAAGTTTGGAGTAAAGAGGTGGTGATGTCACAAAAACTAAATTGTTCAAAAACTAGAATTGTTTAAATTGTCTGAGAGATTATTACGAAAAAATGTCCCTTGCGAAAAATTCTCCTAACAACGAAAGCAATTACAGTCCTAAATTCCGCAATTCATATCAAAGCGAAAGTGATCAAATTGTATAGCCAATGTTAGAGCCGTACTCAGTGTTGTCCCTGCTTCATTTGTTCATCACATGCAACATTAATTATTATTTTTTACTTACATGTAGGTACCAAGTTATGAGAGACTGTTGGAACCCGATTCCCAAACTCCGACCATCCTTTGAACAACTAGTAGAACGACTGGAAGCCATGGTCTAGTGTCCTCGTGACCTCTACAGCTCATGGTTACCTTCACCAAAGTTTTGACTTTAGTGCTCAATTACCTTTGTATTGTGTAGCAAGTCTTTCTTGCATGCTAGCGTTTTGCGCAAACACATCCGGGGATTGAAAGGCCATTGGTATACTTCATTTAATCAAGGCATTAACAGTTGTTTTGGGCGATTGTAGCCTTACAAAGTACAGGGAGCCATTGTGTGTGTGTGGGTGTCAGTATGTGTGGTTTCGGAGGGATGGGGATGGGATATTTGTAGGGACAAGGGAAGGATGGATTCTTGTGTCCGTTAGAGGGGTGGGTGGGGTATGGGTTTTAGCATACGACAGGAGCCCATTAGTAGGAACCTCCATAGGCAGTAGATCTTCGAGTCAACCTTTGCGCGTATCTTTCTATTTTTAGAACGAACCCTTGAGCAGGAGACTCACATTTACATCAATTTACATCAATTTGCACGATTTAAATACAGTGTTACTGCTTTATTTGTCTTCGTTAGACAGTGACTTTACTCTGATTGGCCTTTTTAAAACAGTGTGTGCAGAGCCGAGGAACTCGTGGCGTTCTAAAAATAGAAAGATACGAGCAAAGGTTAACTCATAAGGGCGTGTATGAGAGAGGCTAGTTCCTACTCATGGGCTCCTGCATACGACTGTTCTACTCTCCATTTCATTTAAGTGATTATTTTTCGTTGCATGAAAGATATTTGTTTTAAACGTGCACCATGCATCTAGTGTAATCAGAGTACATGATTACAGCTACAATACATTAGTCATTACCAGAAGCCTTGATCTCTCTAGTGTGTCGTAGTCCGCCATCAGTTCATGGGATTTTCTTTGTGCCTCAAAATACAGGTACTCTAAAAGGTGGCCAACAGGAATGGGCCCCTCTGATTGTTCGGCAACCATGTAAAATCTCGTAGTAGCCGTTCTATAAATAGACGAACGAAACAAGGATATTGTTGTCTAAAAGAGGGAAAACAATCGTGCTGTACTTGCTGCACGAGTTTTTTTTTTTTGTTGCCGTACTTTGGCGACAACGTGAGCAAATTTGGTTATCTACTTCTGTCATTCCTGTAATTGCCGTTTCAATGTATTCATTTTGTTATTGCACTGTGTTTATTGCACAAAGTAAGGTATTACCTGCCTGATACTTAGTTGGGTTAAAAAGCTGCTTCTGTTGATATTATTGTTGTCGTCTTATTTGCAGCAGGTAGGTTAACTAGAGAAAGTTGATTAAGTATTATTTCCCATGTATCTTTAATTTCCCACTTGTGTCCAGAGATGCAGCTAATACGATGCACACCCAATTTTTGACATCCAACACGAAGTGCCTCTTTGAGTCTAAGCCTTTGCTCTACTTTCAGCAATAAGGTAAGGATAAAGGTTTGCGTTATTTTTAGCTTAGGGTAAAAGCACGTGTTTATCCTTCCTTGAGAAGCAGAATTTGGGGGACACTTTGTGACTGTTACTGAAATCCTCGTGCATCTATTTAGGGGCATTTCTGGACACAATGGTCCTTACTGGAGCTGAGCCGGCAGGCACATTTTCCTTTTTTTTCTTTGTTTAAACTACATGCAAAAGAGCCGTAAGGGTCAATTCAATACAAAATGACCCCTTAGCCTCGTTTATGCGCTGATAACTCCGATAAGGGCTAATCCACCGAAGACTCTGAAGTTTGTTAAACAGAACTATTTCTTGAAGACCTTCCATGAAGGATGAAACCATTTTGTGTCAACCACTTCTAAATTAAGTTACTGGCTTAAAAGCTCATCCAAGTCTCGCTTTCAAGGCGTGTCTAAGAGCCAACTCTTTCTAACTTACTAACTTGAAAAAAACCTAATTAAATGTTATATTCACGAAATTTCGGTGGATATGGCCTTGCTCTAGACATTTTTTTATTGACGATCGATTGTTTTTTTGGTTTTGTTTGTTTGTTTATTATTATTTTTTTAAGCTATAGTTTAGCTGAATGAATAGCGAGCGACTGAACGCAGACTGTTACACGACCAAGATAAATTATACTCTATAGTAAAAAAAAAATGACGTTTTATATTTGAGACCATGTTTTGATTATAAACAGGCCCCAGTTGTTTGAAGGGGTGGGTACGGCTATCCACTGGATACATCACTATCCAATGGATAACTCAATGGCACCCATCGATACGAGAAATTTTGGTTTTATAGCCATGACGTCATGACCGACCGTACGTCCGTCCGTACGTACGTACGTCCACCCGTCCATGTATGCCAATGTGACCAGTACCATGCTAGTTTACAGCATACATCTTTGACATTGGACATCCATGCTTTGATCAATTGACACCTGTCAAAACAAGGTATCCGCTGACCAGGATCACGTGACCATATCGCGAGCTCAAGTGTAGAGCTCACCTCGGTGAGCTGTTTTTTGAAGTTGACCGCTGAGCAGATGATTCCCATTCGCTGGCTATTGACAGTTGACTCTGAAATGTCTTTTTTTCCTTTTCCATTCGCTCGCTGAGGGTGTGCTTGTATTCTTTTAAAACTCATGCGGTTCAAGAAAAAGGCCTGTAGGGTTAGTGAAAATAAAAGGTTTCGAATTGTCCGCGTTTTGATATTTCCGGTTGCTGCTTTAATAATTAAGGCCGGTGCCTACTAATTCAAAAGTATTTTTGGCCCGAACTATGCAGGAAACGTAGATTTTCCCTAGTGTTATTGAAATCCCAAAAGAAAATTGGGGGTAACCACGCAATATATGGCGTTCTTTCTCAAATTGAAGCTCAAATATCTCTAAAGAATGCATGGCTACCCCAATTTTCTTTTTGGATATCAAGAGTACTTACTAAGATCTACTTTTCTGCATAGTTTTAAACCGCGCAAAAATATCCCTGCGTTAGTAAGCATCACCAATAGGAAATCCGAGTATCTGGAGATACGCAGAACAGGTATGCGCAATAAGAATAGTACGCACCGTCCTTAAATCATTTTCTTTGCTTTTTTCTATAAAAAAAACATTCGAAAGTAAATTTCACTCGAAAAACCAATATCGTAGTCATCGCTTTGTGATTCATACGATATCGGTTTTTAGCGTAAACTTTACCGTGGAATTCACTAGTTAGGCAATGAATTTGCAGTTTTTGTGTGGGCTTTGCTCACACTAAGTTGCCATTCGCTGTATTTGTCGGTATACGAGAATGATCACGTGATCCTCAAGAGTTTGCAGAGGCTTGAGTGCTAGCGCGTGAAGGAAGTGGCGGCCATCTTGTTGCCTTTCTGTTTGCTGTGAGTTGAGTCCACGATTTGCTCCTTTCGAGTAAATTTTGTTTTGTTTTCTCCGACTTTGAGACACCGAGGTACCTGGTCTTAGTCAATCCTAACCCTAACCAGCAAAGCCCACACATGTACGCATTGCGCAGGAGAATCTGAATGCAAATCGTCATTCACTCGAAACCGGAAGTTTGATCTAATTAGCCAATCAGGATGGATAGTATTTCAAGCGAATCACAACACAGCTTGGGAAGTGTGACTTTCTGCTCGCCAGGTTGTGCGGCGCCATTGCTGTTTGTGTCTTTTGTACTAAGTGTTTCAGCACTTTCCGCTGTATTTAGAAGCAGAGACTGAAGAAGTGAGGAAATGGTGTTCTTTGAAAGTAAAGCAAAAGATTCTGAACAATTACACATTGGTGCAATTAAGTGTACACCGCCTTTCTCTCACCAACGCGTAGATTCGAAATTGAATCGAGCGACACATGGTGAGAAGACAGTCTCTGTCGATCCTCTAAGCTCACGGGGGATTAATAAATTCCATTTGGAAGGTGACTTCCCTTTGGAGAGTGACATCGAAGCTATATAACACGAAGTTTAGCAAGCTATGAGTCATCAAAGCTATGCGAATCCAACTTGAACAACATGACTGACATGACAAACAGTGAGGCAGCGCAACCAAGCAACCCATGCTTTAGACACTAGTACCTGTGTGGCGGACCAGAATGACGAACTGTCGAAGGACTCGGTCATTGATTATGTAAGGAAAAATTGTTGAGGAATCCGCGCCCATCTCCAGCAATAGAGGAAGGGCTGAGTCCGTTCGCAAATATAAACATGCTCCCCGGGACAAAGAACCTTCCAGAATAGTCCATTTTACAGCTGTGTGCTTAGTTACCTTGCCTATGAATGAAAGTGAGACTGGAGTTGACCTTATTTTGATAGAAACCTCACTGTAATCACTCTTACTAATTAGCATGACAACAACATAATTAACATAAGAAACATAACATAACATAACATAAGTCTGTATCATATCAACCATTATTTTCATTTAAAGACCAGGCCCCAGTTGTTCAAACGATGGATAGCGCTATCCGATGGATAAATCACTATCCACTGGATAATTCAATTGATTTAGCTAGTGTTTATCGACTTTATCCGCTGGATAGTGATTTATCCGGTGGATAGCGCTATCCACCTTTTGAACATCCGAGGCCAGGTAACTAAGCACACAACTGTAAATAGGTCTGTTCCTTACAAGAAAACGTCAAGCTTTTTTTCCTAAAGACAAGGGAGACATTGAATCTAACCCAGGCTCTTTGGCTCATGCCTGAACAAGTACACATACAGTACTGGAAAGTCCTTCTATGGCACTGTTGAAGAGTCGATTAGCTCAGCAAGGATTGAAGGCACTAGAATGCACTTCAGATGGTTCATTTTTCTTTTTCTGTTGCCCACCAGTTATATAATGATCCTGATGATACAGAGAAATTGTGGGAGTGTTGTGTCACAGCAGCATACATGGTGTGATGCATTTACTGTGCAAGCAGTTTCAGATGCATTAAATGTTGCAATACGTATAACTAAATCTATTGAAGGGTGGACACCAGTAGTTGTTATCAGTCCTATAAGCGGGCAACAGGGAATTACTGTCATTAAAATTGGATATATCTAGATGAAAAACACTATGTTTCAGCAGTTCCGTTAAATTGTTATAATGACAAAATTTCAGGTTATAAAATTAGCAGTGTTACCAATGTCAACGACTATTCAGAGGTAATAATCAATGAATTAACCATGGCCAAAAACGTTGTGTGTCAGAAATAATTTCTCCAAAGCAGAGGCAAAAAGAGCTCATGTGAGTGTCTAGGGACTATACCCGTTAACAGTAAAATAATTTTCTGTTTCACAATTCACATTAATTTTTTTGGCTGTTTAACAGCTAACAGTTCAATTTTCTCTTTGACAATAAATCAAAGGTTACAATAAATATTTTAAACCTTGATGCTGCGCGCCTTATCGCTAAAAGGGTCTGAAGGCTTTGTTGGTACTGCACACCTACTTTGACCTACCTACCTCAAGTTACCGGTACATGTCAAAGATCCAGTCTAACCGATGCCCTTAATGTTCTCTCAGATCTCGACACTGTTGTTTCACGAAGCCTCAGAATTCTTGATTTGCATCCACGTTATGAGATGACCATGTTGATGTACAAAACAATGGAAAATGGCCCCACAAGTTTTGCATAAGAATAGAGTCAAATTCCCAAAAGGCACTTTACAGCATTGTTCTGTACACCAACAAGGCCGCCGTGACGTCAGATGCAAACCATCAATAGCCAATTCATCTTTACTTGAAAGGAATTCATCATTCGAATAATCACAAGACTCACAATCACTGCCATCACTGTCCGTCTCATAATCTTTTTTCTGTTCCCATTTGGTAGGCGTCGTAGGCGGAGTATTTGGAGTAACAAATGTGCAGTCAGAGACATCAGAGCTTTCACAACTTTCAGTCTCTGAAATTGATGAGGTTTGTGCGTCAGCCCTTTCTGCCTGATACAGTCAATATGCATGGGGTTCTCGCGTATAAACACTAGGGGGGCGCCGGCTTTGTCCTTAGTGTTTTCACTCCGAACAGTTCGCTGGCGAACTGGTCGGAATGGCTCCACCCATTCTCGCCTAAGAGTTTGCTTGTCTCTCGGCATATCAACCGATGGTAGGGGTGTTATAAATGCAAATTCGCCAAAACGAATCTTACACTTTAGTACAGGATAATATGATGACGATCACCGCTGCTGTACCGACGGAGCTACAAGGTCACACGGGAGCAAACATCTTCAGTTCCCACAGCTTGCTCCCGTCTGATCTTGTAGGTCAGTCGGTAGAGCAGCAATGATCTAACCCGAAGGTCGTGGGTTCAATTCCCACCCTAGTCAGAGTTTTTCTCTGTCCTTGTGTGGGCCCATTTCCATTGGTAGGGCTAACGCTCACATGGTTCATATGGGGTAGAAAACTAGCACTTCACACTACACTCTAATTAGTTAAGTTTGTTCAAATACAAGTGCTATACGGCCAACGTTTGCAAAAACGTAATCCTTCCTTGTAAGTGTGTTTTTTTTTTTGATGAGCTAAGGTCTCTTTGCTTTTCCTGATCGATGGGCAATCGACTTCGGTGTCTTTCCAAAGTATAATCTCTCCGTTTTGAAAGAAACTTGCCAAAACTCTGACAATCCCCGAGGAAGAGGGCGAAGCCTTGTCTCCGCGATCGTTCGACACGCGCTTCGCAGCGGGATTTACCCATTTGTCCCAATCTCACTCAGACCACTCAGCATCATCAAGCGTTCGAGAGGGAAAACCAAGCAGCCAGGCCTTCTCGATGAGTCAAAAAAGGGGAGAGAGGGCTCGCTGTAGCGCCACACAAGGGCGCTCGGATTTGAATATTGCGTTTGGTCGTGTTTGTTGGTCATCCCATGACTGTCACGGCGGGAAATTAAATGTAATGGATCTTTTTTAACTGTTAACTGTATAATTTTACATAAAAATTAATCTTTTTAACATTTAACATCAGAAAATTCCTGCTTTTAACACTTAACTCTAGACCCCATCTAGACCCTCTTATGTGAGAGAATCTATCAGGCGAAAGAAACAAAAAGGAGGACAAGAAAAACAATTAGAAACGCCGAAAAAGATGTGAAAATAAATTGAGGCAGCAAGGGAATATGAAAAGCAAGGGTAAAGCTTCCAATCCAGATCATTTCAGAGAACTAAACAGAAAAGCACAGAACAATTTAAAGATTCAAAGCTATGCATAGCTCAAACTTAAACAAAACTAAAATTCCTCAAGGCCAAGACTCTGACTAGACATTCCATGTGAAAAGTGATTGAGTCTTTTCATGATAAGATAACGCATGGTCTTGAATATGCATGCGCTTGCTCTGATCAGCTATGGTACAGATCATCTGTCTCTAAGCGTAACAGTAGCAAATATAGTGGTAAATGTTCGCAAAGTTTGCTGGAGAGATGTATAAGTGGCTCAAAAGGTGTTGATAATACTGAATGGATCTGTTCTACTTGCCATTTTAACCTAACTAATAGGTTTTGTAACAGATGACGGAGCCATGCTCCTTCTGCGATCGTGAGCCTGAATCTTTGAGTCATCTCTTTTTCCTCCCGATCGCTCATACTCAATATTTGGAAGAATGTTGAACGAATTTTTTTCGCTTTATAAAAGGAATTTTCTTCTTTTCCGCAAGATGTAATACTACGTATAATTCAGTACTTTAAGCTGCCCCTTACTTCATTAGTTGCTGTTACTCTCTAAAATCTACACATGGGACTGCAGAATAACTCAAACTCTGCCTAAGATAATGGCCTTCAAGGTTAAGGTTAAAACTAGGGGTTCCATATTGGAAGTGAAGTGCTGAGAAAGATGGTGGGCGTGCGACATGAAGATATCACATGGTGATGGAAATGGTTGTCAAAATATCGAACAAATTAATGTCGTAGAAATAAGCAAGTTGAAGTTGAATTCTTTTTTATTTTTTATTTGAGCCTTGTTTTTTGTCTTGACACATGCGTTTTTAAAACTTCGCACTCGCTTATTTTTGAAGGCATTAGCATCTAATAGACGCAAACGCACAAGAGTAATATTAAGTTGAACGATTTACTTTTACAGGTACATTTTTCACTCATTATAGATTTCTACTATTTGCAATAAATTGTGATGAAATAATTGTCAACAACAATTGTTCTTTGTATTGCACAGTATGGTAATATAATATAGTAGCAACAAACAAAGGAAAAAAAAAAAGAAAGAAAGAAAGAAAGAAAGAAAGAAGGAAAGAAAGAAAGAAAGGGACATGACACATTGAGGGCCAGGATAGTACGACCTGTCGTGCATGCAATACTTTACTGCCACACTGGATGTGCGCCAATTCCTGTACTGAAGGGCTTGCTCCTTCGGTCCTATAAAGATTCCGTAAGACTCGATTGCGACTTATTCATCTTTTCCGGCAAGAAATTTGAACTTACGATCACTTTTAAAATTCATGACTTGGTTGCATGGAAAAGCAACTTACATGCGACCGTACGAAGATACAAATATCCCCACAATGTCAGACCATGTCAGTTGTCGGTTAATATTTTCTTGTCAGTAATCGGTAATTTTTTCCCGTTTTGTCAGTAGTCAGTTATATATATATCGCCGTTTCCCGCTAGTCGGTTATCAAATATTTCCGTGTCGGAAACAATACAATATTCCCAGGACCAGGAGAAAACAGCTTTCGATCCTTGTGTAAGTGTCAGGAAGTTGGGACTGAAAAAATACATGTCGCCATTAATTTTAACTCAGTAATAACAAATTTCTGCACAAGTAGTATATTTGCGACACTGTGTAGCCAGTCATATGATAAAGAAGTAAGCAACGAGTGCATCGGCTGAGAATATTCTTGAGGAGAAAACAATGTGATCGAGAGTCACCTTCTTATATTCAAGCATATAATGACAGATAATTGAGGAAATGTCGGTATATTTAGTCAGTAAATAAACCCCTCCTGGCGGCTGGTATGTCGGCTGATAGTGTCCGCCGCTGAGAGATGAATATTTGCCCGAGAAGTTTCGAGGGCAAATATGAAATTTTGAGAGCAATCTCTCAGCCAAGGACGTTATCAGCCAACATACCAGCAAGCCAGAAAGAAGTTGAATGTGATGACGATGCTTCGTATTTTTTTGATGCACTGTACAAAATTTGACTAAAAAGAAAGTGTGTCGGTCTCGGAAAAAAAATCATTTTAATTGTCACTGCGAGTCGAAAACTCGAAAACAAGGCGCTTTTTTGCTTACTGAAAAATAAATTTAATTCAACCATGAAAGACAGAATGTTCAAAGTCTGGATGACAGTGTTTAGACTCCAGAAAACGAGTTGTTTTTCTTCCATGTAAAATTAAAACTCTTCTGCTGCCTTTTTTTCCGCCTTTTTTCCGCCGGCTTTGTTTCTTTTCAACGGGAATGATCGCTACAGCATTTCGCTGGGCAAATATCCACGCAAACAGGTGTTATTGCGTGATAACTGCCCTGAATTTTGCACCACGTGACGTAAATTAACTAATAAAATCGCCCGAAAATCAATGCGGTGCATTATAAAAGGTTACAGAGAGACATTTCACTCGGCTCTTCTAAGACGCTTGTTGTTTGTAAAGAAGTCAACAGAAAGGGAGAGGATCTGTCTCCGGAAATCCTGCGTATTTTTCAAGGTCTAGAGTTTTCAAGGTACGAATGGATCAGGGTAACTGTTAATAGGGTATAACTAATGCGTACTCATGCAATGTCTTGCAAGAGGGGGAAATATCGTGTAAGCTATGACAGAGAGTAAGCAATGGCATAACTTAAAGGGCAATCGATGTTCAATGCGGAAAGAACCAAAGGTCTTGCTATAAGTTACAAGAACGTGTTTGAAGAAAAAGCGATATCCAACCATCGGTTAATAGACGTACTATGCTCTGTCAATGGTGGTTGTAATTTGACCGGAGGCGCCTTGAAGGTATCCCGAAATACGAACTTTCCGCCGGTTTTTATACAATTCGATATAAACACGGGCACAAACAATGCCATGCGCAGATGCATTGTTCCTTTAGTTAAAACTAGTGTCGTGAACTAACATACATAACTAACATTTGGGTTTCGTATGTTGTACGTTGTCTGTTTTGCCTGCGCAATTGAACGGTAATTTTCAACTAGTCAGACGAGCCGAAGTGCTAGAGTATTGTGTATGCAGAAAAAAAATTCGAGCACTCCAGAGAAAATGTAACATAAGGTAAGGGAACAAAGGCCGCTTATCATGTAACTTCGAGAACCAATTAATGAAAGCGCGTTTTCTGATGTGTGATTTCATTAGGCAAATTGGCAAGACGAGGCACTTGTTCACGTAGACATTTATGATCCTCCGTTCGGATGATTGAAAACACTTTTCTTTTTCCATTTCTCTGACCATTGTGTTGCATACACTTGCTTTCAGTGTAATTTAATATTTATTTTCGAACCAGCGTAAGTGAACGAGCAGCAACACTGAACCATCGCACGTGATCTTATCGGCTCGCGTGCAAGTGGAGCCGCTTGTTTTTTGTTTTTTTGGGGGGTTTTGTTACCATTGAGTTGTGAACAATTTAATTTAAATTTCAAAGGAAATAATATTGCCTGTAAAGAACAAAATTCACGATCAAATTGACATATAATTCATGGCTGTATCATGCAAAATAAAAATTTTAAATTCATGTGTCATGCCAGAGAATTTGATTCCCCAATCCTCATGACATGTTTCACACTGAAAAACGCTTTGGCGATTTTGCACATGACATTGATTTTATTCAACTTAATTATTCTATATTCTTGTTAAATTACGGCCGTTCAAAAATTACACTGCGGTACTTTCAATATTATTGCAAAACACGTTGACATTTACAGTGTGTATTATATTGACTGTCTCGTTGGCACTCATGCTAAACGGGTCGTTTTCATTTTTTGACTGAAACAAGAAAGTCTTACAAGTTTCATTTGAGTTCATTTTCCTGAATGTGTCGATTTGGATACGAATGCTGAGGTGTTTGAAGCAGAGGAATAAGCAAATTAATTTTACAATTTCAACCAGGCAAATATATTAGGTGAATCTTGGTATTGCCGAAGGAGTATTTTGCTAAGCCCAAATAAAATGGATATCTATTCATTATCACTGTTTTGCAGTAAAAATGCCGTTTATTCCTTTTGCATAATTTCTTAAGACAGCTGACATTCATGTTTCATCCGAATGCAAGTCAAAGCCTACAATAGCCCTTATGCGTAATGACGTCTGACTAGCTAATTTCACCACCAAGCCTTGAATTCGATAGCCTCCCACGCCAGAGTTTCTTGGGGCTTCGTCACGCGTTCCTCTCCCACAAACTTCTGCTGAAATGATAAACCACTTGCGTTAGTGGATTACAGACCAATGAGGGGCCGTTTTCCATTTTTGGTTAAACTTGCCCCTTTTATGGAATTCTTTCGCAGCATGTGATTGGCTATGCACAAGACAATTAGTCAATGCTGATTGGTTTCTTTAAATAGTGGACAAAGAGCCGTTCAACGGAAGTAGTTTTTCCTTTCAGCAGACGTTCGTGGGGGAGGAAGGCGTGACGAAGCCCTAACAACGTACATGTAAATTTTAGCGTAAGCTAAATCCCAAAGGAGCAAATTTGTAAAGAAAACCCACGTGCGAACAGTATTGCATGCCCAGATGATGTGAATAATTTTGAGCAAACGAGGCTTGGTGGTGAATTTTGAGCATATGCCGTAATCATGCATAGGGCCTAATAGAATCTGACCTCGTGATCTCGCAGGAGCTGCTATTGATGGTTTGCCCATTGGCTATGAAGCTCAATGGGTTGATTAATGAAATCTTCGACTAACTGCTGAATACCCTGCCACTTATTTCCATAAGAATAACATCTATTGTAAACTGGTGATACTGGTGTTTATTAGACTAGTGCATTATCCGCTGTAATTGTGGCTACAGGAAAAGGGAGAGACTTCTCCATTTACGATGGAAATATAAGATAAATAAATAAATACATAATAAAATATTTCTTTTTTGGGATTTTGGAGGTACGCATGTGGGTACGTGTGAAAAAGGTCTCTTCGCCCCTGTTCAGCTTCCATACCATCACAAAATACCATTAAAAAAAAAAATACAATATCTTGTATCCGTCACTTTCAAAACAAAATGGGAAGAGCTGTGCATTTCCATGTCCAGAATATTGGCCAGGAAAATGGGTATAATTCTATAAATAGGTTATAACATGTACATTCAGCTTGGAAGTCAGCAAAATGAAGTGGAAAAGTCAACATGTGTCAAACAACCCCATCCTCCCCCCCCCCCCCCCCGCCCCCTCATAAGGCTTCTCAATATATAAAACCCCCCCTTTATGCTTTCCCAAAATAACATGACCCCTCTACAATTTGCCAACCCCTCTTCCATGCGCTAATAAATTAAAACCCCCTTACTGTCTCCCTTTTATGCAGTGTCATGTGACCTCACCCGATGACTGTTGAGTGTCTTTTGAACAAAGTGACCCAATAAATTTTATTTTACTGTTAGAGTGCACCTCACTTCAAGTGTCTTTTTTTTTTTTAGTGCAAAGAGGAATCCTTTCCTCTATGGCAAATACATTTTTCCATGTTCTCCTTATGAACTCATGCCTCTCATTAGTTTTGCAAATATCTCTCTGGTGTTGAGATTTATATTTAAAAAAAGAGAATATTTTGAGTTGAAGGGGGATTAAGTTCGAGTTAATATCGAGGATAAAAATATATAGAGAAACTCGGACCTGAAGGGAAACGAAAATTGCTTTGAGTCAGCGGAAGGTTCGAGTTACCCAGGGTAAAATTGCACTAATCCAGGGGAAATCGATTTTGTTTCGAGTTAGTGCGAGCTTCGAGCTTAGCGAGGCTTCGAGTTATCGTCGGTTGTACCTTGCAGTTTCACCATGTTTGGAATACTTTTGCCCTAATCCACCAGTTAGTCGAAATTTCACACCTTTCAGTGAATGCAGCGGTCACAAATTTAGTCAAAAGTAACGGTGTGTTAACGCAATGACTTTTGAAAATTGTAATTAAAGTGCAAAACATTGTCGTTTTTTCGTTAGTCACTATCTTTCCTTCAATAATATGTAAGAAAGCCGGTTTCTTTGGGCGCAGGATTTGTGACTGCGAACAAAAGTAGCGTTTTAGCAATTCACTTCCGCGCTAAGTATGCTTTCACTTAGATCAACATAGAACACAGCATGGCAGCTCTATAAATACTTCGTTAGGGTTAGGGTTTGGCTGCTTTCGACCATATTTATTAACCCGGAAGTAGATCAAAGTTGATCATCTTCCGTTGTTTAAAAAAATAATAATTAGTTTCCGCGTTGCTTACTATGAACTTTAGTTAAGCCCAGAACTGTCGCCCGTAGCAAGTATTCGAGGGCTTCCTCATAGGATGCGGCTGAAAGCCTATATATTGTAGCTTGACGTTGTTTCTGAAGCTCCAAATGTTTCTGTAACTTTGAGGAGTACGCTATTGAAAAATCATTTCACAACAATAATTCATATTAATAATAATGACGATGATGTTGCCATTCTAGAACTTGTGCAGTGTTGGATTTACCAGGAGCGATTATTGACGAGATAAGTATATTCTGTTTTGTTTTGTTTTTTTTTCTCCTGAGATTGTGAAATTTTTGTTTTCTATGAGCATGTACTGATGTAGGATTTCAGAGCCGACCGAATGCACACGACCGAAACATCATGGCACTGGTAGGAACTTTGATTAGTCATCACTAATAAATTTACAAAGCAATTACTGTTGGCAAATTCCGTGGTTCAAGGACGTTTAATATGCTCTTGAAAGAAGTTTTTTTCTTTCAAGACAGATCTTGTCTCACTAAACAATTGAAAAATTGCTCTTTCAAGACCGCTGGATGCAATACTTGAGTTGGCATCATGATTGCATGAGGTCACAAGAACTCTTGAAAGTTTTGTCGAATATTTGCTCTTAAAAGATTGCATGAGACGCTTTTAAGACGCTCACCGGCCATATTCTTTGAAAATAACAGGCAGACACACCTCTTTCTTGGCTATTACTCGCGGATGCGTTTTCGTCGTGGTAAATTTTATGAACACGACAAGGCAAAACGACATTTGCGTACTTTTGCTTTCACAGACAAGAAAGTATTTCTTTTTGTTTTTTGTTTTTTGTTTTGTTTTTGTTTTTTTTTTTTGTTTTTCTTTTTTTTATAATCGCCCTGTAAGGGTGTGACAGGGTGAAACGCTAAGCTAAGTCAACGATTGAACATGTGGTCCATCAGTGCACAGGTTTGAGCGCAAGTTTCTTTCTCTGTAAGACATTACTATCTGTCACTGCTTGTCCTGCACTATATCATTTTTCCGTTCTTCTTAGCCGTTGGGCCAGAGGGAATAAGATATAACGTAACGGTAACCGAACAAGAAGATGTCACTCTCAACTGCACGGCATCAAAAGAGGCAGCATCGCCGAAGTGGTCCCGTGAAGACGGTGAAGCTGTGCAAACGCAGTGGCGGGTTTTGAAAGATGAAGACTCCAAGCTTCGCATTACCTCAGCTTCCGTTCGAGACGCTGGTATATTCATTTGTCAACTTGACAAGATAAAGCATATATTCAATGTTAGCGTCAAAGGTGAGTGATTATTCCCAACGAAGCCACTCGAGAGAAAAGAAAGAGACTGAAACTTAGCGTAGATATGTAAGTTATGTAAATAACCTTAATTAATGGGGAGGTTCACTCCAGCAAAAAAAGCCGCTTTAGTAAATTTTTACACTTTACATTCATTCAAGATGGCCATGGCGGCACCCAGAAATTCAAAAAAAGAAAGATAAGCGGTGCAAAATTTGATTTTTATTTCTGATACAAACAGCAACATTTTGTTGGAAAAAATTCAAACAACTGTAGTTCCTCCACAGGCCACCCAGCCCCAACCGTGCCAAAAAACATAATAATAATAATAATAATAATAATAATAATAATAATAATAATAATAATAATAATAATAATAATAATAATAATAATAATAATAATAATAATAATAATAAAGAACGACAACAGACCGGCACGCACGAGTTCACAACTGAGAAAAGCCGCATTCTTTATCCTCCCGGTGGATCGCTCGCTTCTGTGCGATTTGTTGCCCGATTTGACGGGATTCAAGCGATTTCTAAGCATCCCCGGTTGTTGCTAAAACCATAGTTAATAGACGGGAATGGTTATGAAACCCGACAACTTTCTTTGTTGTAGGTTTTTGTTCTCTTTTTTGGCCTTGACCGTGCACAAAACACAATAGTTGTTTACTCCGTACTGAGGAACTAACCAATAGAAATGTGGTGGTTACGTAATTCATGCATAGGGTATAATCGCAAAACAAAAGATTGTGCACGGTCGTGGACTTTCCAGCCTAAATCTTGGCCTCTTTGTTTTCTCCTTTGATGTTTGCCGAGCTTCCAGACCAGTCTCCTCTATTAACTATGCTAAAACCAATTCAAAATGTGTATCAGGAAAGGCTGGCTTACCTCACATCTCGCTGATAAAATCACACTTCTCCCTACACCAGTCACGCTGATGGCCACTCGAATAAATTTACTTCTTCTTTACCAAGTTTCAAGGTCCAATGAATATCTATTCTTGAGAAACAACGATGAATATCCAGATATTCAAATTCAAATCCTTCGAGGCTCGCTTTAGTTAACCGCGCGCTCACTCTATTGGGGCTCACTGAAAGGTTGGCCGTGTCCAAGTGCGCGAACCGTGTGGAGAGGCTTAGGCAGGGTTTATACGAATGCAGTTTCACGACTTCGAAGCCGCGTCAAAATCGATGAGGGTCTGGAAGTGTTTACACGGAAGTCTGTATTACCTGCTAAATTCACCATTTTGAATCGAACAATGCAAATTTCGCCCCATAATAGTATATGTAACTATACTCAAATCGATACGGTTTCCCCGTTTACACGACAGATGAAGCCGCATCGTTCTGAAAACGCTCCACTTTTGGCAGCGTTTTCAAATCGAGCCAGTTTTGGTAACAGTCTCGATCGGTGTCGTGTAAACAGAAGGCTTAACCGCATCGGAAACGATGCGGTTACAAATGAAACCGCGTTCTTGTAAACGCTGCCTTAGTAAACAGATAACTTGCCATGTCCAAATTCTTTGAAAGCGAGCCTTGAATATCTGAATATTCGTAGCTTTTCCTTAACAATGGATACTCGCCGGACCTCGAAAGTTGCTCAAGGAGAAGTAAGTTTATCCTTGCGGCCATCGCCGTAGTTTGAGAGTGACTGATGTAGGAGAAGTGTGATTTAATTTCGTCAGCGAGATATAAGATAAGCTTGAAATTACTTTCCAGCCTTTCCTTTATTTTGGTACGAGTGACAGTGGGGGAAGCTTTATAATTGCTTAAATCGCGTTAAATCTGGCAAATCGAGCCGCACAGAAAGCGAGCAAGTCATATAATCATATAATCTTTTTTGAGCCTGTTATCTTGATTCCCGTAGAAATCCTTAGAATTTTTACTTGACTGAAGCTCGACCGCCTGTGGTTCCTGAGGTTTCCTCCTGTCTTTCCCTTTAAATGGAACGAGAAACACTGGCGGTGGTTTAGTTATATTTTGTCAGTAAATATACTTTTTTCCGTCAATCGTCAAGGCAGCGCAAGACAGATCGCTAATCAAGGGGACATTATTGAATTAGAAGAAGTTCAGTTTAGCGCCATTTGAGGTGTGGGGATCGGTTACGCCTCTGGACTGTTGCTTCATACATTTTAGATTTGTGCTAAGCCAGACTTGACAGAGCCTCCTACATTCCCATGATATCAGACTCTTTGATTTGATTTGATTTGGAACTTCTTTGATTTGACAGCAGTGGTAGCAATGTACAAAACAGGAACGGCTTGCTAAAGTTCAACATCGAGCTAACCTTTAACGGCAAAGGACTAACCGCAAACCGCGGTTTGCGGTTTGCGGTTTGCGGTATATCCCGAAAACTTTGATGCTAAAAGTCTCTATTACCCGCTTTTGAACCACAGAAAACCCGACTCTTTTTACCAAACCCTCCCCCATTTGAGGTCTGGGAAACTGTTGTGCCTGTCAGGCTGTTACCCAAGTAAGACTTTGACAGATCCTCCCCTATTCCCATGATTTTATGCTCTATCCTAGGTGGAACTTCGCCTCCTACGGCATCAATTTCATTTTAGATTTGGCTGTAAGCTTTGACAAAAAAAATTCAGCTTGTCTCGGTTTATCTGCAGATAAATCCAGCGAACAAAATGAAGCCGCATGCACCCCCTTTTTGGATAAACCCGAGGAGTACCTTGTAGCTATATGGTGTAGTAAATCTTTCTATTTTTGTATTTTTACGAAGAAAGAAGGCTGAATGGAAGACCAACCGAAGGTCTTTTATTATCCCTTCGAAACTCCATATCCTCCCAAATCCATAATGTAAACGTCAACACGACCACCTGATTTCGTTTTTTCCTTCACCTGACAGTTATTGTAGAAGTGGAAATGGTTATAAGAGTCCTGAATTACCAATATACACCAGAGCTGCTGAACAAATCATCAATAATTTTCAAAGAAACAGAGAAAAACTTCACGGCGGAGGTAAGCATAATGTTTCAACTGGCGGCAAGAAAGCATAATTTGAAAATTACCACCTTGTTAATGCACGAAGCTCTTGCAATCTACATTTTCATTCGAGGAGCTTGTGCAACTGACAAAGCTATTTTCAGCTATACCATTTTAATTACCATAGGTCTATTATCGCATTGAGAAAATTGCCAGCGGCAGTTAGTAGCACACACTGAATTTCTTTATAGTTTTAATAACAAGATTTTACAACTCAGTATGTAATCGTAAAACTCTTTTTCGTGATCTACCGATTCGTTGAGAGTAAGGGTTTAGGGTGTTGGACTAGACATCAATAGGCCACTCACCGGCAAAAACACGATAATACTCTTTCTTTGCCCACCAAAATTCTACGTAGGCATTATTTCCAGTTTCTCTTGGGACTTACAATGGTCCCAAGAGAAAACAAAAGCAATGCTTATGCAAAATTTTGGTATGCAAACAAACAGTATTATGGAATATTTGAAAGTGGCCTATTCAGGAGCATAATGTCCTCTCTCCTGCTCAAATTGCCATTTTAGTTTTATTTCGTTTGTACATGTCATTTTATATTTTAGTTCAATATCTTCACAGCGGTAATGTAACAAATACGAGGAAGTGAAAATATATAAAGTATATATAAAGTAACATATATACAGAGATTTAGCCATGCCTAAAAGCGGAGTTCCCGGGTTACATTATTCTTACAATAAGTTAACCTGGCTTGAGCCTGCGATCCAATCAAAACCAAGTACCTGGTCAGCAGTCAACTTTTAAAAAAAAGCTGACCTCTGTGAGCTCTAAATTTGAGCCCGCGACGAAGTCACGTGATACTAGTCAGTGGAAAGCTAAAGCAGCACCCCCCCCCCCCCCCCCCCTTCCTCCTCACCCCATCCTCCTCTTCTCTTCCCCATTGACAACTACAATCGTCTGGCGTTAGAGAGGTTAAAATCTATAAATATCCCTTTATGAAGGCTTAGTGTTAAGGTAATTCCCTTGAAAATGACGTACGTTCCAGGTTTTTTTCAAACTTCGCACAATTGATATTCATACACAGCACATCAAAAACAATACAATAAAAATATAGGGTCACCGTGCTTTTTTTTTTTTTTTTTTTTAACCGAATTACGCGAGTAGCATTCGAAACTAGATCTACCGGAAAAATTGCTGTTATGTAGTAAAGCTACTTAATATTATTGAAAACTTGAACCTACTTGTTTGTCCGGGCTGTAATCGTTAAGTAAATTGATTTTAAATTGATCAATCTTGCAAAGAAATGCAAACAAATTGGACCGATACAGTCATCACCTTGCACTCAGTGTCGGATTCCAAATGCAGTTTCAAGTGATTTACATGTAAATACTTCTAGTATCCAACTTTTTCTCCTTAAAATATGTTTTCCGTGTACCTATTACGAGTAAATAAAATCATTAAAAATGGTGGGTCACCGTCCTCGTTTTTTTGCAACACGATGATAAATGGATGGCAAAGGGGCAATTTCGGCTTTAAAATGATAAATTTCAGCGAAAGGACTGGGACGAGTTGCAAAACAACACCTTCTTAACCAAGAAGAGATATCATGATTGCACTTAAAAGCTCTTGATCAGCAAAAGCTGCCTTTGTTGCCTCTCTTCAGATGGCCGGCGTGAAACGCCACCATCTCCGAGGTCGCAATGTTATGCGCAGTATGAGCTGCGCGGTGCAAAACAAGGGAATCACCTTAAGTATTGTAATTTAGAAGTAAATCATTCTAATAATAGGGGCCTTTAGATCGGAGGACGAGTTCGAGTTTTCCGCACTGAGCATGCACATAAACTTTGCAGGCTGACATTCTTCGAAGTGCGCGTTCGCACTCGCAGTCGTCCTTTTATCTAAAGGTCCCTAATATCAACGACTGCTATTGATTTTACACTACAGATGGATAAAGTATACAAGAATACTCCGGGCTATTTTCGAACGGAGGTGCTGAATTTTACGTAAGTCTAATAGTTTTTGTTCTCCGTAACTCAGTCTTCTTTGACCATACTTCAGACGCTTTCGTTCTACTGCTTATCTTCCAGCTTTTGTTGTTAGCTTATTAAAAGTGTCCTGAATTCTTCATTCCCACTCTGTTTGGTCTCCTATCTTTTTTTTAATGTCGCGGCTAATCTTTAAAGGGAACCTCCACTAAAACAACAAAATAGCTTTAAACCACAGAACATAATGTTTACAATTGGAATTGCTCAATCTTTTTCCAATGAAAGCGTTTGTATTCAAGAAAAATAAATTCCAAAACCGCTTATTTTGGCTTTCAAATTTCCCGGGCGCCGCCATCTTGAATAATTGTGACGTAACTTGGTTGCCCTATTGTTCCAGAACAATCGCTCTTTGTATCAGAACAATAGGGCAACCAAGTTACGTCACAATTATTCAAGATGGCGGCGCCCGGGAAATTTGAAAGCCAAAATAAGCGGTTTTGGAATTTATTTTTCTCGAATACAAACGCTTTCATTGGAAAAAGATTGAGCAATTCCAATTGTAAACATTATGTTCTGTGGTTTAAAGTTATTTTGTTGTTTTAGTGGAGGTTCCCTTTAAAGTTTCCTAATTCCTCTTGTTTTCAGGTGTTAACTTGTTCGTTCAGTGTTTTATCCACGTGTTTCACAGGAAAATTATAAGTTCCCCGTGCTTTTGTTCCTGAGTACTCCTCCGATTCGCCATGCAATGGCTGAGAGTGTTTTTGCTATTTAGCCTGGTTCCCTGACTCGCTTCAAGTTAGCTTAGTTACTTCACGGGGCCAGTACCCTTTCAATTTGTATTTAAATTTATCTGTAACACGCGTATGCACTTGCCGAGGATACAATAAAATTGTTGTTGAAAGAAACAAATATATGTAGATTTGAAGTGAGGGCTATATGAGACGAAATGGAGAAGTGAGCCTTACACCTATCTGGACAATTTAAGCAATTATCGTGTCTTGTAGACAATTGCTGAAGTCAACTGAATTTTTCAGCTGTCTATAATAGAAAATTGCGTAAATTTTCCACATAGGTGCAAGGATCACTTCTCCATGTCCTTTAAAGTTAATTGTTGTTGTGGACACGGAAGCCAATTGGTGATTTGCATTTTTTCTATCAGGAAAGGAAGTGTAAAAGTGGATTTTCGGGTTATCATTATAATTGTGGCTACTGATCCCAAAAACGAATCAACTATAACAGATAAGAAGGCCGAAACTGGGCAGACGATTCTACGTAAAGCTGAAACTGGATTTGTAGAGAGGCTCAAGGTCTCCCCAGACATTGAAATTAAGGGTGAGTCACCGATACTGTAATGGAGAATTTCACTTTAGTCAGGATGATCCTCACGGTAACACAAGTGTTAAGTGTAACAAGTATAAGAGTTATTATAGAGATAACAAAACAGCCTTATGCATAATTTGGCCGCTCCATCACTAAAACGTATCATGTCGTTGTTGAAAAAAAAGAGAATATTTTAAATAAAATTTTAATCTCTATGCGTACCTTTAAACGACAATGTGTGGCGAAGACCTTTGAGATGTTTCAATGTCAACGGGTTTTAATGATCTGACAGGGCCAAAACAAATCTTCTTCTTTTGCTGCGAAACCTCATATTAAGCCAGAAATTAAAAAAAAAAAAAAAAAAAGAAAAGATTGTTTTTCTAATAAAACTCTTCATACGTGTGCTTTAAAGCTGTACGGGTCACGTGGACCTTACATAATCACCGCAGGGTTACGAGCCAATAACAATGTGGATGGACTTTTAAAAGAGATAAGGTATTCTTAATGCCATGCGCAATAAAATTTGTTCTTCGTTAAAATGTCTCTTCGTGGCATGCTAGAATGTTCGATGGCTTTGGGGTGATACCTGTGAAATGCAAGTAACAGCAGCACTTTGATGTAAAGTTATTATTAGTAAGCAACTAACTCGATTGCATACAGTCAGCCTCGTTCTTAGGGTTTCCTTTGTCGTTGAGGAGAGAGACCTTGGTTCAGGCTGGTCACGTGTATTACAAAATCTGGGAGTTTTTTTTATCTTTTTTAATTATTGTGTAAGGGGAAGGGTGGCAGTGTAGGCCTTATCATCACTGCGAGGAAGGCACGCATTTGATTTTGTGGCCAGACGACCATCAACAAAACTGTATAAATGAGCATGTGCAGGTATTTGTTTTGCTTTGTTTTTTTATATTTTTTATTATTATTTTTTTTTTATAACGAAAACTCTCCCCTGTGGGAAAATGTTTGTCGAGGAGTACCACGTGACCAAACTGAATAAGGGTCTCCCTCCTCAACAACAAAGGAGGAAAAGAAGAGAGACTCCGGGAACGAGGTTGGCAAACAGTTAGTGAATAAAAATAAAATACAACCGGCAGAGGAAATCGTATCAACGCAAGTGCATTTCATAATTTATGGGTTCGAGTGACGTTCTCAAAGATCTCAAAATACCGCGAGTGCAATTTGAAGACTTTCAAAAGTAGAACGAGTGACCGCAAATCACGAAATGTACCAGAGAGCTTATACATTTTTATATTTGTTATATACTCAACAAGATCACTCCATGCATGTGTTTCCATGGTAACTTCTGTATTGCACTATATGACCTATTAATGCGTTCGTCATTGAGCAATCAGTAACACGACATTTTGTTGGGTACATAATATATACAAAGAAATTTTATCTTTCTCATTCTTTTGAAATTTAGCACCCCCTCCGGAGCCACGGGACGTAACAATCTTTGACTTAAAGTCAAACGAACTAAGCGTTCGATGGATTCCGCCTGAAGACCTAAAAGCGTTCAATGTTAAAGGGTATAGGGTGCAGCACAGGCGATTCCAAATGAAGGATGTTTCGACGAATGACATTCCAGCATCAGAGGGAAGAGATAAATACAGCTACAGGATTCAAAACCTTGAACCCGAAACAACGTACATGATTAGTGTTGCTGCTGTAAACAACTATGGTGATAATTTCAACGAAGAAACTGGTTACCTAACACATGCTGCACGTAAGCTTATCACCTATTTCAATTTTAATTAGCGCTGATTTTCGTAACAGTACAAGCATTCATTCAAGCGATGTGAGTGGTTTTCACGTGACGTCATCGCAGCCATGTTGGCGGGCATTTTTATGGGTGTGTCTGGATATTGGTATTAGACCATCTATACGCGAGCAGACGCATTCAGTGTCTTTTTTTATAAAAGGTGCAAATGATCTAAACTGTACTGAGTCTCCCTAAAGTTATTGTACTTAAGCTTGTGTTGCTTGGGAACAACAGCCCTCAACGGGCAGGTTTCAAAATGATACATAATTAGCAGTTGATTTGAGCAATGGCAAAATGAGGCGTCCCTCTTTTTGACACGTCATGACTTTCAAAGATTATCATTTTCTTTCTCTTTTTCTTTTTGTTTCTATAATTTAGCTATTGCCGAATGGATCATCGCTCTTATAGTGCTTGGAGTCATGTTTGTTATTGCTATAATTATTGGCGGCATTGCTTGCTTTCGTCGAAGAGCAGCAGAGAGACGTAGACGCCAGGCTGAAGAAAGTGCATTGGAGGGCTTCGGAAGCTTAACCCTCAAGGAACTTGTAAGATGCCTTCAACTTCTACCACAGTTTTCTTTGATGGACCTTTCTTTCCATTTTTTCTGTTGAAGAAAGTATTTTACGAGTTATTGAAAACATGACGAGGGCTTGCTTCTCGCTTCTTCAAGTAATCAAGGAGATCATCTCTTATAAATAAAGAGGCGAGGCTTAATATCTGCAGAAAGTTAATACACTTTCGAAGTTGACAAATGCATCTGAATTTCACATTAACTGGCTTTCGTTTGTCGTATATTGTGTCTTTCCCGCAATTCTTTTACATGTAATTCATCTTAGCCATCCCCTCTGGCAAGTAGTAATGTGGTGGAGCTCCTTCAGGTAGAAATGTGATATTATTTCCATTTCAACGCCTTGGGAAAGAGATAAAAGTAGGATCTGAACAGGCTAAGGCCGTTTTTTTTTCTGGAATTAGGGGACGCAAGTCATTAATACTGATTTTAATCGAAAATAAAATTAAAAAACCAAAAAAGAAAAAAAGCCAAAATGGGGTTGTAATCATTCTTAACATGTCATTGAACAGTAGGCGTTGACAGTTTTCGGTTTTTGCTGTTCCTTTACATAGTGTAGAGGTAAAATGACCGATCAACAATCACGCATGAAAATGCAAAAAAGGAAAGTTAACTGTCACAACTTCCTGTTGCTGCGCTTCTTTTCGCTATTATTGATCAGTTGTTGTTGTATTTAGGATTCCGCACTTCGATATGAAGAGAGGAATGTAAAGGGTTTGAAGTACTCGTTCGTTAACGATCCCTACAAACCATCTGAGGTTAACTGGACAGAAATCCCATATGAAAATATCAACTTAATGGACCAACTTGGTTCTGGAGCTTTTGGAGTTGTGTACAGAGGAGAAATTATGCGAGAAAAAGATGACGTCACACCATGCGCAGTAAAAGCATTGAAAGGTGAGCAAACAGATATCCCGATTACAATCCCCGCCCCCCCCCCACCCCCCCCCCCCCCCCGAACCTTCACCCTTCTTGATAGGAGAAATATGCAAAATAGGAGCACTATTTTGTATTTTGCATTCTTGATGAGGAAAGGATGTATGGGCCAACCTCATCATCTGTTGTCGCTAGAACAATTAGTAGACCTACAAATTTTGTACCCAATTCACACCCTTTGGGAATAAACGTTTTGCGTTCCAGGCATTTCCATGTCATTTTATTGTGAATGCTACGTTATAATGCAAATACAATACACAATTAATCTTAATCCAGGGAGATTTGAATTGGGTACAACATTGAGTTAGCCGATTTGGTCTATAGAGTAAGTGCACGGCGAAACAAAAGAATGATATTCCTTTGGGGAATAAATATTATTTTTATGCATATATCTTTAATTGTTTTGGTCCTCCAACATGGCAGCCGTGCACATACTCTATACCTCTTCAAAATATAACTTAGCGCTGTCTTTTCACGATTCTTTCATCTTGTTCCCAATATATGATGTTGGCAAAATATCCTATAAAGACCTCTAAAAATAGATTCGTATATACGAGCAACTTTGAAGTAAAGATAAAAAATGAGAGATTCGTTGGCCGTGTTTTTGCGACAGCCGTTGTCTCACTTAACATTCCCGAGTGTGGTGTGTTTGCAGACTTCGTTACGCGACCTAAAAATAACATGTGTTTTCACGGGTAAGATTAAATGAGGAGACAGCACGTGCCAACACAATAATAAGAATAATAAAAAATAGCAAAATAGCACGCCTGTTTTATTTTCCGGCTTGAATAACCGCGAGCGACTCCTCATTGGCCTAAAGTAATTGCCAACTCGCTTAAGCTACTTAGTTGGGTGGCTTAAATTTAATGAGAATTCTATTGAAATTTGCCGACTCGCTTAACTCTAAGCGACTTGGGAATGGCTCTGTTTTCACTGAATTTTCAGTTGTCACTCGATAAGCGACCTGACAAACCGTTCGTGAAAATACGGCCACTGTTGTATGCTCACGTTGTCGCTGTTGGGCTCGTTGTTGTGGTGCGGATTATGGCAAAGAAATATTCTAAATCTCGTGCCGCCCGTGCAGCACGACCCAATTTTCCTCTTTCAACCAATAATAGAGAGATTAAGCATGACGTTTACGGCCAACGGCAAACGGGAAACGGCAGGCTCTTGCTTGTCATAAAAGCGTGAAAATTATCCCATTTTAGCTTGTCTCCTTCCTTTGCGAAGTTGCTTGAGATGTGGAGCTAACAGGACAGAAATGAGCTAATATCAAGCATTGTTCTTCCATCTTTGGCAAAACCCTAATTTCACTCCGACGTTTGCCGTTTGCCATGACGTTTGCACGCGCGGCACCGACTTTTGAACATTTCTCTCCCCTACTCGTCAAAACAACTACGTTAAATTACTAAATTCAAGGTTTTGACGACAATGTGGACAAACTATAGTGAAGCTTTCAGTTTTACTCTTTGCTTCAAATCCGTTCGTACCAATCCACCAGTTATAGGACACTTCGGCCATATAGTATAATATAAACAAGATGGAACAATCATTCTATCTCACAAACCGTAACCTGCAGTACTGACATGAGAACAAACCTAGTCTGCCGGGAGTGACGTCACAATCATTGAACCGTAACATTACTGCTTGAAGGGAGTTGACTTGTTTTTAACCGCTTGGTGTCCTGTTTTTTTTTTTTTTTCCGCTGTCTCAGGTGAGTGTTTTTTTTTTTTTCCTTTTCCCCTTTGCTTTTCTTTATTTCTGTACGGGTTACTTGTGCCCATTTAGTCCAGAATGACCTTGTTATGGCGTTCTTTGATACCAAATTGAAGAACACGTGTGTCGACCATTTTGGAAACTCTTCGCATCCATGGCCAGTTGTGGTATTTTAGCTTTTGAATCCTCCTCTGACATTGCCTTTTTGTTGTTGGACTGAAATATTCTTATTATAGTTTGTGAAATACGTATGAAAGGTGAAGTGAACTATGTAATAGTCATGTTTATGGACAAATTCACTTAAAATGACCTTGTGTAGGCATTCGCGTTAGAACCACGTGGCGCCTGTTCGCCAGATTCCGTTTAAAAGGTGAAGCACAGGCAGCCCAAGCTCGGTATACGATTTATAGACTTTGTATGGGAAAATTAACTCTGACCTTATAAATGCTAAAATAAGCTGTAAATGTAGAAATAAACTTAACTTACCTCTACTTACAGTGGTAACCTAATAATTATAAAGGCATCCATAAAAGCAGACCTGGGATCCCTTCGCCATGAGGCAAGCCTTGATAACTCAGGAGAGCTGTGGTAACCAAATCAATACTTAATGAGAAAATGTCTGGCAAAACCTATAAAAAAGCTCAGATTTAAGTTGCCATTTATGATCTGAATGATACTTTCTGGACAGAGTCTGCATCTACGTTAGCAGAGCATGCGGTAGCCTGCTTTTAGCTTCTGTGAGATCATGTTCGAGGCAAGTGACTCCATTGTGGGCACTTTACAGCCTCGTGACGAGCCAGAGAGCTGTCTGCTGTCCTCAATGGTTGTTGACCAGGGTTCCGATCGGTTAATCAAACCATTTTTTGGCCGGTCTTAAACATCTCAATGGCAGTTTTGCCGTCCACGCTGCCTGTCAATTTTGATACTAGTTATGCCTGTCAGGCTGACGAATTTAATGGTGGTAACAGTCGATCTTTTGTTATTGTGAAGAAATTGAGGCTCTCGCAGTTCCAGTGAGTGAGGTGCCGTTATCAGGAGATAGAAGTGCGGGACCGTAGCAGCCAATTGATTTTTGTCATTACTGTCAAGTGTCTAAAGTCATTGAAAATGGTGGCAGAGAACGAAGTGAGACAATAATGAAATGCCACTGCACACCAAAGAATGTCAAGGTATTCATACCAATGTGTGAACATAGTATCTGGAATAAAATTCCTGGTAAAGCTTATGGTGTTAAGTTTTTGATCCACGTAAGCTACATTGTTAGCCTCCACTTACAGCCAGGTAATCGGAAGTTGTAGATTCTTTGCTTTAAACTTCAGCCCTAAGGAAGTTTTAACTTCATGCTTAGATGGTCTAGCTTTGGCTATATAACTGCTAACTATGAATTGAATCAGAGTTGTAGGGATGCCATGAATCTTCATTTTACAGTGAATTTGCCTGGTGTTCATACAGTTCTTCTAATCCTGCTGATGAGTTTCTATTTGGCGGAGAAACTGCTAATTGAGCTAGGATAATAGCAGAATTTAAAGAACTACAACTACCTTTGTTTTCAGTTAGCAGTTCGTTAGAATTAATTTTGTCACTTAAACAAAGTTCATTATTTATAAGAAGGACGTTTGCAAGTATCCATTCTCAAGTCAGACCAAAGTTGAACCCTTCCAAAGGTAGGGGTAAGTGCTTCCGACGGCGTGGTACCCAATGGGGTTGTGTTACCTCCCCGTCTGTCCAGCCTTTTCGGAATGTGGTCCAGCCAGACAGGCCATGGTCCTTTCCCAAAAATTTTGGCATGTATGTTCAGATGAGGAAGTCGACAATTTGTTAAGCAATCAGCCACCCTTAATGGCAGGACAAAATTGCTTTTCTGAGTGGCTGAGGGTTACCTCAGATCCAGAAATCTTGGACTATGTAGAACATTGTCACATAGAATTTACAGATGATCCTTCGGAGCATAGTTTTTCTCCGGCTACGCATTTTTAATGTTCATCAGCAGTTTTCTATGTCTAAGGACGTTTTTCAAGCTAGAGGACTTAGTGCGAACCGAGATCACTGCATAAACTAGGGGAATGCTTGGCCACTATTTTACCAAATTGGGTGGATGGTTCGCACAGATTAATTTCTCATTTTGAGAACTGCAATGCAGCTGTTCGTTTTCGGCATTTTAACTGGGATGTAGTCAACGCAGTCCTCATTTTGCTTACCCCGTGGGGAGCTCATTTGGCCTTCTTAGTTTCAAAACTTGCCTGTTATGCTTGTCCCGTTGCCTTACAGCACAGGAAATTCCTTAAGTTTCTTTTTTAATGAGCAGTTCTATGAAGTTAAGTCCTTACTCACGATTTGTACTTCTGTGTTTCCCGGAGATTTTCTCCAAGGTTATAAAAAAACATCCCCTGGCGGTCCTTAGGCATAAGGGACTTTCTGCGAGTTTGTTTCTCTGGTAGTTGTTTTTTTTGTTTGCAGGGAAGGGATGATCTTGGTTGCTTTCTCGCTATGTGAGAGTCAGTCCAATTATAGTTAAAACTGGGGTTGGGTGCTCTGTCCAACCAGAAAAATTATGTTTTCACGCCCACAAAGGGAATCACTTTCTTGGTTCTCACTCTAGATTCGGACTTGATGAGGGTGTAACTAACCGATAAAAAGAAAGGGAAGCTGAAACTCTTGTGTTTAGAAGATCCCAGTAACAAGGAGTTTACAATTCACTTTGTTGTTCAGGTTATAGAAAAGGTACTGTTTTCACTACCAGGGCTTCAATTTGGGAAATTACGTTATCGTTATTGAAGGCGGGATAAATGTCCAGCCTTGGCCCATAATACAGGGGATTATGATGCCCTCGTGTCTTTATTTTGCTCAGCTAGGACACTGAGTTACAATTGTGGGTTGAGAATGTCCACCAGGCGTTTCATTACATTGGTTATCCACTAGTGGTTTATATTTTTCAAACTGATGCGAGTGCTAGTGGCTGGGGCATTACCTGTGCAACTAATGATTCTTGCACGCCAGTCTCGGGAGCAGAAATCGCTGCAGAGTAATCCCAATTCCCAAATGTTTGGGTGAGATAATGGCCGACCATGCCAGTGGAATCTTAGTGGTGCCAGCATGGGCCACTCAGGCTGGGTATACTCGTGTACTACAAATGATTGGTCAGCGGCCTTTGCTCTGGATTCCAGCCAGCTGCTGGTCCACCCGTCTACCAATAGCACGCTCAGCGTGCAAAATCAGCGCAAGCTGATTGCATGGCCTATTATCTGGGTACTCTATCAAAAGTGATGCTTTTCTGAGTACGTTACCGAGGTGTGTTTCTCCTCAGAGACAGTAAAGCGTCTTTCCTTTAAATGGGCTGTATTCGGTAGTCAGAGGGAGTTCCCTCCACTCTCTCCGGGTCTAGCTCTTGTTTTTAGAGTTCTTATATAGGGAAGATATCGTTGACTTCACCTATTCTCATTAATGTTCCAACCAGAGCCTCATTGGCTGTCGAAACAAAGGGTCTTTTGTTCCTGCGGTTGGCACATTTGATAAACAAAAGCAATGTTCGTAAACAGATATCTTCCCTATACCGAGTTTCCGTCTGTGTCATTCGGCACTGATCACTGCTAGATCAGCTTTGTGTCGTATGATTAGCGCTGAGAATGCCCTAGTTGGCCAACATCCAGTTGTTCATCGTTTCTTGGAGGGTGCCTTTGGAAATAAGCCACTCTCATTTAGATATAATGGTATTTGGAATGTGCAGCAAGGGCTGCAATTTGGGAGACTCGCACTGGCCGTAAAGGAACTCGCGTTAGTACTAGCCATGTTATTAGCGTTAGAGACAATAATAATATAAGCTACAGTTACCTGGAAAAGTCTCAAGATAAGTCTGTGTTTGTTTCTTGGTAGTCATATCAGCAATGCTAACACTGTTAGGAGCGTTTGGAGCTACAACTTAACTTTGTTCATTGGTTGTTTAGAAGTATTTGGTAGTCTAGACGTAAGTTGTAGAATAAAATGGATATATTAGGACAATGTAATTTTGGAGTTTGGTTGGTGTTTTGAGCTCCTAGTGTTCTCACTCGCTTTGCAGGCTTCATGTCAATACCGGGGGTTACGGTTTATGAGATAGAATTGGAAAGTTAAACGAGACTTCCTGTAAGTTGAAGTTTGACTCGAGTTCTATCTGATAAAGAGTAGTAACTGAAGGCATCTGACATGCCCACCTCAGATGCCTTCGGGGAAGGGGCTTACTATTAAACTCTAATTACCACATAAAAGATCAACACGTGCACGGGATACAAGACTACTATTAAACTCTAATTACCACATAAAAGATCAACACGTGCACGGGATGCAAAGTAGGTCAAAAAAAGAGGAAGTTTTCAGTTAAATAGGTTAATTATAATGACCACGAGAAGAAAAAGAAAAGCGTTTCCTTATTTGACAAGCATCGTGTTTATCTTCGTGGTCTGCGATGCATGACGTGTGCGTGACATGCTCGAAAAAATGCGCAGTAGCAGTGGGCGCGAACGTCCTTAATAGGGCTATACCACGAAATTTAGCGAGATTCAGGGACTGGGAACTGGTAACCAAAGCAAGCAGAAGTCGGTGCAAACACCCGAGTTTGCTTAAAGAAAGATAACGCTTTAAAAGACGCAAAAAAAAAACATTGCTAATGTTACATCATTGGCACATCTGTATCACAGAAGTAATGCAGTAATTAAATATTCAACTGAACTAAATGAGGAGTGCGTTTGGAGCATAGGCCACCGAAAATACACTGCGTATTCGTAGTCGGTTCATATGACCCAACTTTGTGTAGTTGGCATAAGCTCGACCTCAACATCATCTTGACTGAAATGTTGGGTCAAACAGAATTAATCCATCCTTTCCTTGAACTTCTATCTCTGCTTTCCTCCGATAGTGCCAGTGTTTCATACTGTTATCGCAACGGCATGTATTCATGTTGCCTTTCCCCCTTATTATTATTATCATCGTCATCATCATCATCATTATTATTATTATTATTATTATTATTAATTTTAATTAATATTTTTTTTATTTATAAATAATTATTAATTTTACACGACTCTCTTTCATTCCATTAACGTAGTAATCTCTCTCTCTATATATTTTTTTACTTTGACTTATAGCATCTGCAAGCGATGAGGAGATTCGAGATCTTTACAATGAGCTGGAAATTATGACAAACGTCGGTTATCATCCAAACCTTGTAAACTTGCTTGGAGCTTGCAAAAAAGATGGTTTGTACTTCAAAATAATATTTTCGTGATCTTCGTTTTTAAGTTATTGTCATTGTTTATGTAACTGACATTTTCTTAAAAGGTACATTATCTATCGCTGATGATGCACGATGAAATTTTGGCCTGTGCAGCTGGAGAGATGGTTAGAAAATTCTCTTCCAGGGATGATCCAAAGTCTTCAATATAAATTCACCTCTGATGAAGACAGGATTGTCGAAAAGTCGAGAATTGTGACTTTTTTGATAAGCTAGATTCAAATTTCTTCAAACCAAAGTGGCTCAAGCTATGTCTAAACGAAAAAACAATTGAGATGGTGAAAAAGCAAAGTACTCGTGTTGTCGTTGTTTTTGTTGCTGTTTGTTGTTGTTTTTGTTTTTTTGCTATGCGGACCCCAAGTTATCGTATGGTTGTATCTTCCTTGTTTATCGATCAACAAACTGGCAAACACTATATCTCCAAGAGGCAATCCTGATTTGAAGGAACTACTCAACCGAGTCTTCCACTTTGTTAATCCGTAGGCAACCTACTTGTTGTCCTGGAGATCGCTGAAAATGGGAGCTTGTTAGACTTTTTGAAAAAATCTCGGAATGGAAATGAAAACTACCAAGCTGACGGCATTTCGAGTGGAGGCCTGGCTGAAAATATGAAGCTAAGGATTGCTACTGACGTTGCGAAAGGCATGGCTTGCTTGGCAAGCCACCGGGTACGTGTTTATTGACGGAAACGTATCCCACAATACCTTAACATCGCTATTGTATCCCAGTATTACCTGCAACCTTGGAAGCATTTAAGTATCCCGCGTTCGACCCAACTTGCTTTCGTTGTGCCTACTCCAGCTTTTTAATCTTAGTAACAATAACATCAGTAACCAAACTTTTTGTTGTGCCTTTATTCTCTTTTAAGAATAATTTTTGCAGCATAATACGTATCATATCATATATCTTTATTTACCCTCGGATTTGAGAGTAGCTTGATGTAGCTAGTATCTCCGAGCATTTACCCTCCCAATCATGATACACCACAGAAGACAAACCACAACTCCGGGAACTCCGTGCTCTACTCCTTGCGTGGGTTCTTTTACGTCGCACTTGATTATAAACATTGAAGCGTTACATGGTCGAAAAGGTTCACCTTTCACCTTATGTGAGTAATTTTTTTGTTCACTTTCCAGTGCATTCACCGTGATCTTGCGGCCCGAAACGTGTTACTTGGTGAAAACTACGTCGCAAAGGTGGCAGATTATGGGATGGCACGTGACGTATATGAGAGCTTGATGTATAAAAAGGAAACACAGGTATTTTAAAATGCCTTTGCGCGATTGCAGCAAAAGAGGAATTAGGTCGTAAAATAATTAAATGCAAGCAAGCCATCAGACCCGAGTTGATAAATTGAGGCTCTTTGCTAAACTAGGTGAATGCAATGACAGAAGTTTGTCATATTCTAAAACAATGTTTAGCTTTACGGCTGAATTATACCCTGCATGAAAACATGACCTCTTGCATTCTAACTCATGTTTAAAAGAACGTCGTTGAATACAAACAAAGGTAGCAGTATATTGCTATGCAGCAGTTACTCTCTACGTGAAAAATGAGTGGCAGGTCACAATGACGCGTGTTTTTATGGAAGCTTCTTTGTGCGGCCTTCAAATCTAGACCAGTATCGTGAATAATGAACACGGAAGTGGCTTTTGTTTCTAAATGAAGTATCATTGCATAACGTTTAAAACCTCGCGTTATTACCTTTCGATTGGTTGAGGAAAAAGCGCCAAAAGAAACAGATGGAGAATTGACTTTCGTTACTCTTGTAAACATAAAGGAGAAGAGAAAAGATGAGCGTGAAGTCGTTTCCTATTATCTGGCGTTTGATTTTTCGTAGACTTACCACAGCTTTTTAAGTTTAATTTTCAGTCTATCAAACACGACTATTTCTATAACTGTTATGTATCACTAAGTTTAAATTTTAAGAGCTTCCTATTAGAAGACTCCATTGGAATCATATATGTCATTACCAAATTATCTTGCTGTTCAATAACTGTTACATTTGTTTTGATGATTATAGCCCCTCTGGGAGGGGGAAGGTGCTATGGGTGCGTCCGCCTCTTGGGTCCAACTGTTATGGCCGTTGGCTCAAATGGGAATCTGAACCAAACGTAGCTAGCGTAGTAGATTGAAATGGAATCACAACCAAGTGGTCCATCGATGAACAGTCAACAATAATCAACAGTTGTGAACCGTCACTGATATTTGAACAGTTGACGTAAAGTATTCTTTATAAAGGAACAGGCGTAGCTCACTTGGTTACTGCGCGGCTTTCGGAGCAAGAGGTCCCTAGTTCGATCCTCCGTAACTTCAACGTGTGTTTCGACTTTCGTCTGATCCGTGTAGTTCATATCGCTTGAAATTCCCGTAAAGCACTGACAGTGGGAAGGGGGTTGAAGGGCACACCGTCAGCTTCCATTGATACCACGTACATGCACCTCGTAGCTGAGGGAACCACCGATGTTGAATAAAGTGACTTTACCTTTTTTATACAATGTAAACTTAGGTCCCGTTTCAAACGTCGAACTTTACATGTGCCGAATATAATGCAAATGAGAAAAAATCTACTGTTTTTGCGCATTTGCATTAGATTGGGCACTTGTAAAGTTCGACGTTTGAAGCGGGCCTTAAGGTACTGTAACAGGTGAAATTTACATATCTGTGTATCTTTTTTTTTTTTTTTTTAGGGACTACTTCCAGTTAAATGGATGGCTATTGAATCATTGGAAACTTTCGTGTTTACAGTGCAATCAGACATGTAAGTTACTAGAAAGAGAACTGCACTTGTTTCATATAAATTTCAAAACTATATCACAGTGCAAACCTAATTAGTTGATGATTGCTGCATATTTTAAAGTATGCAAGTCATATAAAAACACCAAATAAACAATTGAACTCAACTAAGCTTGATAGTTAACGGCCACCGAAAAAAAAAAAAAATGCCGAAATTGAGCGAGATTCGAAACGATGGTTTTGGTGTTTGGTCCAATGCTTTAGCAAGATTTAATATCAACTACAGCAAAAAAATTCATCGTATAAGAAAGTACTACGTTTCCATCGTAAGCTTGAAGTGACTTCGAATTCTATTTAATTCTCTGAAACTTTGCTTTCGTTTTCTTATGCATGGTTTAATTTTTTGTTATGTAGTTGGTCCTATGGAGTTCTTTTATGGGAAATAGAGTCTGGAGGTATGTCATTTCTTGGTAAAAGTCCTTTTTGCTCATACTTTTTGGGTTTGTTTGTTTGCTAGTTTGTAGTAAATAATTGACCGAGCATAATTCGGGATTCAGTTATGGTAGAATGATACCCTAACGATTAACCAATTAGAGCGCTTGTTATATCGGCAACGATCGCTAACCATTAAAAAAAATGTTGCTGGCTACTGACACTTTCTTGCTGTAATTCTCTTAACCAGGACTCAAACCATATGCAGGCTTGACGACACCGGAAATGATGGCCAAGCTGAAGAATGGGTACCGGCTTGAGAAGCCCTGTGGATGTTCAGATGCTATGTGAGATCATGACTAGTATACCTACCATCTAACAATCTCGTTCCCAGGGCCTCCGGTTACACAATTTCGGGTTAAAACTACCAAATAGCCCGAAATTGCCTCACATCCACATTGGATATACATTGTAATGCAAATGAGAAAAAAACTAACCGTGAAAAGGGCTATTGGTCTATAATCCAAAACCGGAACCAGAGTTTTCTGGTTCCGGTTGACTAACTGGGCTTGCGTGAGGGGAGGCGGAGTTCACCTTGCCATGAAAGCGCGTACTTTTAGCATCTCCTAATACATGTACACTCGAAACGTTTAGACTGCGGAGAATCAAAAATAACGAGAGACATTATTTTTTTTCAATTAAAACAGATTTCAGTATCTGGTGTCACCCACGTGACAACTCGGAATTTCAAATAGCTGTCTTTATTTCTAGATCATCCTCGGCCTCGTATAGAAAAAAAAATAGAAGAAATCACGACTTTTGAGTTTAGAAATTTGAAAATGGCAGGAAATGAAACTGTTTTTCAACAACCGATCGATTTGACCAGAGAGTCTTTTTCCCGACCGCTGGTCAAGGGAACGATAACTCTGGGAAAGAGATTGACGGTTTACAAGTTATTGCGGATGCTGCGATCACGAGACTAATTCCCGTTTTTCTTCATATTTCGAGAGTGTGTGAAGTGATCTTAACCGGCTTAGTTTGTCTCAAGCAGAACATTGGTTAGTTTTAGTTGATTGCCACACACTGCACTCCTTGAAAAAGTTCGTTATAGTTCCAGATGAAGCAATTTAAAAGAAATCATTGAATATGTCGACACACCTGAGAGGATGATGCACAGGGGAATAACGAATAGTTGTATGACAGGAACTACTTTCAGGATTTGTTAAGGACCTTGATACTTCTGAATGATTTTCAAGTTATTCAACATCGCTTAAAGAGCGGAACACCAACAGAAGCAATATTTTAAAGAAAAGTCTTCATTCAGCTATTTGGCCATCCGTTGTACTACATTAGTCCACGAATTTTTCCTGAAAGGCGAAAAATATCCACTTGAAATTTCTTAAAGCTATTAGTCCATGTACATACTATATAACAATGAAATACTCTTGACATGGCAACAGTCAATCATTGATTATGAAGTGCGTCATTGGCGGGGGGGGGGGGGGAGGGGAGTTTTGAGGTTGAAATTACTAGATGATGCATTTATGTACGTCTGTCGAAAGTATTAATATATGAGGCTTGTGGAATGTGGCTAAAAATGGAAAGTTTGGAGTAAAGAGGTGATGACGTAACAAAAACTAAATTGTTCAAACACTGGAATGTTTTTAATTGTCTGAGAGATCATAACGAAGAAAATGTCCCTTTCCAAAAATTCTCCTAACGCCGAATGTAATTACAGTCCTAAATTCGTAAATTCAAAGCAAAGCGAAAGTGATGAAATTGTACAGCCAATATTATTAGAGCCGCACTTAGTGTTGTCCCTGCTTCATTTGTTCATCGCATGCAACATTGCTAACATTGCTATTATTTTCTTTATGTAGGTACCAAGTTATGAGGGACTGTTGGAACCCAAATCCCAAACTCCGACCATCCTTTGAAAGACTAGTAGAACGACTGGAAGCTATGAGCGTTTTGTGCGCAAACACATCCGGGGATTGATTTGGGCCATAGACTTTAGTCGCTTGTACATTTTGTGTTTCCCCAATACAAATCATATGATAATACAAGCATGAATACATGCACTGCACTCCTTTTAATTAACAAAACAAACGACCAAATCTTCTGAGTATCGTCATGTGATCTGAATTGGGAAAACAAAATGTACAGGAGCCATTGTTTGAATAGCCTGTATGTGTGTGTCAGTATGTGGGGATACGGGGGTGAGGGGTGAGGATAGAATGGGTGTAGAGACAATGGAGTGAAGGAAGTCGTGTGTCCGCTAAGGGATGGGTGGGATAAGGGTTGTAACATACGACCGTTCTACTTTTTTTTCTCTTTTTTTTTTCGTTTGTATGAAAGACATTTGTTTTAAACATCCGCCATCTAGCGCAAGCAGAGTACATGACCACAGCTACTATCTATTAGCCATTACCAGAAGTCCATAACCAGAAGCCTCCATCTCTAGTGTATCGTAGTCCATGAGTTCACGGGATTTTCTTCGTACCTTAAAATACACGCAGGTACGCTAAGTGATCGCCAACAGGAATGGGTTTAAGGACCATACAACGTCTTTGATTGTTCGGCAAACGTGTAAAATATCGTAGAAGCCGTTTTATAAATAAGACACCGTTATGACGGCATCATAATGGGATTTTATAGCAAGGCATTGCTTATATAATGTTTGCAGGCTAAGGGCCGATTTACAGGGTACGATTTTTGTCGCACGCGACAACGGCTTACGGCAGGCCCACGACATGATTTACGATTGTTGTGTACGTCAGAAAAAATGTCGTAGCATTTAAAACATGTTTAAAACGCTGCGACAGTCGTAAGTCATGTCGTAGGCCTGTCTTGAGCTTGCAGCATGCGACAAAAGTCGTACCGTGTAAACCAGCCCTAAGGCGGCAGGCTTTAAGCATATCTTATTTGCAGCCAATCAGAATTCAGGTCGTTCCGGACGACATCGTTCTTAAGCGCGTTTTTCCATGCGCTCGCTCCCTTTCGATCGCTTACCATCACGCTGTTCACATCGGTTGTTTGAACCAATTTTCAGCATTTTCCACCACCGCTCCTCCCGCCTGCCTGCGACTTATTTCCTAGTTTGTTTCTCTTTCTTGTCTTAGTGGGTGGTGGTTTTTCCCACTCACCTTTGCTGAAGAGATATTAGTTTTTTGTTTTTTTTTTTTATATTGGCAGATCTTGAAAATAAAGTTCGTCACCTTTTATGGCAAAATTTTCTCCAACCTAATTCGACTCTTTGTCTACGTATACCTACTCAGCAAACGAGTGTGCCGCCACGGAGAGCTCTTGGTCACGCAAAGTTTTCAGCGCCCTTCTTATCGTAAAGTGCCTTGATATAAAAGATATTTAAAAATTTAATCTAGGACAATGGCAGAAAAACAATGATATTATTCCCTAAAAGAGGAAAAAAAAATCGTGCATACTGCACTTGTTTTAGTAGATGTTCTTTTGCCGTACTTGACGATAACGTACGTGAGCAAACTTGTTAAGGTACTTCTGTGATATTCCCGTCATAGCCGTTTCAATGTATTAATTTTGATATTAGGGTTAGGGTTAGTAGTAAGCTATTACCTAGTAGTTTGTTTAAAAGCCTGGTTCTGTTGATATTGTTGTTGTCTTTTTATTTGCAGCTAGTAGGTTAAAGTGCCACTACGATGAAAATTTTGCATGTCCTTTTTTCTTTAGATTTTGAAAATAGACGTACTAAATAGGTATCATGCCAATTTTTATCTCAAAATTCCCGCAGAAAGTATGATTATTGTAACGTAGTTTTTCGGTTTTCGCTGTCCGCCATTACTCGAACGGCAAATGCACGTGAACAAGGAAAAGGATTGGGTCTAGCTGGATCGCCTGGGGTCTGACGTCATATGCGCAACGCTCAAAATAAACGCGGCTAATTTCCCATGCCGTCTATGAGATGTGAGAGATCGCCGAGTTGCTTTTTGCTGATATTATATACATTACTCCTTGATCGACTTGTTCTCTTTGTCAAACGCCCACGAAGCGATTCCCGTATGACGTCACGAGCCAAGTCTTGCGTGAAAATAATCGCAGGCTTTTCCAATGCCGTCCGAGTAATGGCGGACAGATTTTTAGCGGTTTTTAGCTTGCTATTTCCCGACTTCTCTCGCTTCTATCGTTCCAAATTTAAATGCATTGTATTATTTTGAACATAGTGACTTAATTGACGTTGAAAAAATTCGAAAAGAAAACCAAAAATCTTCGTCGTAGTGGCACTTTAACTAGAGGAAGTTGAGCCTAAGTTGTTCGGAGGCCGGGTAACATTATCCGGTAGATAAGTTACTATCCAACAGTTTAAATTCATTCAAAGATTTCAGTGTCATTTGCTCAAGTGACCAACAATATCAAAACCTTAAGCAATCTAAGTAAAAGCGAGTGCGAAAACTTTGACCAACTTTAAACGTGGAGTATGTGTTATATTCTTGATTAAGTGTTTCAGTTTTTATACCTCCCGACTCAAAATAGAACAATACATGGATTTTTACACGGAATCTGCAGTTCTTTCAAAAGTGCGCCACCTGATCACGTGCGCTTCGAAAGTTCAATTCGTAGTTTGCCCAGGGAGTTTGCGAGTTTTGACCCATGACACACGTGACACGTTTTCCTACAACCGGAGAGCGTATTTGAGTTGGGAGGTATAACAGAGTTACTTTTCCCCTGGATAAAGTGATTTGGCCTTGAAACAACTGGGACCAGGACTCTAAACCATCAGTATCGTAAACGACTGGCAAAGTTCTTTGCTTTGAACCACCGAAAACTCCGAAGTTCGTTTTTGCAGAATTATTTATTAAAGATCTTCCATAAAGGATGGAACCATTAGTGTCAACCATTTATTAAGTTACTTAAGAGCTCGCTTTCAAGGCGTGTCTAAGAGCGAACTCTTTCGTGACATTTTTCCCCGTTGCTCGTCGGAAATTGGTTTTGGATTACTGTTCTTTTAGAATGCTTGCATTGCAAAGCAGTTAATGACGTGCAACAGGTAATTATACCCATGCCTTTCCCTTGTTTCATCGACTCTTGTATCAAAGGACAGCTATAGTTTGCTTACTTTTAAGGCACATTAAAAGAAAAGTCAAAACAGCCCAAATACGCTTTTTTGCATTTCAATAGAGATTTTCTTATTGTGAGCCTTTGCATGTGTACCCCGAAAGGAGGGCACATAGAGGACTGGCCATTTCTAGTGTGGTTGGTGTGACAAAGTTTATTTTGGCAGAAAAGAAGGCTGTAACAGGATAAGATCGCACACCCATTAAGGAGAGCCTCAAAGGACTACACTACTAGACGCATTTAGTTGGAACATGTAACGAATGGTCTAGAATCATCGTGTTACAAGATTGCAACTTATCCCGTTTACTCTCCAACACCCTTCCCCCAATTCGATGTTCCCTCCCCACCCCTCAATTCAATGTTGTGTGAGAATGTTTCGGGCAACTGATAGTAGTTGTGAAATCAACATCGAAGGAGGAGGAAAACGGCAATTGGTTCTCCAACAAATGTGAAGAGAATTGTAAGACATGTCCATTTCAGCACAGTACTTATACCTACCACAACAGGTTCTTATCTCGTTTGTAGATTCCTGAATGCAATCGTCATAAACTTCTAATAAACTACAAAAGACTAAAGTGAAAGGATGTGTTCTTGAAGCTTTGTTGTTTTAATTGGTTGTTATCGTGAGATGAGCAGTGGATTTGCGAGGAACGACATTAGACCAACTTAGATCTCCCCTATTACGTCTGTTTTGCCGCGAACCTTAAGTCTTTTCATTAGCACAAACACTATAATGACTTGTTTTCACTAGCGACGCAAGCACAAACGCAAGCATAAGATCGTTTAGTATCACCCAACTAGTGGACTAATGCAAATCCTGCATTTTGATTGGCTACGCTAGTAAAGGACTATTAGTAATAGTCCTCGAGTAGCGAAACGCGTGACGCTTTGTTTCGTTTTATTCTCAAATAAATATTTCTTTAACTTGCATTTACTAACTTTATTATTGCCTTTTCTGTCCGGCTAGTTGGGTGATACTAGTTAGCCCTCAAGGGCCACGGGTCAATAGCCTATTCGGCTTCGCCTCATGGGCTATTGACCCGTAGCCCTTGCGGGCTACGGGTCTAATTGCTAATTATTCCACCGTGAAAACGGGGTGTACGCAAGCATAAGCACAAGGACAAGCATAAGGATCGAAAATTTTCCTTTTTATTGTGCTTGTTTGCGCTGGTGCTTATGCTTGCGTCTCTAGTGAAAACCAGGCTTAAGTGTTCGTGCCATAGATAAGCTAATACCTGAACTAAGAACTAAGGAACGAACAGTTTCAATGGGGAATCACCGTTCCAATTCCTCAACAACTGAAAAAAAAAAAAAAAAAGAAAGCAAAAACATTCACGTTCTTGGCTCCTGTAATTGTAAAAACCCTTCAATCTGATTGGCGCCCAACTCGCTGTTTATCGACTTGTGTCGTCAAAAATGGTGGCCTTTTGTAAAAAAAGCTGATTCGATTCGAAGAAGGCGTCGATCCCAGTGGGTAAGCAAGCTGTGTGGAAGGAACTCAAGGTGTTTTTATGGCGATCTAATTTCAAATTATTATTATTTTTAAATCTAATCTCTAAAAGTAAAAATCAAAAGTTATAAATTGGCAACTGAATGGTGCTTGACTAAGGATTACATTAAACAAGTATTAAGAACTATCTTTCGCTGGAGGTTGCTCGCTTGAGTATGCGATTTTCCAGACATTTGACCGCGTGGCCTTTTTAATTTTATCCACGTACATCTTCCCGGCAAACTGAAAAATAGATATTGAAAAACTGAAATTGCTGCTAGGTAACTTCTGAAGAAGATTTAGGCCAGATATATATTTCTCCCCGGCAGAAAATCAACTAAGTAAACCGCAGCGGTGCAAACTTTAGTTGACTATGTAGGTAAATATTGCGATTGTCAGATTATTGAAGTTCGTACGTTCGACAGTCCCTTTGGAAGCAAAGGAGAAGGGTAGCGAAAGAAACAATATTGTAGGACCGAAGTTTTAGGCTACGAGCATGTACTAGTACTTTTCGAGATGGTTTCAGTAAGTGCCGAGTACTATAAACAACCCCCTTCAGAGGACATGTGGCTACTATAGAAAAATACTAAACCCAAAAAAGGTTGAAGAAAACAAAAGGAATCGAATATTGTCACAGGAGCGTCACAAAAACTATCAAAATCTGAATTTTGTTGAAATCGTCTGAAAGGCTTTTACTGCGGTAATGAAGGGAGAACCACTGCACATCGGAGACGAGTTTTGATGTATACGTAGACAAAGTTTTGTTTTAAGATGTAAAGCACTGGCTCACTGCAGAAATGTCCCTTGCCAAGAATCAATGTGCTGACTCCATACAAACTATTTGCGCATATGGCGTATCAATGCACGTATGACGTGTTCAAGATGGCCCTGAAAAAGCAGACGAAAGAAAAATGGAAACCCTATGAACAGGATACCCAAAATTGGAAATTGCGTTTTCCTAAAGTCGAACGCAATAAAATAATACGAAGAAAATGTTCTGAAATTGTCATATTTTCACGCTTTCAGTCAGTTTTTCGAAAACCCTTTCGTTTTCAGTTACTCAAGTTATCTTAAATAAACTGCAGCAACGTAACTAGAGTGCGAAATTGATATATACTACTCATGAATATTGCGAAATGAGTCCTTGTTTTGTAGATTTTCATTGGTAAAATAATCAGCACAATTTTTTCTATAAATGTTGAGAATGTCCCTAAATCTCGCTTTGACAGTTTTTGATTCTCCTTCTTTTTCAGCTATACTTATCTTTTACAAGTTTTTGTTCACGCAATTTATTAATACTTTTATCCCCCTTCTCGTTGGAACATCCTTCTCAGAAACGGTGCACGAAGTGGAACGTCTTAGATCAAAATTGACAAAAGCTTGCTATGGGGTTAATTGTTGCTCTCCAATTTTCCAGATGGCTTGGTTGATTGACAAACGACAAAGAAGGATTTTAGCATTTTTGCAATATCAAAGTTTATTCACTTTTCACATTTCCTATCGAAATCATGAGTTGACAGTAGCAGTTTTAAATTAGAAACATCCGTATTCTAGTACTTCTTCGAGTCACTGATTATAAGAGCGATGAGTGCTCTTCAGTTGCCCACGAGAATACTTCCACTGACCGTTGTTACAATATTAATTGTCTGCTGCAACGATGTTTTATCCTGCTCATGCGATGTCGGTAAGTGCTCCATGAATAAGGGCAATTTCACCGCCATTTATTAACAGTACTGCTGTGTTCTGTTAATTGAAAATCCTAGAAACGTCACTTGAAAGCTGCCAGCAAACACCGAGGCTTCATCCGCTATCACAAGAGCCTGATTAAACAGGTCTTCTGCGGTTATGTCGACGACTTATAAGTACAGGATTTCATCAATTACTCATCGGATGAAACATTCATTCGTATTTGCCCAGGTTCTCTAAAATTCCAACAATATCATCAGTGATAACTGGCATCGAAACAGTTAACTGAAGTTTCAAGTTTCACGAGCTTTGGAGGTTCCAAGTGAGCTATAAAGTATGCTACAACGTTTATTAGTGAAATCATGTGGAAATTGCTATATTTAAATTTATCGTTAAACAAACAACAAACAAACACTCCGGACACTTCATTTGAATTTGTTGGTTGTCTCGTCAACAGCATCCATACCATTTTTGCTACAGGTGATGAGTTTTCAAGTAAATTAAGAAAATGTGAAATCTAGCCGTGTACTTAGAATTACTTTCGGCTGATGCAGCTGATGTACCGTGGCGTAAAGATGTTCTTGAATCGTGTAATTATCCGTGTGGGGTTAATTGTTCAGTCCCAAGCCGAAGAAGTTCATAATAATGCAAGCGGGTTTAGTTTTGTTTTTTTTTGTTTTTTTTTCCCTACTCTTACCGATTGCGTTTTTATTTTATTTTATCTTATTTTCATTTGATTAGATTCTATTCCTCCTTTATTCTTGAAGGAGAAACAGCACCGGCAAAATGTGATCACACATTGCCAGTGGCCATAGTTGCCATGGCATTTAACCGTTGAGAGCTGACATATCTCTGAAGGGCTCAATATCTCGACCCTTGGAGAGAAAGTATATAAATACGCAAAAAAGCCGAGAAGTAAAAATCCACTGTCGGTTTCTTTCGAATTTGCTTTCTTTAGCCTCTTTACATGAACTTGGAATTGAAAACGGACACATTCCGGACCAAGCGATGAAGGCATCTTCCAGCCTCGACAGCAGTCATGGACCAGGTCGAGCCAGACTGAACCAAGGTCCAACTGGATCACAAGGCACCGCCTGGTGCGCTAGGACATCGGACGCTGAACAATTTTTACAGATAGACCTTAGTAAGTTGAAAGGGATGAAACGTGTTCTTCTTAATACTTTGTTTTGCCTTTGAACTTGAGAACTGTTAATATCGCCAAGGCTAACTATAAACCCGAAAACAATGATTACCTTATGTTCAACAACATTGTGCTCTACTCGATGGGTCGGGCTCCGAGTTAACCATCTCGGGTAGATGGCTACATATAACCCTGTGTTTTCAGGCTTAATTAGTGGGAACAAGTATCACATGGCCTCTAGCTCAAAAAAAAAATCACTAGTTTCATACACTGGTTACGAATGAAGGGTTAACAGGGGCACCCAACGAGAATATAGTTCAAAACCACTTAAATATAGCATCGTTAAACGTATTTTAGTATTTAAACGGTAGATATAGGCATATTTTTATCTCCTAAAAATTTTTCATCTGTTCGGATTTCCTAGCTGAAAGTCTACTGATCCGAAAATTATAGGGATCAAAACTTACCCTTTCGAAAATTTCAGCCAGAAAATAGGCTCCCGAAAATTATAGGTGACCTTTTTAGGGTAAAAATGCGTTAAAAATTTTGTATCAATTAAATTGAACCTTACCAGTTTAGCCTGGTTTTCACTAGTAACGCAAGCACAAGAGATTCGTATCAAGTGAAAACGAACCATAACGCAAAGCACAAGCACACGACACAGAAGTAAGGATTCACTAGTCCCATGTTCTCGCTGCGAGTGGAATCTGGGAGGAGTCTTTTTAATTAAACGAACATCACAGCTTGCGTTATGCTTGCGTTACGCTTGCGTTACGTCCCGTAAAATTGATTCTTGCGCTTGTGCTTAAGCTTGCGTCAGGCCCATTTTCACGTTGAAATAAGCGCTCTTGTAATTTGCGGCGCTAATGAAAACCAGGCTTTACAGAAAAAAGCAATGATCGATCTTTTTTTTTTCTTAGTTTTTACCTCAAGAGTAACTCATGTTGCTTCGCAAGGAATGAGTGACCCG